>CM054808.1:30935655-31566924 GCA_028984105.1 Lavandula angustifolia
AATTAATCACCATCTCATCCACTAGTGCTTAATTTTCATACAAGAACACCAATTCTTTTATTTTTAGTTTAATCTTCAGTGAGTTCCTTGATTATTTTGGGATTTAAAAAATAAAAAAAGAAAAATATGTCATCCATTGAACCGAACCGAACTAAATCTTTTATGAACGGTTCAATTCGGTTCGGTTTTGAATCCTAAACACACTTCGAACCGAACCAAATAGAACTACTTTTATGTATTTGGCTCGGTTTCTAAAATGCACGAAAAAACGAACCGAACCGAACCATTATACCCCTACTTTTGTGTGCACGAAGTTAAGCATAGTTTACTTAGAAAATTTGAAAAAATCTCCATCTAAGAAAGCAAGAAAACTCTCAATAAATATGGACGTATCATGTTAGATATTTCTAATTATTTCTCATCTTTAATTTCTGGAGTTTTGTTTCAGTTATTTGGTGTGGAACTAAGGTTCTAAACATGTTCATGGGTTTTCCTAGTCATATTTCTATTTCACTGCAGAAATAGTATTTCGTCCCTTATCATTCTACCCTATTTTAAGATTCTATAATATTTTTATTTTTTATTTTTTTAAATTAAATTATAATTCAATTATCTTAAATAATTAAATTAAGTGTGGGGCTGCCCGCCAATGGAGAGAAGGAGGGTAGCCCCATCAATTTCGATTCTCTCTTAAGGCCTGTACTTCCTTCTGTTGCGTGTGGTGAATTCTTTTTTTGAAGGCAACATGAGGAGATTTGAGCGGTGATTGAAATGATTAAACGCAAGATTCTTGCGTAATATGGTGTGAGAGAGAGATATGAGTAACGTGTAATAAGGGAGTATATATATATATATCCTAACATAATGGTCAAGTACTAGAGCTTATATACACTTTATATATATATATATATATAGGGAGTGGTTCCCGTGTGAACAGCCTTTATCGTGTGAACGTGTGAACACTGCACTTTAAAGACAAACGTATTGCACTTTCAAGGTAAATATACCGCACTTTAATCTTGACTTTACGAATTGCACTTAAAGACAATGTACTGCACTTTAAGTATTGCACTTTATAATACAGTTTGTTTGCCTTTAAAGTGCAGTACATTTGTCTTTAAAGTGCAGTGTTCACACGTTCACACGATAAAAGGCTGTTCACATTTGAACCTCCTCCTATATATATATATATATATATATATATATAGGAAGAATCATTTGAGAACACTAGCTTATTGATCCAACCATCCATTTATTAGATGTGTGGCCAAGATCTTAGGAGAAATTTTCAAATTTCTAATTCTTTTTTAAATCATTAAGGTTATAGTTGTCTTTTTATCTTTTATGTTATTGAATCTTTTTTAAAAATAATTATCTTCATTAATGAATGTTATTGAAGAGAGAGAGAACCTCACGCCATTTCTCTTCATTCTTCTTCACTCGAAAAGTCGTCTTCACCGTAGGGATTTGTTCATAATTTATTTCTGAGTTGCCAGATCTCGCCAATGAAGGAAAATACTTCATCGAATGGGTAATTTTTGGTTTGATATTTCTCTTTTTTTTTTTATTTCGCTATTGGATGAGAAAGTTGTAGTCATCCAAGGCTTCGATTTTAATTCATCGATTTTTCTGTTTGTAGCAGTCGGAGATTTGATTATGAACGATTTATCCGAGATGGGTAGTTAATTGTTGAAATCAATTTTGGGCGATTAATCCTAATAGTTTTTTTTTCGATTATGGATAGGGCATATAAAGATGATGTACCCTAAGCCTCCAATTTGACAATGTTGTTGATTTTCGCTCAATTAGCTTTTGAAGCTTTGAGATATAGCAGAAGTGTTATATGTTGTTGAATTTTAATTAATGATAATATATGTGCATACATATAGGCGATAAATGTGCAGACAATTAAGGAATTATGTGCATACAGATAATGTATCTGCATTTCAACTGCGATCTCGTTTATCCTCATATTTTGATACTTTGTCGTTTCCTTTATCTGGATTTACTTCTTATTATGTGACAGCTTGCAAACTGCAAAGTCCCATGTATAGTTTTGCACGTGTGCAGATATTTTCTAAATATATGCTTGAGTTGTTTATTTTTTCATGATGGTTGACATTTGAAAATCATGGACATGGATCCTTATTTAATTAATTGTTATAGTTTTCTATCCAATTTGCATTGCTTATATTTATTTTGAACTTACCAAATTTGCAATCGTAAATAATGGCAAATTACATAAATGTGCAGAGCAAATACTATAAATGTACATAATACATTCCTTAAATATAAAAATATATATTAATATATATTAATGAATTTATAAGGGCTGCTACTACGACCTTAATTACAAAATAACATAGGATCCACCTTCACAAGTTTGAAATATAAAAACATCAATCAAGTAATATTTTCTCCACGTTAATATTTCTTCATCGGATCACCTTCTCATAGTATTCTTCTGCAACTTCAACCATCTGCTCACTTATCCGGTGATGAGGCCATGTCAGAGTGCAGTGCAGTATCTGAGCATTAGGGTTGCAATTTGTTTCTTTGAATATTTTGTTATGCCACACCGCCAAGTCCCTACACATAAGAAACAATTAGTGTGCAGATAAATATTATGAAATGTGCAGAGAATTCTACCTAATTTTACCTAAGTTCTTTCTGCTTCAGTTTGTTTTCCACTTTCCTCAACCAAATTCTTAATAATATTCATGCATTCATTCACTTTGTTTCTTTCACCTTCTGCAACTTGCTCATCATTTCCATTTTCATTATCATTAAGATAATCATCAATCTACCATTTGCGCAAATAAGAAACACTCAATGTGCAGAAAAGTATAATGAAATGTGCAGATAAAATTAATGAAATGTGCAGCAAAATGTACTAAAAATTACCTCGAAATTGTCTATTGTCTGATTATAGAGTTCATCATCACAAACTTGAAGTGCGTGAACCACACCCTCATGAATGTAACAAACATCCAAACAATGTCATAAATTCAGAGTCTAAAATATCAAACTCATACCTTCGATTCAAGAAATAACAAGCTTCAAATTCGATTCTTCACAACTAATTGAAGTCACATACCTTACATTCATAAAATAGCTTTGAAACTTTGAATCGAATCAAACCATGTACACATAAAAAGTTCACATTGTGCTGATAACAGAATTTGTAGAATTCGGATTCAATTTAAGCACATTCAAAAATGTGCATACTCCACCTCATGGATGTGCATACTTAAATCACACCTTGTGCAGATAACAAATTTACATTTCCCAGAATACATAATTCGAATTCTACAAATGCACATTCAAATTCAAATTTCCAGAAACTGCAGAACCAACAAAATTCAATACGTTTTCAGAACAAAAAAGCCCTAGGTGTTTGTTTTCTGATTAAGCAATTTTCAATTCGATTTCTAAGTCTACTGCGCAAATCCGTGAAATAAGAACAAATCCGTGCAATTTATCAATTCGATTTCAAAGTTTATTAATTCGCGGCACATACCTTTTCAGAACACACTGCCTCCGAAAACTTCTTCGAACTGAGAACACCTTCGAAACTGCTTCAAGCGTCGCCTCTGAAAGCTTTGACAAGCGTCGGCTCCGAAACGTTTTTCCCGCGTCGACAACGAAACGTTTTTCAGGCGTCTCCTCCGAATCCTGCTTCAAGCGGCGCATCCGAAATCTCCATTTTTGAGCGGCGCATCCCAAACGTTGTTTAGGAGCGATAATGGATGGTAAAAAACCCTAGCCTCTTTTCACTCTTTACCAAATGAATAATAAGCACAAATACTACCCATTTTACCCTTAATGAGAATTTTTGGTTTAAAAAAAATACTAAATAAAATACATTTTCAATTCAATCTACACCATCTATGAGTCAAGATCAAGGGTAGTAATTTGTTCTTATTTCTCTATGTAAGGGGTGTTCTCAATATAACCCTCCCCTATATATATATATATATATATATATATATATATATATATATATATATATATATATAGGGAATGGATCATATGAGAAGGAGGCTTAAAATAAGAAATAGGAATGAAGCCTAGCCCTTCATCTTGTTTAATCTATGGTTGTTATTATTTTAAATTTTTGTATTTCCTTAATACTTTATTATTGATTAAGATATCATTAACGTTATTTATGTCAATTTATTTCCTTTATTTTTGTAACTGTAATCTACTTCCTTTATTAACCGCAATCTATTTCCTTTATTTTTGTAACCGCAATCTACGTGAATTCATAATCTTCATCTTCTTTTTTCTTTCATTCTCTTCACTAAATTCACATTCATCAATTTTCATATAAAATCAAATTTAGATTTCTAAGTTTGAGTTTCATTTTTTGTAACTGGACATTATGTACCGATTTTTTGTTTTTTGAGTTATCCTATTATCTTCTTTTACCAGAAGCCACCATTTGAACATTAGAAATCAGACTGTAAAGATTGGGTAATGCACGGATATCCATAATTTTATGCATAAAGTATTTTGATCTTATGCATATTGAAAACATAAAGAATGATAAAATATTCATAAATTATATCGATATCATGCATGAACTAATATTGTGATATGCATATACTATATAAAGCGTTCAAAAAGAAAGAATGAGTAAAATATGCACTGATTAGTTATTAGTATTCAAAAAATAATAATAAAATAAAGTACTATGACCCTATGCATATTGAAAGCATAAAGAATGACAAAAATAAGCACAAATTATATCAATAATATGCATGAAATAATATTGTGATATGCATATTCCGCATTTCTTGTATAAAGCGTTCAAAAAGAGAGAATGAGAAAAATATGCATTGATTAGTTTATAGTATGCAAGAAATAATGATAAAATAAAGTATTATAATCATATGCATATTGAAAAGGCAAATTGGCAAAAATAGTCCTCAAACTTCGCGTTTTAGCGAATTTTGTCCTCAAACAATTTTTTTTTGTTTTTTTGACCCTCAACTCCTTGTTTTTGCGATTTTAGTCCTACTGTTAAATTTTCCGTCCATTTTAACGGTAATTCAATTTTAATTTTAAAAAATAAAAAATTAAAAGGGCAAAATCGGAATTTTTATTTATATGGACCAAAATTGCAAATGAAGAATTATTTGAGACCTATTTAGCAAAATTAAATAGTTTAAGGACTGATTTCACAAATTTTACACAAATAAGCTAATTGATTCGTATCGACGAGATTTTGCATTAAATTTGCCAATGTCGTGCGCCGCACCAGCCCCGCCCCATGCCGCCAACGAGAGAGCCGCCGCGTCTGCCATAAAGAATGGCGGTCGACGTTCTTGCAGACGCGAAGAACAAGCACTACCCGTCGCCGCCATTTCCGCCGCCCAAATTCTCTCTTTTTAAGCTGTGATTCAATCAATTGAAAGAGGGAAAACGTAATTGGGACACTTACGACCACCGTTTTACGGATTCCGACCGACATTAGTTCATCAATTTTCTGAATTTCAAACGATTCGCATGAAAGAATTCATGGTGAGTAACAAACTTCAGACGTCGATTTCGGTCCCATCTGGGATCGGATGACCCTTAGGACATATCAAAGCGAAGCTCGTGAGACGAGGAATCCAACGGTTTAAGCCGATCTTCGACCGGACACCGGTCGCGCTAGTAATTGGGGTTTCTTCTCCGTCTCGAATTTTGAGCTTACCAGACAAAAAAAAAACAGTACAGAAATAGTACAAACGGCAAATAAAAGTATACATATTGGTCCTATCAATTACAAATTGGCAAATTTAATGCAAAATCTCGTCGATATGAAGCAATTAGCTTATTTGTCTAAAATTTGTGAAATCAGTCCTTAAACTATTTAATTTTTTTAAATAGGTCCCAAATAATTCTTCATTTGCAATTTTGGTCCATATAAATAAAAATTCCGATTTTGCCCTTTTAATTTTTTATTTTTTAAAATCAAAATTCAATTACCGTTAAAATGGACGAAAAATCTAACGGTATGACTAAAATCGCAAAAACAAGGAGTTCAGGGTAAAAAAAAAAAAAAAAATTGTTTGAGTTCAAAATTCGCAAAAACGCGAAGTTTGAGTACTATTTTTGCCAATTTGCCTATTGAAAACATAAGGAATGATAAAATATGCATAAATTATATCGATATTATGCATTAACTAATATTGTGATATGCATATACCATATTTCCTATATAAAACATTCAAAAAGAAAGAATGAGAAAAATATGCACTAATTAGTTGATAGTATGCAAAAAATAATGATAAAATAAAGAATTATAATCCTATGCATATTGAAAACATAAGGAATGATAAAATATGCATAAATTATATCGATACTATGCATATACCGGATTACCTGCATAAAGCATTCAAAAAGAAAAAATGAAAAAAATATGCATAAATAAGTTGTATACTAAAATATTATGATATGCATATACTGTATTTCATATATGCATCGACTTATAAAACTGATATGCATAAATCAAGTAAACAAAAAAACAAGAATATGCATATATTATATCAGTTGTATGCATGCATTAATGAAAGAGAGAGAGAGAGTGTGTGTAAGTTAAATGAAGATGGAAAGATCATGTGAGCGAGATGAATATGGAAAGATCCACATTTTTTCTTTGCTAGAAAGTGAAAGAAATATGTGGGAAAGTGGAGAAGATTTAGACGAAATTAGGGAAGTTAATTAGGATTCAAACACATAAGATCCAAAATTACAAACTTACCCTTAATGATTTACTTCTTTTATTTTCAGCAATTAAAAAAAATTAAAACTTATCAATTAATTACATCCATTGATGACACTAAATATAAGGCTAAGATTTCTTCTTACTTCTTATTTTAAGACCCCTTTTATAGGATCCACACCTATATATATATATATATATATATATGAGATGGAATGTTTATTTAGGAAATAAAAAAATACGCAAACAATCTCTAAATTCAAAAATTTGAACTCAAATTAGAACCTAAATTTTATTTGAAATTAAAATTATATGCTATTTTAGAAAGAGAATCAATTACTAAAAAAAAGAAGATGATCACATTATAAACGGTTCCACAAATTCAGGAATTTAAATGGACAAAAATACCCTAAATGATATGTTATTCATAATAATTTATTAAATAAAGGCAAATTAGCACAGATGGTCCCCAATGTTTGTTACTTTGGATGAATTGGTCCCTAATTTTTTTTTTAGTTTATTAGTCCCCAATGTTTGCTAATTTGGATAAATTGGTCCTTCTGTTAAATTTTAAGTTAATTAAGTGTTAATCATAGGGGTATTTATGGAATAAAAGTTTGAGGGACCAATTCATCCAATTTTTAAATTAAACTTAAATTTTTTTTAAGTTTTTTTAAAATTCTGATTTTTTTCGGAAAAATAAATTGATTTTTCAAATAATCTTTTTTAAAAATTTATTTTTTTCAACTAATTTTTTTTCGTTTTTTTTCAAATAATTTTTTTGGTAAATGAAAAAAATTAATTAATAATAATTTTAGGGACCAATTCATCTAAATAATTTTTTGAATTAACTTTTTTTCAATTTTTTTATTTAAATAAAAATTAAGTAAATTTAGATTAACTAATAATTTTACGTTTGACGGTGAATGAGGAGAGCGGGTCAACACAACGGTTGGGGAATGCGTTATTTTCATTATAAAAAAATTGAAAAAAAATTAATTTAAAAATTGGATGAATTGGTCCATAAAACTAGTAATAACAGTTAATTTTGTAATAAATTTTTTCATTACGAATCTTTTTCAAAAACAAATAAATTATTTGATAAAAAAATTATTTTTCGAAAAATATTAGTATAATTTAAAAAAATATCTTTAAAAAAATGAAAAAAAATTAGTTGAAAAAAATTATATTTCAAAAAATATTACTCCCTTCGTCCCATTCATACTATCATGTATACCATTTCGGGTTGTCCCACTCATACTGTCTCATACCTAAAATGGTAAGAAATGAGTGGACCACAATCATTTAAATAAGCGACCCCACTATTTTATACTTTTACACTACTACTTTAACCTTTACACCCAATATCTTAAACTCCGTGCCGAAACCCAACAAGACATGATGAATGGGACGGATGGAGTATAATTTTAGAAAATATCTTTGAAAAAAAACGAAAAAAAAATTAGTTGAAAAAAAATAATTTAAAAAAAATTATTTGAAAAATTAATTTATTTTCTGAAAAATATCATAATTTAAAAAAAGTTTAAAAAAATCAAGTTTAATTTAAAAATTGGATGAATTGGTCCCTGAAACTTTTATTCCATAAATACCCCTATGATTAACACTTAATTAACTTAAAATTTAACAGAATGATCAATTTATCCAAATTAGCAAACATTGAGGACCAATAAACTAAAAAAAAGATTAGGGACCAATTCATCCAAAGTAGCAAACATTGGGGACCATTTATGCCAATTTGCCTTAAATAAAAACATATCTTCAAAATTTAGGTTCTAGTTTGAGTTCAAATTTTTGAATTTAGAGATTGTTTGCGTATTTTTTCCATTTCCTAAATAAACATTCCATCTCTTTTCTCGTTTGTTTCCATTTCCTTAATAAGTTAATATAATAATATGATGATCATAGTTTTAGAGTAAATATGCATATATTTTTATTTAACTATGCACAATATTATTCATTTATATGTATTCAATTAAAGTATCAGGACACAATTAAATTTTTATAGAAATAGTGAATTAATATTACGTTTCATCAAAGTCAAAATATGCATGAATTTAAACATAATTATGCAAAATACTATTCATTTATATGCATTAAATATTGTGAATTTTTTGTATCACATAATGTAATTATTAGTGCTAAATATTCATATATTCTCAAATAATTATGCATAATACTATTCATCCATATGCATTCAATTTAAGTATCATGATACAATTACATTGTTTTAGAAATAATGAATTAACATTTCGGTCATCAAAGTCTAAATATGCATGAATTATGCATAATACTATTCATTTATATGCATTAAATATAGTGAATTTTTTTATATCGCATTATGTAATTATTAGTGCTAAATATGTATATATTTTTAAATAACTATACTATTCATTTATATGCATTCAATTAAAGTATCATGACACAATTACATTATTATAGAAATAGTAAATTAACATTTCGGTTCATCAAAGTCTAAATATGCATGAAATTAACCATAATTATGCATAATACTATTCATTTATATGCATTGAATATTTGTGAATTTTTTTGTATCACATGATGTAATTATTTGTGCTAAATATGCATATATTTCAAATAATTATGCATAATACTATTCATTTATATGCATTCAATTAAGTATCATGGCACAATTAAATTATTTTTAGAAATAGTGAATTAACATTTTTTGTAGAAAACTGTCGCTGCAAGTTTTAATGGTAGTCCAAGGGTTTCCTTTTTTTTTCCGAGAGGGTTTCCATCTAAATAATGGAGCGGTTACAAAAAAAAAAAAGAGTGTAAAAACTGATAATATGCATTTTTTTTTGCCTAATATACCATTTCCTTATTATTTGATTTTTTAGATGATAAAAATTACAAAAAAATCTTATCCATTGATTAGATATTAATCTACGGATATAAATCATTCATATTTCTTATTTTAAGAACCCTTCTTATAGGATCCACACCCTATATATATATATATATATATATATATATATATATATATATATATATATATATATATAATTTATTCTAAACATGTAGATAATGTAACTAATATTTCTACACTTAAATTAGGCCCAAATGGATTTAATTATTCCATTTAAGAATGAAGTTAATTTGGTCGCTTATTAACACTATAAAAGAGATAGGTTAATAATTTAGCTTCGTATATAGGTATTAATATAATATTCAAATTAGCAATCATCGGTATAATAAGCGTTGATAGGAATCGGGGCATTACATTTTCCCCATCTCTCCTAGTTTTTAACCTTCGATCCGCTCAGCGCACATCTACCACAATAATTAAGATCAGACCAATTACTTACATGGCAGCCAGTGGGAAGAATGTGAAGTTTAAACTGTGGTTATTAGTACAGTAGTATGGCCCAGTTTTAAATATAAATAGCAGAATTTCCAATTATCATGTCATTTATTCTGCAAGAGTTGTATGGTAAGTACCTTGTTTTAGAAACATCAAACATTATTATTTCATTTCTCGTGATATAAAAGTGTAAGATATTGTTATAATTGATTGGTCTGACCCTTGATACTGTTTTCTAGGCTCTCTAATCTTCATCAAAGACATCAACGATATGGAAGGAGGTATTCTTTAATCTTTCCCTTTAAGTAGTCTATGTTTACATGTTTCATGTATAATATATATACTAATAAGACCATGTTGTGCCTGTGCATAATCCACTAAAATAAGGGAGAAGAAATCCAGATGTAGTTATCGTGTAGCAGGTATTAGGTATCAAATAACTTGTACAAGAGTATTGGGTTTTTCCGCTTGGTAAAGAAATGAAAGAGAAAGGGACATATTCAAAGATAAGACAAAACTAATCTATAGGGCATATAAAAGAAATTCCTAATACTGCCAAACTTTGATGCCAATTATTAGTGGTTCAGTTTGCAGCTTGGTATTGAGTGTGGATTTAATTTCATTTACTACCAAGTCATTAGGAGTTTGACAAACCTCAACTTTTTTAAATATGGTTTTAAAATCTTAATGCCGATACATCTAATCCAAACACCTTATATGTGGTTTATATACTAATTCCGAATTCCACCAACCTTCTTATCAAACAAGAACAGATCCCTTAGTCATCGTTGATAAAATTATTCTCTGTATAGATTCTTGGTGAAAACAACCACTCTTGGACAAATCTCTAACTTCATGTCGCTTTATATTTAATTTAATTCACACCCCCATTACATATAATTGGAATTACATCTGATTCTAGTATTTCATCATGATATTTCATCTATATGACCGGATTGTAATATTGATCAAATCTTGGTCTTGAAAAAGTGAATAAGACACACAGAATCAGATTTGGAGTGTTGAAAACCAAATTCTTTCAACATGGGTAGGATTTGTCACATCTACATTGGGTTATGCCTGATGTGGGCGCCTGATATGTGACAAAATGACTACATCCAATCACTCGCATCCCCAAGAAATCATTTCACCACGAGTTTGATTCATGATGAATCTTCAAGTGTTGAAAGTATTGTGCGTGAGATTATGGTCAGACCCCACGACTATAACTGGAAAACACACAGTAAAAAAGAGCTACAAAAGCACTTCAGCATGATGTGTAGTGCCCCACCATTATCACCATTCAGAACAGACAAAAACCAATAAAATTCCAAATAAACTATTCTTTTTTCTTCCAACCTCTATAAATCACTGCACCTTCACTTGTTGTTCCTTGCTTCCGTAGTGTATCACTCCTCTCATTAGACTCATCATGGAGTTCTTATCAGGACTTCTCCAGTCCTTAGCACAGATGGCAGAACCCTTTTTGCTATCAAGATTCTTCATATTTTCAGCAGCTGTAGCAGGGGTTTTGGTTTACTTTTACAGACCTTATTGGGGTGTTAGGCGAGTACCGGGCCCTCCGGCAATGCCTGTAGTCGGACACCTTCCGTTGCTCGCCAAGTATGGCCCTGATCTCTTCTCTGTTCTTGCCAAGCGATATGGTCCTGTATACAGGTTAGTCTCCTGAACCACTTTGCTGATAGATAGCTGATATGCAGCTTCATACTTGTTGATGATGATGATTGAGAATTAGGGACAAGGAACAAGAGTTGACATTGGTGCTAAACTTGTGCTTGCTTGTCCTTTCCCATGTACATGTGTTTTCCTTACCTGCTCAATTTTCCAACAACTCTTTTGACTATTTATATTCTATGTTTCCATTGCTTTCACATCCCCTTGTACTAAAACAACAGTGAATTTGGTCTGACGAATAGTGGAGAAAATCTTTATTCATCATAGTAAACGTGAAATTCCACATTCTGAGTGCAAGATTGTTATTTGTGGGCCTATCTTTGGCCAAGCATTATCATTACCTACCATCAATTAGGGAGGGCATTCCGGGAAGACCGCACCTTGTTTGATTATTGCCTTTTTAACTCCAATATATTACTTCTTTTGCTGTTTACAAATTGGAAAAAGGTGTTTCTTGATCAACTTTGTTTGGACAAGTAGGTTCCATATGGGAAGGCAACCATTAGTAATTGTAGCAGATGCTGAGCTTTGTAGGGAAGTGGGCATCAGAAAATTCAAGAGCTTTTCCAATAGAAGCATCCCTTCTCCCATAGCAGCATCACCTCTTCATCAGAAAGGCTTGTTCTTCACAAGGTTTGATCATGTTTCTTTTTTATGATGTTAAGAATGTCATTTGGTGATGTTTTTCTGGAGCTCCTAATTGATGTGTGGATATATACTTAGGGATACAAGATGGTCGACTATGCGCAACACAATACTATCAATCTACCAGCCATCTCATCTAGCCAAGCTCATTCCCACCATGCAAGACTTCATTCATTCTGCCACTCAAAATCTTGACTCCCAAGACTTCACCTTTTCTGACCTTTCCCTCAAACTAGCTACAGATGTGATTGGAAAGGCTGCATTCGGCGTGGATTTTGGCCTCTCGAAGCCAAAATCGGATCATGTTCCTCACGAACATGATCAAGTTCAAGAATTTCTCAACCAACACATCTACTCCACCACTCAGCTGAAGATGGATTTATCTGGCTCATTTTCAATCATATTAGGCCTGCTCATTCCCATTCTTCAAGAGCCGTTTCGCCAGATTCTGAAGAGAATTCCTGGCACCATGGACTGGAAAGTTGAAAGAACAAACAAGAACTTGAGCAACCGGCTAGATGAGATTGTGCACAATAGGATGAAGGAGAATGATCACAGCTCTAAGGATTTTCTTTCTCTTATACTTAGAGCTAGAGAGTCAGAGACAGCAGCTAAGAAAGCTTTCACTGAGGACTACATTAGTGCAGTTACTTACGAACATCTGCTGGCTGGATCCGCAACTACGTCTTTTACACTATCCACTATTATTTATCTTGTTGCTGGCCATCCAGAGGTTGAGAAGAAGGTGGTAGAAGAGATTGATGCATTTGGCCCTCATGATCAAATGCCTACAGCCCATAATCTCCAGCACAGTTTTCCTTATCTTGATCAGGTAGGTTTCTTTGTGTTCTGTTTCTTGAACTTAATCATGAAATGATCTCATTGCATTTTCTCGATTAATAACTGCAGGTGATTAAAGAAGCAATGAGAATCTACACAGTTTCCCCCTTAGTTGCTAGAGAAACATCAGCAGAAGTTAACATTGGAGGTTATGTCCTGCCAAAGGTATTAATTACTACATAAGCTTCTATTACACTTGTTCATGTGATTCTACGCCTACATTTACTTGATTTGGTTTGAAACAAGCAGGGCACATGGGTGTGGTTGGCTCTTGGAGTTCTTGCAAAAGACCCGAAAAACTTCCCTGACCCGGAGAAGTTCAAACCAGAGAGATTCGACCCCAACGGTGAAGAGGAGAAGAGAAGGCACCCTTATGCAAACATCCCTTTTGGAATCGGCCCTCGTGCTTGCATCGGGCAGAAATTCTCCTTACAAGAGATTAAACTCTCCATGATTCATCTGTACAGGAAGTATGTATTCAGACATTCTCCACTGATGGAGAATCCTCTGCAACTTGATTATGGCATAGTGCTTAACTTCAGTCACGGAGTTAAGGTTCAAGCCACCAAACGTGTATGAATGTTAGTCAAAAACAAAGTGTAGAAGAAAAAGATGTTCTACTTTGAGACATAAATAATCAAGAATACAGTTTCTTACACAATGTGATTTCTCAACAAGTAAACAACAAGGCGTTGCAATTTTAAATCCACACTTCCCACCTAGAAATAGGCCTCAGTCTTGGTGGTCTTCTCCATTCTCGTAGGCAGGCAAAGAGGCCGAGACATACAAGATTCCGAACCAGCACTGCTCTTTGAATCAGCCTGAGTGAATGCAATAGACTTCTTAAGAAACTGAAACTCATCCATGGATTGCTGCCTCTGAGCATTGTGCCTCCTCTGTTTTGCCTTGGTTGCTTCCGTCATGTTCATATAATTCGGCCTGCTCTCGTCCGTTCTATCCGAAGCAATGTTGCCAGAAACCGGAGTATTTGTGAAGAGGGAAGATGAGGGGGAGCTCTCATCGTAGCTGGGGCTGGAAGACGAATGAGCAGTTAAGAGTGGAGGCCTTGCTGATATCCTTTTTGTCATGTTGTTCTTCCTCACTTTCACCGTGCTCTGTTCAGACAGCCTAGACATGATCATTGGAGTTGTCTCATCTATTTTCACTTTCTCCATTAATCTATTCTCCCATGGCTTCGCCACCATCCACCTCTCCAGCCAGCTCCATCCGCAGTTGTTCTTATCTAACTCTTGACATTTGAATGAAGGCATAGAAACGCAAGAACCACAGCTCTGGCTCGATTTCCACTGCAAAACAATGAAACAAAATATGTGATATTTGTACTCAAAACTCAGAAAGAGAGAGAGAGAGGGGTTAATGAATTACCTGGTGAACAAGAGAGTATGCAAGGGCTCTCTCTCTCTTGGCAGCTCCCTCTTGCCTCATTTGTATCTTGGCCTTAACCTCCTCCAAAGTCCCTCTTCTATCACACCACCCTTCCTACAATACATCCAATTCAAAACCACCAATTAGGCCGGCCGGAGGCCGATAAGGAAGAAACAAGGGAGAGAAGTACCTCAGCTTGTTTCAATACTTGATTTTTGGCCTGGCGCTCATCCAGCAACCGCTGCACGGCTTGTCCCTCGTCCGACATGCGCACGCGTCGGGCTCGAACCCGAGCTTGGACTCGAACAAGAGCCTGCATACACCTTAGTGTTACAGCAGCTTGCTTTCTAACCTGCCGGCCACGCACAATGGCTTGAAGCCTCACCAATCCTTTCAAGGCTCTCAAAGCCCTTCTTGCCTAAACAGAACAACATTAACACAAACAGTTAGACATGATTCAAATGAAATATTTATAAAAATAGATGCAGAGTGTAGGAGGAAATGCTGACCAGGAATCCTCTGAAAGCGGTTTGGATTCTGATGGCGGCCCATTCTTGCCGAACCACCCGAAAATCTTTAGGCGGCGCACGGACAACGGCAGCGACGGCGGCGGTGAAGGCTTCATTCTTGACTGGTGATGAATCCGACGAGAAATCTGATTCCCCATTTGAATTTATTCCGGTCTTGAATTTATCCCCAGATGAACTCCTCCAAATCTTCCATTTCTTGCTCTTTCCACTTGCCTTTGCCTTTTTATTTTGTGAGGTACAAAACCAAAATCAGTAAATTTAACAGAGAGAAAACACAAAGATATGACTATATTGCTACATTTCACACAGAATGTTACAAAACATAAACTAAACAAACATAACGAAATGGTAAAATTGATGTAAAAAAAAATATTCAAGGGCAACTCATGCAGATAATGATCAGATAAATAAATCCCAAATCTGATGATTTAGTATCATAAACTGAGCAATGAATGTAATGTGGACAGAAAGTAAAAAAGATTGATTTTTTCTTGACTAAGTTCCCAAGCTTACATTGTCTTCTTTATCAGGTTTCTTAAGTCCTATCAAAGCTTTAACCCATTTTCCAGAAACCCCCATACTAGTTTCCTTGAAAGGATTCAAGAAAGAGGAGTGAAAACGGAGAGAGAGAGAGAGAGAGAGAGAGAGAGAGAGAGGAGCGGGAATGTATGCGTTTTCTGAAGTTACTGAGAGAAACAACTGATAGGCAATATAGAGTACTAGTTTATCTGCTATGGGACTATTCAAACTTCAACCCATTATTGAATAAATCATTCTGTTGCAATTAATCTATTGGACGTGGCAGCGTGGCGTAACTGTACGTTTTTGTTGAGTCCAATGAGAGTCGTTACGGCTTTTGAAATTCAAAACATGGGGAGGGTGTGGGTGGGGGTTGGTGGGAAAAAAACCACGATTCTTGAGAGAAATCACGAGAGTGCCATTCTCTGACACGGATCCTAAAAAGCCACGACCCGTTTGGAGCGGACCATGAAAAGGTGCATTTAAGCAGACAAACAAATCCATAAAGTCAGTGCAAAGTCTATATGCTGTCTTTGCAGATAAATCCACAACACTTGCTTTCGATCCCTCCCTCCTCTCAATCAGGGTGTTTGGAGTAGCTGAAGTTTATTGATAAGTGCTGAAAGTTGTTGAAAGCAGCTTATTTGAAAATCAGTTAGTGTTTGGAAATAAGTGCTGAAAGCTGCTGAAAGTGAAAAAAATAGTGTTTGAGAATACTGCTGATAGAAGTAGCTTATTATTACTTTTTAAAAAAAAATATTTGTTTTGCCCTTACTATTATTAATTATTATTTATAATAAATAATAAAATTCAGAAATAATTGTTATTCAATATTTATTTTTTTGCTTATAATTTCAATTTAATACTCCCTCCTATTTTTTTGTATGATGTTTTACCAATTTGCACACTAATTAATAAAAAAAATTATTCCTAAACTAACCTTAATTAATGATGAATAAATGAGAAAGAGATCATCCATAAAATTTATTCAACAAATAAATAAAGAGAAATTATTAAATGAATAGGGGTAAATAAGGTAATAAATTATAAAACATCATACATTTAGCAAAGTGTTAAAAATCTAAAACATCTTACATTAAAAATAGGAGGGAGTACTATAAAATACTAAATTAATCTAAATATTATATATATTATAAAATTGTATCATAATAAATATAGTATACAATTATATGTTAAATACTATTTATTTGTATAAATTCATCATACAAACAAAATACATAAAAATTCCTCCATAAATTTTATGAATAATTTTGAGAGAGAAGAGACGCGGCGGATGTGATAAAAATGTATTCTCACATAGTATTAGAGTTAGTGATAGTTTTGGAATTAGATAAAATTATTAGGGGTAGTTTGGTCCGAAAAAAGCATAAGCTATAAGCTGAAAGCTAGAAGCTGGGGTGGAGCAGCTTCAACTGATTCTCTATTTTCAATCCAATTTTAGAGAATCTCAACTTTAAGCTAGAAGTTCCAAACACCCCCACACCAGCTTAAAGCTGAAGTAGCTTACAAAAAGTTGTTCCAAACACCCACTTAATTTTCAAATCGCAACACTCCATTACAAATTAATGAATTATTCATTCCTTGGAAAAGATGCGATATCACATAATTTGTGCATATTTATGTGTCATCGTTAAAATTATTCTAAAGAGTCAAAATTCAATAAGATTTACAAATAATCACGTGTAAAATAAATGGGAAAAAAGTTTTTTTTTAATTCATCATTCTATTAATTATTTGCAAACTTAAAGTTCCTGATTTTCAGATATAAGTGACAATACATGAAGAAAGAAATTCGTACTATAAAAGTTTTGACTTCAACTTGTACAAATTACAGTTACACCTCGATAAAGTAATAACCTTGGGACCGAGAAAAAAATTCATTTAACTAGGTTATTACTTTATCGAATATTATTTTAGTCATTGACCCATATCGGGACTGGTATCTTAGCTAGATTATTACTTTATCGAAGTATTATTTTATCGAGCTTTAACTGTATTGGCATTTCGCCATCAAGGCCGGGGCACTTTTTTTTTTTTCAAGCTTTGAAATGCCCAAATCAATTGCACTTTTCGTAAACGGATGAATTGATGTTAGAAAGTGTGGAAGAATAAGTGGATGCCTCATGGTTAAAATAAATTAAATTAGATAAGATTAGAATGAATATTGATTGATGCACAAATATGCATTGAAGATTTATTATTGGTTAAGATCCAAACATTTTATTAGAGAATTATTTATTTCGAAATAACTACAATTCTCTAACTGAATAAAGCATTAAACAGCAAAGTACAGCACAGATGTTGAGACGCATAGAACTTCTACTCATCACTTTGCCTTTTTGAAAACCATTTATTTAGTACTCTCTCCGTCCCGCTAATAACGTCCCAGTTGACTTCGGCACGGAGATTAAGAAATTTTAGTTTAGTGTGTATTTTATGAGTTTTAATTGTATAAGGAAAATGACACAGTTTTCGAGGAGTGGTTGGTGGAAAGAAATGAGAATTATCCAAATTTTTGTAAAGCTAGTAAAAGACAATCGATTTTTATTTTTTATATTTTTTTTATATTGTATTTGAAGAAATAATCTAAAATTTTCAAAAAGATAAAAATCATAATTTTCTAAGTTCGGAGCGGAACATAATCGAGTGAGAGATAGATTTTTGAAGAGAAAGAGTATAAGAATGTGGGGGTTGAGTAGTGAGTAAGGGGGACCCACTTCATTTTATGTTTAAAAGTAATTTTTACTATTTTAGGAAAGAGGACAGTAGTAGCGGGACAACCCGATTAGACAAGTAGGACAGTAATAGCGGGACGGATGGAGTATTTTATTTCTCTTTTTTCCCACACTTTTTTTTACTTTTTTTTTTATTTTTAAAAAAATCTAATCGGTTCGTCAGACTCCCAATTTGGTCAACAGTAAACGACAACATCGTGAGATCTAAAAAGCTCTAATAACTCAATATAATAATAATAATAATAATATATAATATATATATGCATCCAAGAATATGACAATTCCCATTAGAAACACTACACATATTTTTAAAGCTATTACAAAGACCAATTTATTTTTTGCATATACTAAAAAGTTAGTATTTAATATTTATGATATTTATATTTGAAAAAATAAAATAAGACCAATCATTCCCTTATAATTAGTTGTCATCCATCATCACCAAACTTGAAATGGAGAAGAAAGGTATTTCTTCTGTTGGAGCAATAAATAAGAGTGAAGTTGTTGCATAAATTATTTATTATCAATATTTTTGAGAAGATAGCGCCTAGATTTTGTTACCTCCAACTACAAAATACAGAGGCAGCCATTCAAAGTTTGACAGACATTTACTGTTCTTGAATCTAATGACATTCAAATGGTGCCACTGTCAGAATATTACAATGAAATGCCTGCATCCAATAGATTCCTTGAAATAATTATTCTATTATAAATTCTTACTCCAATTTATTCCATGTACTAATATTAAAATAGCCATTTTGGTAGTAACAAATAACTCCTTTTTAATATTCACTCCGTCCTATAATTCTTGTCCCTTATTCCTTTTCGGCACGTTCCATAATTCTTATCCTTTTACATACAATAGAAAATTATTACACACACTTTATTTAAGGGTCCGCCATCTTATTCACAACCAATCATTCTCCTAAATTCTCGTGCCCAAAAGAAATGGGACAAGAATTATGGGACTGATGGAGTAGCATTCACAATAAAATAATTAAAAACTAACTAAAATAAGTTTTTCACTTTTCTTGGTCAATTGTAATTCCACTGGGATCGATTAGTACTTCTGTAAAAATAGATACTCCCTTTGTCCTGCTATTACTGTTCTTTTTGGTTTCGGTAATAATATTAAGAAATTTTATTTAAATATGTATTTTATGAGTTTTAATTATATTAAAAAATAGAACAATTTTCGAGGAATGGTTGGTGGAAAAAATGAGAATTTATCCAAATTTTTGCAGGGCATAATTGAAGCAATCGATTTTTTCTGTTTTTTTTCATATTGTATTTTAAGAAATAAACTTAAGTCTCCAAAAAGTTAAAAATCATAAATTTTCGAGTACGGAGTGGAACGAAAATCTTGTGAAAGATAGATTTTTAGAGAGAGTATGATAATGTGGGGATGAGTATTAAGTAGGAGAGGACCACTTTATTTTTTGTTTAAGAGTAATTTTTTGTTATTTTAAGAAAGAAAACAAGTAATTACGGGACAACCCAATTAGAAAAGTAGGACAGTAATAGCGGGACAGAGGGAGTACATATTTAGTAAACAATAGACCGAGATGTTGAAATCCGACCATAACTTGTGTTCGTTTAAAAACACGTGTTGTTATCATAATATTCAATCATTGATAAAAATAAAAGACTGAATGATCTGAATCATACTTAACTAGTTTGAAAAGTGCTAAGAAAAATTGGTAGACTTAAATAACAAATCTTTCCTAAACTTGTAGTCCCTACATCCCATTAGTAATATCCCATATTCCCGATTGAAACGTCTCATTAGAAATGTTATGTTTCTAAAAAAAGACAAAAAGAGTCTTTGGATAAAAATTGAATATGAAAAGTTAAATAATACTCTCTGACTCATTGATATTACGTCATTAGGTTTCAGTATAGAGTTTAAGATAGTGGTTGTAAAAGTATAAAATAGTGTTGGAAAATACTCTATTCATCCCACAATTCTTGTTCCAAAACTTTTCAGCATGGTTTTTAAGAAAAGTTGTCAATTGTGTTTAAAGATGTAGGATTGTGTGTAAAGATGTTGGTCTCTTAAGTAAAGTATTTGTAATAATTTTACTATTTTTGTAAATGAATCAACAATTGTGGGTAGGGATGGCAATGAACCGGATTTGGATCGGATCCTCCTCGGTCCAGATCCAGATCCGAGATTTTTTACTTTTGATCCAAATCCGGTCCAGATCCATTGGATCTCAAAAAATGAGATCCACACCCAGATACATTGGATCCACAGGGTCTCGGGTCTAGACCCGGATCCATAAGTTTTTTTTAACTAAAATTAAAAAAATTCTAAATCATTTAAAATTTAACTTAGTTAATTAATTCTACAATAACACGATAATCTATAAGAGCATTACTATCATTAAAAAAAATCAAAATACTCATGATATTATAAAAATATTACAATCATATATAAAACTACGATATTCTCTCTAAAAAAACCTCCAAATTCGTGGACAGTAGGTACTCAATCTCCTTCCTCTTTTCTATTTATTAGATTATTAGTAAAGTATTTCAAGCTCAACAAATAATGTAATGTGATATTTTAAGTAGAATAATATAAATATAATAATTTAGATATGATAATAAAATAATATTTTAGTTATAAAAATTGGTGGATCTGGATCGAGTCCGTATCTCAAATCATAAAGTCCAGATCCAGATCCGTAATTTCTAAAATGGGTCCAGATCCGATCCAGATCCAATGGGTCCAATTTTTTAAGATCCAGATCCAAAAAAATGGATCTGGATCCACAGATCTGGACCTGGTCCAAGATCCATTGCCTTCTCTAATTGTGGGACAGTCTGAAAAAGAAAGTGGAGCAATAGTTATGGGACTGATGGAGTAATAGTGGAGTCCATTTGTTTGATTATTATGGTCTATTCATTTATTTCCATTTTAGAAAATTGTGCAAGATAAATGGGACACCACAAAAAGAAAATGGTGCAAGATTAATGAATAGAGGGAGTATATATCACAAAATGTCATTTTTTAGTCTCCGTGTCGAAAAGAAATATAATGTTACTAATGTGATAGAAAGAGTATATGCAAATTAACTTTGAGATTTATTTTGGAATATATATAGTCTCCAAAATTCTAATGCAAAACTACCACATACCCAAAATTTAACTAAGAAATAATTAAATTGAGTGTATATGATCAAGAAATTACTAAGTATGAACCAACCCTAGCTACCCACTATTTTTGTGAATTATTCTTTACGATCCAAGTCTAACGATGAGTTTTGCCTAGAGTATTGTATTAAACCGCTATACGTTTTGGGGCGATACGTTCTAATCTCGTTACCCTTTTCATCGTACAAATTAACGCCGTCGTCGTCTTTCTCTGGAACCCTACATCTCTCTCCTAAAATGATCGTCTTCTTCCATACCGAATCTTCTGGTTTGAAATACTTTGTCCGTTCCTTCGCTCGAGGCCTCTCCTCCCTCATCGACCCGCCTCCTCCTCCTCCGCCCGTCACCCTAAGGCTCATGCTCGACACGAGCCTCGACACGCCGGAGTTCGACCGCCGGTGCCGCTGGAGATTGTGGCCGCAAGAAACGGTCCT
This sequence comes from Lavandula angustifolia, assembly GCA_028984105.1. NCBI lineage: Eukaryota > Viridiplantae > Streptophyta > Magnoliopsida > Lamiales > Lamiaceae > Lavandula > Lavandula angustifolia. The sequence continues at coordinate 30,957,678 of CM054808.1, forward strand.
CACGTGGAAGTTTCCGTTGCCGGGCGGCGGCGGCAGCGGTTGTTGCTGGGGCTTCGGGCTGCAGGGTTTCTTCACCGGCGAGAGCGTGCCGTCGCCGCGGCCGCTGCTGGAGGGTGTGCCTGGCATTTCTACTGGGTCGTCTTCATCGGCGTCCTCCACCGCCGGCGGTCTGCTCCGGAATAAGATACCGCAGAAGTATGAAACTGCAGGAATATTTGCATGAGAATTAAAATGATTTAATTATTATTTTTGATTTTGCAGAAAATGTTAATAAGATTAGGATTTTGTTAACAACCTATGGAATTTTTTTTCCTCATGGTGGAGGGAAAAAAAAGAAGAATTGCAGTGGTGGACACTCGTTTTTTGAAGCGTCGACAAAACTTCATTTGATTAAATTTTTTGGGACTTATAGAAATGGTTTGAAAATATTAATTTTGGAGGTTGGGCATTAATTGTTGTTTCTGATTATTTTTCGTTTTTATTTCTCGAAGGAGATGTGATGAGAAAAGATAAGGCCAAAAGGGTGCCTTCTTTTCTGCTACAACATTAAATCTCGACACCTAAAATTAGTCATATTCACTGTAAATTTACAATATTCATTCAAAAAAGAGTAAAAAATTATACTTCATCTATCCCGCTATTATTGTCATACTTTCCTAATTGGGTTGTCCCGCTATTATTATCTTCTTTCCTAAAATAGAAAAACTACTCTGAAACAAAAAATGAAGTGGACTCATCCTACTTAATACTCATCCCCACATTATCGTACTCTCTCTCCAAAAATCTATCTCTCACACGATTTTCATTCCACTCCGTACTCGAATTTTTATGATTTTTATTTTTTTGGAAACTTAAGATTATTTCTTAAAATACAATATGAAAAAAAATAAAAAAAAATTGATTGACTCAACTATGCCCTGTAAAAATTTGAATAAATTCACATTTCTTCTACCAACCACTCCTCGAAAATGGTGCTCATTTCTTAATACAATTAAAACTCATAAAATACACACTTAAATAAATTTTTTTAATCTTCGTGCCAAAAATAAGGGGACAGTAATAGAGGGAGTATTTATTACCCTTATATATAAGAGGATACGAGCTTTACTGTTCCTATCTATAGTCACGGTGAAACTGTTCCTATCTACAGTAGCACTAAAAAAAAAAAAAAAAAAAAAAAAAAAAATTTAAAAAAAAAAAAAAAAAAAAAAAAAAAAAAAAAAAAAAAAAAAAAAAAAAAAAAAAAAAAAAAAAAAAAAAAAAAAAAAAAAAAAAAAAAAAAAAAAAAAAAAAAAAAAAAAAAAAAAAAAAAAAAAAAAAAAAAAAAAAAAAAAAAAAAAAAAAAAAAAAAAAAAAAAAAAAAAAAAAAAAAAAAAAAAAAAAAAAAAAAAAAAAAAAAAAAAAAAAAAAAAAAAAAAAAAAAAAAAAAAAAAAAAAAAAAAAAAAAAAAAAAAAAAAAAAAAAAAAAAAAAAAAAAAAAAAAAAAAAAAAAAAAAAAAAAAAAAAAAAAAAAAAAAAAAAAAAAAAAAAAAAAAAAAAAAAAAAAGCCATTTATCCCCAAATCCTGCGCAATCACGGCGATGATACCGAAGTCCACCCCCAAGTCCGAATCCTCTGCGAAATTGTCGCCATGGCGCCGGTACACGAGGTCGAGGCTCGTCTCTCCTCCACTCAAATCCAGCCCGAGCCTAAGCTCGTCCAGCAAGTCTTGAAGCACTCGTACAAATCCCCTTTCGCCGCCGCCAAGTTCTTCGTACCGGGCGGGGACGGGACAGACGAAAGCACTCTCCATACTTCCGGAATCGATGGTGGATCCGCTTGGGAAGAATAAGCTCTTTGAACCCATGTGGGATGCCATTCGGTCTATGATGCGAGAGGGCTTGCTATCGCTCACCACGTTCGTCTCGGTTTTTGAGAACTACCGCATTCTTTGGGAGGATTGGCGACGCCGCTATGACCTTCGATGCCATGTAAAGGTAAGGGAGCGTCATTGTTTTCTACTGAACTGGAATTCTATGATGTTTGTGGGTTTTCTGTTCTTTTTATTTTTAATGCAATTTGAAATTGAGTGCATGAATTTGAGGTGCCAAACTCTTCTAAGACCATAAGAAGCAGTTCAGAATTTGAAAGCAAGATTTCCCAATTTCGTAAGCCACATGAGCTAAGATAGTAATATTGGAGCTTTTTCAGATTCGGTTATCGAAATGATCAATACTCTCCATACCTTATTAGGGAGAAGCTTGTAGCAGGATCGTTAGTGGTTTTCTCTAAGGACAAAAGTTTGGTAATATATGCAAACTGTGCTTCTCAAGATGAATGCATAGAAATGGAACTAGGAAAGTCTTACATCGAGATTTGTAAATGCTTTTTTTTCCTTAGAATGATAGTATTAATTTTAGATTTCAGTTTACTTCGTTTAACTTAGTTGTGAACTTCTGATGTTTCGGCTTCCTTGACTACGATAAATTGTTAATATTAGAATAAACTTTTTCAAGGTTTACTGCCATATCTCTCTTTGTTCTGGCAACTTGAGGAGGAATGATTTTTTTTTTTGAATTTCTTATTCATATTTAACTATAAAAATCAGTGTGTGTTTTGACCATTCAAGTGAATAAGTTTACAGGTACGGGATCCAACCTGATATCGTCGCAGTAAATTCTTTACTGAGTGCCATATGTAGAGAAGATAATCAAACTGTCAAAGCACTTGAGTTCTTTGAGAGAATAAAAACTAAGATACCTCCAGATGCTGACTCATTTGCGATTTTGTTGGAAGGATAGGAGAAGGAAGGAAATGTAGCGAAGGCCAAAACTACTTTTGGAGATATGGTTATTCTGGTTGGTTGGAGCCCAGAATATATGTTTGCTTATGATGCGTTATTGAATACTCTTTTACGTGGATCACAAGGTGAAGACGCAATTAAGTTTTTGAAAGTGATGAAGGGGAAGAATTACTTTCCAGGGTTGAGATTCTTCTCCAACGCACTTGATATATTTGGGAAACATAACAATTCTGCTCATGCTATTTCGTTGGGGGATATCATGGTTGGAAGTGGGTCGATACCAGATTTTATGATGTACAATGCCATAAGCAGTCTGCTTACCAGCAACAATGACATAGACAATGCCTTCCGCCTTCTTGATGGCATGGCATTCCACGGTGCTTTTCCTAATTATCTGACGTATAATATGACTTTTGGATGTTTGATCAAGAATCGAAAGGTGCGTGAAGTGGGAAAGTTCTTTAATGAGATAATCAAAAATGAATGGGACTCAACCCCCATTCATTTGAAGGTACTGTTGCCATCAAGATGTTATTTGAAGGTTATGATCCTTAGACGACGATTGAGATTTGGAAATATATGGCTAAGAACAACATCTCACCCCATGATTATGGTGCTAATGTCGTGCTTCTTGGTTTATGTAACCTGGAAAGGTTACTGGAGTTAAGAAGGTTCATAGAGAAAATGATTGACGAAAGAATTATAATTTATGAATCAACAATGACAAAAGTGAAGAAAGCTTTCTACAAGGAGGGTAAAGGTTCACGTAAAATATGTGAGAATATCTCAAGGAAGTGGAAATCTTCTTGTCACTAAGCTTGAATTTGAAAGGCAATAGGCGATTTTTGTGTGGTTCCTAGAAGTTGATGTGATATTATTTATCATTACTTTACCTTCCTCATATTCTTTTCTCTATCCAACAGTTAGTTCCTAGATAGTTTACTGTTTGTTCTTTCATCTCTCATCATTCATCATATGTGCTTATATTGCAGCGCTCACTTTGGATAATTAAGAAAGCTTTCACAAGAAACAAGATATAGATGGGGAGTGAGGGAAGCGAGAGGGTTCCATTTTCTCATACATATATATATATATATATATATATATATATATATATATATATATATATATTCATTGATTCAGTTTACAGCATTTTCTTTTTCATTTTTGTTCAGTAAAAAGTTTGCTACGTTTTGGGTGAAAAGCAATGCCTTGTCCTCTGCCTGTTGGTTGTATTCAGTTATCCCCAAATCCTGCGCAACGAAAAAATCTATCTTCCTTATTGTATATGGGCGTCTCCCTAGGCAGTACTCCACCTGTGATACGCTATCTATCATCCACTACACAATGGCTTTTCTCACTATCTACCATCTGCAACACAAAGGAAGAATCGAGAAAATTTGCACTTGCAAAGTCTCTCCCGATCCAGAACCCACCACTCCACAATCGCTGCTTTTGCTTGCTGCAAAGAAGGGAAGGAGAGCTCTCTTTTTTTCCACCGTTTTTGGGGTAGGGCTTTAATCTTCTTTTCTCTTATGAGTGGGTTTTCCTTTGCATGTTTCTTATCTTAAAATTTTGTGCGTCGTCCTTTCTTTCTTCAGAATAGGACCTCGATTGTTTAATCAGTCATTAAACTTCGTAAAAGGAAAATTAGATGTAATAATTGAGGTACATATATATTTTTGAGAAAGTTGTCGTCTTTGGGTTTATGCTTTAATTTGAGTCGGGTTTTGTATGTGGATTTTAACTAATCTTGATTTATGATGAAATCTTGGTGGTGTATTACTCGAGGTTTTGCAAAATTGACACTCTTGAGTTAAAGAATTATCAGCTGAGAGTATTGTTTCATTAATTTTGTGTTCTGTTTTGCGAATCCGACAAGATTTTTTAGGGATAGGATTCAATTCGACCTCCCTTCAGGTCTTAGACTTGATATATATTTGATGGAACTTTATATTTTTTTGTTGACAATATTAGACTGTAAATATATAAGATTTTGAATGGATAGACCAAATGGGTATATTTCGAAACAACAATGTCCAGGACATTATAAAAGATTGGTTATTTTCCTAACGTTGATGAAGATGATTCATTTTTTACTTATTCTTGACTATGAATGATCTGGCATGAAGATTTTTTTTCTTACATTTATGTGTAAATTTCAAACATGTCACTTCATCAAGGTCCCAAATACAGGGTACAATAAAATATTGATTTTTTCCTAAACGATGAATAAGATTATCCATTTTTAATTATTGTGGGCTAAGAATGAACTGGTGGAAGTTTCTTCCTTGCATCCAAATCTAAAACTTGATCAGTGTCCAAGAAACTAGGCACAATGACAAGATGGTGAAATAATTGATTCATTTTCATAATGATGCTAATCTGAGCATTTTTGTGCCAATTCATTATTTCAAATCTCTATTTTATAAAAATTGTGTAATTGGCAATTCAGCTGATAGATTAGATTGAGATTTCAAATTCTTCTTCTTAATTCTTCATTTTTAAAGAAAAAATAGAAAACCTGTAATTTAAGGATAATAATATTTAACTATAGAAATGCTTTGTGCCATCAAATACTAATTATATTTATTGTCTGTTATGTTTAGGTGTTATCTTCTGTAAAAGTATATTTTGTTGCATCATGGGTTTTTTGTATGAAGATGAACAGTTTGACCAGAGCCAGCTAGCCGCGTTACTGGTTTCAAAGGTAGAAGTTATTCTTCTTCTCCTCTCTATTTTTTTTTAAACTACCACTTATTATTCGCATATCGATACTTGTATATATGGATTCTAAAAAGCAATATTTTTGCATCATTTATATCTAATGGTGTAAAACTTGTTATAGGTCTTCTAATGTTGATATTACGTTGGAATCTTTGCTACTTTGTTCGATACTTGTAGTTATGGTTCATGTTTGTATGAAATAACTGATATAGACTTACTTTTTGGTTTCTATTTTGTTGAGGCGCGAAGAATAGCAACAACCATTTGGGAATTTTTTTTCATTTGAGATATTTGAGACTTATTATTTGGCTAACCTTAATGATTCATTATTGTATGTTTGGCTTCTGGGAGCTGATCCGCTTTTTGATTTACCCGAGGATTCAAACCGCTTTCCTACCCTACTGATGAGAAGTTTTTCATTCTTTTTTTTTTAATCTTCCCCTATCCTCTGCCCAACTTTGTTTTCACAGCATGCGGTTGCAGATTCCTCATTTTTCTCGGTATGTGATGCTGATTCTATTGAATGATAAAAAAATAGTTTAAAAGTGTATATGAAGCAAACATAGCAAGATTTAGATAATAGCTCTTATCTGCTATGGACTAAATTAGTTTGCTCCTAAATTGTTTTTATATCTTTGATTATTCTTGTTGCACTTGAATTAAGAAAATGCTTTTATGAAATCCTCTTTTGGGTGGAATATGAGGTTCTTTTGTGCAACTCTTGTTCTCCTCAAGGGTTAAACACTAGAATTTAACAGGCTAACTCGAAAGTAGACTAACTAGAATGTACATGATATTTTGAAACATATATGTATATTTCCACTCTTAGAATACTTTGTCAAGAACAGTGTATGACTACTACCTCTTTTGGTATAACTATTGTACATGTGCTTGGTTTATTCAAGTTAGACTCAAAATCTGTTCATAGTGTGTTTGCGTAATTCAAAGTAGAATTTGATGCTTAGTATATTTAATTGTAGAGGCACATGATCCTTCCAGTTTAGATTTTTGTCCATTTTACATCACATTGCCAGTACAAAATATTAACATTATTTACTTACTAAGTTCGTATAAGGTTTAAATTTGACTTATCTACTTTAAAAAAGAAATTTGTTTAATTTTTTGTGGAAGAACTATTATACTTGTATTTCTTATGAAGATTATTCGAAAGTCTATCACTCCATAATATCTAGCCAAGATATATTTTCCACTGAAGCAAATATATCATTTCACATCTTTATTTACGACATCATTCTCTACATTGTCTTTCGCAAAAAACATATAACATATTTTCGGCCAGGCACCGCGTTGGCGCGGTGGGAAAATTCTCCCCCCCCCCCCCCCCCCCCCCCCCCCCCCCCCCCCCCCCCCCCCCCCCCCCCCCCCCCCCCCCCCTCCCCCCCCCCAGTTCCCTTTTTATAAAAGCGGTTATAAAACCTACCCACATCCAAACTTTTGGATTTTGTATGAAAATGTTTGGAGCCATCAATAAAGAGTGTCGTGGAAATGCAATGAAATTTGTAAAGGAAACCAGAATTTATTTAGTTTTTTTTTCCTTAAAAAAAAGAAAATCTCATAAATTTAGACAATTAGTCTTTTTCATTACACTAAAATTCTAAGAAGAACCGACGGCATTGAGTATGTAAGAAATTTATAGTTCTTGCTGACATGTCTGAAAACGCTATCAAACCAAATTGTCTCTATTTTATCCGAGTGATCGAATCCCCAACAATGCCTTTCAATGTAGCATAAGAAGGCTTCAACACTTTTTTTGTATTTCATCCAAGACCCGTTCCGTTGCTGGCCCAGTCGGGGCAATTTTACGTAGATGCTTCGCTTAATGAAATATATCGGATCATATAACATCAACGGATATTTTCATGAAGTCGAGCAAAGAACGAAGTATCTTGATAGTGGATCCTACTGTACAGTCATTGAAGCAACATATCCGGAGAGGGTTTAATTTGCTATTCTCTAATTAAGCTTTTTCTTTGGAGGAGGGTGGGGATATCAATTGATGCAGCGTGCCTGCTTGGATAACAGTGCTGGGGATTGTGTCGCGTGTGCGGGATTGCCTGAGCCCACTTCTTGCAAGGCGTCTCCATGGCCGCGGAAGGTGGCGCACCAGCCTTGTCGAAGATACCAGTAAGATCACTCCAAGGATGATAAAGACCCTGAACGAAGAGACAAATAGCCAAAACAGATGAGAGAGAGAGAGAGGCAAAGGAGTACGGGGAAATGCATACCATCCAAGAAGAACCATTAGGCGAGGCAAAGGAGCTGAAGGCAATTGTTCACCAAGAGCAAACATGCCAGCAAGTACTCCAGTCACGATCGAAGCAACAGCTGCACAAGTCGACACAACAATGGCCCTTCCATGTTTCAAACCACGAGTCTATTTACAACATCAAAAAAGGTACTGATTCAGAACATGGAAGAAAATCGTACAGAAATCCGAGTTGCATTACAATCAAGACGCGGTTCGTGTTACCTGGACAACAAATCCAGAAGCACTGCACGATATGCTGATTGAAACACAAAGAGGAAGCAGTAACTTGGAAAATCCCTGCTCTAAGAATAAAAATCCTATCTTTGATATTACAGATGCAATCCTGAAATTGTGTAAGTTTTTTTTTACGTAAGAAGACAGAAATAAAACAATTTGAAAGAAATGGAGATTCATTTAGTTCAAGACATATACCCAAATAGAATACCGGATTCCAAACCGTAAATAATTTCCTCAACCACTTCATATTGCATCTGCAAGTTCAAAGTGCAAAAAATTGAGTTGACAATGCTTGTAATTGTAGTCCATTATGCAAGTAACGCAATTCATTAAAATGATATTGTGAAATAGGACTTTTTAAACATACCAACTCCTGTTCTCTTCTTTGCCGTCTATATGCACGAAGCCATCCGTTAAGAAGTACCTAAAATGAGCAAACTTTTAAGTCAGTGGCCTGCACTCAAAAAGTGAGGGGTTGATCGAGATGGGAGGATTTATCATTCTGGTTCAGCCGAACATTTATCATTATGTGGCCAGTAAAAATCAACTATATTTAGAATAATTATGTTTCGCACAAATGGTAGTAATTTGACATTCCAAATGTTGTAGAAATAACACTCCCTCCGTCCCAATTATAATGTCCACTTTGCTTTTTGCACGGTGTTTAAGGAGAATTGTTAGTTGTGAGTAGAGATGTGTAAAGATGTGGGTCCTACAAAAAATTGTGCGTAATAATTTGCTAAAAAGGAAAACTGGACATTATATTTGGGACAACCCGAAATGGAAAACTGAACATTATAATTGGGACGGAGGGAGTACCAATTAGAAGCTGAACAAGGTGAGATACCTACAAACACGAGTGCAACAACAAATGCCAGCCATGGTAAATGGAAAACTGAGATGGCTGATGACTTTTGCTCTTCCCCTCCAGCACCAACACCTGGATGCAGAAGACCGCAACAATTTAGCGATAAGACCATCAAGGAATGAAGATATAACTCATATCAAGCATTTCAGCAAGGAGATTAATCCACACACTCAAAGCGTACAGAATTCGCATACGTCATAGCAAATGAAAGTATGAGATTATATACTGATGCAACTCTGGAGAGAAAAAAAAAAAAAGATTTGCAAATTTTCTCTTAAGATGAAACTTGGAAGTCTAAAGACATCACACACAGCCAAAGTTGCATAAACTTAGTGTAAATGGAAGAAAATGCTCAATTGGAACATTGGTCAGAAAAAAGTGGAGGAGCATTTATTTAATTTGCAGGAGGAATATATAAACAACAAAGAACTTACTAGCAGTCCAGGAAAAAAAAGGAAATCTAGAGTGAATTCCGAGGAATTCTAGAGCCTAGTTCGCACTCCAAAGAACTCGCATTACCTATAGTGCCAATACCAGCGAAAACAATTCCTATCCAATCAATAGCATTCATGATCTCCTTCAGATAAAAATGAGAAAAAACTGAGAGAATAGCAAGTCCGCAGCCAGAAACAGGTTGAATCACAGATACCTACACAAAAAAAGATTCAGTATCAAGTTATCAGCATGATCTACGAGATCAGGTACTAACTGATTAGCGATATGTATGTTTCATGGGTCTTACAGGAGCCTGAGATAATGCAAGCAACATCAAGAAGGCCCCAAAAATATCCAGCAAGAAGCCAATTATCCAAGCACTGTTAGAAGCATATGCTCTTATAACCTGAAAATATAGCTCATCAGCAACAACTGTTCAGCTTGCTTTAATCTAAACCAAAAATGTAAATAAGATATAAGGGTACACGAGCTACAACTAAAGCATCATGATTTGCAGAAAGTACACACCAACAGAGAAAACAAATATGGCAATATCTTCCCTATTTCAAGTTGTTACGTGATTCTTGTCAAAGAAGCGAACTATTCAACTGTGAATCATGCAGAAAAACCTCGACCAAGCTACAACAGGAGTTTGAACAAAATTCCTACTTCAAAAAGGAAGTTCTAACCCTCACCCTCTTTACCAAATCTCGTCACTTATAGTCTGGTCTGATCTGCACAGATCATGTGATGGATTTTTTTCCGGCATACGATAAGAGACTCTGAAGGAAGCCTATTTCTATGTAGATCTCGCAATAACAGCTTCTCTATTTCATCTCTTCGCAGAGATATCAATCACATAGAAATCACATTCTATGTATTGTTTCCATAGAAATTAGCCTCTATCTAATATTGAAGTGTCACTTTCCAAGTCAATTCTTCATAAAGCTCTTGCGAGCTTATATATGAACAGCATGATCAAAACCCAAGGGAATGATCACCTAGACTGTAACTTGTTTAGAACTTCTAATGGTGTGGCAATAGAATGCAGAAAGCATGAGGAAAGGACTTGAAAGAATCTCATCAAATAAATATGACTCTCAAGAATCTTGTCGAGATATATTATTACTTGGAGTTGAACATGCCAATTGTAATTCTTACAGGCCACTTAACTGAAATATCAGTGTATCACAGATTCACAATAACTATGGTCCTGGATCATTCATCAGAAGTCTCTTCATAAGTTATATACTTGTTTGTGCTCAGCTTAATACAAAAATGTTAGATTTCTACATTAAAGAGTCCATATAATTCTAAACACGATTAAGCAATTCCCCAATCAAAAATACATGCAAACAAATAGTATACCACTATACCATTGTACATTTACTGATTCTTGCAAAATCTGAAAAAGATTATTAATGGAAGAAAATCGCCTAATCAAGGTAGATGGCCATAGAAGGTAGATGGCCACATTAATCCAGGAAAATCCGCCAAAAGACTAGCATTGATCGAAGGTTTTTATACAGATACACAATCAAGTTTACCGAACAATGGAATTATAACAACACACTAGAACAGAGAGACTACAATCAATTAGAACCCTGACCAATATAATGAGAAAAAAATCGATAAGAATAGTCAAGCCCACATTCTCACGGCGGCAGCAGCATAAAAACAATTGACATTAACAAATATTCCGAATAATTACGCTAACAAAAGGAGTCCCAAAATCCATTTATACAGATAGAGCCATATGACATCAGAAAAGGGGGAAACACCCACATACCTTGAGCTTGAAAGAGAGAGGTGGGAGAATGAGGGTTCCCTTTTTCTGAAGCACTTTACCGATGTTGTTTCCGGCGGTAGCCGCAATCGTTAAGCAAATTGATTCCCACATCTCTCCCCCTTAATATCTTCTTTTGCTAATTTCTTCGTTTCTGCGCGCAAAGGTTAACGTAATTGCGAAAATATTGAAGGGGGATATTATGAATAGCGTAGATTTCCAAACGCAGCAAAGACCGCTGTAGATTCTCACAGATCTCCCTCGATATCCAGCAATTAATTTCTTGTTAGCACTGAAAATTGATTTTCCTTTGAAATTAATGCGCTTTTCATTCTTTGTTTTCTCGAAATCAAAAAGCGTAACATTGATAAATCTCTTTAGCCCTATTTAGTTTAAGAATTCTCAACTTCAGACAATGTTTTTTTTTTTTTTTTTTTTTTACGTTTGAAACGTTTGAATTTCTCAACTTCGTACAATGTTCTTTTTTTTGCATGTCGGTTAAACTTCATAATAGTAAAATTGAATGACATTCAAGAAACTGATGTTAATTACTAAATTAACCATATATGATGTATGACATACAACAATTAGTAAAAAAATATGCTTAAATAAGTAGAACGTGTATATAACAATGAGTTTTGTTGCGATAAAATATAGTGAAATTGAATGACGTAGTTTTGTTGCGATAAAATATAGTGAAATTGAATGATATTTTATGTAATGAATATGTTCCTGTATGAGTCTATGATTGAAGGATCTCTCATGCTATTATGCTAATACTTAAAATATTCATCATTTCTAAATTATACTCCTCCCGTCTCATTATCCTTTCTTAATTAGGTTATCTAATTAAAAGTGTTTTCTTTCTAAAAAAGCAAAAAATATGTGGGTAAAAATTAATTAACCAAAAGTTAAATAATATACACCACATAACATCACTTTCTTAATCTCCTTGTCGAAAAGAAAGAGAATACTTTCAATGGGACAAAGGGAGTATATATTTCATTATCTTCAAGAAACCACATAGAAATCATTAATCATATTTCAAAGACAACCATCTAAATTTCCTCAAAATTACTAATACGAGACAATCCAAATCAGTATTACCATAAACGAGTCTCTTCAAAACACGTTCAACAACTATAATTGCAAGAAAAAAGAAAAGCTTCTATTGAATCACCAAAAGCTCAAAGTGGACAAACTTTTCAATAAATAAGTAGTAGAAAATCAAACAAGGTGTGATCATATTCAAATTTACCCAAACCACAAACTATGCAAAGAAAAGATGATTCTCCATATCTTTGGATTGAATCATCGCCACCATCCATAAACCATCTGAGTGTACTTATCTTTAAGCCATCTAAAGCTCTTTCTGACTGACCCTTTGAGTTTGCCTTCGACAGAGTAGACTTTGTAGCTAGCCACCCTCCTCTTCCTCTGAAACTCCGGATCGCTGAAGCTCCAAGACTTCTGGGACGACCCATTAGCGCTCCGCCTTTTCTTGATCGGCGGCAGCGGAGGAGGAGCGTAGTTGTGAGAGGGAGTGCTGTAAGACCTGAAGTTGGTGGGCCTAGTGGTGGGAGGGGGTTCGTAGTAAGGCTCGATTTGCATCTTCCCTTCACTGTACGACTTTGATCTGTAATCGGCCATGGATTTCGTGAAGAATTTGTTAGTGGGGTGCGGGAAAGATGGAGTCTTGAATTGGGAATGTGAGGTGTTGGGGAGAAGAGTGAGAGTTTTGACAGGTAAGAGGAAGTGGGAAATTGGCGGGTGGGGGACCAAAGACAAACTGCCACAGAGAGATGGATTTATTCTTTGAATTTGAGTGTGGAATTTAACTCTTGATGGCGTTTAATTTGGGTAATTGACTCCAATTGCTCCTCCATTCCACTATAAGGGGTTCAGTTTCTTAATTGATAGGCTCTATTGTAGGCTCTATTACTGAGTGACTCATTTTTAACAAAAAACAAAGAATTTATAAATAGAATTTAACTACAAGAAAGTTAAACAATCATAAAACAACTTTTTTAATTGTCGTACCGGAAGTGAGCTACTTAGAATGGAACGAAGAGATTATATATATATATATACACAATACTATGACTTAGAAGCCGTTGGTAGATAGATGTCTTAGACTCTTAGTGTATCCTGATTTAATAAAATAACATCGGTTTCCCTTATAAGAAGTACGATCAAGCAATTGTAAATCACGCATAACAATTAAGTTACATGTATTTTGTTTCCTAGAACGTTTGAGTTGCAATAGTAAATTAGTAATAGGAAGGAAATGTGATGATTATTAATTTATCATGATTATTTAGTTTTCGAATTGGTTGGAGCATGGGTGATAAAAAAAAAGTCGTTTTCGGATTGATTGAAATTATATGAGTGTAATAAAAAGCAAAATGGACCCAACCATGAGCCTTGTTTACAAAGCAATAGTAGTCAGCGGCTTCCACTTCTATCTTCTGTTTTCCTCAAAATTATATTATAATTAACATTGATAATAATTAAAAAAAAAAAACCTTCTACAAGAATACAACTACGTTTAGGTTTTGAAGATTGGAGTAATATGGTACCTCTTTTCCAAGCTTCAGCATTTCTTTTTTCACGACATTTCCCCCCCCCCCAAAAAAAACGAGTAAATATGGTTAACCCCTTCTGTATTATTTCTTTGCAAGCTATCAATGCATATTTTACTAGTGATCGAGGATTTACTCTCATCATCCAAAAAAAACTAAAACTCCAAGTTGATAAGCGATTATAATATTAACGATAATGATTCCAAAAAAATAAAAAGAACCACCAATGCTTGTAGCCTTGTAGTATTAGTGCTTATAGTATAAGTGATCGATAAAATAAAATACTCCACAAGACATGATGGTCAATGGTTAAGGACTAAAACATCCACTATCTATAAGAAAACCAAACTATCTAAGCAGCAATAGAAGCAGAAAACTTCTCATAATAAATAAGACGAGTCCAATAGCATTCACATTTGAAACATGATGAGTTCATCAGATTACACATAAGTATGACAACTCAAAATAATTCCAATATGAACATGGAACCTCTCAAGGTCAATGACTCATCAAACAACCTCATACAAACAGCAGTTATTTGGATAAAATAAGATACAGAAACAAAACCAAAAACAGTAGATTCAAACTTAAACCAAATTGGGAGATGCAAATTCGCCTCAGAAACCGCGTCAGGGGTATGAGATAAGGTTGTAAATTAGTCTGGAACAAGGAAAATCAACCTCAAAACTGCATTATAGGAGATCGGCAACATTCGCCGGTAGCTCCTCAACAACAACATTGTAAAACCTCTGAATGTCGGAAAGCATGCGTTCGTCATCGCTCGTGACAAAGTTGATGGCCACACCCTTCCTGCCAAATCGCCCACTTCGTCCAATACGATGGAGGTAATTCTCAGGTTGAGTCGGCAAATCATAGTTGATGACAAGAGAGACTTGCTGGACATCAATACCACGGGCCAACAGATCGGTGGTGATGAGAACTCTGGAAGAACCAGACCTGAATTCTCTCATGATGATATCTCTAGTATTCTGGTCCATGTCACCATGGGTAGCTGAGACAGTATGATCACGGCTACGCATTTTGTCTGTGAGCCAGTCGACCTTACGCCTTGTATTAACAAAGATGACACTCTGAGTGATAGCCAATGTCTCATAAAGATCACATAGTGTTTCAAGTTTCCACTCCTCCTTGTCAACATTAACATAGAACTGCTTGATACCCTCGAGGGTTAGCTCATCACGTTTCACGAGAATACGAACAGGCTTGCTCATGAACTTCCTTGTAATTTCAAGGGCCTCTGGTGGCATGGTGGCGGAGAACACACCAACTTGAATCTTAGGTGGCAGCAGCTGGAAGATATCATATATCTGGATAAACACAGTCTACCTATTAGATGCAAGATAAAGAACTTATGGAGCAAAGATACATCAATTCTGAGGGTAAACACTTTAGAGAAATATTATAGGCCGTATATATGGGAGTAAATAGATAAAAAAATATATATATATCTTGCAGTGAAAGCAGTAAATCCACGCAGCATTGGGCAATTACAAACAATTAACTATAAAGAAAATATATTCTTCATGGCAGACATCACAACAAAAGGTAGCTGCTAGCAAACGTACTAATATTGAGTGTGCATCTTTGTTCTGCAGCAGCTATCCCAACTTCTAGTCTAGTGTACCCAACCAAGTTGGTTAAAGCACATGAAAACAAAGTAAATGCAAAGGATACCTGATCCTTGAATCCCCTGGAAAGCATTTCATCAGCTTCATCCAAGACGAACATCTTAATGTAATCAGGGCGAAGTGACTGCCTTCGCAGCATGTCAAAAACACGTCCAGGAGTCCCAACTACAACATGAACCCCACTGGAGAGAATACGCTGATCTTCACGAACACTGGTACCTCCAACGCAAGCATGAACCTTCACACCAAGATAATCACCAAGTGCTCGCATAACCTTCTCAATTTGCTGGGCGAGTTCGCGAGTGGGTGCCAGAACTAGAGCCTGGCATTCAACCACATTGTAATCCAGCTGCTGCAGAATTCCAGAGCAGAAGGTTGCAGTTTTTCCAGTCCCAGACTGAGCTTGCTGAATCACATCAAGTCCCTTGCAGAAAGGAACTATGCCTCTTTGCTGAATGGCGGAGGGCTTCTCAAAACCTTAACAGAAAGAACAGCTCCTTAATTTCCAAGGAACAGATCCAAACAAAAAAATAAAAAAAATAAAATCACAACCATCCTACTAACAAAGATAACTCCTTTCCAACTCAATCATTACTATAGCCGCACAAGTAGAATGTGGCTTTGCAAAGGTAAATTCTACCTAATAAGAAACTAAATTTGAATTAAGGAATAGTAAATGAAGAGAGACCATAATGCAAATACATGTAAGCTAATGAGAAAGATTATATTACATGTACCGTAGGCATAGTAAATGAAAGGAGTATTAATTCAATAATTTATGTACCGTAGGCATAGATGCCCCTAAGCAGATTTTCCTGCAAGCCCATAGCATCAAAACTATCATGAACCTCATCATAACTTGTGAAGAATTCGTCGACGCCATCAGTTCCAAGTCTGTTTCACAGAAATAGAGTTAGGAAAAGGAGTAAAATACCTTAGTGAAACTAAACTACAAAAGAGTTGTTAAACTCACATCTCATTCATCTTGGAATCATACTGCTTAGCATCAAATTGAGAACCTTCAGGTGTCATTCCAGCCATGACTGAAAGTTGAAAGTAATATAAGCAGATGACAATCTATCTTCCACTAGATCGGCAGCTTCTTTATATAGAAGAGGAAACAATAGAAACTTAAGAACACATCATTTCACAAGCAGTACTTATTTAGTGTAGTAACTGCACACAAAAGCAGTAAAATAACAAATAAGTGTAACTTTAAAAAGATATCAGCTCTACAACAGATATGACAACTGCCCTGACTAGGGCCGGAAATGTTGGCTCAATTATATCAAGTGCCACCAAAGTAAAACTGTAATACAAAAATAATTATCTATCATGCTTCTTCAGCAAAGCAATTCCTCAAGTGAAGAGCTGAAGTTCCATCCATAAAATCACTAGATAGCATAAAGAGAGATAATAAGTACTGACGACAAACAATGAGCCGAAAGACGGAATTTTGATAGTCCTTCAATCAACTATAATAATTACATGGTTGATGATAACACTAAACAGATGAAATAAGAACAAATGGGGGGGGGGACAATTAAAGAAAGTCAAACACCAAGTAGATTTAGAAATTGAACCTTCGAAGGAAATCAAGTTCGATAGGTAACTATATCACAATGGAGTCAACGTAACACCTAAAAACTTATCGCACCAATTAAATCGAATCTCACCCACCTCACTCCCACCATTAAACCAAAAAGAAGAGCCAAACCTAGATATATAGATGAAAAAGGAGGAAACCCTAGCAGTCGCTAAGCAACTACATCAAAACTTGAAGTTCAAAAACTAAAGTGGGCACACAGAAAAAGATCAGCCGCGGAATAGACAAAGCGATCATCCATATACAACAAAAAGAAGAACACATAAAAATCTATGCACTCCGTACAAATCTCTCACACATATCGAACAGAAGATGAAGTAAAAAAGTAAAGGAAAGAAAAGAAAAAAACTTTACAGTGCTTGATTAAGTTACCTATTAGCAATCACAAAAGAAGATCTTGAAGATAAAGAAATCGAACAAGTAAGAGATTTAGGGTTTTCGTTGAAGCGCCTAGGTTTTTTCCAAAACTCCTCGGATCTACGCCGCGGAGTTCAGGAGAGAGAAAAAGAGCGAGAGAGAAAGATTTCCTTTTTAGGGATGCAGATTGTGCCTGTTGGGATCACTTTGTCACCTATCGATAGATTTACGTCCTTACCCCTGGCTGATTGATCCATTACCGACGTCGTTTCATCTGAATTACGTAATCGTTACGGTTGGGCCGAGAGGATGGCCCATTTTCCATGCGTGGGCTTTGATATGGCCCATTAGTTGAGTATGACAGTCAATAATTTCTAGCACGGCTTATGATTTAGTTGAGGCCCATTGTAGAATGGCATGCAGGAAATCATCTTGCAAATTGTAATGGAAAGTGGTACATAAAACAAATACTCTCTCCGCCCCAATCGACTTGTCTTGTTTCTTTTCGGTACGGAGATTAAGAGGATTGGTTAGTTGTGAGTAGAGATGCAGGCCCCACAAAGAAAAATTGAACATTTTTGTAGTAATTATTATCCACTTTAAGAAACAAGACAAGTCAAATAAGATAACCCGAAAAGAAAAAGAAGACAAGTCAAGCGGGACGAAGGGGTCTCTTAACTTGTTTGAGCTTATGACAAATGATTTACTATGCAACATTTAAATTTAAAAGAATATTGTAAA
Source organism: Lavandula angustifolia (assembly GCA_028984105.1). Lineage (NCBI taxonomy): Eukaryota > Viridiplantae > Streptophyta > Magnoliopsida > Lamiales > Lamiaceae > Lavandula > Lavandula angustifolia. The sequence continues at coordinate 30,975,717 of CM054808.1, forward strand.
ACTTAAATACATTCTAAATATGTAGAAGTCGTCACAAGATAAATGTATAGAGTTCAGGTGGATTATATATACACTATTGTAAAACATACATTGCTACGAGCTACAGGTGATTATCATCAACATCTGATACGTGAATCCGGGTATATGATGATCAAGTGAAGATAAAAAGAATTTAAAAGTTATTTCGATAAGTAATTTCAAAGGCGTGTTAGGTTTTATAAAACTTAGTTCCAAATTTAAGGAGACGTAAAGTCAAGAGAGTTGCAATCCTTGAAGGAATTGTTTGATGGTTAAATCCAATCAAATATTCTATATCGTTATATTTTTGCTTTTTTAACTGAATATTAAGAAGTCTATTTATAGGAGAAGATTCATTCTCGCACGAGGAAATATATCCTAATTGATATGCTGAGTCATATATATTCTAATTGTATGTTCCAATGGATATGCTAATAGATATGATCCAATCATTTCCTAATAAATAAGTTCTAACTAACACACACACACAAGAAGTTCTAATTAACCAACACAACAATCCAATTATTATGCTACTATTTAGAATAAACTCTTCTAAACAGATTTTAAAATTTAAATATAAAATATGTGGATGGGCTATAGCCGCCAGGGAAAAGGTTGGGATGATGCCACGTGTAGGTGATGAGTAGATCCACGCCCCGCACATAACATTCCTTTGCCGAAAGTGAAAGTTGAAGAGTGAACATGCTCAACATGCACCTTTCTCTCTCTCTACCCATTTCTACCAAGATTCCTATCAATCAATCCACCCATTTGGATCCCACCAATCACATACACGTAATTTATGTTAGTAACAGTGTATAAAAATTGTTGAGTTTAAGAGACACTGTAATATGGAATAGTTTTAGTATTTCTTTCGTTCTAATAATATCATCTTATATTTCTAATTAAGGTATCTTAATAATATTGTCACGTACGTTTCCTAAAAAAATTTCACACCTAGATCACCAAAAATCAAATGAACCAACATTATTTTACTGATAAAAGTCAAGCTTTTGAATCTCCACAACGTAAATAAACAATAATGTTTGGAGTACTATTTATTAAATTTTTAAGTCAATAGATCGAGTGATAAGTTGACTAATTGAATCGTCATCATTGGTCGGAAAAACTACTACCAAATTAATTAGGTTTTACTAATTTTAAAGCATCACCAAAAATATTTATAAAAAATTTGTACGAAAATTCATATTTATAGGTTGGTATACTGTAGAACAATCAAGTGAAAAGAATTCGAAATATATCAGATAAATACAAAATGAGTTTGTATGTATGTTGTATATCTTACAATAGAAAATAGGAATACATATAAATTAGGAGACAGAATAATATTTTAGAAAGAAAAATAAAATAAAATTGAGGAATTCTAGAAATGGCAAGTTAAGACAACTCAAAGAAGTCCACCACTTCCACATATGGAAACTCTATATTAAATCGACCCATCACTACTAATAAGTTGGTTACCCACAGTATATCATCATTGCATCACCAATCTTATTTCAAAGTACAATCATGATTAATGCCTAATTAACTCACTAATGCAATTATCTATATTTACTAATCACATTGATTATTGGCTAATCAAACCTACCTATCCCGCCTCCCCCACCCCATGTTAATTAGCCAGCGACATTCTATTGTCATGCAAAAAACACAATCTTATTTCATTTTTAGATGCTCGAACAAATTTGATCGTCGAAATTAAAACACAAAAAATTAGTATATGAGACCGTTTCAATACGATTAATGATAAAACGGTACTATATTCATAACCAGACTTAATTCCACATAAAAAGTGTCAATGTGAATCACTTCATCCTCTTGTTAATTAATTATATCTATATATAAGAAAAAAAAAAGATAATTTTTTTTGGAAGATTGATGGAAGCCACCATTGAGATCGTGTTAGGGTTCCTCTTGTGGGTGGGGGGATACCACCATGCACTATTAGAAGCTTTTTTGTATAGATGATTTGGAACATATTCTTCCCCAATATTATATTGATTTAATAATTGTTAATTAATAAATAAATGAAAAGCATATATACTTTAAGCTGCTTTCGAGCCGCACAAGATCTACGCGTGGTCGTAGACCACTCAATCCCTGTTAATCTCCTATTGGTCCATCCACTTCATCAAAACTTATTTATATTATTTTTTTTCTTTTTTTTCCCTACTTATAAAGTCCCTCCTCACATTATACACTTATTTTACTTTATTTATTATTTGGTATATATAAAGTCTTCAATTACGCAAGAGAATATGCTTAAAATTTTAGGGTGCAAAATAATTTTTTTTAAATTACATATAAAAATTAAATTTCGGCACGAAATTATAAGGTTCGGCAACTATACCTACACACTCTTTTGTAATGTATATTCTTGGGCTTGCGAGTTGCGACTAAACAAAATCAAACGAGTGGAATACGACTGTAGAAACTTACAACGACGTCATGCAAGAGGATCAATTATTAAACTATAAATAATTAAAAAAAACAAATCCTATATAGAACAAGTTAGTACATCTAATATTGACCTCAACATTCTATGAATGGAATCATATGGCAACTGAAAAAAGTGGCATCCCATCTTGTGGAAATGTTCCATCCGCATTCAAGAATAAGTACTCAATTCTTGAATTTAATAATATTTACATTCCTATCAAAGTCTAATAGTTATTTCTTACCCTTCTTTTGCACCTACCTATAACAGCTAGAATGTATCATGCATTTCACTTGAAAAAGTGGACATTAATATTCTTTCCAAAACTTTCTTGAATGATTTAATAGTGCATTATTATTGGATCATTCTTACCAAGTACATATCCTTTCTCCACTAGATGTGATGACACAAGTTTATAATTATAGTCTAAAACGAAAATGTACAAAGGCTACTTAGAAATTATATTTGCAAATCATATCGGATAGATAAAGAGGACAACTTAACGTCTAGAACACCACAAAGGTGTAGGTGTACCACAATTGTGTACCCTTGTGTGTACCACACCACAATGGTGTCGACATGTGGCGTTTTTCATTCAAAATAGTAGGTCACATACGCCACATGTCGACACCCTTGTGGTGTATTACACACAAGAGTACACAATTGTAGTACACACAAGCCGCTCTGCTATAACAGTGGCATGAGCATCTCGGAATTTATCAAACTCGCATTTGGAATATTAATTGTGGGTAGGTTTAATTTCTCTTTTTATAAAAAAATTAAATAAAAAAAGAAGTGCCATACGTATCATACTTCATACCTTTATTAGTGTGTAGATGTTATTGAATGTCTGTATATTTTGATGAATAAAGATGAATTCATAATTAATACTAATTAAGATATGACAAAATTTACAATTTCGAATTAAAAGAGAGAAAACGAAATAACAAATTTGGATGGTATCATCACAAGTCCCTTAAGATCCACCACTATTTGAGTATGTATGAGATTATAAATGTATTGCGATTCTCACTTGGTAGGGTTCGTACATCTGATCTCACTAGCAAATCAATTGGTTAGTTTCTTACATAAATCATGGTAGATTGATGTTCCTGTAATTACTTGACCAAAAACTAGTTTGTAAAAATTAATTGAATGATATAACATTAAAAAATCGATAGATATATCCTACAGCGATACACATATTATTGTAGATGTCATGTCACCTTATCAAGACACATTAAGTGTGTAGGGTAATACATTATATATTATTATCACGACTATATATAAATCAAGCGCTGGCATCATTATTCATGTAGTTATGAGATATGTCTGAATTCTTATCTTGGTGGGACAATTAAATGGTCATATTGGCTATAAAAATCCAAAACATATTTAATTCAAATTGAGAAGCATTTCACGCGCAGAGTTGACCACCCTATGGGATGAATCCTAGCAGAAACAATATTTTATTAATTAGTCTGTGATTTTGGGACAGAAAAAGGGCACCAATTTGCATTGGGTGGTAAAAAGATTTTGAATTACAAGAAGCATTGGTAAGTGTAATTAATGGCTTCTGATCTCATCATTCTTCTTTCCCTTTCCTCTTCTTGGCGGTATCCACACAGCATTGTAATTCAATTCAATTGAAAGAATAATATTAACTAGTCCTCATGGGATGGCATAGCGATAAAGGTGGGTGGCTCGGGACCGATAGTTCATGAGTTCAAATCTCACTGAAACGCTATGTGTGTGTCTGTTACCCTATCACACTAAGGATGGTTTAACTCTCATGTATGCTTTGCAAGCTATTGCACACTCGTCATCAAAAAACAAAAAAAAAACAAAAATTAATAATAATAGCTAATATTTAACGCACACATTGGTGTCTAATACGTGTACCATACCATACGTGTTTCAAGCACAGACACATTGGTTGTGTTTATGGTTGAAATAATTTTATCTTCACCATACTTCTTCGATCTATTAGTGAGATGATCTTATTATCGACAGATGCTCCTATTACACTCAGTATTAAATCTTGATGATGATGATGAGATTGAAGAAAGTATAAATGTAACATCTAGGCATGAGGAAGGTGATACAATGTATATACATTCTTGTTGGGGAAGATGATAGCATTGGTGTGAATGTGTGACATCTGGGGTGGCTGCAATATAATATTGGGACAGGCCCATAAAAAAGATAAACCCACATTTATTCCAAAGGTGATTGCTGATGGGAACCGTTAGACTTTGCTGCCCCTATATAAGGCCAAACATTGTGCACCATTTTCTTCACACCCAAATTTCTAAAGACTTCTGCTTCCTTTTGTGATGCAACAGTAGACTGTAGACTCTTTTTCTTGCTCAATTGAGTTGAGTTGAGGGTTTCCAGAATTGGAGTTCTTCTCTGCTGGGATTAAATCCCTTAATTAAAAGGGTAAAGGAGGTGACAGAAGAGAGTGAGCACTCATGGTGTTTTCTTGCATGAATTATTACATGCTTGAAGCTATAAGTGCTCACTCTCTTCCTGTCACCCCACCACTCCTCTCTCTCTTACACACTATATGATGCTGTAAACTGTTGGTTTCTCATACACTGATCTCCCTCTTTCACTCACACACACACATATATATATATATATATATATATATATATATATATATATATTCACTTTGTGATTTTTTGTTGTGTATTTTGTATATGATGCTTTATATTGTTTATTCTCTTTAGCCTTTTGATTATTCACAAATTATCTGTGGTTTTGTAAAAGCCCTTTTTGTGAAATTAGGGTTTCAGATTTGATGGAGGGGTTCTATCAAGTGAAACCGTGCAAGGGGCTTGATTTAGACTGCGCAAGGATTTCTATCAACACCAAGGATTTGCAACCCAATCGGGTAAGAAGAGATCTTGAGGAAACCCTAATTGAGTAATTTCAAGAACACCTCATCATGATGTTCTTGTCGATCTATTTTCCAACCTTTCTTTGTCGATTTTGACTGATTAGTTTCTCCAAGGGGAGCGGGTAAAGAGTTTCCATCTTCTTTCTGGTCTTTTTTCTCTACCTCAGATAAAGGAAAATCAAACCAATCAGTTACCTCAAGATTATATTTCACAAGTCTCAATCTTGAAATTTTACTTGATTTTAATTCACTATGAGTAATATTGTCTCTCTTTAATCATCACAATTCCTCCTCCACAATTAGGGGATTAAATTGATATTAATGTTATATATATATATATTTTGACATGACTTTTCTTTTTTCTTGGATTTCCTCCTTTTTTTGGTTGTGTCACAAGATGATGACATCATATGACGAGAAAGAAATCTGCAGCCGTTACTCTATATATTCACCGATTCGATTACTGGTTTCCGATAAGATTCAAGATGCAAATGAATGCTTTGATTTTGTTATCTAATTGAAAAAACTTCCTTTTCTGCAGCTAGCATGCTTTGATGGATATTACAGAACTCGAAGGGGTGAAGCCTATATGGATTATTCTATTGAAGAAAATATGAAAGGGGCAGCGTTGTATTCGATATCTAGCAGTCTTTCTACTCATGGCTACTACCGTATCAAATTTAGGACCACCCATTGTAAACTAGCAGTATATTTATTACCCTATTTTTCTTGAATTTATGTCATACTCATACCATGATATGAGACTGAGTTTGTTAACTAGCCTACTGTTTTGTCCATATTAATGAAATGTTTGTGTAATAAAAAATTCAAGCATGTTTCAGCTTGCAAGATATGTTGACCGTTAAGGTATGATCATCATATTCTTAATTTAGTAAGTTTCAATACTAGTTTAACTAACTAGGACTATAAACTGCTGCCTAATGCCTATAAGATCTATATAAACATTAAAGGAATATAAAATGTAACCCTAGTTTTTGTACCTAGCCTGCTGGTCAGATGTTTATATACTAATAGCATGAATCCAAGGAAGATTAGCATATGATGTCTGAAAATGGGAGTTGTAAACTTATTAGGTTCATTTTTTCAGAGTTTGGACCACTACTTTAGTCATGCTTTCGAATTCTTTAGTTTTTCCCTACTTGCATACTCCCACAATGCTCATATTCTCATTGATTTGACTCAAAAGTTGGTTGAATTCATGATTGTTGTTCAAATGTGGGAAATTTATACTCTTCTATAGAAGCTACAGTGTCATCATTGAGGGTGTTAATTGCTACTACAATTTGAATGCATTTGTGAAGGATGAATACTAACTAGGCTTTTGATGTGATCTTGGTAATCGTGTCTTGAATTGTAAATGATTTATATAAAATGTTCAGATTTGGTCGATCAAAATTAAGGGAATCACGTGTTGGTTTTGTTCAAAACTTATATCTGATAACTATTAAAAACCGAATGAATGATCCTGAACCCGAATCAAATTCTATCTACACTGAGAACCAAACACCCCTAAAACAATCCTCCAGATTTTAATAGATCTTTAACAGTAAGTATAAGTACCAAATGTAATCTCATTATAGTTTCAAAATGTTTACAAGAAAACAAATCCATCACAATAGTAAAGACTGAGTGGTTTCATCAAACAAACCCTCATCAGAATCACATGATACTAATACAGAGTGCAATAACTTGAATGATAACTAAATTATCTAAGCATTGTGAAAATACATGATGTTAAGTGCTGTAGATGGAACCTCATGTGGGATCTTGAACCAATTCTTGATTAAGCCTTGCAATGAGTTGTTTGGGGTTAACCCAGACCACTTGTCAGCAAACTTGAAACCACACTGAGATGCTGCTGAGAGTATAGAAGCCTCATCAACTCTACGAAAGATATGGCATAGGATGAAAGCAGCCTCTTTCTTACTGCTCGAAATCAACTCCCGGGCCGTCACGAATAACGGTACGATTGCCTGAGAGACATACGTAACGTCCGTGCCGATTATGACTTCAAAACCCTCTTCATTGATCTGCTTGATGGCTTGTATATCATCTTCATTCCCCCACTCAAGTTTCTTGACATGTAGAGATGGTGAGTTGAGATTTGAGGCTACATTTGTGGTGAGGAGATCAAGTGCTTTTGTGTCTCCATCAGTGGCAACTACCAGATCAGCAGATGTAGCAGCTATCATGGAGCAGATGCCGACGCATCCGGATCCGAGCTCGAGGACTCGTTTCCCTGCTACGATGTCTTGGTTCGTAGCGAGGATGGAAGCCATTAGCCTTGCTGATTCCCACAGCATTAGGCCGGTTGATTTGCATGTGTGTTGAAACTCTTTGGAGAGAAGTTTTATCTTGAATGTGTAGTCATGTATACAGAGCTCAGCAAGCTAAGGAACATAGAATGCTTATTCCGATTAGAACGTGTTGGCAAGATATACCCCCTCCGTCCAGTTATTAGCAACTTGTTTCTATTGGGCACAATTATTTAGAAGCTTAACTTTTGTGTGTAAATTATGTTAGCCCACTTGACTTCTAGTGTTATCTTATTTCCATTTCAGGAAACAGCAAATTATTATTGGGACGGCCTAATGAAAATATAGACGGTATTAACGGGGCGGAGGGAGTATATAGTTTGCATAAAAAGATATTGCTGGTTAAAGAAGCTAAGGGTGTACCTCTTCACTGGAGGATGTGATACCGAACATTTCTAAAGCCATTCCCTCCGACATATCAACTTCAATTGCGTTGTTCTCATCTTTCCTTCCATCACGATCGCCTTGTAGTTGGACCGGAGCATTTCTAGTGGTTGTGGAACCATCAATACTGTCGGTCTCAGATACACGGAATACAGCTTGCACCCATCGCCTGTAATTGAACGAACCAATACTCCGACTTTATCATGTTATTCAATCTTCCTATAAAAAGCAAATGGGACTTACCGATTCATTACAAGGTCTCTCGATCTATTTTTCACTTGCTTGCAACATACGACATGTTCTTCCATACTGAAACCATTTCCTTTGAAAAGAATCTCCAAGAACTCATCAGAGAAGTAGAAAGCCCTCTGGCAGCAGAGTGGAAGCAATGAGGATTCGGGTTTATTCATAGAACATCAAGAAGCATAAATCTGAATGAGTAGCAACTTACAGTTCCATCACCCCTAACGTAGAAGTTTTCACTTATCTTTTGTTCCTTACCGGTGAACCTTTCCTGTTAATGTTGCCATAGATACACTATAAGAACATTGCAGCACTAATCATACTGAATAAATTTAATCTCTACTTATTATTGGAAACATTGCTCGTAAGACTCAAAATTATAGATGCATCTACGTTGCACGTTCACGGATGACATTCTTTGAAAGGTTCGCCTCCAGAAAGGACAATGGATAGAGATTGTGCAAAAAAGAAGTATATATGCCACAGAGAACGCAAGATGGATGTGCGTGCACCTAAATTGAATGCATCATAACACGACTAAGTATAGTGTAGGCACTAGGCACAGACTTCAATTACAAGTGCACAGTATCAAAAACAGGCGAATCAATGTGCAGACTTATCCTACCTGAGCTAGATCACCAGTAGCATAATCACGAAACAGTACGCAACCGTTTGGCTGCACATTGAAGATTTGTATTAATTTAGTGAAATGGGACTCAATAGAATAAGCCACAGGCCCACAGTCAATAGATTGAGTGTTCACCTTGAGAACTTTTCTGATATTTTGTATCGCTAAAGGCATCTTTTCTGGGGACACTGCAGATAAAACAAATATCTACTTAAAAAAAGTCAGCCAGTCAGTTTGAAACTTTGCATTAACAGCAGCATGATAATCTATCAATGGGAAAGGTTATAGTATCGGAGCGGCTTGTATGCACCACTTTCGTATACCCTTGTGGTGTGGTACACACAAGGGTATAGAAAAGTAGTACACACAAACCTTTGTGTTATAGCATACATAAGAAAAGTGAATCTGCTTAAAAAAGAAAAGGAAATATGTGTGTGTTAAACTAAATTGAACAAAAACATATCCATAAAAGGGCATTAATCACATTTACCATTGTTACAATGTCCACCGAGGAAGGAGCAACGTGTGCGGATAGATCGTCACTAGTAAGATCACAAACAAATGCGTTGACTTTGGCCTCATTGAAGTCCTTGTGTGTCTAGAAGGATATCAAAAAAAATTATAAGTTATAAACAATCAATTAATTTGAGTAGGCCTCTCTCCAAAAAAAATTGAGTAGGCAAAAAGATGGATTAGTTAAGCATCATTTAACTACAAAATTTGTTGCTACTTGCACACAGTGAATCATGATAAAGAACTTGAAAGGTGCATTACTCCATTTTTAAGAGTTTTAAAAGCAGAACATTTATTGTGACATTCTCTCAATTGAAACAAAAGAAAAAGGGTCTTACCTTAACCAGATTTACAGCACGTGGTGAAAAATCACAAGCATGTACAAATAAATTTGGGTATGTTGCAAGCAGAGGAAAGATAGTATTTCCAGCTCCACAACCGACCTGGTAAGCAATCATCCGTTCAACAATCAATAGAATCACCATGAAAGCAAACTTTAAACACCTTAAGTGCATCAAAATGTAGTACAAGCATAATTTATATGTTTATCAATGCATGGGACAAAATACAACGTAGTAACTTCCCTTCCTTGAATAGCCACACTGGTATAAAAATAGGATACAAGATTTTCGATATATAACATCAAAAAAATTACTGCCATAGTAAAATAAAACAAATTACAAACAACCCAAGTCGATGAATATGCATGAGAACAAATACCTCCAGAGCCACTGTTCTTCCTTCTCCCTGCAAAAAAGAAAGTAATTAGAACCTACAGTTAACACAACCAAATTGCCATCATTTTCACTTACAAAAAAGTGGTGCCCCCATTCCTTGTCCAGATAATGACGATCCTTAAAGAACTGCAGAACATGAAAACCAGAAAGTAGTATCACATACAAAGCATTTCAAAGAAAGCACAAGTAACTGAACAGTCTTGCTAATCGTAATGATGTGAACAAGCAACTAGATATCTAGCCTCTTAAGTCAAGGTCCAGTTCTCTGGATCCGGGTATAAATAAAAATTTAGAGAGCCCAATCAGTAATCTTTGTTGGAAAGAATACTTTATGCATACAACAAACTCAACCATTATTCTTTTAAAGCGCATGCAATAGTATTGATATTAATAAAGAGTAACCTTGTCCTCATGGCGTTTATAAAATAAATCCCAATATTTCTTGGCATCTTTCTCATACTTCGCTGCCAAGAAAACAAATTTAATCAAGGGTTGCAGACCAACAAAAAGAGAATGGAAAGGCTAAAGAAGTACAACCTCGCCAAAAATCCGACACTTCATCATTGGAAGGTGAATATATTTGAATCTTCTGTTGTCCTAGTTGTTGATTCTTACAAACACTTACTTGAGTACTGGGTGTGGCTTCCATCTTTATTCCCTAATTGAGTACATAAAGTTGGACTCAAAAACAAAATTCAAAAAACCCAAACCGATACATTACCAGTGAAAATCACGAATCAAATCCATCATAATGTTCCACATACTCCTGATGACATAATATTGCAAACTTAGATTGAAATAAATACCAAAATCATTAGAGGGGTCCCTAAACTCATGAAATACAAAAGAAAAGCTGCAATCTTGGTGATTTTCCAATTTATGGGTAATTAAACAGAGTTGTTCTAGTTCTATACTCACCAAGCTTAAACATTTCGAAATCTCCAATTAAGGAAGATACCGATCCACATTCAAGATTTGAGCAAGAGATAAACTATTAGCTTCGTAAAACACTTGGAACCCATCAAGTTGCAAATTTTAGCGCATTAGCGCGTCTTAAAATTGAAAAACTAGGCAATCCAATAAACTGATAAGCACAAACATGTATGCCTTCTTGTGTTTGCGTGCATTCTCATCAAATAGTGGAAGAAGGCAAGCAAACCAATCGGATACAGAATGTAAGAAAATCGAAAAGCGGACCTATATGAATTAAAAGAAGAAATAACAACAGGATAGCTTTTGCTCCAATTAACGAGCAGATTTGTCCTATGGAGAGAAGATGTAGCTTGGTTACGGTTTTTATTTGGAAAACCTGCAAACAATCAATCCTACTGGGGAGGAGCCGATTTTGCAACTTCTGTAATTCTGTTTTGGGAAGTTGTGCCTGGTACGAACTCAAGGAAAATTCTATCCTAGACCCGTGATTATAAAACATGCCACATAAGATGTTATTAAAATAAAAAAATTCAAAAAACACACAACTCTAATCCTACACCACAGGTCTACAAGACCGGGTCTAGGATAGAATTTTCCCGAACTCAAGTAGTCAAGTATAAACCCTCGCCGGTTTAGTATTTTTTTTTTTCCTTTATAGTTTCTACACGTCTTTTATTTATTTTCATATTTGTGTATATTTACATCAATCAAAAGTAAATCTACGTTGATACAAAGAAATGGGACACGATTTTTTTTATAAACTTAGGATACGATTTAGTGATTGTACAAGATGTTTAAAATAGTTTTGTTTTGTATTTTTCATTGGAATTAAGTAGAATTTGTACTAAAATATAGTGGACACAACATTTGGGGTGTTGTGTCGAAACGTCGATAAAATATGTTGAAATTTCCTGAAGTGTGTGTGACTAGGTGCAAAACAAATAAAAGCCATATTCATGACAAAACACAAGGAATTTTGCTGGGAAAATATATAATCAGATATCTGTAAGTTCAACTGTAAGACCAACGTTATTACAACTCCTCTCACTTAAGTGTCTAACAAAACACTACAAAAAGAATTATCCTCATCCTAATACAGCCATTCAAGTCCAATATAATGGATAGGAAGTAAAGAAAAAGCGTTCGTAAAGCTTATAATTACAAACAAAGGCCGATTTCTAAGAAACTATTTTCATGATAGTACTGGTGGCTTTTGAGTTTCTTCACTTGTACCCGTCTTTACTTCCTTCTCCGAGCTAACATAATTCAGTTCGCTCTCGTCTTTTCCAGAGCTTCCCGTTCGCTCTATACCGTTGAGTGTCCCGTTTTCGTGTACAGGCATGTTACCATTTTCTGGTGCATTTTTGGCCTCGGCATTGTGGGGAGGTTTTGGTAGTTCTCTGGAGGGTGAGGTTGCTAGTAGGCGGCTGAGCCCTTCGAACAAGTTCTTGGCATCTGTTATCAGAGCAGCTCCACCGGGGTAGCAACGACCAAAGCATGTTGTGCAATGTGGAAAAACAACCTGCACGGGGTCAACAAAGTGTGGATCATTAATCTGAAATTCGGGGCTATAATCGAAGCTAATGTAAACAGATTAGAAGCAGAGATCACCTCAGTAGATGCTTGGCAAAGTTTGAGGAAGAGTACAGACTCGTGGTCCTTGAGCATCTTAGTTGTGTGGTATCTCAATAGGGTATCAGAAACAGCTTGCAAACCCTTGACCAGTTCTTGAGCAAGCACGTGTTTCAAACTTAACGGCGCACAAGGGCGCAGTTCGTTCATTGCTGCAGATACACCTGCCATCGTGACAGACGGGGAAATTTGATAAATAAAACGAATAAAGAAACATTCAGGAAGTATCTGCTTAATACACAGCCAAAAGGGTGAGTGGACCAAAAAAATTTGAGCTCACCATTGATAAAAACAGCAAGAGGTGGATGTTCCATAAGACTTGAAGGAGGAGTGACATCATCCATACTTTCATCGCCCAAACTATTAGATGGGAAGCCAACGGCTGGCAATGGGACCCAACGATGAGAATCCAAGACTAGCTGGATTAAGCAAAACAAGTAAACTTCAGCCAAGAATGATTTACAAAGCTGTAAAAGGGCTAGTAGGGATCCAAATCGTATGCCTAATGCAAAAGCATGATGATTTGTGATTTGAGAGCCTGGCTGAGATCATACCTGAAAATTCTCAACAGCGGTGCTCATATTCTTCGAAAATAAATTAAGAACTGCTCTGCAGAGATGAAAAAATCTAGGTAAGAACTAGTCATATGCCAATGTCCTGAAAAGTTTGTAAATTGCAAAAGTATATTACTCTTCGAAAAGCGGAGGAAGCAGCCCCCGAAAATCCAAACCAACCCATCCAAGGCCCATGGACCAATACTGTAAACCAACGAAACAAAAGGAATATCATTAAATTATAGCTATATGTGCCTCGTAATATGAAAACAATATTCTATGTGCAGATTCTGGGAAGGGTCAATAATTTCTATCAAGGAAAAGTGTAAAGAATTCTGCACTGATGACTACAACTGGTTCCTATGCATCATACCACGAATGTCTTTCATTGATCAAGCTTTATTGGCTTAAATTCTTTTGCCTTCTTTGTTTCACTTAGCTTAATTTCTTTGGGTTCTCTTTTTTTGCATGTTGGGTCCATTTGGGGTGGTTAGGAGTAAGGGCTGGAATAGCAGAACTGATTCTCACCATGCACTGATCCAGAATATTTGACAAGGATCCACCTTCACTGATCTTCGGAAGCATCACTTTAAGAGTCTTCAGATGCGAGGTAATCTGATGCATGGCCCAATCAAAGAGAAGCCCACCATCATAATTTTCTTCATTCTCTGAAGTGTGATCAGCAAAGATGGCTCGATATTGATTAACAACATCAAAAAGGTGCATTCTGTGACAATTAACCATCCCCTTCAAATATTCATAAGGATTTCTCTGGTCTAGATCATCAAGTATGCCAGTAAGCCAGGCCTCGCGGCATCTTAAAAACTGGAGACAAGGCATAATGGATCAGAAACATGCACCTTAAATAAAGTAATATCCGCTCCACATGAACAGTAGTTTTGACAAGAGTCTACCTGTAGGCGCATTTCATATTCACTGAAAACTCCTATTCGACGTAAAAATCCAATTATGCGAAGGCATTCTGGTAACTACAAGTAATATGACGAGCAAAGTTTAATCGCCTCGGAGCTGGCAATTTATTTTACATTGGTACGGAATCAACTTAACCTAAAACAAGATATACTACCTGAATATTAGATCTAAGTTTCTGAAGAAGCTGCGAAAGAAGGGACTGGGTGGTCTGTCGCACTTCCGTGGCTAGAGCCTGAATAACAGGAATTCTTTTTGAAAGAGAAAACAAAAAACGGTGCCTCAATAAATGCATCAAGCAAGTTCATATATGAAACAAGATCGTTTTCTGCTATTAGAATGACATAAGAAACTTACTTTGGGTGCATTGTAGTAAGCTTTGCAACAAATGTTTCTAAGTCGAGAGCTTCATCATAATTTCCATTCCTCACACATCTGTATCACAATGCTATCCAATCATTCTTTGAGAAACTTCTAAATAATATCCATAAAACTTGCAAACAAATCTGTGCAGGCACATACGTGTCCATGAGTTGAGGAATTTCAAGTAAATCAAGCAAAGTACTCTGATTTACTAGTAATGTTTGGTTCATCTTCCTTTTTTCCAAAATATGTTCAGCCGAATCAACAAATTCAGTGCAACCAGATGTTAGCTTTGGAATCTCAGCAATCTGCAGAAAGTACAAACATCTATGGATCTCAGTGAAACCATTATGTATCATAATGAGGAAACAGAAAGAGTAACTATGGATAGACCAGCTTTCAATTGTGTACAACTTTATTAAGACACTAGCCTGTAACTTACTCATATCAATTTCCTAAAGGCAAAAAATGGGCCGTACATGATGGTACCGAACAAGACTTTGTATACAGTATGTGGCGGCATACTAGAGTCGAACAAATCTGAGTATATCATCAAGCTTAAGCCAAACTTATTTTTTATCAAGTTGAGTTCAAGATTAATTTATTGAGTGTATTGAATCCTCACAAGCTTAAACAAGACTTTTAGATACATATACTCAAATTTAAGTATTCGTCATTTTCTTTACAAACAATTTTTCATTCTTAAAAGAGAGAAATATACATTTATTTTACTAAACTCTAAGTAAGGTTAATTGGTTGGTTAAATAATATAGTTTCAAGAATTCAAGTATAAAGCTATAAGTTAAATAATTAATGATCTTACATTCTCAATATAGCTCTCTGCTACTATTGAGCTTGCTCTGAGCTCAACTGACACATTTTTTTTAATGAGCTACACTAAACAGGCTCAAACATTGCTTTGTCAAGCCAAAATCCAAGTAGCTCGATTTCTCTAAGTGTGTTGTCAACAAAAGGAATTGAGATTTGAGATCACTCAGAAAAATTCTTCTAGGTTCAACCCATACATATAAAATAACTTGATTGTCCTCAGCTTGATGAGGGCTTATGAAGGCTATCTCTTAGGCTTGAATTATCTAAGTATTTGCATCCAAGCTGTCATCAAGACATAAACCCTCCTAACTAGCTGCATAACACATAAACATGCTTATAACTCTACCTTAACTACAACAAAGGAACCGAAGAAATAAAGCCTATCACCCACGATATTATCCTAAACAACAGATGAGAAGTCCATGATATTTTATACATCCTCCTCTCAAGATCTCAGCTAGTTCCAATTTTTTTCTTAATGAACTAGAACTAATTGAACCTCCAAACTTATGATTTACAATATAATTCACGTATCTTATGTCTCCTTTTTCATTCTTAGACATTTTCAGGAGCAGCAAAAATTCACAGTTCACAATGTCAGCAACAGAAATGTCTGCTCGATAAAACACCAGATCGAAATTGAAACAAAAAATTACCAGAGACTCGAGATGCTTGTCAATTGAAGAAACCTCCTCTCGGATCTCGAGCAAGGCATCCGCCGCCGCAATGAATGCACGGTAGTTCCCCACTGCCACCTCCTGCATCTGCCGCCGTATCCTCTCTGCATCTACTCTTAGCAATTCCGGTTCCTTGGACAAAACTATCACAATCACTACCAAGATTCCCAAATCGGTACACGAAATCAAGCATTACGAGAGCCGTCTGAATACCTTATGTAGGCGATCAAGAGTGAAGGAGAGGAGTTCGGAGACGTAAGGCTGCTGCGCAGCGGAGGCGAGAGGAAGGAGATTCGACATCTCCGCCGGCACGTCGTCGTTCACGGGAGATTCAGGCGACGCCATTGCCGCCATTCTTAAAGCCCTGAATTCGATCGGAGTGTGTTAGAGATCTGGAATGCGAGATTTTATCTGAATTTACTGAGAGTTCTATTTGGGGCCTGAGTGATATTGTCGAGAATATAAGGGCGGCTCTGAAATTATGATCTCGTTAATTTTGCGAAACTTTATTTTGGCCCCTATAATTTGGTATTATGGTCAATATTATCAAGTTTAAATTGAATCGAAAGTATTGAAAATTTGTTAAATTGTGGAGTAAGTTTTTTTTTTAAATGACGAGCCGCTACCTTTCGTGCGCACAGATTAAACATCGTTCTTGTGCAATAGCCTACAAACCATACAGAAGAGTTAAACCACTCTTGACAGGGTGATAGACACACACATTTCCCGTACGTTATTATATACAAGGCAAGTTACCATTATAAGTTCATTATTGCGACATTTACTTTATAATTTAATAGTCGTAAGTTAACAAATCGTTCGGGAGTTAAAGAGTCAAATATAATCAAATGAAAGTAAACTCATTTGTAGAAACCCAAGATAGATTACAAATATGGTAAAGAACATTTTTCTCACGGTTTGATAACAAAGAGTAAAAACATGAACACCATGAAAATATAAAAGCCTTGATGATAAAACGATGTGGTAGCAGCTTGTAGAAATAGTAGTATGGATTGGAGAAGTTCTGCTGCACATTGTCTGGATCCACCGGAGTGTACTCGTAGGGTGTTGGAGGCGGTGGAGCGGCCTTGTCACCGGACGACGGCGGTGAATGGTGGTGTTTTGGTGGCTGTTGTGGCGAGCATACGACCGGGCAGGTCTCGCAGTGGCTCGTGCACGATGAATTTGACGGCGCGATGCTCTTTTCACCTTCGGAATATGAAGCTATAAGGAATATCGTGAGTAAAAAAACCGACGTTTTTCTTGCCATGGGAACTGTTGAAGGTTTCATTTCTCCAATTATGTCCTTAATTTATTTGAAGTGCGAAGTGCATTTGATAAATGTGTAGCAGTGAATTGTATGATGCTTGTGTGTGGAAGGGTGTATTTATAGATAGCAATGCCTTATATTTTCTTCATTATATAGAAATGATTTTCTTTTTCTTTTGTTATCCTAAAATTTTGTAGAGTTCACTTTATTGTGGTATGAAACCTCTATTATATCCAAATGACAAATTTAGTTCTCAGATATACACTTTATTATACAAATAAAACTGAGATAGTTCACAACTTAAATTGTGAACTAGGTTTAGGTAGGAAAATTTGATGACTCCAAACCATAGACCAAAAACACAACGTAAGTCGTGGACCTTATAGTGTAAAATTATGTCATATAGTAAAATTTAGAAATAAGATAAAGAGAGAATGTAATAAAAAAAATATTTAAAGGCAAATTGACAAAAATAATCCTCAAACTTCGCATTTTTGCGAATTTTGTAAAGATTTTTTTTTTTGTTTTTTTGACATCAACTCCTTGTTTTTGCGATTTTAGTCCTACCGTTAGATTTTCCTTCCATTTTAATGGTAATTCAATTTTAATTTTTAAAAAAATAAAAAAATAAAAGAGCAAAATCGGAATTTTTATTTATATGGACCAAAATTGCAAATCAAGAATTATTTGGAACCTATTTAACAAAATTAAATAGTTTAAGGACTGATTTCACAAATTTTAGAAAAATAAGTTAATTGCTTCATATCGACGAGATTTTGCATTAAATTTGCCAAATTGTAATTGATAGTACCAATGTGTATAATTTTATTTGTTGTTTGTACTATTTCTGTACTGTTTTTTTTTTGTTCGGGAAGCTCGAAATTCGAGACGGAGAAGAAACCCAAATTGGACGAAAACCCTAATTTTCTAAGGTTAAGGCGCATCTTGCGGCGGCGATTCCTGGCGCGTTCGGTGTCCGATCGATGATCGGCTAAAATCGTTGGATTCCTCGTCTCACGAGCTTCACGTTGATAGGTCGTAAGGGTCATTCGATACCAACGCTTGTTCTTCGCGTCTGCAAGTACGTCGACAGTCATTCTTCACGGCAAACGTCTGAGCAACGTCGGGACTGCCGAGAGGAGGTAGAGGACGGCCAGAGCGAAGGCGGAGAGCGCATGGCGGCTGCGGGCGCCGCTTGTTCAGTTGCGCGCAGATGCTCCGCCGTATCGCACTCGCGGCGGCTCTCCCGTCGGCGGTGTGGGTCAGGGCTGATGCGGTGCGCGGCGTTAGCAAATTTAATTTAAAATCTCGTCGATAAGAATCAATTAGTTTATTTCTGTAAAATTTGTGAAATCAGTCCTCAAACTATTTAATTTTGCTAAATAGGTCCAAATAATTCTTCATTTGCAATTTTGGTCCATATTAATAAAAATTTCGATTTTGCCCTTTTAATTTTTTGATTTTTTAAATTTAAAATTGAATTACCGTTAAAATGGACGAAAAATCTAACGGAATGACTAAAATCGCAAAAACAAAGAGTTGAGTGTCAAAAAAACCAAAAAAAAAATGTTTGAGGACAAAATTTGCAAAAACGTGAAGTTTGAGGACTATTTTTGTCAATTTATCTTTTTCTAAATCATGGACCATAAAGTCTCGTAGATCATGTTTAAAGTAAAAAAGTCCGGATTCTAGAGTCGTCCATTATGCGGTTCGGATCTCGTTGTTACACCTCGACGCCCAAAAGCCGAAAGAAGAATCCATAGCCAAAAGCAAACTGCACTGGCGTTTCCAACTTTTTCCAAGTCTCTTTGTCTTGACATAATCCAGATTGTGGACACCAATTCTCACATATATTTTTGTCCACTTTATGCTTCTTTCTTTGCATATGCTTCTCTTTAGCTACAGCTTTGAATCATCCCTTTTTTGCTCTCTAATCCGAAGAAAAGAATATTGATTTTGCACTGCAGATTCTGCCATTTTGATAAAGCAAATAGCATCACTTGATCAAATGACAGCAGAGATTCATAACATCAAGATATCAAAACACAACAAAGCAAGTTGTAGTATCAAAAGACTCTCTCCCATTAACTGTTGTGCAAAACGAAAAATCAAGAATATTAACAGTCGGTGAAAATCAGGGAAAAATAGTGGTGTTGATCAAATAAAATTCACACTTCTTTTATGTACGAGCAGGGCGATGCTGGCCTAATCCATGCTGAGCTCCAATGTCTCTTAATCTGTTCAGCTCCGGCAATATATCATTAGCAAGATCCGGCCTATCTTTCTTTCTTAACTCAGTGCATTTCAGGGCTAGTTTGGCAAACGCGAGAGCCTCCTCGACCGGCCAATCCGGGACTGTCGGATCAAGCAGATCCACGAACGTGCCATCACCAATGGCCCGCTCGACATGATGGGAGAGGCCCATGGGAGGCCCAGCAGTGATGAGCTGTAGCAGAATCACGCCTAACGAGTATATGTCCGATTTGGTCCCCAACTTGCCCGTCTGCTGATACTCCGGGTCAATGTAGCAGAACGTGCCTGCAGCCGAGGTCATATGGTATTGAGTCACGCTGTCCGCAACAGCAGGTGGGACCAGCCGGGCCAACCCTACATCGCTGATCTTGCAGGTGTAGTGTTGGCCTAGCAGGATGTTGCCCGGCTTGAGGTCGCGGTGGACGAGGGGCTCGGGTTTGGCTTGGTGGAGGAACAGGAGCCCCGTCGCTATGTCACAAGCAATCTTGAACCGGATCCCCCATGGGAGGGGGGGAGTGTTGCCCTTGCGGTATAGACAGTCTTCGAGACTTCCGTTGTTCATGTATTCGTACACCAAGCATCCATATTCGGGGCAAGCGCCCATGAGTAAGACCATGTTTGGATGCCTCATGCATGTCAGAACTTCAACCTACAAGAATACGAGATGAAACACGAATTAACATAGGATCTTATCTTCTCAGAAACCATGGTTAATTATATTTTTAGGTCGTTAGGTTAGTCTCTATTTCATTTTCATCCATTATAGTAACCGTATCTAATTTTAACATAGAAGGTTGCAAAAGTTCTTATTTTGACACGTCTATAAACCAATCTTATTTTAGCTCCATAAATGTTGTGTAGACGTAATAATTTTCTGTTTTTAGAAAAACTTTCGGCTGATGCGCAAGGCTCAAAAATATTAAACAAACATAGACTGATTTCATAAAATGGATTAAAGTTGAACATTTTTTTTTGCTAAAATTGGATATTGTTAACATAATGGATGAAAGTGAAATAGAAGTCAATCCGGCCGGCTTAAAATCAAAAGTTCCTTAAAAAAATGTCCTAAAGATTTTTATATGAAGCCCGTTCAAGGTCTAAAATTAGACAAACATGATTAATCTTATAAAATGGGCCAAACATTAGACTTTTTTTGTTAAAATTGGACTTCATTAACCGACAAAAGTGAAACAGGTGAAGTTAAAAATGAAATTATAGCCAAAAAATATTTTTAAGTTACCTCTTGTTGGAACTGTTTTCTGCCTTGAGCAGCATCGGGTCTAAGGACCTTGATTGCAACAGGCGTGTGGTCGAGCTTGCCTTTGTAAACGGGACCGTAGCCACCCTCACCAATCTTCATGGATCCGGTGAAGTTACTCGTTGCTTCTTCAATCTCCTCAATGGTGTATTTTCTGTAACGATCATCATTGTTTGACAACACGTCCAAAGCTCGTTTCTTCTCCTCTGCTTCTCTCTTTGCTTTCTGCTCTGCATACTTTCTCCTCTGTGTTTCCTTCTCCGCTATCTTTTGAGCTTTCTCCGCAGCTTCAATGGCCACTTTGCATTTCGCCTTCTCCATTTCTACTAAGGCCAATGCCGCCTCTTCAGCCAGCCGAGCCTGCTCGAATTTGTCTATTTCCCCTTGCTTCATTTCTTGAAGTTCATTCACCTAAACTCAGCCAAAAATAAGTAAATGAAATGTCGATTTCACAATTTAAAAAAATGTAAATAGCGACGAGAACCAATTTCGTTGTTATTTAGCGATGGATATTAGTTGATGTCGCTAATGTATGATTCTCAAGAATTACCGACGGATTACCTTCTTTTGAGCTGATACTGCTTCTTTGCAAGCCTCGTTGTACATGTTCATCGTCTGCTGCACCTCGTGCTTGAGTCTATGGATCGCGGTCTGCCATTTTCACGACGAAAACTCTAGTAAACTCTACATGCTAAAATTCATCAAAAGAAAGATTTCTCAAAATTTTATACTTACTGGAGATAAAGGATTTGATGCAAGATCAGATATTTCCGGATGTCCCACACTTGCAGCATCTAGACTAATGTGCTTGCTCAAATTTTTAGACCTTCTTCTCGAATCACCAAAATCTTTCTTGAACCTTCGGCTTAGATATTCTAGTTGTTCGTCGCCATGCCCCCTCACAGAAGAAGCCCTGCTTGCATCTTCGGACTCTGCGCGGCTAAACCTAGTAGAAGATTTAGACATCGGAGACGGGACCCTAATCGAGTTGTCCGCTTGTCGCGCTGCAGGTCGGATGGATTGTGCTTTGCCTTTCGAAACCACGTACACAGAACAGAAGTCGGGAGCAGCCTTGTTTATCATGGTCGGCACATCCACCATTGTCCAAAGCCTGGGCAGATGCATAATTTAAAGTTTAGGGATGAAATTTAGAATTTGGAGAGAAATATGCAATTTTAATTGACTGAGCTAAGATAACATAATTTCATGTGAAAAAAATACAATTTGGTAAAGTTGATTTACCTCGTTATAACATTCTTTGTTGAGGCACCAATAACAATATTGGCGACACCGTTTTTGTTGATGTAGTCTATAAGTGCAGAATGCACATCAGCGCCTTCAACGACGAGTTCCTCTCCTTTTGCCTACAAATTAAAACCCCAAAAGGTACATAAAAATAAAAATGTATAAATATATTATCCAAATAGTTCGAATTCGTTTACCCCTTTACGAGCACAACAAGCGCGACAATGCGCAAAGATTTCCTCGACGTGTCCACCGTTCACCTCCCAGGACCCGCCGTGATGATCTATTATTACGTTTTCGTGTTACATATATATCTCGTATTTCAATATAACTTAAAAATAATTTTTTAAAGACAAGAAATTAAAAGGGGGAGGATAGCTACGTCGAGTCTTAACGTGGAGCAAAATGAGAGTGTGTTCCAACGTGAGCAGGTTGTCGATCGCCCATTGGACGACGTTGGTGCTATTCTTGCCCTTATTGATGGCCACAACGGTTAGGATCTTGTTGTCTTGTAGATCTTGCGTCGAAACGTCCATCGCCATTGATTCATATATCTCTTGATTCTCGAATTAATTAAATTCAAAGGTTTTGTAGTCGGAAAAGATAGAATTAATTAATTAAAATGTTGAATTGTTTATTAGCTAGCTAGGATCGGGAAGTGGTGGCGCAATGACGTTGCTCCGACGAGTTCACAACATCTCCACCGTCATTGCCGACGTCACCACCACTTCTTTCACCGTTTTTGTTTTTCGATGAGAAAATGGGAGGAAAGAAAGGAAAGGAAATTTCCCTTTGATTATATGCATCTCAGTATCTGCATGCATGAGAAATATTCTATTTTTATCACACGCTAATCTCCATCCATTCCATTTTGCCTTATTTTGCATGTGATTTCTAAGTTGTTTTTAGTATAATTTATTTAACTCAAGGCTTTTTTTTACATTGTTTTAAAATCTTAAAAGATTTATATTGTGATTGCAAATTTTGTACCAGTTCCATCAAAGTCCGTACAAAAAAATTAATATGTATTGAAAATCATTAAAAATTATAGACTTGTACATCAAAATTGTAGATGTCATTAATTATAAATTTGAATTGGCATCTATATTATACTATATATATGATCCATTCCTTATATTAATATATTATCCTAAAATTTATAGTATATAAATTGTATCTCATAAAATTATAAAGAGTATTGATGAACATGAAATTAAAATATAGGGTGTGTTTGTAACCCCTTATTATAAGCATTTCTTATTTATTTTTACCTTGAGAAAATATTTTTTTTATCAAAAGTTGATATTAATATTAAAAAATAAATATTTATAATATTTTAAAAATTATGGTGCTTTAAACACCAAAATCACATACCTAAAAATTTAAATAAGTTTACTGTTTAATTTTAAAAAAGCTAAAACATTTTTTTTTTACAGATTATCAAATTTACTTATACAGTTAAAAAATAAGTAAATAATTAAAATAAACATTGCCAACACACTAATAATATTCCCGATTCTTGAAATTGACTCATGTAAAATATTTAAAGTAAAATTGGAGAAGGGAGGCAGTAACTGAATAAAATAATTATGGACTGGGTTATTAAAACGCCGTCGTTACGATCCTAAATTTCTATATGCAAAACCTCCCCAATTTGAACCCTAAAACCAGGGCCTGTAATAAATCATTCGAACACGAACTCTCAACGTCAATCGACGAGAAACTCTGCTTTGATAGTTTAATTGGAAGTTGATCGACAATGTCGACTGTGTATGTGTTGGAGCCGCCTACGAAGGGAAAGGTGATATTGACGACGTCGAAGGGTCCCGTCGACATCGAGCTATGGCCGAAGGAGGCGCCGAAGGCCGTCCGCAACTTCGTGCAGCTGTGCCTCGAAGGGTACTACAACAGCACTGTTTTTCACCGCGTGATTAAGTCGTTTCTCATTCAGGGAGGTGATCCCACCGGCACAGGAGAAGGTACGCATCACTTCATGATTTTCGTGATTTGTTTGCGTGGAATTTTGAACTGGTAAGGGGAAGAGAGGCAGATTATTAGGAATGCAGTTATCGGAATTATATGTGAGCATTTTGTTAGACTTCAGAGCGTGAATATATTTTGTGTATCGTGGTGTTAGGTGATGGGGTAATTTGAGTTGTGTGTCATTAGAACATCTTTAGGCAACTTGTTAATGAAGTATTGATATGCCGCAATATTTTAGCTGGAATTGGTCATTGTTCAATTTTTAATTTGGGTGATTGGCATGAGGAGAACTGTCGTGTTAGGAATTATTTTGAAAGATATACTGCATTTCAAAGCATTTTTTATGGATTTAGATTTTCTTGATCATTGATATGTGGGGGTGTTCTCTGTTTCCGTTGTTTGTTTTAAAGTAATCTGATAGCATGATGTTAAATATATATGTTTTGCTCAACTTCTTCTTCTCCTTCTTCTTCTTGTTTTTAATATATCTCATTTATTTTTGACATAATGTGCAGTCCTTTGATCTAATTGTTTGTTTTGGTACCTCGTACTTTTAACTGAGTACATGCTTTATGTGGCAGGTGGTGAGAGTATATACGGTAGTGGTTTTCAAGACGAATTTCATTCTCGGCTACGATTTAAGCACAGGGGTTTAGTTGCATGTGCTGGTGTACCTGGCAAACCCAATTCAAATGGCAGCCAGTTCTTTGTAACCTTGGATCGCTGTGACTGGCTTGACAAGCAGCACACAATATTTGGAAAAGTAATTTATGCTCAGTCCTTCGTAACTTAAAATTTGTTACTTGCCATCTTGTATTGACAGTAGATCTGATTGCTTTTCACAGGTGACTGGAGATTCAATATATAATCTTTTGAATTTAGGTGAAGTAGAGACTGATAAAAACGATAGGCCCCTGGACCCTCTTCCCAAGATACTTTCAGCTGAGGTACTAGTATATCTTTGCGAAGAGTTTTTGTTTGGCTGCGACCTTATTCCATTATGTAACTTTCTTCTGCATACGCTGCATCAGGTGTTATGGAATCCATTTGATGACATTGTTCCAAGGGTAATCTCTGCAAAGGTGTCACTACCATCTGAAACAAAAGAACCAAAGCAGAAGGCTATCAAGTAGGTTATTTGATCATGCTGTTTGGTTGGCATATAAACATTTTCTTTTTCTGGAAGTAAATGTTTGTATCTATTGTACAGAAAATTGAATTTGCTTTCATTTGGGGAAGAAGCTGAAGAAGAGGAGAAGGAACTTGCAGCTGCTGTAGCCAATCCTAGAATAAAAAGTAGTCATGACGTTTTGAATGATCCCCGACTCCTGAAAGATGGCCTCGAAAAAGATATGGTAATTATCTGGTATTTCATGTTGTTGGTAGATTATTTTCATTTAGTGTTTTCTCCAAGCTTATTTACTGACAATATTTATCTTTTGAGTGTTGAAGAATATGAGATCTAAAGTAGGAAAGTGATTGTTAAACACATACCAAATTGTCAACTTGAATCATTAAGAACATTATCATATTGGCAAAATAACTGTACTGCAGTGTCAACTCTTTGGTAGAGAACTTCTTAATCTTCTGGTTACAAAATCTTATGTTATTATTTATGGTTTGAGCTCACACTAGTATGCACTAATTCCTTAAAATTACTTTGCTATTCTCGGCCTTTTGGATTCATATGTTGGGGATATCATATTGTTGATATTTTATATCAAGGAAATTCAAGTTTACTAGAAGACATTCGTAATTGTAATCTAACCCATGCACATCTGGTGCAACTTATTTTTGCAGAACTCAACTGAAGGCCAGAAATCAAGGGATACACAGTTAATGGTGAGGGAAGCTCTCTCAAAGAAAGAGCATAAAGAAAAATTTGGTGTTGGAAGTTCTGACTCTCCTTACAATAGTGATGAAGATGAAGCCATCTTTGATGCACGAATGCGCCAGCAGATACTAAAAAGAAGGCAGGATCTAGGAGACATGCCAACTAAGAAAGAATCGCTCAATGGTGAGAGAAAAAAATGTTGCATTTGAACATCAATTTAGGTTTTGGCATAATTGTTCATCTTTTCAAATATTTTTTTTTTCTTGAATGGCCGTGGGGAAGGTGTTGAATTGAAATATTTAATTTATTTCATGAAGTGTTCTCTGATGAGGGGGTAAAAACTGTGGGTACTCAAGCAGAGATAGAAGTTCTGAAGAAGCAAAAATATAAGAAGCAAGGGATTTTCTTTGTTACCTCAATAACAGGATACATTGGCCATTTATTTTTATCATACAGATCCAACAGATAGTTTTGTGTGATTTTACTTTACATCTATTGAGTGGCCTGCGAACGTTAATTATACTGCCAGTGCCCTTTGTCATTCTCTGCTGATTTAGATTTTCACTGTTCTTTTTTCCATGACTGGACTAATCATCTAAACTCATTTTTTCCATCAGCAGAGCAAGTGGTTTCTCAGAAGCGTGCATCATCTCCACCAAGGTATATTTTTTATGCTTATCGTACATTTTTTTTTATTTCCAATTGGGTCAATGGAAGTCTGATATTTGAATGTCAAGCAGTATTATCTGATGGATATGTGTACTTGCATCTCCATTTTATCTTTCTATTGTTCTTGAAAATTTGACCTAATGTTCTCATGCGAATTTGGGAAGGGCTAATTCATTTGCACTCATTAGTTGGACATTTTCAAATTTCAGTGATAAGCATGTATGGCAAACTCACATTTTCCTTTTCTTTTTGCATCTCTTTCGTAAAGCTGTCACTTCCGTTAATTATTTTCAATGACATGGATAAATGAATGCTGGATATTTTAGATTTTTGGATGCCTTGTGATAAACTTTGCCAAACTCAATAGACAGCTTGATTTAATGTTATCTTTTGATTATTGTATAAGCTGGTTAACTTAATAGACTGTGGCCTAAATATGCCTGGTGAATACCGTATTCTTATTTTAACATCTTTCAGTGCGGAATCTGTTCATGGTATAAGAGTTTCCATTTATGCCTTGTGATATCCAGGTCCAGCGTTGATGAACGTGAAGAAAAGCCAAAAGCAGATAAGCTGTCGCTGAAGAAAAAAGGAATAGGCTCCGAAGCTAGAGCTGATCGCTTGGCTAATGCAGATGCAGACTTACAGTTGCTTGGAGATGCAGAACGAGCAAGACAGCTGAACAAGCAAAAGAAGCGGAGACGGCAAGGACAGGAAGATGATGTATGCTATTCTTCTTACTTGTTCTGACATTTTTGTTTATATTTCAAGATATGTCCTTCATCTTGTATTTTGTGCTATTAGAATCTCCTACCTAAGGTGTTTGTGGGGTAAGGACCCGAATATTGGAGTAAACCAGAGTAAAAATCTGCCATAATATCCAAATGTACGATTTGATATGTTGGGGTAAGGAAGCAAAACATTTTGAAGAGGTTCAAGCTGGGTGCTGCGCCATAGTTATATGAGAACTAATTAAAAATTATCTGCAATATAGCAGCAGCAGTGATGCAAATAACAGAGCAGAGGTTTATTGACTGTTAATTCTCTAGTTGTGTTGCACATACAGATTGTATATTTTTTGTCATTCCTTTCCTGCTGTTTTGCTTAATTTCGTAGCTTAGTAAATTTAATTGTTTGGTTTGTTCATGTTTGTTAGGTTCTAGCAAAACTGGAGAAGTTTAAGTCAGCTTTCTCTACCAAACTCAGTGGATCAAATGGTGAAGATGCTGGGGTCAAGGATGAGAATGTGTCAGGTTGGATGGGGGCTGAGCTTAAGTTTGCTCCTGACCGTAGCAAGGTAGTTGTCTATTCGCATCTTGTAGCTCTGCAGTTTCTAATTATACTTTTTTCTCATGTCATTATTTCATTCTGTTGTTGCATGAATTGTGGAGCTTATCATGGAATATGATAGTTTCTTACATATTTACGGATCCTCCTACAGAAATTCATGTTTGTTATCATACTTTACATTCTTAACATAAAGTTTTTCTCTGTTCTGCAGAATAATATGTCACGCAGTGAAGATCCAAATGATTATGTAGTACATGACCCTCTTCTGGAAAAAGGAAAAGAGAAATTTAACAAAATGCAGGCTAAGGAAAAGCGAAAACAGCGTGAATGGGCCGGGAAGTCTCTTACATGATCTCTTCAAGTCTTATTCGATTCACTTTAGCTCCCAAGACAATGACCAAGTCTCTGAGACAACTGCAACACAATGGTCTAAAAGCAAAAACAATGTGGAGAATCAGTTGGCACTCTCGTCGGTCAGGTTTCTTCTTTTTATGTTCAAGGGTTTATCTATGCTCTTGCGCGGGCCAACACATGTTCTAAATGTACATATCTGGCTCTAGTGTAACACTATGTTGGTTGTCCAGTGAACTTGAACTCATTCAATGAATACAATATTGTCTTGGCGAATGTGTTATAACTTTTTTTTCCTTCAAGTAGGTTTCATGTGAACGTCACCAGCCACATAGCGGCGTCCGCAGGACTCTCACTGCGTGAAGGTGAGTTCTTACCATCTTTCATGATTCGGTGATAGATTCGATCGAGAGGCATTTATATGTTGCTATTACCAGACACAGTGTTGACAAAAAAAAATTCACATCTATGATGAAAAGTGTTATGATGTAGCTGTCAAATTTGTAGTCTTATGTCATAATATATTGTCCTTGTTGCATGCTGTCGCTATCCAGCCCCAATTGAAAAGTGAGAAGTAAAATTATGGTGTTGCTGTTGAGTATTTATTTAATTGCAGAGTTGCAGTGTGTCACATGCTGCTGGGATTTGAACTTCGCACATGCACATGCACATGCACATGGACTTTGGTTATTCTTTGACTAGTTGATGTTTAGAAAACTTTTGTTCTGGTCAAATAAAACCTCTCCGGAAGGAAAGTAGTAAAGTAGCACTCCGTCCGTCTCACTTGAAGCGATGTTTTTTTTCTTTTCGCAGTGTCCCATTTCAAGCGATGTGTTTCTAAAAAAGGAAATAATTTTTCAAAAAAATTATAAATTCGCTCCTAATTTATCTCTCCTACTTTATCATTATTTTATCATTTATTTCTCTTATTTTATTAATGTTTTTCACACATCTTCTCTTACTTTATTATCTACTCCTCTCTCATATTTTATCATTTACTTTTAATTACCGTGCCAAAAGAAACTCGTCGCTTGAAACATGACGGAGGAAGTATATTTGAATTGAGAAATTATTTGGGGGAGTAATGAATTGAAAGAAATATGTTTATTAATCTATAATAAGTTTATGTGGAGATGTTAGACAGAGAAAAAAGGGAAAGAAAGAAAACTGTGTTTAGAAATAGGATGTAGGGAAGAAAATTGTATAGAAAATGCGTCACTATGGAAAAATATTTGAAGAGAATAATATAGATAAAGATAATTCTCGTAAATGTTTTCCAAGTCAAGAGCTATCAAAAAGTTTGCTTTTTGATTCTTTGGGTTTCTTTGATGCTCGGGGAGGTCTACTACTCCTACCGCAAATATCGACAAACTTATAATTTACTTGAATTTTTGAATTGTTTTTGTAAATACTCTAGTTAAAATTTCTAAATTTTGGGGGGTAAGTGATACTCCCTCCGTCCCACTCATCTTGACGCGTATTCATTTTCGGGACGTCCCACTTAACATGACACGTCGTTTCATTTACTTTAAAAGGAAATAACTTTAAAAAATATTATTAAATTATCTCCTATATTTTCATTTCTCTCTTCTATTTTTTCATTTACTCTCTTACAAACTCATTTATCTTCTCACTCTTACTTTATCATTTATCCCTCTCTTATACTTTATCATTCACTATCTTAATTCTCGTGCCGAAAAGAAATGCGTCAAGATGAGTGGGACGGATGGAGTATTTGGGAAAGGGAGTTGCATCCTTTTTCCTTATCATCAAATTTCCTTGATAGCGATTGTCTGTATTTTCTTTAGGGTGAATATTTGTAGTTAAGATAACGGTAACAATCTAAGGTGGCGTAATGGCATGCACATGTTTTTGACAAAATAGACAAGACTCTAAAGTCTCTTTTTAAATAAAGTCGTGAGAAATTAAGGAGGAGGGAAGAAATAAAATGGGTCTTGCTTTACGGTCAAATCGCATGGAAAAATATGTTAAATTGTATCACAATTAGATGGAGTAGAATATAATCATTAATTAGATGATGTAATCAACTTTAGTCACAAATTTAAAAGGTCGAGAATTGAGCAATGATGATGGCTGAAACACAACCTCATATTTCAACTTACAAATCACATGCTCCGACCCGACGGGCAATACACTAAACCAGCTTGAAACAGCTTTCATGATTAAATAATTACATCACCCCTCACCACATAATTCAAGTTGAACTTGAAGCCATCTATTGATGGCTCCAAGAAAATGAGCATGTCAAAGAATCTAGAAGGGATTTTTTTTGGAAATTTGTCTTGGTGAAATTTTCTAATTATACTCATGTCGAAGAGTGGAGACTTCAATATTTTCATCTCCCACAATTATAATTCCCATTCTAATCTCCTACTCTTAATTACTGGTAAAATCTTTTTATTTATCATTAAAACCCATCGTTCAATAATATACAATCTCAAATAGTCTATAATCGTGAGAATACCACTCAATATTATGATAAGATTTGTGCTTATAATTTCTCAAGAAATATGATACTCCCTCCGTCCCATTATTAGTGACAAGTTTCTTTTCGGCACGTGAATTAAGAAAATACGTGATAAAGTATGATAGAGGAGTAGATAATAAAGTAGGAGAGGGAAGATAAGTGTAATCGTGGGAGAGTAAGAGAGAGAAGATGAGTGATATAATGAGAATAAACGATAAATTAATAAAGTTGAGATGATAAAATAGGAAAGATAAATGAGTATAATAATGAAAGTAGATCATAAAGTACGAGGGATAAAATGATGAAGTACGAGAAATGTAGTAACTTTTTATCAATTTAAGACTTTGTCACTTACAGTGAGACGATCAAATTAGGAAAGGTCGCCACCAATAATTGGAGAGAGGGAGTAAATCTCAAATCAAATAGGTTGGATGCATGATGTGTTGAGAAAATAAATGTAATATAATTGATATATATAGTATGTTTCATCTAGGCTCTAGCATCTTTCTAGGAAATACAGAGTGTATAATATAATTAATTGCAGAAATATAAATAATAAGAAGAATTATTACTCTTAAGTATACATAATTATTACTACATCACAATCCCCTCTAATTTCTCAAATTTTAAATTAATCACAAAGATATTTGAAAAACGCGTAGCCTCATTTCACAAACTCTCTTCAAGTCACCGTCTTATCCGACGCGGCTGCATTCACACAAACCCTCTCTCTCTCTCTCTCTCTCTCTATATATATATATATATATATATGTATATATTATATGTATATCGACATGTATGTGTACAAGTATGTATCGTATTCATGTCTGACTCGCAGTTTTCAAAAACCCGAGTTGGGTAGTTTGACATTCGCAAAGCGTTCACTCCTCTCCTGTCACGCATTTCGTCAAACACCTTGACTATATATGAATGTGAATATCAGGCATCCATTTCTCACGACAAATCCCCATTTCTTCCTCTTTTTCCCCATTCCGACATGATTGAAAACAAGCTGCTGCTGCAGCAGCGCAGGAAGCGAAGAAGAACAGACTCCGCCATCGACGCAACGCCACCCGATCAGAAGCAAATCAAGACCAAAGGCCTCACCGAGATCATCACCACTCTGATGTTGCTTGAGAATCAAGAGAAGGACGATCTCGACGAGCTCGAGAAGGCCAATCGCGAAGAAAAACTCCAATTGGATGAAAATCACGGCCAGAAAAGGCGCGCCATGGTCGATTACTACTCCGAGCTGCAGGAACTTCATAAAAACTCCGAACAAGTTGAAGGAACGAGGAAAAGGAAAGCAAAGGCTAACGCTTTCGCCGCTGCAAATGGTGCTGCTGCAGGGGCAGCAACCAATGGTGAAATTAATGATAAATCACCTGCAGCCGGAGCAGCTGGACCGCAGAGGCGGCTGTGGGTGAAGAGTAGGTCTAAAGATTGGTGGGATCAATGCAACAGTCCAGATTTCCCAGAGGAGGAGTTCAAGAAGGCATTCAGAATGGGAAAGGAAACATTTGAGTTGATCTGCAACGAGCTTACATCCGTCGTAGCTAAGGAGAACACTATGCTAAGGGACGCGGTGCCAGTTAGGCAGCGCGTTGCTGTGTGCATATGGAGGCTAGCCACGGGGGAGCCCCTTAGGCTAGTCTCCAAGAAGTTCGGATTAGGGATTTCAACTTGCCATAAGCTTGTTCTTGAGGTCTGCTCAGCTATAAGGAACGTCTTGATGCCTAAATACCTTAGGTGGCCTAATGAGGAGAGTATGGGAATAATGAAGCAAGAATTTGAGTCCCTTTCTGGGATATCCAATGTGGTTGGATCCATGTACACTACCCACATACCGATAATCGCGCCTAAGATAAGCGTAGCGGCCTATTTCAATAGGAGGCATACAGAGAGGAACCAGAAAACATCTTACTCTATTACAGTTCAAGGTGTGGTTGATCCGAGAGGAGTGTTTACTGATGTCTGCATAGGCTATCCCGGATCAATGTCTGATGATCAAGTGCTTGAGAAATCGACCCTTTTTCAGAGGGCTAATGCAGGGTTCTATCAAGGGATGTGGATTGTTGGAGGTTCTGGGTATCCACTGATGGATTGGGTGTTAGTCCCTTACACACAGCAGAATTTAACTTGGACTCAGCACGCCTTCAACGAAAAAATAGGCGAAATCACGAGGATTGCAAAGGCTTCTTTTGCAAGATTGAAAGGGAGGTGGGGTTGCTTGCAGAAGAGGACTGAGGTGAAGCTTCAGGACCTGCCTGTGGTGCTTGGGGCTTGCTGTGTGCTGCACAACATTTGTGAGATGAAGAACGATCAGCTCGATCCTTCTCTCGAGTTTGAGCTTGTGGATGATGAGATGGTTCCTGAGGTTGGATTGAGGTCTGCTATTGCTATGAAGGCAAGGGACACCATTGCTCATAATCTGCTGCATCACAACCATGCCGGCACGTCGTTTCTCTCCTAAGATAGCAACTGCGAATTTTCATCGCTATAAGAGGGTCCATTTCTGCCAAGATTGGTGCTTTCCCATTTAAGATTTATGATTGTTGTCAATATAGGATGTAGTTCATACAAATGTAGGGTTTAGAGTGAAGTTTTTATTAACTCCAAAATTTTGTTGTTTCATTTCACCGTTATACACTTCCAAAGCATTGTATTCTAAATAGTTACTTTCTTACATTAATTCTTGTTTTTCTGATTTCTTTTACCTTCTCTTGACTATAAAACATAAGTTTGAATTTTACCACCACCTCAATTTATTTAATCCGTTATCCAAGAAGATGATTTTTATGGGTTAGTTGAGTATTGGATGAGACTATGCCCACATTGAAATCTAATCCGTTGGCTAGTTCTGGATTATGATGGGCTTCTTTGTACCTTTATTACATAAAATATAATACTCCATCTGTTCCGCTATTTGTGGCTTACTTTTGGTGTCCCGTTATTTGTGGTCACTTTCCTAATTTAGTAAAAAATTATTATCATATATTTTATTCTATCATCTTCTCTCTCCTACTTTATTACATTCTCTCTTCTACTTTATCATCATTTCTCTCATACTCTCTCATTATCTTACTCATCTTCTCTCTCATACTTTATCATCTATTATTTCTCTCATACTTTATCATCTATTTTCTTAATTCCCGTGCCGAAAAGAACGTGGCCACAAATAGCGGGACGGAGGGAGTATAATTATTGTTCGTTGGTTGTATGTGTTGCGTGTGAACGTTGTTGACAATAATGTAGGAGATCCTTTTCACACCATAGCTTGACTAATGATTGTGACAAATGTGCATAAGAATTGCAACTAGCATAGAAAAATCTTGCTTTTGGTACACATCTTAATTAATACTATTATATTCAAATTTAAAAACTATGTTTCTTGAGATGTGTCATGTTTTCAGCCTTTTATGTCAACAATGTAAGGCTAATTTCACGCCTTTGTAGTTTTTTTTCGAACTAATAATAACCCGCGCTAATAATTAAAGTATGCATTGAATAAATCTCGTCATTTAACATCTTTGTATGGGCTAACAAAGAAAAAGAAGGACAATATTTTGTTTTGGGTTCTAAATGGATTCTCAACATCTTATCACTGTGGCAGCCTGTAAAGGTTTATTTATTTGTCTGAATTCTTACGAAAAATTATTATTGTAAAGTCCCACAAGAATTGTTAAATTGATAGATTCATTAGTGGCTTTCCTTGTTGGAAGCTGATAACTCAAGATTTTGTCTCAAATTGATTACTTATAAATTATAGTTTTTGGACCGACCATTCCTATTTTTTACCCAATTAGATAATATATTCGTACCAACGGTATTTGTATATTCCACTTAAACTAAAGCATTTTACTTTATTATTGATTTATGTTTGAGTTTAGCTGTGATGTGGATAAAAGATCATATTAAGTGTAAATCTACGATTGTAGTGAAAGAGAAATCTAAAATTTTTGGGGAATAAATAGTAAATTTGCAAATTTTATAAAGAAAATTCATATCAAATAGTACATAATTGGAAATAGGGTATAGTTAGGGGTGAAAACGGGTCGAATACGGACGGATAGTGCTCTTCCCATATTTTATCCTATATTTTTTTCTCGAATTCGGAATCGAATACGGGAAGACCGGATACGAATATGGATTCGGAATATTCGGGATACGAATACAGGGCGGATATATGACGAATTCGAATCGAATTCGAATAACAATAATCGGATAATATGATTCATAAATAACCATCTATTTCTGATTGCAATACATGAAAAAATCACGTATACAATATTTAATATAAGTTTTAATGCAAACTATAGTTAAAATACTATTATGAATAACATAATTCTTAGGATCAAGAAAGTACGAAAAAATTCCAAAATTCAACATAAAATGCATAACAACAACCATAGATGCACTTAATTTTTTTTTAATATCTTTTCTTAATATTAATTTATTATTATATTAAAAAAATTAATTATTAAATAATTCGGAAAATATCCGAATTCATAATTCGGAAAATATCTGATTAAATAAAGAAAATATCGGATACTGGTGAATAATGTGAAATTCGAATTCGAATCCGTATCCGATTTAAGCTATCCGGATTCAAACTCGTATCCGACCGGATACTAGATTTGCTCTCCGAATTTAATCCCGATCGGATTTGGCTCCAGATCGGACGGATAATATCCGATCCATTTTCACCCCTATGTATAGTCCACACGTTCTCCTTAAATCAGCTTCTATTTACACATATCATCAATAATTAGCTTAATATATTTTATGTATTTTGTATGGTGTGAATTTAATATCATCGAATCCCACCATTATTTTATGTGACATATTATTTGCAGCATGTAGTAGTAGTTGCAACTATTTTCTGAGAGTAGTTAAAAAAACATCTAATCTAGCACATGTTTCATTATCAAGAGTAGGATGCACTCCACGACTATTTATGATGTTCATAGCTAAACTATTTTCAAATTTAGTAAATACTCATTTATGATACAACTTCACCTAACAAAAATCAACTCGACTTTACGTAAGATGTTCATCGTCTCAATTCTTTTTTTCACTCATATTAATTGCAAATGTGGCTAATAAAAATGGTGGGAACATTTTAAATTAATTTATTCTTCTTAGTTAAATACAAAGTCTGATAAAATTAATAAGAATTTAATCATCAGCAAACAAAGCCTTAAAAAATGCCAGCTGCCAAGTATGTCCAGTTTAGGGAGTACCTGTCATTTGCACCAGATCAGAACCTTTTAGCTGGGTTAGCAATTGCCTACAGCTACTCCATACACCAATTTATATATCGTGAACTAGATCTTATCAAAATAATTTCGTACTCCGTCCCATAGATATTGTCCATCTTTCTCTTTCGGAACGTTTCATAAATGTTGTCTGATTTCCTAAAAAGTCAAGATCTTGTGTTTATGATTTACCCTCAATTTAAAACCCACTATTTTACATACAACTACTAACTCTCTTTAAATCCCCGTACAGTAAAATTATGGGATAATATCTATAAGACGGTGGGAGTATATATTTACTACTACTAAATTCATCAAAATATTTATTCATATTAATTACTGGTACCAATTTAGGTACAAACAAGGCATCAAACGTGAAGATGTATTTAATTATATTGACCTCCAGGTAAAACAGTGGAGGTACAATCGCTGTCAGCGATGCGGTGCACGAACATTAAAGGAATGCGAAGCAGGCAATCATGACTGAAATACGCTGATGAGGTAAAACGACACTCAGCGGCCTATTCAGGTTTTGCCCTTTTCTCGTTCCTGCAAAAAACACCAACACTACACAGACACTCACATATATGTATGTACGTGTGCGCCTTAATTTGGAGAGAGACGAAGCGTAAATCTAGAGAGAGAGAAAGAGAGAGAAAGAGAAAGAGAAAGAGAGAGAGAGAGAGAGAGAGAGAGAGACGGAGCGAGAATGGATGGAGAAGGAGACAATACCAATGGGGAAGAGGAAGTTCTAGGTTCAACTCTGACACTGGAAAAAGTCGCTGCTGCCAAACAGTTCATCGAGAATCACTACAGAAATCAGATGAAAAGCATACAGGAGAGGAAGGAGAGGTATGTCGGGCGCGCGCATGCGTATGCAAGTTTCGCGCTACGAGCTTGTATTTTTGTGTTGAATTATCATTCGAGACTTGAAAATGCTCTTGAGTAGTGTTTAATTAGTTACTTCTTCCTGCAATTCGAGACTGTTTACGAGATCTAATGCTTTGGCTCTGTTAATATTTTGTGTTTTGATAATGAATTAGAATTATGCTGTGACTGTGTGATGTGATGTGATGCTTTATTTGGTATTTAGGAGGTGGAAATTGTCTGTCTGTTTCTAGTGATTTATCTGAAGATCGGACCGCTTAAGTTGCTGAGATTTATGATGTTAAGGTTGTAAAGCAGATAGTGGTTTTCTCTGCATGGTTTTGCTTTAAGCTTATGGAACTTGAAATGAATGCATTTATTAAATTTCTGATGTTTGTTTCAGTGTTAGCTGAACCTTTGTGAGTTTTCAGATTTGAAGTTCTTTTCTGAAAATGGAGAAAGTCTGGGACTTATTGCTTGATAGTTAAAGCCTAACAACAATAAATTGAGAGTTAAATACTAGTATGTTAGTTTGAGATGCTCATCCTGGTTGGTTTAAATTTTGTGGGTCATGTCTGATGACGGTCACTTTTAGGTACTGTTCTCATTGAGACTAAAAAACAAGAGGATCATTTATTGTCTTTCTTCCATACAGTGCTTATGTTTAAGGGAAAAACACGGTGGGAAGTAACTCTTATGCTTTTTATTGGTGCCTTGGTGGATGCTAGGGAAGGGAAAAGTAATCAATAGGATGACCTTTTTGAGGATTTGAATAGCAATTACTCAATTGTTCTTTTGAGAATGCAAAATGCATGTTTGGGTTTGGTATGCAAATTACTATATTCACATTTTAAAATGAAAAGTTTGTATAGTCTTTCCACTTCGGTTGAAGTTAAACGAGTTTAAAAGACTCTGTTCCCAGTTTTCTCTGCTAAATTTGCTTCTACCAGTTCCATCATTTGAAATTCCCGTTACAGATATTTAGCTTAGATCCTTGATGTTTATACTTCTGCTCCAGGAGATGGATACTTGAAAGGAAGTTGGCAACTTCGGATGTGCCCAAAGAGGAACAAATAAATCTAATTAAAGATTTAGAACGGAAGGAAACAGAATATATGCGGTTGAGAAGGAACAAGATATGTGTAGATGATTTTGAACTTCTAACAATCATAGGTCGTGGAGCCTTTGGCGAGGTTGGTGATTTAGGTGCATTCCTTCTATCTAGTATGAATTTCTTTGAATATATCCCAGATCATGCAAATGAATTTTCTTCATTGCATATATGAATGAGAAACAGCTAAATGTATCAATTAGATCCAGTATTCCAAATAAATTTTTATAGACTTCCTACTTAAATATTATTGCGTGGTAAATATATAATAAGGATATAATTACTTTGTCTCGGTTGGTTTTCCAGCTTCTGATTAAAATTGATACTGCAGGTCAGACTATGCAGGGAAAAGAAATCAGGCAATGTTTATGCCATGAAAAAGTTGAAGAAATCTGAAATGGTTTCCCGGGGACAGGTAGCATTAGAAAAAGATGCATAACTTCTTTTATTTTCTACTATGAGCTTTTACCTTGTGACAACCAATGAGGGGGTTCAAACTCAAGGTTTTAACATTTTGACAAGTTTGAAAAGATTTCTTTTTCAGCGGGGGTGGGGAGCTCCACACCTTTGTGGTTTTGACTATCCTTTATTATAAGTTTTTGGAAACTTTTATTCAGAGTCAACCTAATTCATCTACAAATGCTCTGCTTTGTAGGTGGAACACGTCAGAGCAGAGAGAAACCTATTGGCAGAAGTGGCCAGCCACTGCATTGTTAAATTGTATTACTCATTTCAAGATGCTGAATATTTGTATCTTATCATGGAATATCTCCCTGGTGGTGATATTATGACTCTTCTGATGAGAGAAGACACACTTTCTGAAAATGTGGCTAAATTTTACATAGCTCAAAGTATACTGGCAATTGAGTCTATTCACAAGCATAATTATATTCATAGGTGGGTATAATCTCTAACATTAAGTAATTAGGCATATTGTACGAGTATTTCTGCAGATTTCGTCCACATGAGTGCTGCTAGAATGAGTTCATATTGTTGACCTTTTCCTCACCAAATTTATCTTTAGGGACATCAAACCAGACAACCTTCTTCTTGACAAGAATGGTCACATGAAGCTCTCAGATTTTGGCCTTTGCAAGCCACTCGATTGTAGAACTTTAACTACTGTAAATGAAAACGAGGCTATGGATGACGAAAATATCAAGGAACCAATGGATATCGATAGCCACTTTTCTGATGCTGCAAATGGTAGTAGTTGGAGAAATCCTCGTGAAAAACTCCAGCACTGGCAGATGAATAGACGAAAGTTGGTAAGAAATCATGAGGTCCTTCATTTTTTGTAGGCCAAGGTCTTGTCTGTTATGTTACTATCTATCCCCAACTCTAAAAGTTCTGGAAGGAAGATAACTTTTTCTCCAAATATGATTTTCTTTGTTTATACTTTCATGCATGCAATATCATCCTGAGTTAATCACTTAATCATATGCATTTTTCTTTGTTAAGGCGTTTTCGACTGTGGGTACGCCGGACTATATTGCTCCAGAAGTGTTGTTGAAAAAGGGATATGGCATGGAATGTGATTGGTAAGTTGAAGTTTTCTCTTTCTTCTGAGAGCATAAGAATCTGCAATATGTATGGCTTATGTCAGTATGAAATGTTATCTATATAAACAGTCTCTTTGGCTTGATTCTTGGAATATGCATAAAGGTTTGAACTTATATTATGTGTTACTTCAAAGATGAATTAAATCAGATGAGCACCTATGAAATCATATGATTTGAATGCTTATATAAGAAATGACATATGTGCAGTAACTCTAGGACTCAGAACTATGTTCATCTTCTAGGTTGCATTTCTTGCAGATGTTGATGCCATATGTTCATGCAGGTGGTCACTAGGGGCAATTATGTATGAAATGCTTGTTGGCTATCCTCCTTTTTACGCTGATGATCCTATCACCACTTGCAGGAAGGTATATCCTTCAGATATAATGTATAGCAATATGTCCCCTCCGTATCTTCTTTTAATTATATGACATGTACATCTTTCCATGCGTTAAAAAACTGGACCCTTGGGATTCATGGTGATTTAAAGAAATTGAGTTTCCACAGATGCAAGCTAAATTTTTATTTCCTAATTTGATGGGCGTCAATCACCTGTTACCCCCAAGAAAAGAATCATACATTTTGCAAGATCAGTAGTGCATGATTCCACCTTCAGTGTGTTGAGGAAACAGGGACTGCCTTCAGGCATACTTTCCAAACATAGAAATATCACATGCAAAACATTCATTTAGAAACCATAATTACTTTTGAAGCAATTCTGATCTAATAAGCTTTAAGCAATGATCGCCAGATTGTTCATTGGAAAAATCACCTGAAATTTCCTGAAGACGCCAAATTGAGTCTCGAGGCCAGAGATCTCGTATGTCGATTACTCTGTGATGTGGAACATAGGCTTGGAACTGGAGGGGCTGCGCAAATTAAGGTATGAGCTCATAGAATCTGAACTTTCGCTAATGGTATGAATGCTCTAATATGTCTTTTTCTATGCACTTAACACATATTGATGTTGAATATAAATGATGTATTTACAGGATCACCCTTGGTTTGTGGATATTGAATGGGATAAATTGTATGAAGTTGAAGCAGCCTTCAAACCAGAGGTTAACGGAGAACTGGACACCCAGAACTTTATGAAGTTTGATGAAGTATGCACTAGTCTCATTGCTTTAGTTATTACTGTGTTTCAGTCATCTATGATACTTTTGGCTGAGATATTAAGAATCAACTTTTACTAGTTACCAAAAATGTCGCTAGTTAATGATTTTCTTCCATAGATTTCGATTTAGTTATATACCATGCCCTTTTTTTTTCTTCTTCTTTTCTCCTCGTTTTTTTACCCTGTACTTATTATGTGTAGGTCAGCTTTGTTATATTCAATTACACTTCAGTTTAGCACCTGAAACCTAATATCTCTTTGTCTGAGACATCTCTAAATCAAAAGCTGGAATTAACGGGCTGCTTTCACATGAACAAATATTTTGTGTTTTACCCTTCGATTAAATTGTGTGCTGCAGTATTTTATAGACTTGTTATCTTTGTGTTTTCTTTTTCATGTGCTTTCTAGTGACTCTTTCTCTTAAATAGACCAATTGATGCAAGTTTTTATCTGTTCTTACAGCTGGATCCTCCAACACAAGCAAGATCTGGATCAGGACCCTCGCGAAAGGTTTGTTTTTTTAGCTTTTTATGCATGCATATTCTAGCAGTTCCACCCTAGTTAATAGTCAGTGTACATATATGTGCTGCATTATATTGTGCAAGATCATGGCAAGTGTCAGCTGATATATCATGATAGGATAGTTTTTTTCTTTTTAATTAATTAATTCATGATAGGATAGTTGTTCTCTAACGTCTAAGCTCTTAAGCTTAAGTTTGATGATGAGTAAGGTGGATAACTTGATCCCCCTTGTTTAATCAAAGCAGCTGCATCTTACTCCCAAAGATTTGAGTTTTGTCGGCTATACTTACAAGAACTTCGATGCTATCAAAGCACTGCGTTATTCATCAGGTATGTATTAGCATTTCTCTGATTTTAATAAATATTTGTTGTGGGGCAGAATAACATAGTAGGAGCTTCTCCTTGCAAAACTTCTCTCCAAATCCAAGACTTGTTATCCAACCCAATCTTCATATAGAGAACCATTTTATATACGGTTTTGGAAATTACAGATCATACGAGGAGTACTTCACCAAGCCGGCCATCCATCGGTTCCATATTTGGTAAGATACATGTTTAGCACATCAAACTGGTATGTAATACTCACTTATTTACTCAACTGTATGTGATAGGTGAGACTATGGTTAGCAACATGACGAGAGGAACACCTCAGGGATCCGACATACAGATGATCGCAGCAGTGGACGACTTAATGTCTCCATAGTGACCGCTCTCTTGCATCAGTTAATTGTACAGTTTGTCAACTAATATTTGTTAGGGCATAGACATGGTTTAATCATTAGGGAAATTAGGGTAGTTTGTGTGGGAGTGTTCCTGGCTGCCCAGGTTGGCAAGGGAACTTGCTTTCTCTTGTGGCACTGCCCTCTCATTTTACTATTATTGCTGTCTGAGGAACAAGACCCTTTGTGTTTTTTTCCTTGGGACCAAATTATTTAGAGTTGTGTGCAATTAATTTGAAAGTGTTTTAGTTGACGTACACAAGTGTATACTTGTTTATGCTTTCCACTGAAATTATTTACACTTGTTTATACTTGATGAAATACATACACAAGTGTATCACAATAAGGATTAGAAGTAAAGGTGAATAATTTTTGGTAGAAATTAGGACCCACTATCGGTGGCTTTAAATACGATCTTTTCATCTGTGTTCCCAACACTTCCTTCCATTCCACTTCATTTGGTCCAATTTCTTTTCAAAATAATTAAAAAGCTGTTGGAAATAATATAAAATAATTGAATCTATTAAATTATATTAGAATATTATTTTAAACTACAAAAGAAAAAGGAAAAAATGAACCATTGATATATTAAATTATATTAGAACTAATGAAGTGGCACTCAGAAAGTAATAAATACTACCTTCCGTCCCACCAATCTTGCAACATTTCATTTTCGAACTGTCCCATCAATCTTACAATATTACCTAAAATAGAAAGAAAATTGGACCACATTCACTTAAACAAGTGAGCTCCATTATTTTTTAACTTTACACAACTACTTCATATCTTTACATTCACTACTTTATCTTTACACCCACTATCTTAAAATTCGTGTCGAGAGTCCAATATTGCAAGGTTGGTGGACAGAGGAAATATGAATTTGCTCGCTGTTAGAGAGAGAGACTCGTGCCCATAATGAATGAATAGCTTCTAGTGACCAATCACATCACGAGATACTATCATTCATTCAATACTAAAATTTGCCTCAAATGCATCCAGCCTGTAGAACCCTTGCAACACAAACAGATAACAAGAAGAACTGTAAAAATTTTGAATGAACAATAAACACACCAATCGACAACCAATTTAGACGCCAACAAACAAAACTAAAAAACAAAATGCACAACACGTTTCATGTAGTATTTTGTTCACTCGTAATTGATAATACCCCTCTTCTCGGCCCTTGCCCAAGACAAGAAAACTGCTATCCCTACTTCTCATCACCAGATTTTTCCTGCTTCTCACTTTCATCTTTCTTCTCTTCTTTGGCCTCGGTTTTCTCTTCTTTGTCTTTTTCTTCAACGCTCAATTTTCCAATGAGATCGGCAGCAGCAGCATCAGCTTCTGCATTTTCTCCACTCTCCTTCGGCATAGATTTAGTGATTTCTTCAATCTTATCTTTGAAAGATTTGCAATCTGAGCAAAAGAGAAAAACCAAACCCACATATCAGCAGATGCTCCAAAATGTAGCAGGGATACCAAAATTGTAATATTGTAAAGAGCTCATTTATGCTTAAAAGCTTTCAACTGACAACCTAATGAAAGAATATAAACAGCTTGCAACATAGAAGAGCAAAATTTAATAACCTTTCCACGAAACTCGATTCTAGAATGAAGCAATTTCAACTAGTAGTTCAGGGATGTGTATGAC
Source organism: Lavandula angustifolia (assembly GCA_028984105.1). Taxonomy (NCBI): domain Eukaryota; kingdom Viridiplantae; phylum Streptophyta; class Magnoliopsida; order Lamiales; family Lamiaceae; genus Lavandula; species Lavandula angustifolia. The sequence goes on from CM054808.1 coordinate 31,019,307, forward strand.
AAGATAGTATACTGAGACAATGACATAAGGACAACGAAATATTACTAAACACAAATAGAATAAAACCATAACTGGAATGAGAGGGGAAAGACATCCATATTGACAATACAAGGTAGATTAACTTACTATCTACTGAAGGGAAACGAATGCAAAATGTCTCCTCCTTTAGTTCTCCATCTGCAAAATCAGCAGCATGCCACACACAAGACTTTTCGTTCCCATGATGCTCTTGTACAGCCATTGTGGAAAGCACTAAAATTGAAATGGGAAAGGCACAAGTCAGGCAAACACATTACTAAATCAATGGATTTCGTCTGTCCTTTACAAATAAAGGCAACAAGTAGAACTGCAAACCAACTTTAAAGCCCAACAATAACTTTTTCTAATAACAAAGAAGACTGAGAAATGTAGGCAATTAAGAATGAAAATGCTACTGTGTGAAGATGAGTATGTGAATATGCTAACCAAAATGGTTGGCACAGATCTTGAGCGTCTTGTTCTGCCTCATAACAAGCCTAACTTTGCCACTCTCCTTGTGCTTGAGTAGTTTCACCATACCAACTCCCCTCTCTTTCCATTGGTCTTTGTCAAATCTATACAACTTTGCCTTCCTGCCAACCAAAAAACAATTTGACATGAAATAATGAAAATGACCAAATATAAACAGTTTCACTACTGCAACACCCAACAAATAGAGAAACACTCTGCAACACCTCAATAGCACTAATTTTGTCGCGAAGTTGTACATCTAATTCACGGTATACATCAATCGAATTACAGCTCATCAGCTAAAATATTAATTAATAGAAGCATCACGCATAAGTTTGATTAAGTTTCAGCTGCAACACATCAATCACACTAATTCGTCAAAAAGACCTACATCTAGTTCAAGGTATACATCAACTGAAACTCTGCTAAAATGTTACTACTACTTAATAGAAGCATATTTTAAAGTCTCGTGTTTCAGTTTGATTTTACAGGTAAATTATCAGAACCTACATCAGTTTCACGACATAACAACTTCATCAGCTGCATCAATCGGTTCTAAACTAAAACCACTGTTCGCGATAATTGTAAACGACATTAAGTTTCAACCTAAATTCAGGATCAGATTACTTCAATCCTTCCTAAACCAGATGCATCGGAACCACTATTTCACTAAATAAACTAATAACCATTCCATCTCAAATCTAAAATCAGGCAACTCACAAATCGAGGAGAACATCTTCGTTTTCTTCTCCAGTTGAAACGGCAACTTCCTGGAGTTTGACAATCGGAGCTACCTGAGCTCCGGTATCCTCATCTTCTGCTGATGGCTTAGAATCTACCTCTTCCTCTTCTTCTCTCTTCAGAACAGTCGGCTCCGTTGCGCTCGCCATAACGATCTACAGGGGGGAAATAAAGAGGAACAAAAGTAGAGAGAGAAAACGAGAGATCCGGTGTATGACTAGGGTTTAGCAGGTTGAAGTGCGATGACAAGACGGTTGTTAAGAGAGACACGATGACTCCTTTTTAAAGGTTTCCACAGGCCCAGTTAACAATAACAACTGGGCCTTGCATTGCGTGATCTCTTGGGAAAAAATCAAAATCGGTCCATTATGTTGGCTACTGTCTAATTTTAGTCCGTTATATTGGCGAAGTTCAATTTTAGTCCGTTAAGTTTAGAAATTGTCTGACTTCAGTCCGTTTTGTAAAATCGGACAAATTAGTCCAATTTTAGTCCACTGAGCGCGTCATGAGTGTATTACACGCTCTATCTTTTACTTCAAATAATAATAATAAAAAAAACTGTAAAATAATGATTTAGGCATAAGTATACAGAAAACCCTTCTTCGAGTTCTTCCTTCTCTCCCTCTATTTCTTCAATGAGAAATCCGAAGTAAACGTGGGTTTCTTCCTTCTTTCCCTCTATTTCAGTCTGTAGCTATGGTTTAGAAGTTTAATGTCCACTCTCATTCGTCTGATTGGAGTATTTATATACTATCTTACCCTGCATCGAAAAAGGGGAATTGAGGGCAACCCACTATTCAGCCCACAAGAAGGCGACGTCTTAGCGTTGAATTCGTGAATGGGAGATGTTCGATATTAGTGTATTTTAGCGCTGAGAAGGTAAAGTTTGTCGCATAGTGTCATTTTCATTTTCCATCCCAAAGATGAAAATGTTGCTGATGTCGTTCTAGTGTCGTTTGCTTTCGGCGATGAAAAGCTTCCTGATCTGTGTGGCCTTATTACCTTCTAGTGTTTTTATCTGAGATGTGTTGAAACGAGATTGATTTAGCACCAGCGCTTAATTTGACAAATGAAAGGTGCATTTGTTTGTGTGATCCTGTATTATGGGATTGAGATAGATGTCTGAAGTTGAATCAACTGATCGTAAGCTTTGTAGCTATTGGCTGTATTTGCAATCTGTCAAAATTTGTGTATATTTGTACCGTCGATGCTTTTTTTTTTTTTAATAATTAGAGTTCTTGTGTTGCATAAACTGCTTCATCATGGAATAAATTGCTATGAATCTTATTGATTTCCTTTGGCATTTGGGCAGCTAATGAGCACTATCCTACCCCATTTATTTGCAGTGAGTCCATGGATAAGGACAATCCACAGTCTCGTATAATTAATGATGGTGAGGTGCACACAAGCGATACATCTTATAGTGCGGAATTGGATTCACTTTTTAGTGATGATGAGGGGGCAAAAACTCTACCCGAACATGATGATGATGCATATATGGGAGATTGGGGTAGCATTGAGATGGACTGGGATAATATTGAAGTTGAGGTACAAAATATTGAGAGAGAGCATGAGGGACGAGATAAATGTGTTAACAAGGAAGTTCTTGAATCTGATGAGGAAACAGAGGGAGATCAGAATGAAGACAATAACGAGGATAGCATATGGAATAGTGATGCCGAGTTAAGAAGTACTTTATCCGATTTTGAAGAAGAAGCGAGAAAGTTGCAACCCTCGTTTCATGAGGTTGATTTGGTTGACCCCAAATTAGAGAAGGGGATGAAGTTTACTTCTAGGGCGTTAATTAGAGATGCTATTCAGACACATGCTATTTTAACGAAGAGGGATCTCAAAATTACGAAAAATGAAGTTGAAAGAATGTACGTCAAGTGTATTGGAAGTAAAAAATGCAACTGAAAATGTCATGTGAACAAGGTGAAGGATGAACTGACTTACTATGTGCATTCCTACAATCCCATCCACAATTGCAATGAAACCAACAAAGTGAGCATGTTGAAGTCTGGTTGGCTAAGTCGAAGATACAAGCAAAAATTCATTTCATACCCCAACATAAGTGTTTCAGGCTTTAAAGATGAAGTAACAAGGGAGTTGGATATGAACTTCTCCAAGCAGAAAGGATACAGGGCAAGACAGAAAACACTTGAGATGATACATGGAGATCCTGTTGAGCAATACAGTTTGCTATGGGATTTTATAGGAGAAGTTAAGAAGACAAATCCGAACTCCACACTGTTACTAGGTGTAGATGATGAAAGAAGGTTTTACAAAATGTATGTTTGTCTTGGGGCCTTAAAAAAAGGTTGGAGTGAGGGATGTAGGCCTGTGATAGGTGTCGACGGATGCCATTTAATGGGTCCACACAAAGGAGTTTTATTGCCAGCTGTTGGTATTGATGCCAATAACAATATCTATCCAATAGCTTGGGCAGTCGTAGGGAAAGAATGTTTTGAATCTTGGGATTGGTTCTTATCAGTATTGAAGAGTGACCTACATCTTGTTGAACATAAAGTTTACACCTTTATTTCAGATAAGCAAAAAGGACTACTACAAGCCTTTGATGTTCATTTTAAGGAATCGGAGAAAAGGTTTTGTGTTAGACATTTGTTAGGAATGCTACTGGGTAGAGTCCTACAGAAAAGCTATTGGGTAGAGATAGGAATCCAAGAGACTATGTTCATGAATGCTATTGGGTAGAGTCCTACAGAAAAGCTTATGAGCCGGCAATTATACCGATTAATGGAAGACATGAATGGACAAAAACAGGAATCCAACCTCCACTTCCCCCTAATGAAGGAAGGACTTCTGGTAGGCCAATAGAGAGAAGAATATTGGAGCCTGATGAACGTCCAAACAAAGGGAAAAGAAAATGCAGGGGCGATGTATAATTTACATTTTATTTATTTGTTTGTTGTCACTAATCTCTTATTATTAATCATGAAATTTTTGCAGCCACTGGGTCCATCATCCAAAAATCCACTCAATATGAAGAAGCAGCAAAAGACAGTTAATTGTCGTTACTGTGGAATGAAGGGCCACAACAAAACAGGATGTCCGAAGAGAAAAATGGAAACAAGTGGAAACCCTCTTGAACTAATTAGAGAGTCAAGTGGTACAAGAGATACTCAAGCAAATGATATGCACTCAAATGAAGGTAACTTGGAGGGAATCCATGAGGTTGAGGTCCAAAATATTGCTGATGGTGATGGAAATAAGGCTGCACAAGAAACAAACATAAAAAAACTTCAGGTACACTATTATGTTTGATAAGATGTTAAAATTGGTAATTTCTAAAAATGCAAATCAACAGGTGACAAGAAATAGGAGGGATGTAGCAAAATCAAGTAATGTCAGACATATTGATCAAAGTTCCTCACGAACATCTGGAAGTGTGGTAAGTTCATATTGTCTAATGTTGTTTGAAGATAGGAGTTTGTAAATAGGATACTACATATTGACTGCAATTCAGTTTTTGAGCTTGTGAATGTTTTGAGCTTTGCTTTTTTTTTTTTTGTTGATGGTTGGTGCTTTTAGATGCAAAGTTTGATGAGAGATGTTAACTCAGACCATGAAGCACATGACGCATTTCATCAAAGAGACCAACCACACATCCAACCACCAAGCATGTTTCAACAGATACAGAATCAATGTCAAGTTAGAGACATGACACAAAATCTTACAATCCAAGGGAACACAGTGCACGTGAGACAATCATTAGGAAGAACCATTTCAAGGTCTCAGCTTGAAGCACAACTTGAAGCTAGAAAGAGATCTAAGCAAAAAAAGACTTGATTTTGGCTATATATTTTGGAGTGAAAGCAGGAAGTTGGAACTTTGATTTCTAAGCACTTGTTGTATTGCTTTGTTTTGCATGATCTGTTTCACTATCTTGGAGCTTGGATTTAGAGTATTGTTAGTTCTACTTCGTATTTGCTTGCAGAATTGTTGACGAAATCAAAATCTTCTATGTGCAAATTGCTTAATTTAATTAAATCGAAGATTAAAGCAGCGAAATTATTCATCAATTTTAATATTTTTTTATATTCTTAAATTAAAGCAGCGAAAATAAGAGTTATTTTTCGATATAAATATTAATAATTCTATAAAATGCGCTGTAATTTAATAAAATTGGCTAAAACTGGCAATTTAGTCATTATTTTGATGATTTTTTAAAAAAAATTAATAACAGCGCGTGCCCACACGTCCAATGGACTAAAATTGGACTAATTTATCCGATTTTACAAAACGGACTGAAATCGGAACTTTTCTAAACTTAACGGACTAAAATTGGATTTCGCCAATATAACGGACTAAAACTGGACAGTAGCCAACATAATGGACCGATTTTGATTTTTTCCCTAATCTCTACCTTTCTTTTATTTAATTTAACCTTCAAAGAATAATTTAAAATTCTATTAATGAATTCAGATATCTGCTGATCCTGTTGTGCCAAAACCTCATTCGAGCAATATCATACTGTAAATTAATCATAACTTACGTATGGATCCATGATTTGTAATTTAATATTTACAATTATACGATGTCAATATACAATTTTAGAGTATAATATCTTTAATTTAGGGGGGAATCAAAATCTATAATTTCAAAATAAAAAGGGATGCAATCTGCAATATACATACCCAAACTCCAAAGGCCAGTTCAAAGTCAGCAATAGACAGCAGTTAGTTACAGAGCGATAATTCGAACAAACAATCACCCCATAAAGCATAACACAATTGCAGATGCGAATCTATGCCATGGAGGAACTGTTGAAAAGCAACATGTAATGTAAGAATTAGTAGCGATATTTTGTGGAGTAATCTTTAGGGGCAATAACCAGACCGCGCCCCTTTCTGGCACCGCGATACACAGTCTCGACAATGTCGATGAACTCCTGCTTATCCTTCAAGGCCCAGTTGATCTTGTTGTTGTTTCCAGTACCAAGATCAATCATTATGTGTTTGTTCCTGAACAATCATTATGTGTTTGTTCCTGAAGAAAACATGCAGGTTGAAGGGTCGTACAACTCGTACATCGTGTTGAAGTCGGGTACTTCCGTGATATCCACAAGGTATATGACAGCAAAGTTCTTTATTGTTTCGGCAACTGAAGCCAGCACCTCATCCATCTGAAGCTTACATGGAAACAACAAGTGAGATGGATTGGTGGACAAACAGCAAACAAGATATTGTTAACGAGCTTAGAAGCCAGAGAGGAAAAAAGAACAGGAAATCTTAAAGACCATACTCAGAACATTGGTAGTTATAACAATATCTAATGGGAACTTATGCCTAATAATTGTCAACATAAATCTCATTATATTATAACATAGAAAAACGGGAGGCTACGGAAGACCTCATCATAATAAAATTACCAAAGGAAAAAAGCCGGACACTTGGGACAACCAGTAGTCAGATACAGCAAGCATGATATAAAACCAAAAGATTCTAATTTATGCTTTTAATAGGCAACAAAATTCAAAATGCAACCTTTACTAATTGCGATAGAGCAAAGGATATTTTAGTCATTGGTGTGAATTAGGTAGTATGCGGACTTTTGGTTGCTCAGGCACTTCCAACAAGTCAACTTTATATCAATTATTGATTTATCCGTATAGCGTATAGGTATACGGGTTGGTAAGTCTTAATTTGACATTTGACAAGAATAAGAAACATAGAATTGTGAATTAAGTAAGGGATGCACAATTTTCACAACTCATGGCAGAGTCAAAGACCACCTGAATGAATATTCCCCTTATCAACCAAACTTCATTAGTGACATAACCCTTTAGCTAAAATTGTGTGAACTTGAAACTCCAGGATAGAGACGACCAAAATTTTGGTGAGTTTAGTTATACACATTGCATTTAATGGTCAGAACCGCAAAGGCAAAGTGAAAGCTAAACAGTGAGAATTCTAAAACAATGTAGAAAAAGGAAATAAAAAGATTGAGCATAACAAAGAGGCACTACATATCAGATAGCTATCCTTAAACAACAAAGCTAATGAGGTAGTGGAGGCAATCAACAAAACCTCATTACAAGTTTACAAATTGAAAACGATAATTTCGCTTAATCCTTTCCTCCCATGATACAGAGGCCTAGAAATGAATTTACGATGATTCGATGAAGCACAAACAAACACACAAAATAGAAGCATACAGCGCAACAGCTATTCGCATAACCACATTCATATGCATTTTTCTGAGTCAATTTTAGTGTACACCTATCTGTATTGAATGCATAACACTTTTAATTTAACTACAAAGTGCTCATCTATAACACCCACCCCCCAAATTAACCCTGGTGTCATAATCATGGTATTATGCGATTGCTCACGCAACAACTGAAAGTATACACACTGATGCAAAAGTCTTAACACCACTCGAGTTTAGCCAAAGCATCCGAAACTAAACTCAATCGAAAAGCATTGTCCGTAAGCAAATCTAATTCGATAATTTATGCAGATCAATTTAAAAAACAAAAACACCAAAAAAACATCCATACCTTAAAAATCTAGTTAACTTCAACCAAAAAACCAGAGGAATCTCAATAGAACATTAATCCGTTTTATAAACAGCGAAAAAAGCAATCAAAAACCTACCTGCATACAGGTTTCGTCCCAATCGTGGCCGAAACGGATGATGACGAGGCGTTCCTCCTCGGCGAGAATCGCCTGATCGACGGCCCATCCGGAGTGAAGATGCGGCAGCAAGTACGACATCGTTCGCGGTCTCTCTACGCAAGAAAAAGGAAAATCGAATTTCGCAGTGAAAGAGAAAAGCAATTGGTTAAGGCTCTAGAAGATTCACGCGCTCTCGGCAAGACGAATCCCGCTTTACAAGTATTTCGCGTAGTTCTCTAACTGTAAACGTTTCCGCTAAAATGCGACATGCTGGGGTCTTCATTGTAAATACCAAACTTTAAGGGGTTTCCAAATAATTTTATACTTCGACTTTTTTCTATTCTTTATTATTCTGCTTATGATTTGTCCATCACAGTACATGGGACCCGCGAGTGGCCCCACCGGTAAGTTATGTAGAAAAAAGTCCCTCATTTTTTTTTACCATTTTATATTTCTTTAATAATCTATTAAAAAATTCATATTTTTTCATAAAAAGTGTAACAAGGACGGATCGGGGCAACGCATTCCCAAATAGTTTAGAAACCCGAGTTTTCTGTATGTGTTCATAAATTTATATCTCGTTTGGAAAAATTACTTAATTAAAGATTTATGGCAAAAAAATTATTCAATAAGAAATTATGGTATAAACACTTAAATTTGATAATTTAATTGTATTTGCATTAGATGGACACAATAATAATAACTTATAAAGAAAAAAATTAAAAATGTGGTTGTTATGATTTGATATGAGAACCTCGTTAAAAGTTATTTATAAGTTGGCATAAGTTAATAATATTAACTTATAAAAATAAGTTAAAAGTGATTTATTATTTAAAATAAATTATTTCGAGAAGCTCTTCCAAATGCGAGTATAATGATATATTATTTAGAATAAATTAAACTAAATTGTTTATAAGCTCTTCCAAATGGGACCTTATTATTTTATAGTCAGAAATTATAATCGATCTGTTCATGAGCATAATCATAATTTATTAAACTTGGAAACATTTTTATGATATGTAATGCATAAAATTATAATTAGTTGTTAATGGCAAATTGAACTTTTTAAATTTTAGGTTATTGATCAATTGTTGTCACTATTCAAGCTTCCACGTCAATATTAATAGGATTATACACCAAAAAATTAAATATAAAAATAGGCCACATGGTATTATGGTAAAGCGATGTGGTGAATGAGGAGGGAAGCAATAAAAATCCAAGCACGCCACACTTTGCTGGAAATGATCCAATCATGGAACAAAAGTTGAGGGTTTCTGCCATTCTTTTCCAAAACCATTTTCAACGGTTGAAAGCATTTAAAAAATACTTCAGGAAAATATACACTTTTACACGTGACTAAATCTCAATAAAGATTCATATTTCATCCAGAATCATATCTCACATGTCTTCTTCATTTATACAAAATTCACTTGAAAAAAATTAATGTATTAAATTTAAACTCATCATATTCCTATTAGAGATATTCATAATTCAATAGTAAGACATCAATGGTGGATACAAAGGGTACGGCATATTTAAGTAAAACAATTGTAGTTGAAAATCTAAAATATGAACTTTGTAATTAAAACTTTAGTGCCAAACTAGTAAAGTTGGGGAATGAAAAAGGGAAGGATGCTGGCCAAGAACTGAATGGGTGGAGATGCTTTAATATGCTCATCTGGATTGGACATCTGTCACTTCCTCGCCAACATATCTTTCTTTTTCCTCGAGATAGTATATATTATTATTATTATAATATTAAAAACCCAATATTTTGTAGTAATAATTAACTCTTGTTTCATTCTTTTGTTTCTTTTATTATTTTACACATCTCACACTCCACTTACACTTTGTTGGATTTCCTCTGTAAATTCACAAAATACAGAAGACACCTCTCATTAGGAAAAAGAACGAATCTTTATTTTGATACTTGTAGAATTTTGTTGTGTTCTTGATTTGTCATCTTTTCTTGCCAGCAGATGTTTGAGAAGGTGAAAGGAGGGAAACAATAACAGTAAGAAACAGGTAGTTGCTATAGTTACTGTTTTCAAGGTATTTAGCTTTCCATTTTTCTTCTTGCTGATATTATTTAAATTATTGTTATAACCAATTTCTCGATAGTATAGTGATGCAAGTAAAGTAATTATTGGTTGAAAGGGAGAGTTAGACTAAATAAAGTAGCTCAAGATTTGAATAAAGGGTTGACATAGATTGCCTCAGATCCAGGGTACTCAAAGTCTTCTTGTTGAAAAAAAGTTTGCCTTTTTATTTCAGGGTTTTCCTGTGATTCTTGAAACTTTTGCTCTGCTCTCCCTTTGTTTCTCTCTCATCAACCATTTTGTTGTTTATTAGCTTTATTGAGCTTGAAATGAAGATGGGCTCACCTTAAATTCCCAATCTTGATTTATACACATATAGATTTCTTGCTTCAGTTGACTGGCTGAATACAAAAAAGGATCGCTTGAGGCTATTCTTGTTTTATTATAGTGTATGGTGGTAGATAGTGAAGAGTGGAGAGAACAAGAGAAGGTTGAGAAATTAAAGTTAGTTTTTCACCTTTTCTATATATGGTGAATTTTTCCTTGATGGTGATTGGTGGCTAACCAGATCTAGCAAGTATAAGCTTCTTGGTGTTGAAATGGGATGCCGCCATTCGATAATGGGAGATGGATTCTTGATCTTTTACCGGTAGACTTTTTTCTTTATGCTAGGAGAAAGGTGGTGAATTAATTAATTCAAAACAATGACAGGTGATGTACTTTTAGATGGGCGGCGGGGCAACTTTTGGTACATAGATAGTGATTGTGGTGGAGGAGAGGCATGGGGCGGTTATAGTGCCATTTAGTTTAGGCAATTTCCATTCTTGAAGTTTGTAGAGCTAGAGCTCTATGGATGTTGTGGAAGTTAATGGCCGAAGAAGCGGACACTGAGATTAAGTGCTCGGTAGATGGTGAATGACGATTGTAGCTTTGGTGATTCGGGTAGTGAGGTTAGTTTCTTGGTGGGGTTGGGGTCCGGTGAGGCTAGGAGTGAAGGGTCTTGCTTGCTTGCTATGACATCTGAGGACAAAACCATGTGGCTAGCTCCCGATGTTGTGGCTCATGAGAGTGAGGAGGACGGGTGTTCCTCGTTAGAGGGTGATGGTATCCCGGATAGTTGCTGCTCGTTGTCCGTGGTGAGTGATACTAGTAGTCTATGTGGTGATGACTTGTTAGGGTTTGAGGCTAGTTTTTTGGAAGTTGAGAAGAGCATGAATGTTAAGGATTTGGGGAACCAGAGCAATGATGCTATTTTGAGTGATTCTTTGTCTGTAGCTGTGGCAGTTCAAGAAGTGGTTGCTGAGGTTGCTGCTGATAAATCAGCTAAAGATGTTGTTCAGACAGAGAAGGGATTGGTTGGAAGGGGGAACAGAAGTATATTTGAAGTGGATTGTGTGCCTCTTTGGGGCTTTACTTCTGTGTGCGGTAGGCGGCCGGAGATGGAAGATGCCGTTGCAACTCTCCCTCGGATACTCAATATTCCGATCCATATGCTATCTGGTGATCATGGGACGACGTTAAGCCATCTCACCGGCCATTTCTTTGGGGTTTACGACGGTCATGGAGGATCTCAGGTATACGTATGTATGTGCATCTGTGTGTCTATTTATGTATACTAAAGATGCAGTTATTATGCAGGTAGCTAATTATTGTCGTGAACGTATTCATACTGCTTTGATTGAAGAGTTGGAAAGTATAACAAACAACACAACTGATAGTAATTACAACTGTGAGGAGAAGTGGAGAAGGGTTTTCACCAAATGCTTTCTCAATGTTGATGATGAGATCGGAGGGAAGGCCAGCCTCGAGCCTCTTGCTCCGGAGACGGTGGGGTCCACCGCGGTGGTGGCCGTTGTATGTTCCTCGCATATAGTAGTGGCCAACTCCGGCGATTCAAGGGCTGTGCTCTACCGTGGCAAAGAAGCCATGGCTCTGTCCGTTGATCATAAGGTAGCTTACTGTATAATTGCACTAGAACTTTTCGTGTAATAAGTTTTTCTAACTCCGTGTTCGCCTTTCGTGTAGCCTAATCGGGAAGATGAGTATGCGAGGATTGAAGCAGCCGGAGGGAAGGTTATACAATGGAACGGGCATCGTGTCTTCGGTGTCCTTGCGATGTCTAGGTCTATCGGTACGCTCTCGTTACCCTTCTCGATTCTTGTGATTCGGTTATGTTCGTATGAGCGTTCCATTCGACATCCATCTTGATTCCATTTGGGATTCATAACTATCATGACTTGGAATTGCTTCAATTGTAGAATACAAGCATATTATTACCTAAAGAATGTTATGTCAACATAAATGCTAGTAGCTTGTTCTCTATACGAGAAACTCTATATAAGAATAAGGGACATTTGCTGAAATACCCCTTCTCACTAAAAAACACAATACTACCCACTTGTTAAAGTTATGTTTACCAAATACCCAAGATTACCAAATTAGCCTCACATTTTCGTCAGCATGCATGGAGGAGTGCCAACAAAACAGCCAGTGCCGATGGCATGATTTAGTCTATTGGCACTGGTAATTATATCTGTGCCTATCGCAGTGTTTATCGCAGACTCGCAGCACTGCTAATAATATATGTGTATCGCAGTGCCTATCGGCATGCCTTTGTTTTTTCAATTTTTCACTGCTTTGTATAGTACATCGGCACTAGTGGGATTCGTTCGGCACCCGTAGGGTCCCCTCGGCACTCGGTGACAGTTGAATCTAAGATAAAATAAGTGAAAAAGTGAGGGTAAATTGGTAATATTAGGTATTCTATAACTATTGTTATAATGAGTGGGTATTTTTATGGTTTTTTAATGAGAATGGGTAAAAACATATATTTCCACTAAGAATAACCTCTTTATAGCAAAGAAAACACACCAGTTAAACATTTGGGACCAGTTATAAATAAGAATAAATTTGCTGTTGTAATATTCATTATTAGTGATGATCATAATTTCTTGTTCTCCAGGAGATCGATATCTAAAGCCCTGGATAATCCCCAATCCTGAAGTAATGTTTGTCCCACGAACGAGGGAGGATGAGTGCCTCGTTCTAGCCAGCGACGGACTGTGGGACGTGATGTCAAACGATGAGGTTTGTGATCTAGCTCGTAAAAGGATACTGCAGTGGCATAAAAACAACGCAGCATCTCTCCCGTTGCAACGGGGCGAAGGGATTGACCCAGCGTCTCAGGCAGCAGCGGAGTACCTGTCGAACCGGGCAATGCAAAAGGGCAGCAAGGACAACATCTCCGTTGTTGTGGTAGACTTGAAGGCTCAACGAAAGATCAAGAGCAGAACCTAGCATTCTTAGTCATCCCATTCCTTTCTTTTTTTTCCCCCTTTTTTATAAATCACGGGACGAAATTGTGATATGTGCCCATGTGTTTTGATTCAGGGCTACAGCTTTTGGAAATGCAGTTATTATAAAGTCTATAGTAGTATTAATGTTGTCCTACACACTCAGATTTAGATATTTGGAGCCCTAGAATGAAAAGCATTATGACACGGCCTTAGGGTTCTGTGTGGTGTGCAGGCTTATTATTGTATCGACATAGTCGAACATTGCATAATGAATGAAATGATCGGTTGAAGCGAATATTTTTAAATAGCATTGTATTCAAATTAGTCTAATATTTCAATTACGAATTACCAAACCGAACCAAAAATATTTGATTCATGGACGACACTGCACTGCATCATACTATAATTTCAATTTCATAACCTAAACGCAAGAAGATTAAATAATTTATCAATATTCCTCATAACATCGTCGATGAAAAGACTCTTACCAGGTCATGCACAATTTATTGCTTACCACAACAGAAATTCAAACGAGAAGCAACCGGAGAAAGGATGTTTAGTACTTCCTATGTGCGAGCTCCTTGACAGCCTCGGCGAGATGCTTCTCACTCTGAATGCTTTTAACCCAGGCTGCGTTGATGTGAACGCGTTCGATGCTCTGCTTCAAGGTCCTTGCGATGTAAGGCTTCATACGGCTGCTGAAGAATTCTTCCACTTCCTTCGCCTTCTCGTAAGAGGAGAACTGAGGAACCACAGAGGAAACAAGAAGACACAGCCAAATTAAAGAAAGGAACCAAAAGATGTCCCTAACTGCCAAAACTTAGACGAGAGGGTGAAGCGCGAAGAAGAAGACATACCGGTGATACAACTGTACTAATGAAGCGAGTTATCAGGAATCCTGCTCCATAAGTTTTGGTGAGATGATCCCACTTTTCCTGTAAACCAACCGATGAATGAACTTGTATCCGATAAATTTTAAGTTTCATGGCATTATAGAAGCTGAATCCAGATAGGAGATTCGGATGTGCTTATGCCCAATCGTGCTAGTAGACTATATGTATTTCTACTCTATTCCAATTGTGCTGATAGTAGTCATAGGTATGAAACGCATATTAGGACTTACTTGCGCCCAACTCCAAGCTGTCTCACGACATTCGCTGCTAACAGACAACCCAAATAAGACATCTTGGCTCCTAACCTGCATTGGACAAGGTTGCTTTAGAAAAATCTACAAGAAAATCAAGTTGCAACTAAGAATCTTGATTGCTAGCTCAAGTGAATAAACAGTACCTCTGAAGATAGCAAGAAGTCAAGGAATTCTTTAATGATTTCAGGATCTCGGCAGGAACCAAGTGAGCCTTCAGGAAAAATAGGAATCCATTAGTGTTTGCAAATAACACAAGCAAATGACGAATTTGTACCTAAAATTCGAGTTTTCTCCTGGCTTAGGTCAGTTTCTCTATAAATCTTCAGAAGAGAATCATAGCCAGATTTGTTCGATTTATCCGAGCTCCTCACCACAGCAACATATACTGCCTGGAAATGGGGGAGGGGAAAAAAGAGATGTTGTCAGCAATAAAGAGGACATGTTTTCATATCTTGATGCAGTACAAAGTAAGTTTGTCGTTATAACCCGTCTCAAATCAGGAGGAAGGATGGTTGTGTTTCTATCCTCCAAAAATATGTGGAACCTCCTGTTTGCTTCATTTAATGTAGCATCATGCCCAAATGAAGCTAATGCTGTTAGAAGCTCTCCCCTTAACATGCTATCAAGGTGGCTCTCCCCTTGTTTAGGATCCCAACCGAGTCTCCTGATAAAGAAAGGATATAGCACCAGATTTAATATAGTGATTATCTTTAACAGTCATACCAGCTATGCCGCTTTATACAGCGGTCCAGTAATCACAGGGTAAAGTAGATATTGAAAGTTATACTTTTTTAATTCGATGTCACCCAGGCATATTTTCAAGGGAAAATCACATAAATTCTTACAATATAGAGTGCAAAATAAAAAAATAAAAAAAAATATCAATTTTTGCTACTGAACTGAACGACATTTGAATCTATAAGAATTCATGTACTAATATAAAGGTAAAAGTGCTCATGTACCAACATAAAGCACAACCAACTCATCAAACTTTGTAAAAAGCAGGACAAAAAAAATCATGAATAACATACTCGGCAGAAGACTGGAAAAGGTTGATGAAGAACAATTTGACGTCATCAACCAACTCAGGTGAGGCATCAGCAACAATTTTCGCTACCTTGGAAGCTACCTGCAGGGCGGGCCAAGAAATATTGTAAACGAAAAAGTAAACTATGAGAAAAGGAGATTCTTCCCTGAAATTGCTAAAATCTGAAAACAGAACATTACACTGATCAAATTAGATAACACTGTGTATTCAAGTTCATCTCTGTAAGCACCCATCAGAGCAAGCAAAGATGAAAGTGATTGCTGGCATGCCATGGACAATGAATAATAGTCATCCAATATTCCTGGTCGAGACATGAAAGATGAAATTTTAATATTCTCCTGACCTGTCAAGGACGATAGAGGAAGGGCGGGGAAAAGGAAGAGGATGATTTCATCGCAATTACCATGTCTGTCACACGTTGATAGATGTTTTCTCTCTATTGAATTCCTCAGTCTAGCAGATAGGTCCTCATCATATTTCACCCGATAAAAACCAGTCTGATCCACATTAACTTTGATCCATTGTTGGCCTGAAGAAGCTGATGCACCCAATAATTCCTTAACATCAAGAGACTTACTTTTGGTTTCCAACAAGAAACTTTTACGAGAATCGTAAGAGCCACAGCACAAAGTCAATGGGACAATCCATTGTCCATCACCATGAGAACCACTAAATAAAAAACGTGACTGCCCATAAACAAGAGATAAATAGCTATCAGGATTTCTGAAAGTTTGGATAATCAATCACAAAAAGAAAGTGCCGTCAAAGGATTGGAACGAAGTACAACTAAACATAGCAATCAAGTAAAATAAGTGGGTCACCAAACAACCTGTTCAAACTCCAAACTCTGGTCTTTGACCTTGACTGAGACAACAGGATAACCTTGCTGTTTTGTCCATGAGGTCATCAACTTGTTTACAGGTTCACCAGATTCTTCCTGAAGAACTGACCATAAATCTTCTGTCTTTGCATTCGAGCAAGCGTATCTTTTAATGTAGGAAGCAAGGCCCCTCTAGAAGATGCCAGAAAAGAGCAATGGAATTATATAAGATGAATTATTAATACGACAGAAATATGAAGAGCAAACAGTGTATGTCCCCAGCTCCATATTTAGTAAAGATGACAACTTTCGCTGGAAAAGCAGATAGCACCAATCAGCAATGTTGTTTACCAGAAAATAAATTTAGATAAGAGAAAGTATCCTAGGCTGAAATGGTTAATCAAGTTCAAGGATGGATAAGAACACAGACATACTTGATGACTAAAATAAGTGCAATAAAGGACAAAAATATTAATCAGGAAACATGAATGAACATTAACTAAATGAAAGCAAAGGCATGATTTTAAAGCAAATTATCAACCTGAAAACTTTCAGGACCAAGATAGCTCTGTAGCATTCGGATGACAGATGCACCCTTCATATAGCTTATTGCATCAAAAATTTCATCAATTTCACTAGCATGATTAATATCCACCTGAAATGAGATTGCAAATAAACTGGAGGTTCAGTATATGCATGAAGGGTAACTGAACATTAAAACAACTAACTCCAATGAAATATTTATGGAGCTCGAAAGAGAATCATCATTGTCACGTGACAAGCATCTTTTATAAAAGAAAAAATATCAGTGGTTATCAATTACCTCAATGGGGTGAGATTCAGCAAGCCCATCCAGCCGAAGTCCCTCGGTACATTCATCGAGAAACTGAGTCCAAATTTGCCAATCTGGGAACAAGCTATCAGCAGCTAGATAGCTTACCTGGATTCAAACAATTAGATCTTCAAGAACCATATGTAACCTTGTTCCACCAAAAAAAAGGATCTAAACATGAAAGTCAAAAGAATACCCATGTAGCAAATCCCTCGTTCAGCCATAAATGAGTCCACCATTCCATAGTCACAAGATTGCCAAACCACTGGTGTGCTAATTCATGAGCGACAACAGTCGCAACCTATGTACAAGATTAGCAGTATATTAGTACACGGAGGATCTATTTGCCAGGAAGATTTGAGTGATAAATGCACAATTGGTATAATGTGCTATTTACTAGTTTTTTTAAACAAGACAGGACTTAGTATGGTTTAACATCATCCAATGTGGAAGCATGATGATACTACAGCAACGAGCAGGACATGGAAACAGTAACTGGACGAGCACTAATTAGGAAGCTTCTCGGTCTGACTGGAACGCGAAGAGAAGGGATAAAGACAAGCAAGAAAAGAAGCAACAGAACGAAAAAGACGGGATGTAATAGTAACAGCAGAACAAGGGCGGTAGAAGGCAGTACTGGGAAAGAGTAGGTAAGCGAGAAAGAAGAAAATGAAATGAAAAGAGACAAACCAAAGAAGTAGTGCCTGCCGAAGCTGCAGTTTGGCAGTTAAGAAGACTGAGAAGTAAAAGAACAGATTTAAGTTGTGCCAGTCATATACATTTATCTTATTCTAAGACCAAAAACTTATCGAGTTTCTCCACTTGCAAATCATGTACCATCTCTTGAAGCAAATGGGTCCTCTTACATAGGACATAGGGTGTTCAATAAAAATAGAATAAACGATGCATTCAGGACAGTTTGATGAATTCCGAGCCAATGCATTTTACCCCCTGTTTGTTTGCAGCTGCAGAGTGCTTTTCATCATAAAGCAAAGCTGTTTCTCGGTATGTGACGAGACCATAATTCTCCATGGCCCCAGCAGCAAAATCAGGGATTGCAATCATGTCCAATTTGGGAAGTGAATATGGCACAGCAAAGTACCTGGATTTCATTTAGTCAAGATATTCACATCGTTGTTAGTGCCATAGAAATATTTAACTAAGAGATGTAATATAAGAGAACCAGCTCCCATGATATGCAACAACCAGAACACATTAGTTCCTCTACTTCTGAAAAACTCAGGATGGTGAAACTATTAAAATGCACAACACATACTCTTTGTAAAGGCCAAGGGTTTTGACTGCAACATCCAGAGCAAATTTCCCTTGACTAGCCTTGCCAACCTGACAGTACACTCTCACATTGATTCCTGCAGAACATGGTAATTTGGCATCAAGAGACCAAAACGAGTGTTATACTCCAAATGAGATAATGCAATTATACCATCAGGAGTATTGTCTTCAACATAGTCAAACAGTCCAACGACAACGGCCACCAAGTAGGTGGACATGACTGGTGATTCTTGATAGTGTACGGTCTTGAGATTCCCGTTTTGTTTTTCTTCAATTATTGGCATGTTGGAAAGAGCTACCAGTTCTGATGGTACTTCTAGAGCAATCTTGAAAGTAGCCTGAATCGCAGGTGTGGAGAATTTGACTCTTGAGATTCATGAGAAATTATTGGAAAAAAGAAAAATGAAACTCATTTAATGTCCACATCACATTCAATTACGAGTACATATCTATGCCGACAAGATAACAATGGCATAATACATCACAAATCAGATCCACTTTAACAAACTTTAATACTCCATCAATAACACTGCCTGTAAGGTTAAAGAAGATTGATGAGCCCTAGGGTGAAAAACTCAAAGGACACTGCTGATCGAGCCTAATTAAAGCAAAGGAATCATGAAGACGCGACTAAGATACATCCTGCAGATATTAAATCTCCACTTACGCCAGCAGCAGATACATACTAAACTGGAAGAATATAAGGTAAAGCTTAAAAACTTATCGGCATGGAATATGATCACCTTACACGAGCAAGAAACAACTGATACGTTTGCGTGCAAGCAAGAATGGGGACTTGGATACTACTAGAAGTACCTTGAAAGCAGGCTCATCCCAACAAGGAAAACACCGTCTAGCATCAGCTGGCTCAAACTGTGTCACAGCCATATTTTTCTTCTCACCCTTGTGCTCGTATGTGCTGCATGAAGGCATCAAAATTGTTATCTACCATAAGAGTAAGGTTAAATATTTCATGTAAGCAACATTGTGCCTCCAAAAGCCAAAAAAAAAACTGTTTTCTCCCGATAGGGTTGAAAGACATCAGGTACGGGAATGACATCTACAAACACACAAGCGCCCTTTTCCCATTTCGCACTTGTTAGCTTTAAAGAAACCCAATGGCTGAAAAGTCCCATCAATATACAAGAATCTTTACATATTTTTGTAGAAGAAAAGATTATCCTCCTCGTGAAACAGAGTTCCAGTTATCCACCACCAGTTTTTAGAAACAGATATAGACCAAAACTCATCAAGTTGCTGCAAGATTTTGATCCAACTACAACATTATTTCACATTGACACCATATTAATACACCATAGAAATAGAACACAAAAGCGAGCACAAAGACGTCATATATAAACACACTCGCCACTCACTCATATGTACCATTACAAAGACGGCAACATCAATCAACAAAACAGAAAATCACAATAGCAGGACAGATACATGCTATAGATAAATACATCAGGTACATCACCTTCTGTAAAATCCTTTCATCCTATCATTTAGAGTGCCCTCAAACTCCATACTCAGAACCCCAACGCCAATAGGCAGATTCTCCTTCAACTCCAGAACCACTATCTCATCCTCCGCGAATAATTGTACTTCCAAAGCCTCCAAAACCTGGATATTCCAGCAAAAACACTGAGATTAATCCTTCCAGCGTGACAATCTTTTAAGACATCTTTTAAGGAAAGACTGTAGTCTACTATACTATCACCAGAAATCCACTTATCAGATCAAAAATCAAAATTATTTCATTTTTTAGCGTTGAAGAACTCAACTCTTTCAAGGTCTCCATGAAATCAAAGTCGAATACCTCAGTTTTTCATCTACTTCCCTCTGGCAAAACCTTAAACTATCATGCAGTAAAAGGAGTAAAGATGACTGAAATCACACACCAGAAACGGTCTTCAGAAATGCATATCAGTATTTACAGTCATTCATCCCTAATGCATAAACTAAAACCCGTTTAAAATCAAGATCTTCTTTTTATTCATGAGATTTAGATGATATTATCATAGATAGTCCAGAACATAAATCGGAATCAATGCGAAGACTCTAGGCTACCTCATTCGCAGAAGAGAAAGTGACGGATTTAGGGTTAACAGAGAGTTCGGCAGCATTGAGGACGAGGAACTTAGTTTCTGAAACAACATCAACGGAGATTTGAACGGCGCCGCTGAACTTGCAGGTGATGAGATTGGGCTTCAATTTGAGATCGTAGCGCTTCGGGACTGCGAATTTGGGGAGACGCGGCTGTCCTCTGAATTGAGAATACTTCTGATTCTGCTCCGCCATTGTTGAGTTGTACAAAGATGAAACCTTTGATTGTGATAAACTATAATCCCGTGAGTGACGACAAGATATGTGATATAGAAAGAGATTATTTTGATTTATGATGGTTGCAGATAATCCGCCACCAAATATGCTCCCTTTCCTTCCAGCTTATTATGCATTTAATGTAATTCGATTACATCTCTATTGAAAGAGATTACAACTAAGATGCTAGCTGAGCAGTCCAAATTCAATAAAAATCATTATGTGCTTAACTTATCATGTGCATAGAAAATGCATATTTCTCAATATGGAGTGATAAATAAAAGAAGAACGCCCAACAATTTAAAAAAAAAAATACTATCATTTTCAGTAAGGAATTTGTTCTTCATTGGATGAAACAGAAACGAAATTAACATTCCGACACGAATGTTGGTGAAATAGAAAAAGAGACGACGAATACATCATCCATCACCATCAACTAAACGAAACCCTAATCCTCGCTCAATCCGAAAACAGGAGAAGCAGAAACCAACATTATTTGATAACAACTTCAACTTCTAAAGACCAAACAATTATTAACCGGCAGCACGCCCTTCCGTCAGATCCACATCCTCTCAGGCAACCTTAACTTCGATAATCTTGGGCTTCTTCGGCTCCGGCGGCGGAAGTTTCTCCACCGTAACCGTGAGCACGCCGTCCTGGCAGACCGCCGCGATATTATCGGTGTTGGCATTCTCCGGCAACACGAATTTCCTCATGAATTTCCCAATCCTCCGCTCCATCCTCACGTACTTGGCCCCCTCCTCCTCCTGCCTCTTCCGCTCGCCGCTGATGTTCAGAACGTTGTCGTCCTCCACCTGCACCTTTATGTCTCCGGACTTGAGCCCCGGCATGTCGATCACGAAGACGTACGAGTTCGGATACTCCTTCACGTCGGCCGGCGTCGCCGCCATCGCCTTGGCGTCGCGGACGTAGGTCCTCGTGGGGCCGTTGACCGGCTTGCTGTCGGCTTCTTCGGAATCCAGCATTTGGTGGATTGTGTGGAGGAGTGGAGCGTCCAATCCCATTAGCCTGAAATCCATTTCCGGTTCAAAAACTCTGCAAAAGTTCGCTGTGTAATTTGATCAATGGAAGATTCGGTGGGTGATATGACCGAATTTGAGCTACTCTTCGCGAATGATTGTGCTTTATGGTGACATTGCAGTGCTGTGTTGGTTGTTTATAGGGTGGTTATGGAAGGTTAGTGACGCTTCTAGAGGAAAGAAATAGTTTCTCGGGATGTCTGGTAGACCGGGTTTTGTTCTAGAATGTGCAAGCCCGCTGACGTGGCCATATGATAGAAATTTGAAATCTAAATCGTTCGATTCAATTCTTCCTTTAGAAATTATAATAGTATTTACTCCCTCCGTTCCACTCCATTAGTCCATTTTTTCTTTTTGGGTCGTTCCACTCCATTAATCCTCATTAATCCATTTTCCCTTTTTAACTTAAAATAATACTCTAATATATTCAAGTGGACCCCACTACTTTATCTATTTTACACACAACAAACAACTTTCTTAATCTCCGTGCCGAAAAGAAAGTGGACTAATGGAGTAGAACGGAGGGAGTATTTCATTGTGGAAAAATAAAATAAATTTGTACTCTTAAATAATGTTTCATTAAATTCTACTCCTTCCGTCCCGATAATAATGTCCCGAATGGACTTGGCACGTAAATTAAAGAAGGAAGGGATAGTTATGGTGGGTCCCTATTTATTAATAAACTTAATTAATTATTAACTCATATTGTCTTTCTCTCTCCTCTCTCCTCTCTCCTCTCTCCTACTACACATTATTAAATTGATGAATTGGCTTTGTATTTGAAAGATCCATATTGTCTTTCTCTCTCCTCTTGGCGGCAGAACTGAATTAAATTGAATGGAAACAACAAATTGCTGCAAGGCGGCAGAAATAAACTATTGGCGGCAGAATAGAATTGAAATTGCTTATGATCATCAATCTTCACTGTAACAATAAGTTGGCGGCAGAATACAATTGAAACAACAAATTTGTCCGGCAAATTCAAATTCAAGTGCAGCTAGCCACAACACCTATATAAGTCAATTCTACCATTTACAAAACATCAAACCTGCCCCCTTCACTCTTCTTCACCATAACCAAAAAAATCCAAAAGCAGAGAGCAACCAAGAAGACAGATTTTGAGGAAATTTCAGCAAATGACAAGAAGAAGGAAAGACCTAACTACAACAGAAAGGAACCAAATCGTCCAACTCCTCCTCTGCAATTTGAAGGCTGATGGGGATCCGATTAAAGGCAAGATCAACGAAGCTGCTCATCAGTGGGGTTGCTGCCGGAAGACTGTCTCACGTCTTTGGTGTTGGGTGATGATTCAATCCTCAGCATGATCATACTGGTGGGAAATGACTCTATCTTCTATACTGAATCACGCTCAGTAGCCTCGTGCTCTGAACTGTTGAGAAGATTTGAAGATCCCAAAACCCTATCTGATTGGTGAACCATTCCTTTGTATTCGTATTTGTCTCTCGAGGTTTCGCACTCGGTAGACACTCTGCTCCGGTCAAGGCGCCGTAGCTTATTTGCCTCAAAGACCAGTGCAGTAAGACTCGGTGATCTTGGACTCGGCGAGAGCAAGATATCGAAAGACTCAGAATGACATCTGGACTCGGCAGAGCAAGATATCGAGAGAGTCGATTGAACTAAACTCCAGCGAGAGTAGTTCATCGAACTCGTAGCCGATCTTCGATGAGACTTATCTCGCCAGCCTATCTATCGAATACAAGGTCGGACTCAAGAACGGCAGATAGTCTTCGGGATCGTCGAGAATCTTTTGAAAGACAATCGGCATTGTCATGTACGAGGAAGAGAGAAGTCGGCTTCGCCCATCTCGAAGTTTGGCTTTGTCTCAACCACTCCATCCACGTCGACGAATGACAAGCATACACGTGTCTTCTCACCGCTAAAGCTGCAATCAACCTTTTACCTAAAAAGGTGGGAAAGTACACCGTTACCTACACCAAAAGAGCCGTTTGCTACCAAAAAGAGAGAGAGAGAAGAAGATCGTCTCCAACGGATCTATTTCAATCTCTGCTCTATAAATAGAGGGATCATTCAAGATTTGAAGCACAAGAGAATGCGCGCACCTAGAACACGAGAGAGCATTCAAACGAGCGAAATTAACGACTAAGTCTTCCGCAAGAAACAACCGAGTTATCTCCGCGAAAGACTACATCCATCTCAAAAGGAACCAAGTCGAACCGACATAAGCTTCTAGTATCCAAGCGGACCGACACGAACCTATAGCTAAACCCTCGCCTGTTCGTCGCTCTGAGATAGCTACATTCTCGTTCCTTATCCCTCTAACCCTAAGCTCACTTGTTATATCCATAGCTTAGACGAAGGAGTTCACATTTGAACCCAATCCTTATTGTATAAGGACTCCTTCATTGTTGGAGAAGTTTGTCAAACACTTTAAGTTTGATAGTGTTGTAAACCGAGACTTGGATCGTATAAAAACCAAGACGCGGCTTTGCCCGGTGTGCAAGTAAGCCGACCGAGACTAACTCGGGATAATAAATAGCCTCCCGATCATTCGGGACAGTGGACGTAGGATTTGAGCGATATCCGAACCACTTTAAAAATCCTCGTGTCTCTTATCGCTTTCTTAATCGTTGCATTGATTTTACTATTCATACCGAACATCATATTTAAAATCAATCAACCGTCTCAAAGATACCGAACCTTTTATCTACCGAACCGAGACTTAAAACGTTTTCTCACAAAAAACCGATTTGGGCCTACACTATTCCGCGCACCGAACTCTTACCGTAGATACCGAATTCGACCTAGTCGGTTAGCGAGATCTCGACTGAGTCAAGATTTTAGCCTTTAACTCGATTCGGTAACGGTTGTCTCGGGTTCCGGCCGAATCGATCTTTGCCGACACCATCCCGAATAGGATCTGTTCAAGTTCGAAGTTGAGAAATCGAATCGTGTGTATTCACCCCCCCTCTACACCCGACCGTACACTCGGGACCAACAATTGGTATCAGAGCTTGAGTTCTTTGAGACTCTTGTCACTTTGAGACTGGTCTATTCGAACAGATCCGAGGGAAAACGTTTTCACTGCATATCACTCTACATTCATATCATTATTCTTCATGGCCGATATGTCGGTATAAGGATGGTACCCATGTTCTCGGTGGAGAATTATGGAGTATGGCGAGTCAGAATGGAAGCACATCTGACATCCCTCCATGACAGTATGACTGAAGTGCTTGAAGATGGACTTATCGTTCCCATGATCGATAGTGTCGTAACTCAGGACCAAGCTCAAGGAGGAGGAATGGTGACCGGGAAGAAGATTCCCAAAGACAAGTCTCTTCACTCCCGAGGAGAAGAAGCTTCACAACTTAGACCGTGTTGCGTAAACGCTATACCGACCACCCTTAGTGATTCTTATCTTGGCGGGGTTCGGGAATGCAAGATCGCTAAAGAACTCGGGATGCTCTTGCGCTACCGAGTCGAGGGACTCGAGAAGATTAAAGCCAACAAATTAGCGCCGGAACTCCAAAAGCCGGAAAGCTTGTCTCTCATGCCCGGGGATAAAATTGAAGATCTAAACGCCGATTTACCAACTCGATGAACTCTATCAATGGGCCGGGAAAGACATTCGAAGAATCGAGAGATGAATCGAAGATTCCGAGGGCACCGCCGGATGGACACCGGACACCTTTTGCCACTCTATTGCGACATTCGACTTAGATGCCGTGTCTCCCGACCATATCTTTTCGTAATTACAAGTGCGGAGGAGTTTGAGTTCGACAGACCTCAAAGAAACCGAGAGCCGAAGCCGACACAAAATCGACCATGCTTTCAAAGCATCGGCCAAGACAAAGATCTCCAAAGAACGAGCAAAACGACGAGTAAGACTGAACCTTCACTCAATGATCTACAAGAAGGAAGTCTCGCTCAGAAGTATGCGCTGCTCGCTGTAAAGTATCAAAAGGAGAAGGAGCGACGCAGAAAAGTGACTAAAGCCTATCGGGAAACGAAAGGTAAGTCAAATTATATGTCGAAACACACTCCCGACTCACAATCTTCCGAATGCGAAAAAAAAGATGACTCGGTAACCATCAAAGAATAGCGAAAGCAAAGAAGAAAGAGTCATCGCTTGTTACAACTGCAAGAAGCCGGGACATTATCAGTATGATTGTCCTGAGCTCAGTAGTGCTGAACGCGCAGCACGTAAGGCAAGGAGAGAGAAATTCGCCTATAAAAGACAATCCTACATAGCTGGTGAAATCTCGGCACGACTCGTAAGAGGTCGACTCCTTTTATGGATTCATCTCGACGATGAAGCGGCTTTCATGGCCTTAGAGCTTGAAGTCGAAGAATCAGATGAAAAGTGCATGATGGCAAAGCGAAGAGGATGAGGTAAATTCTCATGAACCACTTAACTCCTCTTCACACCGCACACACGACACTATTTTCAAAGTGCAGATGAGAATTTGGACGTCGCGACCGCATACGAAGAACTGCTCGACGAACAAATTCGGATGAGTCTCAGCTCAGCAAGACTCTTCGGGAGTTGGATACCCCGAAAGTAGAGAATCGGAGACTTTCTCGAGGAGAGTCGGGTTGCTACTGCGAGGCCGAAGGACTTGTGTTGAGACTCCGGGGAGGAGATAAACTCTCGATGGCCAAGTCTCAAAGCATCAAGAAGATCGGATTTCGGTTTTGACCAATGACTTGACTCGTAAAGATATCGAACCGAGTCCGTCGAAGCAAGAAATGTCGGGACTTCGGACCGAGCACGACACATCGAAGAAGAGTGATGATGTCCGGAGGAGCCCGATGACCGAGAGGTACATGGGTGCCGAGAAGAAATTAGAAGCTATGCTAGCAAGCAATAAGCCAAAGCACCGCAAGGAAGGACTTGGATTCGGCCCAGGAGCTTCCACATTCGCCCCAAGACACTCGAAGTACGGCTTGCCGATAGATTTGTTCGAGGGGAGACTATCAACGCAGATATACCGAACCCCCTAGCAAAGAACAAACGAGAAGATGAAAGCACCTCATCCCACACATCAGCATTCCGACTAGAATATCGGTGCCAAGAAACCTCGGTTCGGTCAAGGGGGAACCAAAGCAAATTAAAATTGGCGGATCAAGATGGACCTCCAAAGCCGACACATCCGACTCGGCATGGGTCATACTATTATGAACCTATAGTCGAAGAGGCTCCAAAGGTCGAAGAAAAAGAAAGCCACACGTAAGGCTAAGGTCGCTAGCCCACCAATTCGGAAGATCGGGACTCCCGAACCTCGAAGCCTCGAAGTCACCTCCTGACCATCCGGTGGTCGATATGTTGACTCTAATGGAAAGAAAATGTCCGAAACCACCGGGGTTGTTAGACAGATTTGGGTTATGAAAACTAACATCTAAGGACCCAAAATCAAAAATGAAGGGTACCCGAATAAAATTCTATTTTGCAAGTGCGTAAAGACCCATACGGTATGTGGACAACGGATGCTCAAGACACATGACATACCAAAGGAGTCTCATCGAAGAATTATATCACCGAAGAAGGACCCGACTGAGTTTGGAGATAATGCCAAAGGCTACACGAGAGGATATGGAACCCTCAAAGATAGAACCGCCAAAGTTCTAATAGTATCATATGTTGAAGGACTTCAAGCATAATCTTCTCTCTGTTAGTCAATTTTGTGATAACTCAAATAGAGTGATTTTTGACGCCGGTTTCGTGATGTTATTGATAAATCCACGGGGAAAACAAGTGTTATCGTGTTCGCGCAGTAAAGAACATATATTTGGTCGATCGGAACTCAACTGAACCTCGAAGCTTGCTTATTGGCGAAGAATGACAACCGCACGGGGTGGCTATGGCACGTAAGACTCAGCCATCTCAACTTTAAGACGCTCAACAAGCTTGCAAGAAACACTCTAGCAAGGGGACCGCCGAATGAAGTATTCAAGCAAAGACACTCGGTGTGAAGCATGTCCGAAGGGAAAGCAAACAAGGAATCAAAATCCTCCGGTTCCATCGCCTTCCACGTATGGAATCCTTCGATGCTACATATGGATTTGTTCGGTCCAGTCTCCCCAGTGACGATCAGAGGCAGAAAATATGCATTAGTGGTCATAGATGACTACTCGCGCTACACATGGGTCATATTCATTGCCAACAAGTCTGACGTCAAAACAGAGTTACCAACGCTTCTGAAAAAGCTCAGTGTCGAAAAGAACACCAAGATCAGAAAAATACGTTCGGCACGCAGGAACCGAGTTCCTTAATTCCATGGTAAAGGAGTTACGCAAAGCGTAAAGAATAGAGCATGAGACTTCACCGCACGCACACCTCGGCAGAATGGAGTTGCTCGAACGAAAGAACGGAACTCTAAAAGAGGCAGCTAGGACTCTACTCGCAGACTCAGGACTCCCAACCAAATTCTGGGCAGAAGCTACTGATACTGCATGTTATACTCAGAATAGATCTCTACTGACAAAGCATCATAAGCGGACACCATATGAACTATGGAACGGCAGGAAGCCTTCTCTATCTTATTTCCATATTTTTGGTTGTTCATGCTTTATCCACAATAATGGGAAAGATCACCTGAAGACTTTTGATAGCAAGTCGGATCGTGGAGTATTCTTAGGATACTCTCGGGTCAAAGCAAAGCTTTCGTGAGTATTCAACTATCGGACTCTTTGCGTGGAGGAAAGCCCTCATGTTATTTTTAACGAGTTTGCTACTGAAGACAGGAGCAATAACTCAAATTCTGAATCTGAGGACATCAGTAAGCAGCTACAGGATCTAAGCTTAAAAGACAAATCTAAAAAGATCCAGCTATGTTGGGATGATGATTCGTACGAAGAAACCGAAGACAAATCCATCGAATCTCAACCACGGTGAGCAAGTAGAACGAGCAGATTGATTCTCCCGAACGTAATCAATCCCGTGTAACTCGAGTCGATGAGGAAACCGTAGAGGTAATCGAGACCAACACTACCGAGAATAACAACTCGGGTGGGGAACGTCTAGTAATGTTCCCGAGCTGAATGCCCCTGAACCTAGTGACTCAGTAGATCATACTCTTGTTACTGAATTACTTCAATCTCAGAATAGTACAACTGAAATGCCTAACTCACCTACTATCTGTGTTGAACAAATTTCAGATGAAGAGTTAAAACATCGTAGATCGTGGCTAGATGCTCACACCGCCGATCTTATAATTGGAGATCCTTTAGCACATGTCAAGACAAGATCCGGATTCTCGTCAAGGAGAAAGCGCATTATTTTCCCCGCTTCTTGTCTATCGAAGAGCCTCGGAATATTGAGGATGCACTTAAAGATGCTGACTGGATTATTGCTATGCAGGAAGAGCTGAATCAGTTCACGAGAAACGAAGTATGGGAGCTTGTAGATAGACCCCGGCATCAACATGTCATTGGAATCAAATGGGTCTTCAAAAACAAGCGAGATGAAAACAACGTTATAGTAAGGAACAAAGCAAGACTCGTGGCTAAAGGCTACTGTCAAGCCGAAGGGATAGATTTCGATGAGACGTTCGCTCCAGTTGCAAGATTAGAGGCAATCAGACTATTCCTGGCCTACGCAACACATCAACGATTCAGAGTTTATCAAATGGATGTGAAGTCTGCGTTCCTGAACGGCGTGCTGAAAGAAGAAGTCTATGTGGAACAACCGCCCGGCTTTCAGCAGGGACATCAAGTATATAGACTCAGGAAGGCTCTATACGGGTTAAAACAAGCACCCGTGGCTTGGTACGATACCCCGTCTCGAGTTTCTTCTTCGTAAAGGTTTTCGTAAAGGCACAAAGAGACCGCACTCTATTCAGCATTCGACTGGAAGAAGACTTATTACTTGTGCAGATCTACGTGGATGACATTATATTCGAATCAAAGAATGTCATCATGTGTCAGCAATTTGAAAAGATGATGAAGGATAAGTTCGAGATGTCGATGATGGGTGAAATGAACTACTTTCTTGGTTTTCAAGTCAAGCAATCTGAAAAAGGAACGTTCATCAACCAAGGCAAATACACTCGAGACCTCATCAAAAGATTCGGCTGCACATCCGGCAAATCAATCAAGATCCCGATGAACACGAATATGAAGATAGATCTTGATAAAGAGGGAGTATCAAGTAGACCAAACCGAATACCGTGCTATAATTGGTTCTTTATTGTATCTAATGCCTACTCGTCCCGACATAACTTATCGCCGTAGGTGTATGCGTGCTCGATTTCGGGGCGAATCCCAAGCGTAGTCATATGGACTCAAAGCAAAGAAGATTCTCCGCTATCTACGAGGAACACCGACATGGGTTTATGGTATCCAATGATGATAATATTGAACTAACTGGTTATTTCGATGCCGACTATGCGAGATGTAGAATAGACCGAAAATCAACTTCGTGAACGTGTCAGTTCCTTGGCGCAAGCCGATCTCATGGTTTTCAAAGAAACAAGCACTCGGTGGCCACATCGACTACCGAAGCCGAGTACATGGCTGCCGGAAGTTGTTGCGCCCAAATCCTTTTGGCCGAGACAAAGAATGAGAGACTATGACGTCATTCGGAATGAAGTGCCGATCTTCTGCGGCGATGCACCGGTGCTATTGCAATCACTCGAATCCTCGTTCTTCACACAAGATGCAAGCACGTGGACATCGGACATCACTTCATTCGTGACCATGTCGAAAAGAAGGATATCGGAATGGAAAAGATCCATACCGACAAACAAAGGGCCGATATACTAACCAAGCCTCTAGCCGAATCCGCATTCGGAGAACTTTCGGTAGAGCTAGGTCTGCTGGACCCTACCGACCCCCATCGGTAATAAGGTTTCGAGGAGAGGAACATTCCAGATGAGGGGGAATGATCACTCTCGATCGAGTAAGTTCAAGACGTAGAGATTCGAAAAACCATCTACACGAGGTATCGCCGACTACTATGTTCACCGACGGGTTTGCGTATCTCCACTCTAGTATCTAATGCAACAATGATAAGCATTTATTATGGAGATTCAAAGCATGATTTAAATATCTCTTAGTTTGTCATTTATTGATAACAGATTACATTTAATACACGACATTCTATGCACAACTTTGCTGAACTCTGTGCGCATTAAATGCATGTCTTATCATAGTTACTCTTTAGGCATGTTTACAACTTGCATTGACTTAGACGGCTTTTGTGATCATTACTTTTATAATATTGAATCTTAACCGTCCATCTCATAAAGTAGGTTTAAACTCACCTTAGATCGATAACTCGTTCATCTTCTAGATATGTACATTTTTAGATCAAATCTTAAGAACCGCCATATTCGCACTTAACATTTCGATCATATCTTACCTCCGAAAAAAATCCGAGAATACCTTTGTGCAAAAACCATCATTTGCTTACTTTCACCTCGATCAAATTCTCGGTATGCCTACATGTAGTTACTTATGTGTTGATCATTATTGATTAGTATCATATATAAAAAGGTTTATTTAAAAAATCGATACTGATAACAACTTCATGTAATGTACAATGGCGGAAACCAATATCTCTATGATATCTCCAGACGGATATGCGAGAACATTCTGGAGAAGGATCGCGTGTGGTTTGAACCCACCATGGATTTCTATTCATGCGATCCGGAGTATATGGATGAGATCTTCTCGGCTCGCGCGAGTCGGGGATCGGAGAAATTTACGTCCAGGAGGCCTTCGTTCTTCCTCCCGAGATAGGTTGCGAGCTGTACTTGAATTCGGACGCAGGTGTCCGGAGACATAGTGGCAAGGTTTGTTGCCCATTCTATCCAAAACGCCACTATGGAGCTGAAGCGCATGTCCATCAAGGATGCCTTGAAGCGGAGTTTTGATCTCGCCCTCCGAAGGGACCAAGATCGGGCATGCAGACGACCAAGTTGATGAATATCTTACCGTCTTCCGTGGAAAGCCCACTACATTCGTAGCTGCTTTTCCGAAGAACAAAGCATGTTGCCTCGGTTCAGGGGCACTTGCCTATATAGTGACGCAGCCTACTCGACAAGCCAAGCGTGGTCGTTTGACCAGTGTCGAGGCCTAAGATTCGATTGATGATGGCCATATACGACCGAGCCCGGATAAATTGGACGGAGTTCTTTCTCCAAGAATTCATGGCTCGAGCCGCTAAGTTCGACAAAGCATCGAACATGCCGAGCGCAAAGGGCAAATTGTCTGTATGGACTCAAACTCGTCCATTATGATCGAAGATTTATGTGGATCTCGAGCCTATCACCTACGGTGACAAGGAGTACTTCAATGTGAAGAAAGTCGGATTTCACAACAAGACAAGCGCTTCGGCAGATAGGGTCGGGACCCTCGGCAGTCTCTCCGAAATCAAAGTCTCGAAGAGCTACGCCTACAAAGAAAAGAACCCCTCCCGCTAAAACTCCTAAGGCACCGGCAAAGAAACCGAAGAAAGCCGTTGAGGTGCCGCCACCGAGGAGGTTCCGAAGTGCCCGCCGAACGTGCCTCCCGAGAAGACTACTCGGCCCATGCACTGGTTGATGAGTCCGAGTCTTCCGAGAAGACTCGGTCAATGGAGAAGATCGTTTCCACTAAAAGGGACCAAGGGGATGCTTCGAAGCTCGGAGCGCAGATATTCGGCGCCTGAGACTGCCCCCCTTTCGTCCCTCCACTCGCCTCGCTCCCTCCAACCGAAGAGCAGACTTCACACATAGACTTGGAGTTCGAGATCGCATCCGAAGGTGAATCAATCGGGATGGAAGCTTCAGTGATTATATCCAGAGCATCCCGAGAAATTCTACAACTAGTTCCGGAGCTTGCTAACTACTCGGCACTTGTTGCTCATCGTCAAGACAAAGCAAGGCTCCACATGTTGCTTCGCGACATCGGGAGTGGCCTCGTCTGCGCGCCTTGTCCTCCACTACTCCCGTCGCCAACTGCATGAAGAGGAATTGAGACCGAGAGAGGAGATAAGGCTATTTAGAGCCCGAAGACCTCGGCTCAATGGACAATCCGAGGGCTGCAATGCCGCCATGATTCATGATCGACAGCACGCCTCCGGGCCCAAAGACCCTCGGATGGGTCGGACCACGACGACCCACCCGGTGATTCGAGCCCCGGAAAGCCCGATGAGGGACATCCACAGGACAAGGATACCCATATCGAAACTGCTCCACCTCTCGGTATCCTTGGTCCCGAGAAGTCCAAGGCCGGTGCTTCGTCCTCGCAGAGCCCGCTCGCCTCTTGCCGCAGCGATCGACTTTCGGGGCCGCCCAACCGCACCGCAAAGAGATCTCGATCGCCGGCAAAAGCCTTAACCGCCCAAGGGATCAAAAATTGAGATCTTGCGAAGGCTATCCATAGGACATGGAAGCGGATCGCTCAAGCCACAACTAAAGAACTTCGGGGCTGAAGTCTTCGTCTCTTCATCGCCCGCCCTCGATGTTTCCGCGCTTATTTCGAAGCGTTGGCTCAGCAGCAAGTCAAATTCGAAGCTCGACTCAAGATCTTTCGAGAGAGCCAAGCCAAGCTACTTGATGAATTTTTGGCTTCTAAACTAGCTCATACCGACGCTATCACCGAACAATCCGAGGCCACCGAACAAAGACTTGAGAATATCCAACCGGCCTTGGAAGACAAGATCACCGAGAAGCCGAAAGACTTCAAGGAAGCAATGACCTCTCTCACAAGCAAGCACAAGGAAAACCTTACCATGGAGAGGAACGAGTTGCATGAGGCTCGACCAAGCTCCATGATCGTCTTGATGAGCCGTCAACCTCCTACAAAAGTCTCGAAGAAGTCGGGCCCTAGTCCCTACCCCGGTGCTCATTGATGATGCCAAAAAGGGGGAAAGTGAAGGAAAAAGGGAAGGAAAGAAGAGTACTGAGAAGCTGACTCAAACTCAGTCTCGAAGGGTGAGGCCCGGGGTGTTTCGGCCGCGAGCACGCCTAAAACCGGCCCAAGTGGCTCGAGACCCCAGCAGACTACTCGGGCAACCCGGACTCCCAAAGACATTATTAAGGAGGTTGCTCGAGTACGCCGAACAAAGCGGTGGAGGACTCGAGAAGAAGAAGAGGCTCCTATTCCACCACCAGCTCAAGAAGGCAAGGGCAAACGAAGCTTAAAATTCCAACCCCTCCAAAGAAAGAGATTAAGATACATATCTCGCCGAGGAGGAAGCCCAAATAGCTGCGGATGAGAAGTCGGCCGAGAAATTGCAGAGGCCGAAGCAGCTAACAAGCCAAAGTCTAAGCCTGCCAAAGGAAAGACTAAAGCCCCATCCAGAGGAGGAAAGAGAACTGCTAGACTGCCTCCGAGAAAGCTCATCATAACAGATGAAGAGGACAGAGAAAAAGAAAAGGAGCAAAGAAGAGAAGAGTATCGAAAGGCAGTGGTACATCTAAATCTAGATCTAGTACCCCCGCCGAATCGTAACAAGCTCCTCGAAGCCTCAAGAGCAAGATGCGTAAATTGAAGAAATCTTTGCTCGGGATGGATAGATATCTCTACAGAGGAGAGGAAGCTAGACAGATAGAGGCCGTGACAGAGGATACATTTGGCACCTTGAGGCACTCGAGAAGCGCATCGAACAAGAGGCCAGCCGAGAGTTCCTTCGAAAGCCGACATTCCTTATCGATACGAAGGTTCGGTGAAGCCAAACGATCTAAAAACACATAGATGGCCGAGATCGGACGAATGGATGCCTATTCGGCTCAATCGAGAGATGGGAATCGGCCAAGATAGAGTTTATCAAGAGAAATTATTTCTAGCGATTCTGGCCTGAAATGTCTAAGGCTGATGCCTATGTCGAGTGGATGACCATTACTGAACCTGATCTTTACCCATATATGCACAGAGCAGTAATTGAAGGGGTAGTAGTCAGCGTTCCTGAAGCAAGGATCATTCCTCCACCCGTAAGACAAGACGACTCAAGACATCTCGGAATGATTGAACAAGAAGTGAAGAATCTTTGCGTTGAACGAGGTCTAGAACAAGATGATCCAGCAGACTTCGCCGAATACCTGAAGCTGAGGAAGAACACGTTCAGAATGTATGGAGTCCCACTGCCTGAAGATAAATCCCAAGGTTTCATAAATAGGATTCAGCAGTTTAAGGGTTCTCCCTCTTAGTTCTTCTTTTAGCTTAGTAAGATTTGTAATGTACTGAACTAGTTATTATATATATACAAATCTTCTCTTGGCTCTGACAACTACTTGTTGTCTAAATAGCCGTGTTTTCTTTATGCTTTAACACTCAGAATCACTGAAGTGATTACTGACTCACACACTTTGTTTATTTACTTGTCAGTTTTTGCTCGGTTAGATCTCTGATAGACTAGACTTTCGGAGAGTTATTATTTCTCTTAGGGGGAAATTGTTGCATGGGGGAAATTATTGTAAAGGGAGAAATTGTTCGCCCCCGTCTCCCTCGATAGTCTAGCACTTACCGGCACAACTCCACCGATCCTACTTGTAATATTTGTAAGGAGCTCGTTTCGAGTAAGTTAGTGTTTAGCATAGTTGATAGGACATAGATGATAGGTTTTGGCATCATCAAATAGGGGGAAATTGTTGGGTGATGATTCAATCCTCAGCATGATCATACCGGTGGGAAATGACTCTATCTTCTATATTGAATCACGCTCGGTAGCCTCGTGCTCGAACCGTTGAGAAGATTTGAAGATCCCAAAACCCTATCTCGATTGGTGAACCATTCCTTTGTATTCGTATTTGTCTCGAGGTTTCGGACTCGGCAGACACTCGCTCCGGTCAAGGCGCTCGCAGCTTATTTGCCTCAAGCACCGGTGCGTAAGACTCGGTGATACTCGGACTCGGCAGAGCAAGATATCGAAAGACTCAGTGATCATGGACTCAGCGAGAGCAAGATATGCGAGAGAGTCGATTGAACTAAACTCGGCAGAGTAGTTCATCGAACTCGTAGCTGATCTTCGATAGACTTATCTCGGCAGCCTATCTACCGAATACAAGGTCGACTCAAGAACGGCAGATAGTCTTCGGGGATGCGTCGAATCTTTTGAAAGACAATCAGCATTGTCATGTACGAGGAAGAGAGAAGTCAGCTTCAGTCTATCTCGAAGTTTGTGCTGTCTCAACCACTCCATCCACGTCGATAAATGACAAGCATACACGTGTCTTCTCACCTGCTAAAGCTGCAGTCAACCTTTTACCTAAAAAGGTGGGAAAGTACACTGTTACCTACACCAAAAGAGCCGTTTGCTACCAAAAAGAGAGAGAGAGAAGAAGATCGTCTCCAACGGATCTATTTCAATCTCTGCTCTATAAATAGAGGGATCATTCAAGATTTGAAGCACAAGAGAATGCGCGCACCTAGAACACGAGAGAGCATTCAAACGAGCGAAATTAACGACTAAGTCTTCCGCAAGAAACAATCGAGTTATCTCCGGCGAAAGACTACATCCAGCTCAAAAGGAACCAAGCTGAACCGACATAAGCTTCTAGTATCCAAGCGACTGACACGAACCTATAGCTAAACCCTCAGCTGTTCGTCGCTCTAGATAGCTACATTCTCGTTCCTTATCCCTCTAACCCTAAGCTCACTTGTTATATCCATAGCTTAGACGAAGGAGTTCACATTTGAACCCAATCCTTATTGTATAAGGACTCCTTCACTGTTGGAGAAGTTTGTCAAACACTTTAAGTTTGATAGTGTTGTAACCGAGACTTGGATCGTATAAAAACCAAGACGCGGCTTTGCCCAAGGTGTAAGCCGACCGAGACTAACTCGGGATAATAAATAGCCTCCCGATCATTCGGGACAGTGGACGTAGGATTTGAGCGATATCCGAACCACTTTAAAAATCCCGTGTCTCTTATCGCTTTCTTAATCGTTGCATTGATTTTACTATTCATATCGAACATCATATTTAAAATCAATCAACCGTCTCAAAGATACCGAACCTTTTATCTACTGAACTGGGACTTAAAACGTTTTCTCACAAAAACTGATTTGGGCCTACACTATTCCGCGCACTGAACTCTTACCGTAGATACCGAATTCGACCTAGTCGGTTAGCGAGATCTCGACCGAGTCGATACTCTTAGCCTTTTAACTCGATTCGAACGGTTGTCTGTCTGTCCGCCGAATCTATTTTGGGCCGACACCATCCTGAATAGGACTGTTCAAGTTCGAAGTTGAGAAATCGAATCAGGTGTATTCACCCCCCCCCCCTCTACACCTGACCGTACACTCGGGACCAACATTTGGGCTACAGCAAAAAAATAGAGAGAAAATGGTGAAGCCATCTATTTACAAAGTTCCAAACCAAACACACCAAGAAGCAAAAGAGTTATTCTAGATGTATCATTAATTCAGGGCTTGGAGTTCGTAAAGAGATCCACAATTAGAAGACTCGCAAGCGGGATAAACACAAGTAAGAGCACTGTCGGGAGATGGGTAAAAGCAGGTATAATCAAAGCTCATACAAGTGCTATTAAACCGAGTCTCACTGCCCCAAACAAATTGTTGCGGTTGCAGTTTTCACTTGAAGCATTAGAGTTTGATAGGATTCTAAATAGTCTACGGTTCAAAAGTATGAACAATACAGTACACATTGATGAGAAGTGGTTTTATATCACTAGGGCAGCCCACAGATTCTACTTAACACCAGGTGAAATGGAGCAACAGAGATCATGCCAAAACAAAATATTCATACAGAAAGTAATGTTCATGTGTGCGGTTTGTCGCCCCCTATTTGGGGAAGATGGCAGTGTTCTATTTGATGGAAAGATAGGCATCTTTCCATTCACAAGGCAAGAGCCAGCTCTTAGAAGTTCAAAGAACAGAGTAGCAGGGACATTAGAAACAAAGGCAATACAGTCCATTACCAAGGAGGTGATCAAGGACTGCTTGATCACCAAGGTATGGTCTTCTTCTTTTTCTTGCCAATCTTGTAAGACTGACTTATTAGGAATAGAATATAGCAGTTCAGCAAATTTGTTGTAATATAACAGTTCAGCAAATTTGTTTAGAGCATAACAGTTCATAAATTTTGTTTTTCTTAAGGAGACAAATGTTAAATGTGCCGATAATTCCTGCTATTAAAGAAAAATGGCCTGCATTTGCACCAAAAACAATTTTCATCCAACAAGACAATGCAAGGCCTCACATTAAAGACACAGATCCGGATTTCGGAGCCGCCGCAAGCTCGATGGTTATGATATTAGAATCATTAATCAACCTCCTAATTCCCCCGATTGTAATGTGAATGATCTTGGATGGTTTAGAGCTATTCGTGAGCATCCAAGTGGAATCAAACAGCTTATAATGTTGATCAATTAGTGGGTGCAGTGATAAGGTCTTTTGAAGACTTGTCCCCTATGACATTAAACAAGGTGTTTCTATCTCTACAAGGCTGCATGGTTGAGATCATGAAGGTTAGGGGTCACAACACATATAAGATTCCCCATATGAAAAAAAATCAGCTTCTCTCTCAAGAGGCACTACCAGTAGATCTACAAGTTCCAATGAATTTGGTTGTGGAGTGCATAAACTACATGCTAGAGAATGGGATAATTGAAGATACAGTAAACATTAGGCAAAGGTTGGACATTGTATAATCTGTAAGTAGTAAAGGGCTGAAGTAGTAATCTTATTGTAAGTAGTAATGTTATTGTAAGTATTAAAGGGCTGAAATAGTAATCTTTTTGTAAGTAGTAAAGGCCAGAAATAGTTGTCTTTTTGTAACTAGTATAGGCCAGGAAATGTAATCTTTTTGCAACCACTATAGGGCAGGAAATGTTATCTTTTTGAAAGTAGTAAAGGCTAGAGGAAATGTGTTGTGAGTTTGATAAGTAAAGCTTGTATACACAGCTTAAGCTGTGTAAACCTTATGAGCTTAATAATTGTGCAGCTTACACATCATTCCAATTGTGTACAGACACATTAAGCTTCATAAGATTCATAAGATTCAGTCTTTTATATCAATAAAGAACATTGTTGCAACCAATGAACATTGCTGCAAGCAATGAACAACAACAACAACAACACGTAGGCAAGCTTAACACGAGGCAATGAACACGAGGCAGACTTTAACACGAGGCGGCTTTAACACGAGTCGGCCTTAACACGTAGGCAACTTAACAAGTCCAGTAACAACGAGGCAGCTTAACAAGGTCCAGTAAAAAAAATACAGAAGCAACTGAACATTGCTGCAAGCAATGAACAACAACAACAACAACACAGAGGCAGCTTAACAAGTCTCATTCTACAACTTAATCATTGACTTGATAAATTATCTAGTTGTAGAGACATTATTATCATTGTAGACCACA
Source organism: Lavandula angustifolia (assembly GCA_028984105.1). NCBI lineage: Eukaryota > Viridiplantae > Streptophyta > Magnoliopsida > Lamiales > Lamiaceae > Lavandula > Lavandula angustifolia. Next base: position 31,058,312 of record CM054808.1, read on the forward strand.
ATTAACCAATTCCCGTCAAGTGCTCTTAAAGGAAATAGCAAATGCATTTAAATAATAAAGGGTTTCAGAATTGACCAAAGTTAAGAGTCGAGGCAACCAGATTTGCAGAATCGATTGACTGCCTTCATCCTCGAACAGATCTGAGGAAGCTTCAACAGCCTTATCCGGACCAGATCTGGGACTTGAAGGAGAAACTGAAGAAGCTTCAAAGGCCGTTTCAGACCCAGATCTGGAAGTCGAGGGACAAGGTCTCTTATTTGGAAAAGCATACCGCTCTAAAGCCTCCTTGAATCGATTATAACATTCCGGCCACCGTCTCTCTACTCTCGTGAAGAAGTCGCTCTGCAAGAACGCGGCGATAATCTCCTCACCGCTCGGATCTGCAGAATCGTCGGCCACGGTATCGTGTGTGTTCGTATCTGCCCTTGACGTCAACGGATCCAGAGGTTGGACGTCGATCGGAAGCGTTTCTCGGCCGTCTGCAACCTCTGACTTCGTCATCGCGGCGATAGTAGAGCGGATCTAGGGTTTTGAGGGCGGCGGGGAAGAGGAAGAGATACGAGAGACGAAGACAGAAATGTGTTAAGATCTCGGACAACAAATGAGAAAAGTAGTGTAATTAGGGTTTGCATAATGACGAAATTGCCCTTACTTAACATTTAATTACTTTCTTTTTTTGGTCCGGGACATAAATATTGGGACGTCCCGAAATGGCATTCGGGACATTAATAATGGGACGGAGGGATTATATATTTAATTTAAGGTTGTACAATTTAATCACTTTTTTTAAATACGGTGTCTAGGTCAATAAAAAGGAATCAGCTCACTTGACCGAGTATTATCCCATAGAGATATTATATAAATCGTAATATTGTACGGTAATTATTTAGATGTCTACCTTATAGTATAACGTTGGGAAAAAGTTTCGGAGATAGGTGGTCTCGTTTCCAATAAAAATACACAACTTTTCGTTATTCTAATTTTTTTATGAAGAAATCCGTAATAATTACTTAACTGTGTAATGGTAAAACATCATTACTGTTGTAAATAATATTTACCGTATATAGATTGACCATATGTAAACCCTAGCAACCCATTAGCCCATCTTATGTTGGCCCAAAAGCCCATTTTGTACTCTATAAATAGAGGTCTCCACCCTCATAATAATACACACCTGAATTCCTTCTCTCTATTATTCTCTGCATTCTTCTTTAGTTTATAACATGTTATCAACACGAAGGAGCTCTCCAAAAGAAAAGAAAAAGGAATGGTAATTTTTTTTAATAGAGATGGTTCCGCCGAAAAAAAAAAAGAAAAGTATCAACCCCTTTTAATGTTTCGTTCTCTTTTCAATTGCTATATTATATTATTATTTAATATTAATAGTTATATTATATAATCATATAATTATTATAGTTATATTTTCATGCATGGTTTATATAAGTAAATCAATTACTTATTTTGAATCATGCACTTCCTTCGAGAAAATCATTATATTTATTGTCGCTCCAGAAGTAGCACAATATACTAATATTCTTGAAGAATATGACATGCTCCTGAAGAACAATTGAATAACTTATTTTCAACTTGATTTGGTGCTCCAGAAGTAACACAATCAATATTCCTAAAGAATATTACATGCTCTTGAAGAGCATTTACTCTACGCTTTTATTTATTTATTCGTTCGTTTGATTGTTTGTTTGTTTATTTATTTAATGTTTAATTACAATTGTTGCTCCTGAAGTAGCACGATCCATATTCCTGAAGAATATCATATGCTCTTAAAGAGCAAATCAAACTTATTCATTGAAATGATTTAATTGTTGCTCCAGAAGTAGCATAAATTTAATATTCTTGAAGAATATTTCACACTCTTGAAGAGTTATTATTTATGTATTTACAATTTATTTATTTTTTCTCTGCATATTATTATATTTATATTTATATATATGTTATATAGACATATAATCTTAAATTATTGCTCCCGAAGTAGCAAATAATTAATATTCCTGAAGAATATTAATGCTCATGTAGAACACTTTATGATATAGGTGATATATGTTTATCTCTGAAGGAAAAACATAAGTGTTTATAGACATTAATAAAATTATTTTACTTGTGCAGAGTTGCACAAATGACAAATATCATCAAACTTGAGTTCGTTGCACAAGACATATCCGGCAAAAATTATATGTCATGGATTGTTGATGCCGAGATTCATTTGATCTCAAGGGGTCTAGGAGAGACTATACAAGAAGGAAACACCGCATCCCCGCAGGATCGCGCAAAGGCACTGATTTTCCTTCGTCACCATCTTCATGGTGACCTAAAAAATGAGTATCTCACCGTCAAAGATCCATATGAATTATGGAACAACCTTAAAGAAAGGTTTGATCACCAAAGGACTGTTATCCTTCCTAAAGCTCGATACGATTGGTTGCATCTTAGACTGCAAGACTTCAAGTCTGTGAGTACTTATAATTCTGAATTGTTCAGAATTAGCTCCACAATGAAATTATGTGGAAAAACAATCACTGATGAAATGATGCTTGAGAAAACGTTCTCCACATTTCATGCTTCTAATGTTCTCCTACAACAACAATATAGGGAGCGAGGTTTCAAAAAGTACTCCGAACTAATATCTTGTTTATTAGTTGCCGAGCAAAATAATGAATTGCTAATGAAAAACCACGAGTTAAAACCCACTGGTTCCTCTGCATTGCCTGAAGCCAATGCGACGTATGGATATGGTCGTGGAAACCAACATGGACGTGGGCGCGGTCGTGGTCGTGGGCGTGGTCGTGGGTATGGACGCCGACATAGTAATTCCGACCATGCAACCTCGAGCAACAAAAGGTCTAAGACATCCAAAGATCACAATTCATCCAACAAGGAGGAAATATGTCATCGATGTGGCATTAATGGACATTGGTCTCGTACCTGTCGTACGGCGAAACACCTTGTGGATCTATATCTTCAATCAAGGGAAAAGTAAAGAAGGAGACCAATGTCCTTGATTATAACGGTTCGAGTAATCAAACAACTCACTTAGATGTCTCTGATTTCTTTAATGACCCAAAAGGCAACATTGATGGCTTGATTGGTGGAGGTGTTTTAGAAGACAATTGATGCAGCTTTTGGCATATTTAGCTTTTATCATTTACCTTTGTTAAATAATTCATTTCATTTGCTTTCATAACTCTTAGTATTGTTATTGTTTTTGAAACTTATTATTCTTTTTCGGATTATTGTCGATTGCCTTTTACTGATTAAGAAATTATTTTCTTGAAAAACAATGTCTCAGAAAATGCAAATGAATCATTGTAATATATGTTTAGCTGATAGTGCCACTACACACACCATTCTCCAAGATAAAAAGTATTTTCAAAAATTAACATTAGCTGAAGATAATGTTAATACTATATCTGGTGCATCGAACATCATCGAAGGCTCCGAAAGAGCTTGTATCATTCTACCAAATGATACTAAATTAATTATAGAGCATGCCTTATATTCTAGTAAGTCCAGAAGAAACTTACTAAGCTTTAAGGATATTCGTTGCAATGGCTACCACATTGAAACAATGTCAGAAGGTAGTAACGAATATCTATATATAAATTCTTTTGTATCTGGCCAGAAGCAGATCAAAGAAAAATTATCAGCACTACCATCCGGGATGTATTACACATTTATCAAGGCAATTGAGACGAACCATGTAATGAACCTGAAGTTCAATGACTCAAAAAGTTTTTTGCTTTGGCATGATAGATTTGGACATCCGGGAGCAACTATGATGCGCCGCATTATTGAAAACTCATGTGGGCACAATATATAGAACCAGAAGATTCTAGTAACACATGAATTCCCATGTGATGCTTGTGCGCAAGGCAAGTTAGTCATTAGACCATCCTACACGAACAATATAGAATCTCCATCTTTCTTGGAAAGAATTCAAGGAGATATTTGTGGACCTATACATCCACCATGTGGACCATTTCGATACTTTATGGTATTGATTGATGCTTCTTCTAGATGGTCCCATGTATGCTTGTTTTCTAGTAGAAATGCAGTTTTTGCTAGACTACTTGCTCAAATAATAAAATTTAGAGCTCAATTCCCAGACAACCCGATTAAGAGAATTCGCCTCGATAATGCTAGTGAGTTTCAGTCTCAAGCATTTAATAGTTATTGTATGGCGATTGGGATTGAGATTGAACACTCGGTTGCTCATGTTCATACACAAAATGGTTTAGCAGAAGCGTTCATTAAACGTCTTCAACTTATTGCTAGACCATTACTTATGAAATCAAAACTCTCAATTTCGGCTTGGGGTCATGCCATTTTACATGCTGCATCATTAATTCGGATTTGACCAATAGCCAACCAACAACATTCCCCAATGCAAATTATTTTTGGTAGAGAACCTGATGTTTCTCACTTACGAATTTTTGGTTGTGCTGTTCAAGTCTCAATTGCACCCCCACAACGTACAAAAATGGGTCCCCAACGAAGACTTGGGATATATGTTGGATTTGATTCGCCCTCTATCATAAGATATCTTGAACCTTTAACGGGCGATTTATTTACTGCACATTTTGCAGATTGTCATTTTGATGAAATGACATTTCCAACATTAGGTGGAACAAACCTACATCCAGAAAAGCAAAAGGAAATCTCTTGGAATGAAAAAACCTTATCACATTTTGATTTCAGAAGTAATCAATGTGAACAAGAAGTTGAAAAAATAATTCATTTGCAAAGATTGCAAATCAAATTCCTGATGCTTTCATAGATACAAGAAAAATGACACTATCTCACATACCAGCTGCCAATACGCCTGCTAGAATTAGTGTCCCTGAAGGACAGACAACAATGGTAGCAAATGAATCTAACGTCCGTCAAAAACGTGGTCGACCAATTGGTTCCAAAGATTCTGTACCTAGAAAGAGAAAGGCACAAAACACGAACCAAACAATAACGGAAATTATTGATCAAAATAATGTAGTTCCTGAAGAACCACAAGCGTCCGAAAATCATGAGATCTCAATAAATTACTTATCTTCTAATAAGATATTGGAGAGAGAAAATATCGTCGTGGACGATAAATTCGCCTTTAATATGGCTCTTGAAGTTCTAAATGAGGATCCTGAACCGCGGTCTGTTAAAGACTGTAAAACTAGACATGATTGGCCAAAGTAGAAAGAAGTCATACAAGGTGAACTAAATTCCCTTGAAAGCCGGAAAATATTTGGACCTGTAGTTCAAACTCTGGAAAATGTTATCCCTGTAGGATACAAATGGGTCTTTGTACGAAAGAGAAACGAAAACCATGAAATTACGAGATACAAAGCAAGACTCGTAGCACAAGGTTTCTCTCAAAGACCGGGAATTGATTATGAAGAAACATACTCTCTGGTAATGGACGCGATTACATTTAGATTTTTGATAAGTATAGTAGTGTCAGAAAGACTTGATATGCGCCTAATGGATGTAGTAACTGCATATCTATATGGTTCACTAGATAGTGACATATACATGAAAATTCCAGAAGGATTTAAATTGTCTGAAGCATATAAGTCAAAACCCAAAAGCATGTTTTCAATTAAACTGCAAAGGTCGTTGTATGGGTTGAAGCAGTCTGGCCGTATGTGGTATAATAGACTTAGCGAATATCTCTTGAAAGAAGGGTACAAAAACGATGATGTTTGCCCTTGTGTTTTCATTAAGAAAACAAACAATGGATTTGCAATCATAGCAGTTTATGTAGATGATTTGAATTTAATTGGGACTCCTGAAGAGCTCAATAAAACTGCTGAATACTTGAAAAATGAATTTGAGATGAAGGATTTAGGAAAGACAAAATTCTGTCTTGGTTTGCAAATTGAACATGTCCCTGAAGGACTATTTGTTCATCAATCCTCATATACAGAAAAAGTCTTAAAGCGATTTTATATGGATAAAGCGCATCCATTATCATCACCAATGGTCGTTAGAACACTTGATGTGCATAAAGATCCATTTCGACCTATTGAAGATGGCGAAATGATACTTGGTCCTGAAGTACCATATCTTAGTGCAATCGGAGCATTGACTTATTTAGCTAATTGCACAAGACCGGATATAGCTTTTTCTGTAAATCTTCTCGCAAGATATAGCTCTGCACCCACTTTAAGGCATTGGAATGGTGTTAAGCACATTCTACGTTACCTAAAGGGTATCATTGACCTTGGATTATATTACTCAAAAGGTTCTGGTTATTCTCTAATAGAACAAATTACTCTAATGCGCCCCCGTCTACGGATTAGTCGACATTTTTCACAAATTTTACGAACGGAAGCTCTTATTTTCATATTTGTCAGTCCTTATCTTAACTCTGAATCTACTTCTTGGTAGAAGGTAGGTTTCTTGTATGCAGATGCTGGTTATTTATCTGATCCACATAAAGCCAAGTCACAAACTGACTATGTTTTTACACGTGGAGGAACTGCTATATCTTGGAAGTTCGTTAAGCAAACCTTAACTGCAACATCCTCAAATCATTCTGAAATAATTGCAATCCATGAAGCAAGTCGAGAATGCGTGTGGTTACGGAATATGACAAGTCATATCCAAAAGTCGTGCGGATTAGCTTCTTCAAAGGACAATCCAACGACGTTATATGAAGACAATGCCGCTTGTATCACGCAATTGAAGGGAGGTTACATCAAAGGCGACCGGACAAAGCATATTTCTCCAAGTTTTTCTTCACACATGAACTTCAAAAGAATGGTGATATCGACGTTCAACAGATACGTTCGAGTGATAATCTAACAGACTTATTTACAAAGGCACTACCGACGTCAACATTCAAGAAGTTGGTACACAAGATCGGCATGCGCCGACTCAAGGATTTACAATGATTATTTTGAGGGGGAGCAGTTGTACTCTTTTTCCTTCGACCAGTTTTTATCCCATTAGGTTTTTCTGGCAAGGTTTTAACGAGGCAACAATTTCTGTTTAAGGATGGTCAATTAAGGGGGAGTGTTGTAAATAATATTTACCGTATATAGATTGACCATATGTAAACCCTAGCAACCTATTAGCCCATCTTATGTTGACCCAAAAGTCCATCTTGTACTCTATAAATAGAGGTCTCCACCCTCATAATAATACACACCTGAATTCCTTCTCTCTATTATTCTCTGCATTCTTCTCTAGTTTATAACAATTACACTAATTTTGTTTTTTTTAACCGTTTGTTGTTATTCATGTTTAAGAGAATTTCATTAAACAAGGTAGGAAAATCAATTTCATGTGACCATTTCACCTTGAATTTCAAAAAGGAAAACTTGTTAGAAAATAATATATTAATAAAAACATGGAAGAATATCTTAAAAGATGTATATTTTAGGCATTTTATTCATTCAAAATACATAAAATCGTGTCTAATTGACAAGTGAAAATCACCTATAATTTGAATCATCCGCCGAAAGCTTGATGTAACTTTATGTAAGATGCTAATTTTTACAATGAAACAAATAGTAATGATGCATTAATAAGAGCTACACATTATAAACGAAAATAGAAAATACAAGATCAAATCCATCCAGCTGAGTATGCAACAAAAACAGAGCAACAGAACATGTATTCTGTACAACGATTCACCCAAATAAATGGATCTCATCATCAAAGCACATCATCATCTTCCTCCTCATAAACACGAACCTCCCTCTCCCTCTCCTTCTCCTTCTCCTCAACGTACCCAAACTTCCTCAGCACATACAACACCGCCCGAGTCACATTCCCAACGAACACAATCGCCATGAGAGACAGCCACACCAGAACCGAAACCTTCGCCACATGATACACCGTATTCTCCACATGCTTAGGCGTCATATTAATCAACGTGACGAAATATGTGAGCGTCTGGGCCGATATCGCGACCCACATCGTAACCATCTGCGTCCACATCCACCTCCTCCGCCTCATCGGCAACCCACTCACCTGCAGCAGGATTATGCTCAATGACGCTAGGAAGGCTATGGTATTGAAGATCATGTACTGCCCGTACTTGTCGGGCAGCGTGTAGGCCATCACGGACTGCCCGGCCTTGTGTGCTTGATCGGCTCTGGTCGTGCCGTTGGGGTTGCCGGAGAAGTCCCCCTGCCAGACGCCTCCTGGCGGGGAGAGGCCGGCTTGGAATGCAACGGTGGCTGTGAGGGAGGCGACGATCATTAACGAGCTTCTTTTCCTGGCTAGCCAGTCTGTATGCTTGTGCTTCTCTGGCTGCTTGGTTGGGATTTTGGGTAGTAGAGATAGTGAGGGTTTGATGGAGTGTTTGAGAGTTCTTGAAGAAGCATTGATGTCTTGATCAAGACATTGCTTGATCTCCAAATCCCTCAAATCTCCTGGACTTTGTAATAACAGATCTAAAGCTGTCAATCCATTTGCATTTCTTGCTTCCTTTTCTACTCTTGTATTGTCTATCAGGAACTTGACGATCTGCAAATAAGGAAGCATTCTAGTTGGTCTGATTATGCTCAACAGAAATGGCACATGATTTAAGCACAGTGGAAACAAGGGCCCCCAATTTATCCAAAATCTGATCTTTGTGTGTAATTTTTGGAAGAAAAAAAAATAATCCCGTCTCCACCTCTTAAATGCTAATACAATATACCATTCTATATTGGAATTTAAAAATTTTAGAACATTTTCTCATAATCTTGAATCCGCTCATGATTTAAGGTGGTTAGGTAATATCTAAGTTCATGAGGTGCGGAGAGCAAAATTTCACTACATGTTGAAGTTAGGGTTATTCATAATTCTTAAGACTAAATACTAGTAGTAAATTATAATTAGATATGCAATAACTAATACTCAAATAGGATATGAAACACAGGTTGCAATATTAGTAGAAATGCAGCTAAATTGTCATTCAAAATGCAATTAATTAAACCCCATCAAGTGATCAAATACCCTAAAATTCTTGCTCTAGATTAAAAAATAAATAAAAATAAAAATTCACAAACCTCAATCTGTTTCTTGGCTATTGCAAGATGTAAAACAGTATTTCCATTTTGATCCTTCCAATTCACCAACCGATCATCTCTCTCCAAAAACTGCAATATCACTTTCATCGCCGGCAGCCGGTTATACTTCACGCAAAGGTGCAAACAGCTCTCTCCTCCGCCGGTTAACGCCATCGCCGCCGCCGGCTCCGCCCTCAGCAACTCCTCCACAACAGCCGTCCTGCCCTTGATCGCCGCCAGATGGAGCGGGCTCCGCCCCTCCCCATCCAGAACATTACACATCGATGAATCCACCAAAATCATCTCTTTCACCATCTTCACGTTTCCCTTCGCCGCCGCCAAGTGGAGCGCCGACGACCCGTTCGAACTCAGCGATTTTACTAGCTTCGGGTTTATGCTGAGCAGTATCTTCGCGAATTCTAGGTGACCTAGTAGCGCCGCCGCGTGCAGAGGATTTTCCGACATGGAAAAAACCCCAGGTGAACGCAAAATTTGGGGGTTTTCTTTTAGTATTTGAGACAGAATCTGCGCCGATCCGTTTATTGCTGCTACTTGAAGGTTTTGGAGCTGAATTTGATTCTTTTGTTCGTCGTCTTCTTTTTTATCATTCTCTAGCAATCTCGTAAGCTCCATCTTAGCTTCGACGCCGGCAGATAATCAAATTAGATGAAACTGTGTAAATTTTGGGGGGACTTTTGTATGTGTGGCCGCCAATTTGGATTTCGGATTTCCAACGACCAGAAGTCAACGCCACGCGGGACTAAGTAATTATAAAATTCTGCATCTAGAAACCACGTAATGATCTTATGAGTTACGACCCTAATTCTTTAGTAGTTGAACACTTGAACATGAGGGAATTGATTATCTAGTCAAATATTTCATCTTTACTTGGAATTTAATTTGTGTAGATTAATGAACAAGTATTACTCCCTCCGTCCCGCTAATAACGTCTCAGTTGACTTCGGCACGGAGGTTAAGAAATTTTAGTTTAGTGTGTATTTTATGAGTTTTAATTGTATAAAGAAAATGACACAGTTTTCGAGGAGTGGTTGGTGGAAAGAAATGAGAATTATCCAAATTTTTGCAAGGCTAGTAAAAGGCAATCGATTTTTATTTTTTATATTTTTTTATGTTGTATTTGAAGAAATAATCTAAAGTTTTCAAAAAGATAAAAATCATAATTTTCTAAGTTCGGAGCGGAACATAATCGAGTGAGAGATAGATTTTTGAAGAGAGAGAGTATAAGAATGTGGGGGTTGAGTAGTGAGTAAGGGGGACCCACTTCATTTTATGTTTAAAAGTAATTTTTACTATTTTAGGAAAGATGACAGTAATAGCGGGACAGTAGATCGACAGCAAAAGGACAAAGAATATCGGGACGGAGGGAGTATTAATTATTTTATTAGTGGAATAAAATGAAGGGCAACTAAATATTAAAAGTTGAACTGTCAATTTTTTTTATGATTATTAGTATTATATTTTTAAATTATAATAATATTGTATTTTGTCCATAATTTTATAGAATTAGAGAGAGAAAGAAATAGAAAAAAAATTGAGAAAATTAACATTTTTATTTCATTTGGTAGAGAGGAAAAAGAAGGGGGAGGGGAAAAAATAAAAAAATAAAATGGTAGACATCATGCATTTTTTTCTTTCTCTAAATATGAGAAGAAAGTGGAGATAAATGGAAATAATATTATTGCCTATTACCCATTTTCGTATAACAAAAATAAAAAATACTCAATCCATATATTTACTACATAAAATACCCAACTTACTTACGCTACCCTTACTTTTTGAAAAAGTTGACTGACACCAATCATTTTCAGGTGTTTTCTTGAATTCGAGACGAATTAATTGAAGAAACAAACAAAAAAACACATGAATTCGAAACGAATTAATTCGAGACTTAAATCCCGCTCAAGTACCGCTCAGTCCCGCTCACTTAAATTCAAATCCCGCTCGAAAATCAGGCTGCCAACACCCGAATCCCGCTCGACCGAGAGACGAATCCCACTCGAGCACCGGCAGAATCCCGCTCGGGGACAACGAATCCCACTCGGTAGGTTCCCGCTCGTCCCGCCCATCCCGCCCGCCACGTCCCGTCCCGCTCGGCTGCCGTCTCGCTCGCCACGTCGTCGAATCCCGCTCGGCCGACAGCAAATCCCGCTCGCCGAGCGGGATTTTACGAGCGGGATTTCATCCAGATCTAGATCTGAATCCCGCTCGTTACCTCTCTCGCATTCAGTTCTCAAGCATTCTTTCCTTCTCTCCGTCGTCGAATCGCGCTCGAGAATACGATTTCGGAATTGAATTCGACACCAAAACACAAGAATAGCCTACCAGGTTAGTCCCGCTCGAATTTTATCCGTTAATTTGGCTCGAATCTTAATTATTTTATGAGAACATTTTTTGAGAATTATTCGAATTTGAGCATGAATATTGTTTAATTAGTTGAATTTTATAGAATTATTTGAATTTGTGCATGAATAATATTGTTTAATTCTTTAAATTTTATGAGATTATTCGAATTTGAGCATTAATTTTGTTTAATTGGAAGATGATTTTATGACTATAGGAGCATGAATTTTTCTGAATTTTTGGAGCATGATTTTATGATTTTCGGAGCATGAATTTTTCTGAATTTTTTGAGTATGATTTTATGATTTTCGGAAGATGAATTTTCTGAATTTTTGGAGCATGAATGGGTGATTTTCGATCGAAAAAATCATGAAATCTCGCTCGGTCGATCGGAATCCTGCTCGGCCGAACTAAAATCCCACTCACTGAGCGGGATTCCGGTTCGGCCGAGCGGGATTCCGTTTTTTTATTTTTTTAACTGTTATATTGCATCGGTGCAGCCCGTTTTTAAAAGAATTGGTCTTCTCGATGCGACTCCGAGGATAGACATAGAATTCTACCCAAAGATTTTTGATATAATTAAAAAAAAAATTGAGTTATCGGGGACGGTGTTTTAGTAAACGAATTTAGGAATGACGTTTTTAGTAGCTTTTTGGATTGGAGGGTGGGTAGGAATGCGGCAATGGCTCTCCATATGTTGATGTGTCATGAGATTGAAGCGGATGGAGATGATTCTGCTATTTGGTTTTCCGTGTCCGGGACGACTACCTGCTTTTCTTGTTTCGATTATGCCCTTGTCACGGGTTTAAAGCTTGGATCCTGCAATTTTGATCTGCATGCTCAGTATGATCCCCGTTTCTCGACTGTGTACAAACAGTTAAATAATTGTACAATAATAACGGGCAGAGATTTGTTGACAAAGTTCGAGAATGGAGATTTGGGATTGGACGAGTTGGGTTATTTGAAGGTGGCTCATGTTTTAGCCTTAATTTACTTTTTTCTCGGTTACAGCGACACGAAATTAGTTGACACGTGGATTTGGGTATTAGTGGATGATCTACGTGCATTTGACCAATTCCCGTGGGGCTCGTACACTTACGGTGCGCTGAAGCACTGTTGTAGTTTTGTTCCGAGAACGGCGGAACAAACGTCCAAGAAATATCATTTTTATGGACCCGTTTGGGCACTCCAAGTGTGTATAATGATTTTATTGATTTAATTATTTGAATTATTCATATATATCATGTACTAATCAATATTGATTTTCATTCATTGTAGATTTGGTCCTACGAGGCTATTCCAGATTTTGGAGCGATATGTGCAGAGAGGGTCTACAACTGAATTTCCTCGTTGGAAGAATTGGTTCTTTGGTGGAGGCCAACCAAAGAAGCTTAACAGTTTCTGGCATCGTCAGGTAAAAATATTAAATTTAAAGTTGATTTTGTTTATATTATACTCCCTCCGTCCCGCTAATTCTGTCCCAGTTGACTTCGGCACGGAGATTAAGAAATTTTAGTTTAGTGTGTATTTTATGAGTTTTAATTGTATAAAGAAAATGGCACAGTTTTCGAGGAGTGGTTGGTGGAAAGAAATGAGAATTATCCAAATTTTTGCAAGGCTAGTAAAAGGCAATCGATTTTTATTTTTTATATTTTTTATATTGTATTTGAAGAAATAATCTAAAGTTTTCAAAAAGATAAAAATCATAATTTTCTGAGTTCGGAGCGGAACATAGTCGAGTGGTAGATAGATTTTTGAAGAGAGAGAGTATAAGAATGTGGGGGTTGAGTAGTGAGTAAGGGGGACCCACTTCATTTTATGTTTAAAAGTAATTTTTACTATTTTAGGAAAGAGGACAGTAATAGCGGGATAGCCCGATTAGGCAAGTAGGACAGTAATAACGGGACGGAGGGAGTATATATTTTTTAATTTAATGTAGTATAATAATAATTTATTTAATGTAATTGCAGTTTGTTGTCCGAGATGGTCTCACATCATCTAATGCGGCGACACAAACTTATTATTGACAGAGTGTCATTAGGGACGATCGACTTCATGTGTCCTATATTGCGGCTGAGAATCCGTTATATCCCACGATCATAGGGGACCATGAGATACGAGAGCTATACAGATTCGGACAGCAGACACAGCGTCCAACCAGTTCTAGAGGAACCGGACAGAGGCAACACCGTTCCACTGAAGGTGGTAAGCGGGTTCGAACGGAGACTGGACAGAGGGAGCCCGATCAACACCAGATCTTGACCGTCGAAGACGTCCGTAAAGTCGTAAGGGAGGAATAGTTCACGAACACCGGAACTTGCGGCAGGAAATAGTTCACGACATGAAGGCACTATTTCGGTCGGTGTTTGGTCGATCTAAGAGCCGAGGCTTGGCTACTACGTCCTCTCACGCGGACGGTAACCGTACACCACACGGTCTTGCTAGGAGTGAATCGGTGTCGATAGGACACCGTCGTGACCGAGATGAGGAGATGGGAGATCACTCTCCCCGGGTTGAGGAGGAGAGAGCCACCTTGGTGTACCGCCCCGAGATTGAAGGGAGAACCGCATCGGTGTACCGCCCCGAGATTATGCAGATGGGGGATAACTCCCCCCGGGGTTGACGAGAGAGCCACCACGGTGTACCGCCTCGAGGTTATGGAGGTGGATGATGAATCGGATAATGAGGCGGAGCAGCCGGTCATTCCACCGATACAAGTTCGACACAACGTCTACGAGCGTAGATGTTATGCTCCGGGGTCGGTCAGGAGCATGTTTGACTATTTTGACCCTGTTTACGGAGATTATCCGCCTCGTAAGAGCTGGTCCTACGGTGTGTTGGGATTTTGTATACTGGAAGCACTTTTATGCTTGTATACAATGTGTTTTTGTCCTTACCACTGTTTTATTCTCCTATCTGATAAATATGTATATTTGCACATGTTATCCTTTATCTTGTATAAAAGTTAGATTTGTGTGGTGTGTCGGGTATCACAGAAGACAACACAAATTGGTTGAACTGATAAGATATAAATAATTAACACAGCTGAGACAACTTAAGGATGAAGTTGTCGGTTTAAGCTGCAGTTTAGATAAGAAGTGGCTTGTCTTAGCTGCTTGTCTTTACTGGTACACTTAAGGTGGTGTATTGAAGGATCACAGTGAGATGTGTTCTCTTAACTGACCTTAGTGGAGAACCAAGATCTCGGTGACTTAGCTGATCTTAAGCTTGGTAAGACTTCAGCTGAGTGCATTTGGCTATCTATCACTTTGACCTACTATGGTGAACATCAAATGAGCGGCGGGATCTACGTATCTTGGGTGTTAGTAGTTATTTGTGGCTCAGGCTGGTTGTCTGTATCTTGCATCCGTATCCTAGTAAAATGGGTTGATAATATCCCCTGAGGAACTCGAAAGGATTAGCACACTAAACCCGGCCGGTTGATTAAGTTCAGGTGTGTTAATAAGGTCGAGTGGTACTACTCGAGAATATAAGATGTTAATTAATTTAAGTCGTCGATGAGCTTAATTAATTAACGGATATTTCTATCTTAAATACGGAGATTGATTAAGTCTAAAATACAAGCCCTTGCTCAAATTGGGATAAAGGGGTAAGTCAAGCACGGATTCTCTAGTGGAATGAATCCGTGTTAATTAATTAATTTTGCTCTGGTTGAGCATGGATAATTAATTAATTGGAGGCCCAACTTTATTTCTTGTATTGGATCCCTGATCTGGCCCAATTAGTTGCCTAGTAATTTATTGTCTCTCGAAATCATTATTAATGGATTAATATTTTTTCACATTATTTAATAATGTTATTTATTCGGAATTAATTGGTCTGTGCCAATTAATTGATAAATATTAGTAGCCCAGTAAATTAATTAATTATATTATGGGCTAATTATGTGGAAGTCCATTGGAATATAATTAAATTAATGGGCTACAAATATATTAATATTATATTGACTTTTGAAGCCTATATATATTAGTATTCCGCTCGCAACGAATACGTAAAAATCATAACTCACGCACGCGAGTTTTGAGAGAGACATATTTTTATTTTCTTCGCTTCTCGACCACCCGCAGGAAGAAAAAGGTCGGGACACGTATCGAAGATCGACACGGGAGCAACAATCAGAGCTACGACAACATACGAAGGAGGAGGTATCGATTTATTCCTTTCATATTCCTTCAATTGGTATCAGAGCCTGGTTTAGGCTCTGATTGTTGCTGTTAGATGCATGATTAGGTTTCAATTCCGTCGTTATCGGGCTATTTTTCGTGTTTGGGGCGGCCTGCGAGCTACTATTTTGACCCCGTTGTAATGTTTTTCTCGTGAGAAAATCCACGAGTAGTTGATAGGACCAATGTGTTACTGTTTTTGTACTGTATTTTGGTCCGGGTTGTACGAAAATCGAGGCACGACGCGCAGAAAGACGAAAAAAAGGCGGAACCCTAGTTTTCTAGCAGAACACGAGCGCCTGATTGCAGAGGCGAGTGCGGGCGCGTGCAGCATCATTTTTCTGATCCGTTCAGACAAATTTGTTCGTCTTCTCGTTAGCTTCGTCTGGATAGGTCGCACGACCCATTACGATTTCCGGTTTGTCCGGAATTGCGTCGGGAAGGAGAAGTGGTCGTGCTGTCCAGAAAAGCCCCAATTCGAGCGAAAACCCTAGTTTGGCTAGGGTTCCGCCGCATCTTGCGGCGGAGATTCCCGGCGCATCCGACGTCGGATCGATGATCGGCTTAAACCGCTGGAATCCGCGTCTTACGAGCTTCGCGTCGATAGGTTGTAAAGGATCATCCAATCCCGGATGCGACCAAAATTGACGTCTGAAGTAAGCTACTCGTTATGAATTCGTTCCGGCGAATCGTTTGAAATTCGGGAAATTGAGGAACTAATCTCGACCGGAATCCGGTACCCGGTGGTCGTGAGTGTTCCAATTACATTTCCCCTCTTTCAATTGATCGAATCGCGGCTCGGAGAGGATGAATTTTGAGCGGCAAAGGGCGGCGGAGATGGCGGCGCACGGCGACGCGTTTTCTCGCGTTTGAGGAGCCGGCGCCGGCTGTTCTTCACGGCAGACGTCCGGGAGACGTCAGGGATGACGAAGCAGATGGCGGCAGGCGGCGCGAGGCGGCGGCCGCCCGCGCGCAGCGACGGGCGCAGATCGCGCGCGCGCGCGCGCTCCCGACCGATTTCACGCGGCGGCGGCTGGCCTGGGAGGTCGCGGCGACCGGTCGGGGAGGCGGCGGGCCGCCGACGGCGTGCTCGGCGACGCCGAACGGGGCGGCGGCGGCGCGATGGTGATGAAGAAGACGATGCCGACGTGGCGCGCCACGTCGCCCATCTCTCGCTATCGGCTTGCCGCGCATGCACCGCTACGCGCGTGCACCCTCGACGACATGGCAAGGCGTTTTTCGGAGCGCTTTTAGTCGCAGTTTCCAGATTCGAAGATTTTTGAAGATTACGTGTTTTTAAGCCCGATAACGATTTTAAATTTTCTATTTGCATATTTATTTTTACTTATGCTTTAGCATGCGATTATGTGTTTAATTGCGCTTAGAAAAGCATGTAAATAGGATTTATATCGTTTCTAAAAGCATGTTTTATTTTTCGCGAGCACGTTTTATTATGTGCGTTTAGAAATTGCATGCTTTAGGAATTATGTGGGATTGCATGATTCGTTACAAACCTTTTGAACAAAAAGACTAAGCAATTTTAAAATTAAATGTTTAATTAGATTCCATTAATTTGGATATTAAACAGTTAATCGGACCTCCATTAATTGGACTCTACACGAAAGTAGTAAGATTATGTAAGTAAACGTCCACCTGCGTGGCTTGCTTGCATTTTTGAGCTACCAGTTTTGTGATTTGATGAGTTTTCCAAAACAATATTTGATTATTATTGAGTAGTGGGAGCGAAGCCGTAAACGTCCACCTGCGTGGCTTGCGTGCCTAGTAAACACGAGTACTCTAGAAGATAATAATTAAATAGGATGGCTAATTAGATCAAATTGAATGCGGCATGGTTCGAGTAAGTATGTCAATTTCGAGAATTTGATTCTATTTGGTCAAATTAATGGTCAATGCTTAGATGTCACCGCAGGTACAATTCACTTCCCTCGAAGTCCCTTCCCGCGTTTTAATAGTGACATGGTCCAGAATATCGAACTATTAATTTCATTCGTCTCAAGAACCTAGACGTGGATTGAAATTAAAGAGCTAGGTAAATAGCTTGGTTTAGGGTTACGCTAGTAAACGTCCACCTGCGTGGCTTGCTAGTGGAATTCTTAGAGCTGTTCGAGGTTTTTAACATCATTGTTTTTCAAAAGGTTACAATGATAGTTAATTACGAATTATGTGCAAATATTAATTCATACATGTTTTAAAATTATATTTTTTCAGATATGTCTGTTCGAATTTTTTCAAGTTCCTAAACAGTCTCACCAATCAAACCCTAATGGGTTTAACAATTTTTAAATAATTTTACAAAGTGGAAGAGATATCTTACCGCTCCCAATAAAAGCTCTGCAAAGGTCCTATAAGAACTTCTGTTTAAGGACCGCTATGTCTAAGAATGAGTTTACTATGAGTATGTCACTCAAATATTTGGTAGCGGTCAAAGAAGTTATAGGAAAGGGCAAGAGTGCTCAAGTCTTGAATATC
Source organism: Lavandula angustifolia (assembly GCA_028984105.1). Lineage (NCBI taxonomy): Eukaryota > Viridiplantae > Streptophyta > Magnoliopsida > Lamiales > Lamiaceae > Lavandula > Lavandula angustifolia. The sequence goes on from CM054808.1 coordinate 31,076,355, forward strand.
CCTAGTAGTTCAAGGAATCCTCCGAAAGGCGGAAACCAGAAAAAGAGCAGAAAGGGTGGACAATTCAAGAAGAGCAGTGGGAGTAAGAAGACGGTCCTTATCGGCGGCATGCGAATGCCAAAGAAGAAAGGAAGGTTCTTCAATTATGGTAAGAAAGGACACCGGAAGAGTTATTATCCAGATGTCAAAGCAAAACAGAAAGAGACGCGAGTCGCTCTTGTAACTGAAACTGTTCTGGTTTCCTCTTCTACCCATGAATGGGTAGTGGATTCGGGGCAACTGATCATGTTTGTTAGACCTTGCAAGGTTTCTTGCAGAAAAGGCAATTGAGCAATGGCGAGGTGGTAGTCTCAATGGGCAATGGATCGAAAGTTCCTGTAATTGTCATTGGAGATTTACATCTATCTTTTGATAGTTCTGTTTTAGTACTTAAAGATGTTTAATATGTGCCTGAGTTTAGGCGAAACATTATTTATGTTTCAAAACTCTGCACCATGGATGGTTATAAATCAAGTTTTGATAGTGAAGTTTCTATCATGAAAGACGATTATTTTATCTGTGGTGGACCATTAAACGGATCTTTATATACTATTACTTGTAAACCGCGTAATTCTATTAATATTGCTTCCTCATCATCAAATCCTAAGAAGAGGAAAGAGTCTTCTAAGGTAAACCAAACTTATCTGTGGCACTTAATACTAGGTCACATCAATCTTAACGAGACTCGAGGTTGGTGGAATATGGATCGATGGAGTCTCTCCAAGATTGAACCATTTCCAACTTGCGAAACCCGTTTGGAAGGAAAGATGATGACTAGGCCTTTCAAGGCAAAGGGTTATAGAGCCACAGAAGTATTAAGTTTGATACATTCTGACTTGTGTGGGTCTATGTCTACACAAGCTCGTGGAGGGTATGAGTACTTCGTCACATTTACTGACGATTACTCGAGGTATGGATATGTTTACCTTCTTCACCACAAGTCGGATTGCTTTGAAACCTTTAAGGAATTCAAGGCAGAAGTGGAGAGGAAGTTAGGTAAAGAAATCAAAACACTGCGATCTAATCGTGGTGGGAAATACCTATCCAATGAGTTCAAGGACTACTTGACGGAATGTGGGATTACATCCCACCGACAAAGACCGGGCACGCCTCGGCAGAATGGTGTGTCGAGAGAAGGAACCGAAGTCTCTTAGAGATGGTTCGGTCGATGATGAGTTATGCAACTTTGCTAGTTTTCTTTTGGGGATATGCCCTAGAGACTGCAACATACTTGCGAATCGTGTGTCTTCCAAGTCGGTACAAAAGATCCCTTTCGAGTTGTGGAGCGGGCACAAACCCAAAGATGCACCACTTAAGGATTTTGGGTTATCCCGCTTATGTGCTCGAATAGGCGAGGCCGACAAATTGGAATCACGTTCGAAGTGATGTTGTTCATAGGGCATCCGAAGAAAACGAAGAGTGGATACTTTTATGATCCTAAAGAACGAGAAGATCGTTGTTAGCCCTAACGCTCGGTTCTTAGAAGAGGATTACACTAGTAACCATAAATCTCGAGTCGACATCATCCTTGAAGAATTACAAGGTAGTCGAGTTCCACTTTAACAGCAAGAGTGCAAGATAGTACTCCACGAGTAATCGCACAATCTGTTAACACAGCCTCCTAACACCGTTCGACGTAGTGGGAGGGTGATATTTACACCTGATCGGTATGTTCACCGGGGAGACGTTTGATTATCTTCCGGCGGATGAACAAGATACCGTGGATCCCTGGACTTACAACGAAGCAAATGGGAGATGTAGATGCACCATGGACTCGAAATTTGAGTCCATAACCGATATGGATGTATACGAGATCACCGAACTACCCGAGGGCCGCAATGTTATTGGTAGTAAGTGAGTATACAAGAGAAAGAGAGAGCACCGAATGAAGAGATCATGGCGTTTAAGGCCGGGCTAGTGGCGAAGGGTTTTACCCGTAAAGAAGGTATCGATTATGAAGACACCTTCTCGCCCGTAGCAATGATCAAGTCCATTCTCGATTCTCCTTGCCATATCACTCACATGAACCTAGATATCCGGCAAATGTATGTCAAAACCGCATTCCTAAACGGTCACCTTGAAAAAGGTAGGGACATCTACATGAAACCGCCAGATGGTTATGTGAAGGAGGGCGAAGAGCATCTAATTTGGAAGCTTAAGAAGTCTATTCATGGACTTAAGCAAGATTTCCGGTTATGGCACCAGCGTTTTCGACGAAGTAGTCAAATCCTATGGATTTGTATCATGTCCTAACGAGGTGTGTGTAACGTATTTGTGTTAACGGGTCAGTGGTGTTTCTTGCATTTTACGTAGATGACATCCTTCGCATTAGCAATAATGTTGAAGTGTTATCAGACGTAAAGACGTGGTTATCCGAGCAGTTTCAAATGAAGGACTTAGGTGAAGCTGCTTACATCATTGGGATCAAGGTTATTCGAGATCGCCAGAAAAAGGATGTTAAGCTTGTCACAAGTGTCCTACATTGACACTGTTATTGCTCGTTTTAGCATGCAAAAGCCAAGAGAGGTTTAGTACCTTTCAGACATGGCATTTTTCTATCCAAGAATCAGTGCCCTGAAAACGCCTGAAGAGATAGAAAATATGAGGCAAGTACCATATGCTTCATCGCCGGTAGCCTCATGTATGCGATGCTTTGTACAAGAGCAGATATCTCATATGTCGTAGGCATGGTCTCAAGATATCAGTCTAACCCTGGAAAGGAATACTAGACTGCGGTCAAGTATATTCTCAAGTACCTTAAACGGACTAGAGATTATAGGCTTGTTTACCGGTCGAGATAGTCTAGTGTCTTTGGGTTATACGAGAATCGGATTTCCGGGTGACCGGTCCGACGAGAAGAAGTCTACCTCGGGTTATGTGTTTACCTTGGGAGGTGGAGCCGTTTCATGGAGGAGTGCAAAGCGTAAATGCCTTGCGGACTCAACCATGGAAGCAGCAGTATGTGGCCGCCTTGAAGCTTCGAAAGAGGCAGTTTGGCTCAAGAATTTCCTCCAAGATCTTTATATTGTTCAGAATTTGCCTAAGGCGATCACGATTTATTGTGATAATGCGGGTGCGGTGACAAATTCTAAGGAACCTAGATCTCACAAGGCGTCTAAACACATAGACGAGAAGTACCATATTATACGAGTATTCGTAAATCGAAGTGACCCGGTGATTGACAAAATTGGGAACCGAAGTCAACCTAGCTAATCCTTTCACGAAGAGCTTACCACTCCCGGCTTACGAGAAGCATGTTCGTGGCTTTGGGATGGTAGAGATGCCCCACTTAGGACTACAGAAACTTTTGTATAAGTGGGAGAAGATGTCGTGATAGATAGGATAGATAGCTAAGATATAGCTGGGTTCTAGTTTGTACCTAGATAGCTGAGATATAGACACATTGTATACTAAAAGTTTACTTTAGTATAAGTGGGAGAATTGTTGGGATTTTGTATACTGGAAGCACTTTTATGCTTGTATACAATGTGTTTTTGTCCTTACCACTGTTTTATTCTCCTATCTGATAAATATGTCTATTTGCACATGTTATCCTTTATCTTGTATAAAAGTTAGATTTGTGTGGTGTGTCGGGTATCACAGAAGACAACACAAATTGGTTGAACTGATAAGATATAAATAATTAACACACCTGAGACAACTTAAGGATGAAGTTGTCGGTTTAAGCTGCAGTTTAGATAAGAAGTGGCTTGTCTTAGCTGCTTGTCTTTACTGGTACACTTAAGGTGGTGTATTGAAGGATCACAGTGAGATGTGTTCTCCTAACTGACCTTAGTGGAGAATCAAGATCTCGGTGACTTAGCTGATCTTAAGCTTGGTAAGACTTCAGCTGAGTGCATTTGGCTATCTATCACTTTGACCTACTATGGTGAACGTCAAATGAGCGGCGGGATCTACGTATCTTGGGTGTTAGTAGTTATTTGTGGCTCAGGCTGGTTGTCTGTATCTTGCATCCGTATCCTAGTAAAATGGGTTGATAATATCCCCTGAGGAACTCGAAAGGATTAGCACACTAAACCGGGCCGGTTGATTAAGTTCAGAGTGTGTTAATAAGGTCGAGTGGTACTACTCGAGAATATAAGATGTTAATTAATTTAAGCCGTCGATGAGCTTAATTAATTAACGGATATTTCTATCTTAAATACGGAGATTGATTAAGTCTAAAATACAAGCCCTTGCTCAAATTGGGATAAAGGGGTAAGTCAAGCACGGATTCTCTAGTGGAATGAATCCGTGTTAATTAATTAATTTTGCTCGGGGTGAGCATGGATAATTAATTAATTGGAGGCCCCGCTTTATTTCTTGTATTGGATCCCCGATCCGGCCCAATTAGTTGCCTAGTAATTTATTGTCTCTCGAAATCATTATTAATGGATTAATGTTTTTTCACATTATTTAATAATGTTATTTATCTCGGAATTAATTGGTGGGCCAATTAATTGATAAATATTAGTAGCCCAAGAAATTAATTAATTATATTATGGGCTAATTATGTGGAAGTCCATTGGAATATAATTAAATTAATGGGCTACAAATATATTAATATTATATTGGCTTTTGAAGCCTATATATATTAGTATTCTGTTCAGAACAGAATACAGAAAAATCATAACTCACGCACGCGAGTTTTGAGAGAGACATATTTTTATTTTCTTCAGTTCTCTGACCACCCAGAGGAAGAAAAAGGCCGGTACACAGATCAGAAGATCTGACACGGGAGCAACAATCAGAGCTACGACAACATACGAAGGAGGAGGTATCGATTTCTTCCTTTCATATTCCTTCACGGTGCACAACCCATGCACCCACTTCCTTTCGACGGTGGAAATTGGTGTCAGTATTATACTCCTTATCAGGAGCAGCCTTCAGCACACCGCTCCGAGGTTGGTGCATCGTCTGCGAACCCGGTACGGGTCGAGCCAACCCTGTCGGACGATCACAATTGGCTCGATGATTTTTCTGCTGATTCAGTTTATCAGGTACCGTATAATATTTAATTTTTATTTAATTTACTTTATTAATTATAGTTTATTTTTTTAATAGATATCATTTAATTTTAGGCTTTGACGACTCCCCGAGATAACCTGTATGGTGCCCCAATGATGACCGCTCCCATAATAGTTGAAAATTATCGGCAGCACTGGGCATCTCGACTATGGTGTTTCACGTATGCTGAGAATTATGCTGTCCGTCCCGATTTATTCGACGAGCTCGAGAATCCAACTAAGGAGTTGGAGCAGGGGACCATAGATTTATACATGGGAGCACTAAGGAAGATGAAGAGCCTCGGGGGTATCGATGTGTTGGCTACTCCCCACTATCATCAGACCGTGATAGTCGATTCGATTTTTTTCGTAAGTAATAATTCAATATTTCAATTCCGAATCCTTACATAATTACTGACACTTTTCCATTTATTTAACCGAACGTTCTCTGCGCGAATTGGAAGAAATGCATTCTGGATCCAGATTCTGATATGCACAACACGGACTTCAACTATGCGCATTTCTGGAAGCCGAATGAAAGTCTCATGGAGTACATTGTCGGTAAAAATTTGACGGAACATGCGCAAAAGTGGTATAGTGTCAAATACGTAAGTATTTATATTAATTTTGCTTAGTTGTTTATTCATATTATAAATTATTCATATTAATTAATTCTATTTTTTTGAAGCTGTTATTGCCATGTCTCTGCTTCGATCACTGTTCGGATTAACATTGGTCATTGGAGGATTGATGTTTATGATTCGCTTGACCACGAAGCTGATGATTATGGCCGAGCACGTAGGATTCGGCAGTTGAGACCTCTGGTGAAGCTGATTGGTCCATATTTTTCGTACGGCAATTACTGGTGCCTTAATGACTTTGGATATCAGGATCCCCAACCGCGGTCCCCCATTGTGCAGATTATGCCTCGTGAGCAGCAGTTGCAACAAGAAGATGATAAAAGTTGTGGACCGATGGCCTGCATGGTAGTTGAGAGATTCATTGCCACTTACCCGACAGTCATGTGGGGCAGCAGCCCTGGCAATGTAGTTGTGTATCGTCGGTTGATGGTTCAAAGGATCTTTGACATGTGCTATACGAAGCCGGGTTTATGATGACTATTTTGATTTATATATTTGTATTTCATTGACATATTTGATTTGAACTTATGATTTTTTTTATTCAATTTATGATTTTTTATTTTGTTTGAAGTCATTGATTATGACATAAATACAAATTAACATAATTACGAATTAACATAATTACGAATTCATTGATTACTTTGACAATTACAAATTACGATATACTAAAATGCTTCCGACTCTGGTGAGTCCGGCACATCCGTTCCCGGACACTTCCTCCTAGTATGCCCAACCACACCACATACTGCATTTTTTCGGACCGCGTGTTCTCCCACTAGATGTACCTGCTTCGGCTCCTGAGGGTCATCTACTATTCTTCGGTCTCCCTGCCTGACGCGTAATTATTGGCGGTAACACGACCATTGAGGCCACATTTTCCGGCACCCGCCAATTATGCATGGGTGCTACCGGATATAGTGTTCCGGCATAAATCATCCTCCAATTCTCAGTCTTGTATGCATCCGACACGAAATCTAGTAGATTTAGTCCGGCAACCCTATAGATAAAAATTCTGTTAATACACAAGTCCGGAACAACCCTATAGACGGAAAAACAATTATACCTGATAGCCGCACACAAGCATGCGAACACGGGATCTCATCGAGTTGCCACTCACGACATTCACAAGCGTTTCTGCTGATTTGAACTCTCCATTGATACGTTCCGTCGTGAACCTTGAATTTGTCTCCGTTCACTGACACAACAGTGAAGCGATGTGAACGGTCCTCCGACGGAGCTAACTTTAGCTCTGCAGCAATTGTCAGCGGATTATCTCGTGCCATGAATTTTGCTCGACGTTGGTCACACCACTGTTCCACCATGTGACCTATTGCCTCGATCATAGAGCATATCGGCAGACGTCGTGCTGTGAGCAGTCTCGAGTTGATGGATTCAGCTATGTTTGATGTTAGCTGACTGTACCGGCGAATGGGAGACTTTGATCTAGACCACTTTTCCGGTCCGACATCCATTAACTTCTCGTATGCCTCAGGATAGGCTTGACGAATCCCTTCCATCGCACGATCAAAATCATACATCGTATAAGCATAGGCAGCATCATGATACATCTTGATAAGCGTGTTACCATATCGTGTAAACTTATTTTGAAGATGATAGTAACAAGTGTCACGGGCTGCTTCCAGATAAACAGCCTCTACCGCGTTAGCTATGCTCCGGTGTTGATCGGATATGATCATTAAATTGGTTGGCATCGTAAATGCTTCTCTGAGTCGGGACATGAACCACGTCCAAGAGTAATCGTTCTCAATTGGACCCACACCAAAGGCTAGTGGAAATATTTGGTCGTTGCCGTCTATCGTAGCAGCCACAAATAACACTCATTTATGCCTTCCTTTCAAGTGAGTCGCGTCGACCACAATCAGATCTTGGAGGTTAAATACCCACGGGGCACGAGAAACATTAAAAGCAACGAATAATTATTGAAAACGACCTTCTGCATCAACTTCGAGATCAGTTATTGTACCTGGATTCGTTGTTTTCAGTACGTAGAGGTAACGAGGAAGCATCTTGAACGAATCTGAGTGTCCGCCAAAAATCATCGCCACAGCACAATTACGGGCTCGTAGAGCAACACTATAGCTTGCTTGAAAGCCGAATTCACCCTGGATAGCTGCCATTATTTCTTTGGGTTTTAGGACAGATTTTTGACGGCGCATTCGCCGAGCAACATAAGCAGCGAGCGCCTTTGCACGAATCCTTCTTGGACCAGTCTGTGAAAAATCTCGATTACATGTGTGTTCGGCATGCAAATAGTTTACAATCCACAACACATCTCTGCGAAACGATGCTCGTAGAAAAAATGGGCAGTCACGACTCCGTCTGCATTTATACTCAACCCGACTACTGTCAGAACGAGCCACCCTAAAATCGAGACCTTGTTCCATGTACCGAAGTGCAACAACAGCAAACAAATCCGCCTTCTCCCAAAATGTCGCACCTTCATGGAGTGGATAGTCCACAACGTGATCCAGATCTCGAACCATGGGTGAATCCGATGCATCGAGAGGAACAACTGGAAGTAAACCGTCATTTACTTCTTTGCTGCCACCATATATTATTTCGTTGCTTGGAAGGGCACGGTTGTCCGGCATGAGCATAGATATCAGTTGATTCACACCACCTTCACGTCAGATCCATGCCGCAAAGTCGCCAAACGTACATTGATTTAATGCACCAGGCACCTCATCGTATTCTTCTTCGGATGAACTATCCAAAATATTTTCTTCATCACTGTCGGATACAACATGGGTATCGTCTTCGCGAAAATTCTCAGCCCGATTACTACCACCCGCTTGATCTTCAAAATTGAACCTTGAACCAAATTGTTCAACAACATCGGGTGTATGATAAGATTGAGCATTAGAGTGCTCAAGAAATAAAGTCGGCTCGATTTGTGTACTACAAAGACGAAGTAGGTTCATATAGGTCGCGAGAATGGACCTAAGCGTCACACCATGACGATAAACGTAGGTGTAATAAATTTCATAATTTGACGAAAGTGAAAAGGGATTAAGATTGTACTGAATGAACTGTCGTAAAATAGGGATACAAACACTGTTCCTAGGAATGCAGACAACTCTAACTTCACCGCCAATATACTCAGACAAATTGTTAAATTGTCCGTTAAAATGAACAATAATATTATACCAACTATCCATTTTTTTTATGTAACGAGGAAGCAAAATTCTTCAGAAATAATTTGTAGTTGAAAATGAAATGAAAGAGGAGTGAGTTTGTTCAATTTTGGACTTCAATCACGGTATTAATAGATAAAATCACGATTTTAGAACGAGCGGGACTAGAAACGGCCGAGCGGGATTCTGCTCGGCCTGCTAAGTCAAAAAAGTCGAGCGGGATCCCGCGAGAGGGATTATGTTCCCCCGCGGGATCCCACGAGCGGAACTGGGCACGCTCGAGCGGGATCCCGCGAGCAGGACTGGGCGGCCGAGCGGATCCCGCGAGCGGGACTGGCCACGCTCGAGCGGGATTCCACGTCACTGAGCGGGATTCGGCTCGGCTTCCACGTGACTGAGCGGGATTCCACGTCACTGAGAGGGATTCGGTGGTACGTGAGCGGGATTGAGCGGGATTGAGCGTTAATCATTTGCGCACGAAACGAAGCAAAATAACGGTTTTGGAGGCTGACAAGTCTGAAAAGTGGGGATATTTAAGTAAAGTTGAGTATTTTATGTATCAATTATAAGCTTTGGGTAAATTTGTCTTTTCGATTTCCAATCTGGGTATTTAAGAAAACGCCTCCTTTCTCACATTTCTCTTTTTCTTTACTTTCTTTCTCATCTTATTTATTTACTCTCATTTTCTCCCATTAACCAAACAAATGCTATATTCCAAAAAATAGTGAAGATCATCAAATTTTTTTTTCCGTATTCATTTTGTAGCCCACTAATAAAATGACGACACGTGTTATTTTTCAATTGTATAACCTAACCTGTATATATTAACGATAGGTAAATATTATTTTAATTAAATTAGGTAAAAAAACAAACACATGTATCATTATTTTATTTATAACGCATGAAATAAAATTTAAAAAAAATAGGTTAAAAAATCCTCAATGAAGTGGACAAAGTAGTTTTACGTTTATGGATGAATAGATTTATTGGGCAAATTGTATCCCATAACTGATCAACAATTTAAACTTTAGGTCTTGTGGTTTAGAAAAAGTTAAGTGTCAATCTTCCATAAATAACTTGCCTCATTTTTCATAAACATAATATCATAAATTACTAATAAAATAATAATATTATATTTTTTAAAAATCAATGATTGGTTTGTCCTAAATCATACGCACTTAGACTACTACTATTCATATTCTCCAACCAACCCAACTTCTTAATAAAATACTCATTTCTCTCTCCTCAACCCCACAATCCACTATCTAATTTAATTTATACCTCCCATCAATTACACCCAACCAATCTAACTTTAATTTTCTTTTTGATTTATTTTAAACTTCTCTACTATATATAATTTTTTTATTAAATTTAAAAATTCATTTTAAATTATATTTAATTAGAAATTCTATTTAAAATTCCTAATTAAAATTAAAAAATTATGACCATGCAAACAAAAAGTTTATACTTTCTCAAATTAAATATTACAAGAAGATAAAAAATACGTAAATCAAAATATATAATCGAGCTACAAATAGATAAACGACGTACGAAATGGATACGACCGAAGATATACAAATTTTATATAATTTACTAATGAATGCCAAATTTTGACCATATATGTTAAATCAAGTCATTTCGAATGACGATATGAGCTTCTCTATTTCGAAGTTGGTCTCTGTTAACCATATGGGAGCGAAGACTTGTAGTGCGTGAACTAGAGTAGTGAAACGGTTCATCATCTTCTGCTTGTACACTTGGAGGTATATCCGCAAGAAATTCTACAGTATCATAACAATTTAAATACGACTTCCTTTCATCTTCTACTATCATATTGTGCATAATAATACAAGCCATCATAATTTTTCCATCAAATCCTTGTCTCAAACAAGACATGGACATCGAATAAATGCAAAGCGTTCTTGTAGAACTCCAAATGCTCGTTCGACATCTTTTCTAGCAGACTCTTGGTGTTCAGCGAACAACTTGTGCTTTGGGAGCTGTGGAACAGTAATTGACTTAACAAATGCAGCCCATGATGGATATATGTTGTCAGTTAAATAATATGTTCGATCGTTTTGGTGATCATTCACTAAATAACTAACCTTTGGTGATCGACCTTCTAAAACATCATTAAAAACAGTAGATCGGTGTAATACATTGATATCATTTGCCACACATGGCGTTCCAAAAAATGCATGGCATATCCATAAATCATAAGATGCAACAGCTTCCAAAATGATTGTTGGTACTCCACTTCTACCTGTAAATTGTCCAGCCCACGCATGCGGATAATTTTTTCATTGTGAATGCATGCAGTCAATACTACCAATCATGTCCGGGAAACCACGTTGTTCCCCAATATTGAGTAGTCTTGTCAAATCTTGCTCATTAGGCCTCCTGAGGTACGTGGCACCGAAGCAAGAAATGATACCTTTTACAAAATGTATGAAAGAGACCCTTGTCACAGTTTGACTCATCCGTAAATATTCATCAACGATATCGGTTGATGTCCCATATGCCAACACTCTCATGGCATCAGTACATTTCTGTAACGGTGAAAGAGATTGTCTGTCGGTGGCGTCACGCCTCTGCTGAAAATATTCGTCATGAGCAGTAAGGGCCTCCACTATACGAAGAAATAATGATTTCTGCATGCGAAATCTCCGTCAGAACATTTTTGGAGTATACGTGGGTTGATCTCCAAAATAGTCGGCCATCAAGCGCTCCGCACCAATGTCGCGTTCTCTGTTAATATACATTATCCTTCTGGTTGTAGGTTTCCGAGAGCCTTTAGTTGGTTTCCGAGAGCCTTCAGTCACATTGAAGACCATGAAATTGACAACGATGTCATCAATTTGACAATTTTATTGTTGAACTTGTTGCCGCCATTGGTTAAATTCTAGGAGTTGGATAAAACTTTCATTTGAATCTGAGTCAGATGAAGAGCTTTTGGAGCTAGACATTGTTATGAAGAAGATAAAATGAAGAGAAAATAACAAATAGATAGTATGTAAAATCATTTGATAGGTAATGTTCATATTAAATAGAGAGACGACATTGGATTCCACTTCTTGATAAGTTTGATGATAGCATTGTCTTGTCATTTTCAACATGTGAGATTGTATGCATTTCAAAATATTTTTGTCCACTTTTGAACACCAATAATTTTCCCATGTGAAGTGGATAGTAATAATTTTCCCACTTTCGAACACTAATAATTTGTACATGTATATGCATAGGATTCCATAAAGTGGATAGCAATAAATGATAAGCTTTTTGTTCATCTTCATCCATGTGTTGTGTAAGAGTTGTAGTTTTTTCCTTTATTCTCATTGAATTTTCTAGGTATTAATAACCTTTTTATTTCATTTATGTGTTTTCTAATTCTAATATACTCCCCCCGTCCCAATTATATTGTCCACTTTGCTTTTTGCACGGTTTTTAAGGAGAGTTGTTAGTTGTGAGTAGAGATGTGTAAATGTGTGGGTCCTACAAAAAAGTTATGTAATAATTTGCCAAAAAGGGAAACTGGACAATATCTTTGGGACAGCCCGAAATGGAAAACTGGACAATATAATTGGGACAGAGGGAGTAATAGATTAGATTGCAAATAATAAACTAGATACACTGAAATATATTATATGACATAGAAATAAGCTAGATTACATTGAAATAGACTAGATTAATGAAAATAGACTAGATTACAATAAACATAACAAATACATAAAACTAAACATAAATAAAACTTACATAAGAAAACATATTCATTTTCCAAATACAATTGCTTGTAGTTCAAGTTTTATCTCTTCTTCTTCAGGAGATAAATTGTCTCTTGCCATCAGTGCAAGCAACATCTTTTCTTTTCTCTTCATATCTTGACGTTCCATCTTCTTATTCCATCATTCCATCTTCTTACTCTCAATTTCTAACCTTTGGCGCTCTAGCTCGAGTTGAGCATTCGACACATCTCCAATGCATGCAGTCTCATTGTCTTTAGAGACTATGAGAGCACGAAGTTGTTGAGCAAATTCATTAGTACAATCAGATTGAGATGCCTTACCTTTTGCTTTCTTCTTCGTCTTATCTCTTCCGTTGGGACGGGGAATCGTTGATGATCTCGTATTGGAAGTATCAGGGTTGGAAGGGACATAATACCCCCCATCTTCAGAAGTCTTAGATCGTTTCGAGCTTCCACCACTTTCTCGATCCTCAGCAACTTGACTTTTGAGATAGCCATATGGTGCACCAAGAGTTGAATATAAATCCCACTTGGGACATTTACACATAACTTCATTGAATACAACCAAATCCTGGAACTTGCTGCCACATGATGCGTAAAATACATGAGCTTCTTTCTCAACATCTTTTTGGTTCATTCCACTTATTTTACGAGCATATGCTTCTCTGCAAGCAGCAACCCACTTGTTTGCATTTTCATTAAGTCGTTTCCAACGACCTTTCATTGCATCAATGTTTCTTACGTTGAGTTTATCTAGATTGTTTGCTTGCTTCTTCTTGTACATTTGATGAACACGTTTCCATAAGGTGTCTCATCTTTGATGTTTACCTTGTGTAGCATCTTCGCTAATGAAAACCCAACTTGACATAAGAGCTACATCTTCTTTCACACACCAAACATTTTTTGGGCCCTTGGATTTTTATTTGGACGTTGTTCATCGTGAAACAAACATCGAGAAATATTTTTTGAAGAAGACACGACATGAGAGGCAAAAACTTGGTTCAGATTTGAAGAGAATTGAGAATTTGGATAATATTGGGAGTTTTGTTGATACTCGGAATTGGAAAATTGTTCGGAATTGAAAAATTGGTTTAACTATGGAAATTTTGGTTGATTTGGATCCATAATGTGTGAAGAAAAAAATGATATTTGATTTGTTGTTGAAAGGGTGAAAGAAAAGAGATGAATTTTTTTTTTCTTGGTGAAAATATAGGAAAATTAGGTTATATTTATAGAGGGAAAAAATTATGAATTTTAATATAATTTTTATTTAATTTTATAAATAATTAATTAAAAATATTACTAAAATAAATTTAATTAAATATAAAAAACGTGGCATCAACCGAGTGGTGCCACGTGGCAACTTATCAACCAATACATGATAGTCAACAGTGACACAAAGTTGAGGCGGCAGACAGCCCAAGGCTGGTCTGATCGGCCTCATTTCTTCCTCTTTTTTTAATCTATTTTTTTTTTTATCGTTTATGACAATGTCACTAAAAAGTCATGAATGGTAGTAGTCTTAGTATAATTTGATTTGCCAACAAAACTCCCCTCTGGAATTATTGATGAACTAAATTTTATTATAAATTGACATAGTCTCGAAATTTATTAGATGATTGTATTGAGGAATCACAATGAAATCCATTTTTACTAAATAGTTTATATTCATGTGGCTGAAGAATACATGTTTTAAAGATATGCGACAGTATTTTCATATAGTCAAAAGTTTATTTTTGCTTTGTACCCAAACATTTTTTATTCTTTTGGCAGAATTTGATATGTGACCATCAATTAAAAAAAGTTTATATAAGTTTCCATAATTTATTCATATTAACTTATTAAACGCTTGTATAAAGATTTATTTTTAAATAATTTAAATCAAAGTGTTTATAAGCTATTTCAAATGGTTTCCCTAATCCGAGAGAATTGTTTAACAAATATTATACCTCTAATTTGAGCAACCCGTTTCTCCAAACACTGCACTCCGTCCCAGTAGTAGTGTTAGGATTTTTTCGACACAAAGATTAAGAAAGTGATATTGTGGAGTGTATATTGTTTGACTCTCGAGTAATTAATTTGTGGTCATAAATTCTTTGTCTTTTTAGAAACAAGACATTATTAATGAGACACCTATTTTAAAAATACAAGACACTACTAATGGATGTAGAAAATACTGTATATATTTTTTTTGACAAATGTAATTTACATCCGCTACAATTTGGGGAAAATGACGTCTATGGTCCTGCATTTTCTGTAATCTAAACTTGCAAAATCTAAACTTTAAAAAATATAAAACAAGAAAACGTAAATAAAAATCTGAAATCTGAAAAGTTAAAAACAAGAATAAATAAAACAACTTAATAGTATTAAAATCGAAATTGAAATTCGTGAAGAACCACCGCGTCGCCCGCTTCTGCCCCAATATCATTTTCAAATTTTCGATTCGTGAAGAGGAAATGACAACGTAAATAAAAAAATAAAAAAAAAACAGAAAAGGGATCAAACATTTTTTCTAAATTTTAATTTAATTATTAAAAATGTCTAGATATAAAATCGATTTATTACGGAATATAAATTCAATTACAAATAAATGAGCAACAATATCATAATAAAAGTTACTAAATACAAGTTACGAAACCAAAATCGCAAGTAAATAAAAGATACGGGACCAAAAACGCAAGTGAATGAAAGATATGTGATAGAAAAAGCAGCATTAACAGTCATGAGACCAAAATCACAAGTGAACGGAAGATATGAGATCAAAAACATCGCATTAAAAATTATGGGACCAAAAGCACAAGTACATGGAAAATACGGACAAAAAAAGCAGCATTAAAAGTAGGACTGTGCAACGACTTGTTGGGCCCAAAAATCGGACTGAGAATTCGGTTAACCTGGTCTTCGGTTTGGCCAAAAAAGGGCTATGATTAAAAGTCATGGAACCAAAAATACAAATAAACAGAAAATATGAAACAAAAAAGGGTAAGTTAAAAATTACGGGATCAAAAATTCAAGCGACCCCGAAACATTTTTTTCCGTTATTTATTACTACTTTCTTTTTGTTATAGTTGAAGCTAGATTCTATTCGTACACGCACAAAATCTTCTTCACCAAAATTAAAAACGACTCCTTTTTCCCTTTATTTTGTCTAAAGCTCACAATAACGAATATAAACGACCGCCCTCCACCCCAAACAGAAAACCTCCAACCGGACTCATTTTGAGGATTTGCAGTTCGAAATCAAGATCAATCGAACTGGATTTTCAACTGCAAAATGAGAAGATTCTCATTTTCTCTCTCCTAGAACTGGATTTTTGATGTGCACTGTTCATGAACTGGATAACTGCATAAAGTTTGTGAAAATTGCAAAACAACCCTTTTGATCAGCGTGGAAGTCACATGAGGGAGATGCTCTTAATAAAAGAAGAAAGAAGCAAGAATTGGAGAATAAAGAAGATCTTCGAGCACAATTGGAGTAGAAAAAAGAAAGAACTGGAGAAGAAAAAAAGAAGGGCGGCGCTGGAGATGACAAGTTGTGATATTTGATATTTAACCTATTTGTAATTTAATTGGGCTTGGTTAACATAAAAAAATAGAAAACATTCTTCTGGATTTGAGCCCCCTAATTAACTCATATGATAATTTAAACTTATTTTCTGAATCATTTATTTAGCATGTGAGATGCAAATCCACGAAAATCAATTAATTTGTTAATTTCCATAATAAACTCTATGCGTATATGTTACATTAAGAACAATAATATAGAATAATAATATTAATAGAAAAATATTAGGAATATATAGAATAGACGATAATAGGAACAATTATGTGTAATATTGAGAAATATATAAGTATTGTTGTAAAAATAAAAAAGTAGTATGGATTGAAATATATTAAGAATATTTTTTTAAGGATGAATTTGAGGTTGTGGGTTGGAGTTAGATGCCATATAAACTGCAAAATGTTGTTAAAAATAAACTCTCCGGTAGCAGATGCTCTAAGTAATGCTTCGCAAGATTCAGGAAAAACCCTAACTTATTTAAATTTTGCTGCTGACTCTCGCATTTCTGCTTCTGCATTCTTCATCAATGTGAGTGTACACATCTCCCTGGATTAATTTACGCTCTTGTTTTCTTATGTGCTAGAAGTTGCGGGAACGTTATTGTGTGTTTGCGGATTTAGCAATTGGTATCTGAATTCAGTTTAATGGCATCTGTTGAGAGTTGCGGACTTTTTTGCTCTTTATGTTTGGTAAAATAATTAAATTAATATGGGTCTTTTTTAGTTATGGCAATTCGGATTGAATTGATCGAGGGTTTTGTGTTTTGAACAATAATGGGCTTTGTTGTGTGCCGAACCGAAAAGAAAAAGTGGGAAATCGTTTGGTTGACTATTTTCTGTTTTGTTTTTGGGAACTAAGTGATTAGCAGATGGTCTCCTGAAAAACACAAACTGCGCGAGTTTTTCCCAATATTTATATTTGAGTGAATTAAAAAACAACGCATGTGAAAGAGTTTGAAGGGCATTGGTAGTTTTCTATTTGTTAAGGAGACTTCACCTTTACTATATGTATTTGGTTTTCCAAAACAAGTATCTAAAGGGAGTTGCAGAGGTTTATTTTTAAGTTTATGACCATTTTCTTTATTTGAAGTTGACAACTAAAAGGTTTTTTCCGAGTCCAGTTTATAGGATAATGTCAGACTCGAAACTGGACAGTTCTCTCGGCAAAAGTCAGAGATATGAACTACCCTCCTGGGAGTTAGGAGAAGCATTTTATTGTCTGAAAGACTGAAACTAATATTGTCTGAAATTAGCAGTGTCCTCAAAAGCATATCCTTGGTATTTTTCTTTGAGGAATTGTAATGTAAAGGTCAGGATGATGTTAGGACATGGCCTTTAATCCATCTGGGAAGTTCTCTAGAAAATCATTTTCTGAACTCAGTTTTGGCCTATGAATTACTGACCCCCTTTGTCTTTCACCAAAGCTATCTCAGCGGTTACTATGTCAAGTCTTTTTTTTATTGTGTTGGGTGTGGTTCTTACACAAGATGTATTAAAAGGATGCTTGTCACAACATTCCTCTTCCCAAATTGCGTGTCATATGTAGAAATAGTATGTGGACCTAGAACAAGTGTTTATGTTGCGCTTGCTGCTTTAGCTTATGGCATAAAGTGTTCTAATTAGGAAAACAATGGATTCTGCCACTTTCTGTCAATCTTATGTTGTCTTCTAATCGTTGTAGTTAGTTTCGTATCTAAAAGGGTAATGAGAGGTCATTTTTCCAGCTCTTTCTACTGTGTGTGTTGCATTTACACTTACATGGCTTGTGCTTTTAATTTTTATAGTTCATTTGTGTCAGTTCAGGATCTTTTTTTTCATACATTTGGTATATTTCTGTTCCCCTTCCTTTTAATTAGTAATGTATATGTACGTGGTTCTTTGTAAACCATAACTCTGTTGCTATTATAAATCTCTTAATTTCTGGTTTTTCTGTTGTTGCAACCTCTCCAAATTATTCTTGCATATTTGAAAATTGGATTGCATGTTGTCACTTCTACTCTCTATTGCACCAAGTTTGTTCTCTTTGGCAGGAAATATGACTGATCTATTTGGGTTAATGTTCAACAAATTATGTGGAAGATTGTTTACTTCTGATAGTTTGCACATAGTTCTAGTTGAACTTACATTTTAAATTATTCTATTTTTCAGTTGATATATTATGGCAGAAATTGATCAGAATCCTACTGAACTCGAACAACAACACGAACATGAATATCAGCCTAGCAACGGGCATGAAGATGAACTTGAATACCAGCCTGATGGAAAACATGAATACCAGCCCGAGAATCAAGAATACCAGCCCGAGAATCAACAGGAATACCAGCCCGAGAATCAACAGGAATACCAGCCAGAGAATCAACATGAATACCAGCCCGAAAATGAGCAAGGTTACCAGCCCGAAAATGACCAAGAATATCAACCTGAAGCTGAACATGAAAATGAACAAGAATATCAACCTGAAGCCGAACATGAAAATGAACAAGGACTTGGGCATGAGTTTCCACATGTAAATGAACATGATGACAAACAGGAAACTGAAGGTGGAATACCTGAGAACTTCTGTCCTAATGAAGAAAAGGACCTTGCAAATGAAACTGTTGATGAAGGTGAAGACAGATGGCCGGGCTGGCCTGGAGAGAGCGTTTTCAGGATGTTGGTGCCTGCACAGAAGGTTGGTGGCATAATTGGTCGTAAAGGAGAGTACATTAAGAAAACATGTGAAGAGACAAAAGCTCGAATCAAGATTCTTGATGGTCCTCCAGGAACAAGAGAAAGGGCTGTAAGTAAATCTGTTGATGCCTTTTTAACATCTTGTTTGTTAACAACATAAAATCTTACTTCTTCACTGAGTTCTGTCATGGATTTTGTGGACGTTTGTAGTTCTTTTTTTAATTTTATGACAAATTTATTGTTATTCTGGTTTCTAGTATGTATGAAATTCAACATTGCCATTGCAGATACAAATCATGGTGGTTTTGTAGTTTCTGCTTTTTCTGCATTGCCATTGCAGATACAAATCCTGCAGTTAGCATTGAAACAAACATCTTTTGGTGTTGTGTCATAAATATTGCTGAAGTATGTTTTGTAGGTTGCTTTCTCGATTTTTTGGTTCCTAGAGAGTAAATTTAAAATTATGCCAAAAATTCACCCTACAAACTGTCTGCTGATGCCCCGTTTTTTTGGATAGGTAATGGTATCTGCAAAGGAAGAGCCTAATTCCGTTCTGCCTCCTGCTGTAGATGGTCTTCTCAGGGTGCACAAACGTGTCGTGGATGGGCTGGACAATGATTCCACCCATCCATCAGCAGGTTCAGGAGGCAAGGTTTCCACAAGACTTCTTGTACCTGCTGCTCAAGCAGGAAGTTTAATTGGGAAACAAGGCACTACTGTCAAATCAATTCAGGAAGACTCTAACTCTGTTGTTAGAGTTCTTGGAGCAGGTTTTTCTCTTCGCAATGTTATTGCATGTGTTAATCTGAACTGCATGCGACACATTTTGCTGATTGCCATCATTTTCTTTTCGAATGTTTGTCTAACTGTTGCTAAGTAGTAGGACTCAAACTTTCTACTGGTCATTATAATAGGGATCTTTTAGGATCGCTATGAATCGCTTGAAGATGTGTGGAAATGGTTAAAGTTTAGAGATTCTTGGTTGATCTGAAATCATAAATTATTCAAGGTCTTTATTGTCAAATGTAGCAAGAGAACATACAGTTGTATATTCAGCAAGCTCTTATCCCTAGTTTAGATGCTTGGAAGTGTTCGGCATTCGTACCCAACAGCTGGGAGAACAGAAGCTTGAACATTACATGTATCAAAGCAATGTAACATATAGATCCACTAATAATTTCATTAGGTTTCTTTCAATTGCTCGATGCTGCATATTACAGTGTGCACTCCTTTTGTTCTCTCCGATGTCTAAATCATTATTTCTTTTATGTCAGAAACTGTTGGTCGACACATATCATATTTAAAAGCTGTTACATAAGCATTGTAGTTAGATTTAATTCCAGTGATGTACCAAATGGATCAAATCAAGTGTACTTGTCTTGTAAGAACTCTATCTGCTAGGGAGTATAATTTTGCGGAGAACTCATGCCTTAATGCACATCCATGATGGTTTCATATATATTAACTATCAGTAATCAATATGAGAAAATTAGCGGATCCAATTTCTTACTCTAGAAAGCGTACTCTGTGTATAGAAGGTTCTGTACTTGTTTTGTCTGTTGGCAGACATAAACTGCTATGTGCAAATTTTTTAGAAGCTGGATACTTTATGTTATTCTCTACCATTGTATCTGTTAAAACATTATAATATTAACCTTATGTCCATAACTATATCAATTACTCAAACATTGTTCGCAAAATCATTGCAGAGGAACTGCCAGTTTTTGCTCTTCAAGATGACAGAATCGTAGAGATAGTTGGGGAGCCAGCAGGTGTTCACAAAGCTATTGAGTTAATTGCATCTCATTTGAGGAAATTTTTAGTAGATCGTAGCATAATACAGATTATTGAAAACCAAGTAAGTGTGCTTTAATTAAAAGTCCATATGGGATCATATGTATTTGGTCATATGTTCTGGACCTGACTTTCTCATCATATTGTTAGATGCAAAATTCTCATGTGGAGCAACACATGCCTCCAGCTCAGTCTTGGGGTCCTCCGCCACCTCAATCGTTTCCACCTAATGCACCTGCAGGTGCTGGTTATGGAGCTAGCCCCCGTTTCATGCCACCTCCTAGGCAGTTTGATAATTATTACCCCCACATAGAAATGCCGCCTCCAGAAAAACAACCTCATCAAGGTATCTCTACCTACGGGAGAGAAGCCCCTATGCATCCATCGTCCAGTCAGCCCGCTCCATCAGTAATCACACAGGTTTGTTTTACTTCCAGAATGTTAGTTAAGCTACCTCAGTGAGTAAAACTAGAAACGCAACTGGAAACAAAAGTTATTAACTGTTTTAAAGGTGTCCTTCAAATGCATAACTGGGGCATTATACATTTGCAGGTCACACAGCAAATGCAGATTCCACTATCTTATGCTGATGCTGTAATTGGTACACAAGGTGCGAATATAAGCTACATCCGTCGGCTTAGTGGCTCCACGGTTACCATACAAGAAACAAGGGGAGCTCCTGGAGAAATGACGGTTGAGATTAGTGGAACTACTTCTCAAGTCCAAACTGCTCAGCAACTGATTCAGGTATCTTCGGAATCTAAACCATCATAATAACTATTCTATTTGTCTTTTTGACTATCCATATACAAATTTGAAGGTGCATTTTTGGTATCTGGACGATTCATTAGTAAGTTGCATATGCTTATGTATCTCTTTGCAGAATTTCATGGCCGAAGCTGCAGGCCAACAACAACAAACGCAACATGCTCCGCCAGCTGATTATAACTCTTATGCAGCTCATGGTTCGGCATACTCTTCTCAGCCTCCAAATCCTAATCTTTCTGGACAAAGTGGGGGCTATGGCTCAGTTTATGGCTCCAGTTACGGCTATTGAGTTGCGTTAGTCGTTCGTGAACATCGCCTAATTTTGAACTAGCTGTCTAATAATATTTGATGAGAATTGCCAGTTTATTGGTGTTCTTTGTTTCTTACAGCAGAGTTAGAGAGATGAATGAAACTTGTAGTTATTCATTAGGATACTGTTAAGCCAGTGAAGCATGTCAGTTTTTTTTTCTCCCACCCACATCGACCATGTAGTAGAAAGGCACTGTATTTCTTTCATGTATTAAATTAAATATTGTATTGCTGTTTGTATTTCTGCACTCTTGGATATACAACATGAAACTCTCTTAGTTTATGTTGTCGCAACATTGGTTCCAACAATGCTATCAACTTGCTATAGTTGTTTTTTCACTAAATTGCCAAAATACACTCCTATTTTCTTCAAAAATGTATAAACCTCAAATATTGGAGATTCTTTAGTTGTTTCTAATTTTTTCAGTGCTAAAATTACATCTCTTTGATGTGTTTGTGGGAAAATAGACAAATTTGACAAAAAACCGAGGGTGTCTTGCATAAAACAAGAGAAATAGATAGTGTGTGTCATCGCCGCAATTAATACTAATCAGTCCTTTTTTTTTTTTTGGGTAATCGATTAGGTGCGTGTAATGTGAACAATTGCCCCTTATAATGTTTGACTATCATTGGTATAATAAATCATCAATAAATTAAATAAGATAAAAAAATATTTATGAAATACACTCTCGATCGAATGACAAAATTATGTATTTTTTAACTTAAATATAACAATTTATATAAAAAAACAAACAAACTAACACTATATTATAGGATCAAGATCAAAATCTCTCCGAATTCCCTTTTTATGTTCAAAACAAGTACTCCTAGTCTTTTTTGAGCTCAACTCTATAAAAAGAAAATCCTTATGTAACTGAAAAATGCTAACACCGAGTTTTCTAGAATATAGCCCAGGCTCCCCTACAGCAATATTTTCTGCTTAGTTATTTAATTTAATGCCGTGGATGATGTTATCTGATTCGAGTCCTAGTATTTATGTGATGTTGACTTTAGAGTCTGGATTAAGGACAATTTGAATTTGCCACGATGTAATCTGAATATTAGTTAAAATTTGACAATGAATTCTCTACTTCTACCTACCTAGTCAAAGTACCACTTACTAGATCAATTATTTAAAACATACTCCCTCCTACAATTATCTATGTCCGATAAGAACTCGCCACTGAGATTAAGGAGTTATGGAAAAGTATAAAGTGGTGGTGGAAAGGTATAAAGAGGCGTATTCTACCTATTTAGATAATTGTGAACCACTCATTTATGCCGATTTTTGGAATGAGGCATAAATAATGTGACAAACAAATATAACAAATTAGACATAAATAATGGGACGGATGGAGTACTTCCTTCGTCCCAACAATATCATCTTGTATTTCCTATTGAACGTTCTAATTATACTACTCCATTTATTTTCCAAAAAAGAATAACATTAAAAATTACTAAAAGTCAAGTAAAGTTCATACCCCAACATTAAATTTCGACAATTTGATTGGTTTATAGAAACTAATTCTATTTTTATTTCCACCGCTTTTTAGCTTGAAAGCGTTCATTTGGCATTTTCATTTCCGCTGTTTGATTGATACCAAATCGAACCCCTTGGGACGGCATAGCGGTGAAGTTGGGTGGCCGGGACCGATAGGTCATGGGTTATATTTCCACTGGACACGCTATGTGTGAGCCTGTCACTCTGTCACATTAAGGGTGGTTTAACTCTTCTGTGTGGTTTGCAGGCTATTGCACGAGGAGCGAAGTTTACCTGCTGCGCTGCAAAAAGTAGCGGTTGCGTGTTCCTCGTCAACAACAAAAAAAAATTCGAACTGATTTAATTCATCCACACACCTCTTCCAATCTCAACTAGGACTTTCTTGATTGTATCATGACCTCAAAGAAAGTCAATTTTTTTAAACAGAACATAAAAATAACCACTTTATAATAACATTCGCAATAAATTCAAAATTATTTAAAAAAAACTTTCACTTTTTTTTTTAAAAATTGAATAGCTCCGAAAATTCGAAAGACCTAATTGAACCAAATAGTGAGGTGTCGGTTTGTTCGAAAAGGAGAAAAAGGAAAGAAAAGAATGACTTTTGGATAGGCTTTGCACCATGGAAAATTCTTACTTGTGATGCAAGACCAAGTAATATATTAGGCAGGTTGGCGAAATAGTCATCCCTTTGAAAAGTAATCACCTTTATTACAGCAAAAGGTATTCCTAGTACACATTGCATGTATCCCAGCAACACAATCTGTACAAGCAACCGTATTGCTACAGTTTTGTCATTCTTTCCAAGAAACTACAATTACAGAACTCGTATATAAATAAACGCATGCACCGGACGAATCTTAATCACAGAAACACACACACAGTTGATGTTCTAAAGTTGACAACAGATATATTACCTACCATACCATACACAGAAGAAAGTAGCTCCAGCGGAAATGGCGATGAGACAGAGAGGCGGAGGCGAAGCGGGTTCCAGACGGACGACGAGGGCAGGAGTCGTCCGACCGGTGTACGAGGATTTCAAGCCGGTGTCTGAATGGCAGCAAGATGATGAATCCCATATTCTCAATATCTATCTTCCTGGTGAGTAAGGCAAATCATTTCGTCATTATAACCCTGTTTAGGAGAGCTTATGCTAAAAAATAAGCATATCTATGCGTTTGCGAGAGCTTATCGAAAATTGATTTAAAAAAAAACTCACCCCTTTCTTGTGCAGGTTTCATGAAGGAGCAGATCAGGGTGTCGACGGAAGGCCGGAATACCATTAGGGTTCGCGGGGAACGCCTTGTTGCTGGCAACAAATGGAGTCGTTTTCTGGAGGACTTTCAGGTTCCCGAAAACGGTGAAATGAATTCGGTCCAGGCCAAGTTTAACGGAGGGATACTCAGTATTACAGTACCGAAAGAGAAAGTTAGCAAACCACAAGAAGCTGTTACTCCTGAAACCAGAAAGGAAGCTGTTAGCCAGCCAACAAAGGATGTGAAAGGCGGTACAGAACAACAAACGAAACGTGCTGACGATAGCAACAAAAAGGGCCAAGGTACAGCAGTCGGTACAAGCCAACCTGCGGAAGTGCATACACTCTTTGAGCCTTACAACGATCTGGATGATGATCAAAAGGGCAGGAGCCTTACCCCATTGGGAGGTATCATAAACAAAAATGAGAAAAAGGACCATATACAGAAGGCCCCAGTTGATCATGTGAAGGCACCAGATTTGGACGGTGATCAGAGAGGAAGGAACTTCACCCCAACGTTAGGGGCCGGAAATGTGATGCCCCAAAATGCTGAAAACACAAAAGCAAAGCATGTTGCATCAGAGAAGGCAGAGGATGTAACAAAAGGGAGGGTATACAAGGCAGGTAAGGAAGTAATAGGAGGTTCTGAATTACCTGAGACCGAGACAACCAAGACAAACAAACTGGAGAAAAGCGGAGCAACGGGCATCCATGCAGAAAATAAAGATTCTTATGGAGCTTCAAAAAAGCAGAACTACAAGGCAATGGAAGGGCTGAATAAAGAAAGGCAGTTGTTGGTGAACATGGGGGCGTCTGTGCTTGTTATCGTGGCACTCACAGCATATGTCACCTACAGCTTCACATCTGGAAAACATAATTAGATTCTGTATGATTCACTTGTATATAATTCAAAGTACATGAGGAAGTGAACAAATAAAACGCGCATTGTTTTCAAGTTTCCTGGTTATCATGAGCTGTACAAATTACAAAGCAGCCTAAGTGATATAGTAGAGAAAAAAGTAGTCAAATGAAATTAAAAAAAAAAAACATAATCCATTTCCCTCTTTCAGGACATATCTTAATGAGTTTACCTTTCTGCTCCTTACATACAAAATCATAACAGAAATAAGTAATTAATTTAGACCCAATTCATGCACATGGAATTCCCATGTTGCAAGAACCACTAGAGAGAGCCTGAAAATTGAATATGCAAATGATCGCAAAGAAACTGTTTTAGCAACTCATTGAATAAACCGACAATTTATAACTAAAGATGACAGAATATAAGAAATGACTGAAAGAAATTAACAATATCATAAAATCCCAACCAATAGCAGCTTCCTCATCAATCTTTTCCCCCTCCCATTATTTCATAAAACAAAACAACAATAATTTATCATATCAAGCATAAGGTGCAGTGGAACCTGCATAGCCAACCTGAAAACCACCAGAAGAATTGTCTTTCTACCATGGAACTTCTTTTGACTTTGAAACAAAGTGATTTTTTTTATTAAAGAGATAGTAACAATATTGTAAGAAATTAAAATATAATCTATAACCACCACTTAAGACCATAGTAATATCCCTCAGATCAGAATCAGAAGAGTTCAACCCAACATAGCTTCAAAATAAGCATCTCTACTATTCTCATAGCTGAGCTTTAAGCAGCTTCTCGTCTTCATGGAGGCAAAATACAAGATTGAAGGTATGATGCATGTCAAACTTTTTTACAGCCCTGAAATAAGCACTAACGTCCTTTACCAACCTCAAACTTCAAGTCATCCTACAGTTCAAAGAAAAGTACTTTATGGCTTCTTAACATCTTGTTTCAAAATCCATAAACTTCTCTGAAGGCATCCTCTTTCTTTTTTCGTGCATTCCTCCCGTGTCTTCTGCAAAATAATTGCAATCCCTAGAATGAAAATGGGGAAGGATAACAGTGTAAGTGCTAAGATATACGTTACATGACATAGATAATGAAAATGCACGCAGACTCCATCAACCAACCTCCACTAATAACAGAAAGAAACAACCTAAGAGAAAAATCTTTAAATTATGCACTCTCTAAATAGTTTTAATATCTTCTGTTATCTAATTATATTCTCTACTTTACGGTAGTAACAAAAAATTCAACAATCCAACATGATAATCAACATGCGACCACGAAAGGTCTTCCATATCTCAAATGGTTCTTGACACCGAACATTTCCCAGGCTTCTTCCCGGTGTCTATATATTTTTCTGTCTATATATTTTGCAATGTGTATAGATAAACATAGTCCTTTATTAACATCGTCCATGAAAAAGGTATTAACATTTGCATTAGATACTGAAACAACAATATCAATTTTCATAATGATTTGGATGACAACAGAAAATCACATTCGACTGAATTCACATGGAACCAAATGTCTTACCTAGGGGACTAGATTCATAATTTGTTATATGACCACTTTGCCCTGCCTCCTGGGAAAGAGGAGATTCAGCTTCACTGATTTCCTCCTTCGAAGTGTTCACAACAAGCCCGTTTTCCTCAGGAACATCAGTACATGGATCAGGGGGTAAGAAGCGTATTTCTTCCTGTGACATGTCTGAATCACTGATGGTAGAATCTTTCTCAAACGTAGCAATATCAATGGCTTTTTCTCTCTCACCCTTGAGCTGCATCCTCCTCCCATACTTGGCCAGTCAATTGATTCACTCTGGGCTAATTCACAATCTTCTCCAATCCAGATCCAATATTCTTGGGCCTCCGACTATAGGTTTGCATAAATGGAGGCTCCTAACAAAATCTTAATATTTCACCTTCATCTTGCTCGGAATATCCGTGGTTTGCTGTAGCCAGCAGCAGCGATTCAAGCCCACCTCTCAATGTTAAAAAGTTTTCATAGATTTTGATAGCTCTATCATTTGAGTTTGTCATAAGATATTGCCCTCTTCTGCTAAACACAATATTCTTTATCACAACACTCCCTGGGATAGAAACTATACCCGTATTTCAGTGCTTATAAGATCAATGATTAGTATCTCTTCTCTTGAGTTTCCTACATATTCGCTTTACTTGTTGAAGCACGCTGCTGTAGGGTAAACAGAGCAGACCCATCTGAAAATTTGTTACGTGATGGAGGAGCAGCATTGTTTCCTAAATCAGTTAGTGACACAGGAAGCACAATCGTGGTTTCTATAATCAATTCAACAGCCATGGGGGCTGTCCTAAGCAAATCGACGGAGTGGATGAACCAGGATGGAGACACGCTTGCAAAGGTGTATTCTAAGGGACAGTTCGAGCTAATCTCTCTCCTTCGACAACATCTCAAAGAGTCAATGACACTAGTATGCGGTGGCCGTACTTAGACCAACATACTCTTGTTATTGCAGCATCACAGTCCTTGTCTTTGAGTTCTTTAGCAAAAATACCTCGGGTTTCAAAATCTCAAATGATACAAGTTCCATCAGAGCACCCAGCTGGCCAGACGATATTGCATATTAAACAAATCGATCACGGTCTTAGCTTGCAACTAAGAACATAGGATAACATATAGATAAGCACGGATTGAAATGGAAAAAACGAGAACGGCTGATTGGCAAACAGTTAGATTGAGTTGAACAAGGAGAAGTTTTGGTAAATTTCTTCGCATCACAATCGCCGAGAACTGAAGAGTGTGCTGGTTTCATAGGATATATAAATAGTAAGGATTTCTACTCAAGTTAAAGGCATGAAGCATACCCCGTCCGCTCATGCATAGACAGAATTATATGCAAATTACGTCCTGTTAAGCCACCTAACTCAGCTACATTGTCGATAGCAAATATAGTAACAACTAAATAGAAGAAACCACAAAAGATACCGAACAAATTAATTTGAGGAGAGACAGAAAATCACAGCAAAATTATACCAGCAAGAAGGTTACCTCGGCGATTAAAAGCAATAAGTTTCATGCCTCCATGCTCCAAATATTATTCTATCACTTCTGGAAATTCAACCTGTAGCGGTCTGCAACTCAATGTATTTTTAAAAAAAAATATAACCAGGAAAAATTTACGAAAGTAAAGAAAACAAAATTTGGAAGAAAATGGGAAGCCCTCCATAAAAATAGAAGAAACTTGAAGGAACCGAGTAAAAAACATCTGGAGACAAATCTGCAATGTAGAACATCATTCTATAAAACAATTTATCCCCTTAGATGACGTAGGGTTAAGGTGGGTAGCCATGGTTTAAACCCACCAAGACGTCTGTCATAATCTATGGTTAGCTAGATGATTGAACTCTTTTGTTTGTTTCTAGAGTACATGAGTGATAGATTTGTCCAGTGCCTATTTCGATAACGACTGCGAGTTACCTTTATCATTCAAAAATAATTGAAAACAAAAAATATCATGTAAGAATGTTGCAATAAATAGAAAGTTAATCAATGGGCCAAAAGCAAAAACAATAAAGAAGCAGCTTTGTGCAAAAATATGGATTGAGGAAATCAAGAGTTGTAAAAAGTGGAGGGTTTTTGTAAGATTTAGGGTTTTTATTATTAAATAAACTAGAACAACACCAGTGCTACGCACGAAATTGTAATAGTTTTATGTGCATGCTTGTGCTACTCTAGTGTTATGTATAAATATTACTATTTATATTTTCATAAACCACTAAAATCTAACATGGCATAATCAGAAAATATTTTATATAAATATAAATATTGGATATCATGCTGATATTATCATATTACAAATCAAATGAACCAGTTTGGCTCATGACAACAAAATCTCTTGGTATCCATACATTGAAAGATAAATGTTTATTTATTACTAAATGAATGAAACTTACTTCCAAATTCTCTATGGTTAACCGCCAATTTTATCATTGATCAATATCCTATATGTACTTGTGGTGATTTTGTGTGTCATACTATCATGCACAACTTTAAAGTTTTTTACACCATATATCTGACCCTGCTCAAGTTGAGGTTTCAATATGCGAACCAAATTTTTTGGTATTGTTGCTTCGATTCTCTCCTCCTGAAACATTTGAATATGAATTCAATGCAATATAGGTTATTTGAAATATTAAACTAATACAACTACTGAATGAGACATACCTTTGTATCGTGGAAAACAAACTGTATACTTGATACATCTTTTTTGTTGAATGAAGGGATCTCGTATGCACGGATCAGTCGAAGTTTCATCGCAAATGACTCATTGAATTCATCAAACTCCTCAATGATGGACCAAATATTAGACATTTTGTATATGAAATATGTGAGAGTTTTGAAATGACGCGAAAATATTTTAGACTATGACTTATTATATATGTGAGGTTAAATATATAAGATATAATATAATCTAATTTGTTCCTTAAAATATTAACATATAACTTTAATATATAATTAACCTTTTTTAACATCATTATTCATAAATTGAGGAGCAGTTATTCAACATAAAACTTTTAAAAAATCCTTGTAAACAAATTATAGATTTGAAATTGATAAATCTTATAAAGTTGTGATTGAATTTCTTTAATTATATTTTATAAAATGTTATATTTAGCATGTTTGGGCGATATAAAGTCTAATTTGTTCCTTAAAATTATTAACATATAATTTTAATATATAATTAACCTTTTTTAATATCACTATGCGTTGAGGAGCAGTTATTCAATATAATTTTTTTAAAAATTAATAGATTTAAAATTGATTTATCTTATAAAGTTGTGCTTGAAAGTTCTTTAATTATATTTAATAAAATATTAGATTTAGCATGATTGAGCGTAAATTGAGGGATATTTTCAAAATATTAATATTAACAATTAATGGATGTAATCTGAGAAACATTCTAAAATTATTTCATAATTGAGCATAAATTGAGGGATATAATCTTATATATCTTATATATTTACCCCTCAATTTAATGAAATTTCAATTGAGTTCAATTGAATTGAAATTGAAATTAATTTGGATTTGAAATCATTCGGTTTTTATATATATAAGATAAGATTAATTCGATTATTAGATTTAACATTTATTAGTAAGTAATACTCCCTCCGTCCCATTATTAATGTCCCACTTGCCTTTTTTGGTTGTCCCATTATTTATGTTTCATACCAAATAAGGAAATAAATGAGTGGACCACAATCAATCTAAGCAGGTGGACCCTACCTCTTTATACTTTTACATCATAATTTTACACCTTTACCTCCACTATCTTAATTAATTACCGTGCCCAGTCCCAATGGGACATAAATAATGGGATGGAGGGAGTACAACATATAAATGTTATTTTGGTGATAATTAGAGAAGACGAGGGAAAAACCCGCCATGGTCCACTCCTCTCCTCGCCCACAATGCATTCCAGGCTAAGGGCGTTACTTGCACGCGCCGCCAGAAGATCCGCGGCTCTTTCTTCCCCTCCATATCCGCGGAACCCGCGAGTTGTGCCTCTCGCCCACTATGGTACCGTTGCCAACGTTGTCGGAAATTGTGTTAGGTCCAAGCAGCAAAGCTTGAGTTGTCACTCTGTTGTTGTGCGGCGGAGCCTCTCTGGCTACGCCATCGAACAGTTCTCCGACGATGAATATGAATGCGATTACGAAAACAACCCGGTAATCTTTATATCTTCCCTTTCTTTAATTGCTTTGGAAGTGTTTGATATAATGCCCGTTGGCCGTAGTGCTATTTGCGAATACGGTTTTTGTTTTCCTAGGTTATTTTTATCAAATTTATGGTTGAAAGAGTTCTTCATGCTATCACAAAAGTTAAACATGTTGCCGGGACTTGGATAAAGATGCAATCTTTCGGTATGGGTGGCTTTTATATAAATGAACTATGTAATGAATAGTGTTTAGTAGTAATTGAGGGTACCGCATTTGAGATATGCTGCAAATAGTTAAGACATACTTGATTGCTGGGTTAATTTTAGATAAGCAACAAAGTATCATCCATGCCTACGTATTTCTTGGATATATCACTTTTGTTTGAAGTATAGAATCAATTCTTTATACCAAACACATTCTATTGCAGGCCTCATCGTCGGTGGCGAATATTGATGAGTGGAAATGGAAACTCAGCATGTTATTACGAAATGATAAAGATCAAGAGATAGTATCTCGAGATAAAAGAGATAGGCGGGACTTTGAACAAATATCCAACCTTGCCAAGCACATGGGACTTTACTGGTAGGGCAGTGTACTTCACATTTATCCTTTTTTTTTTGTTGTTGTTGTTTTGATTGAGAGTTCTACTTAATATACTTGAGTTTCATTGTTCAGTGAACTGTATGGGAAAGTGGTTGTAGCCAGCAAGGTTCCTCTTCCCAACTATAGGCCAGATCTGGATGACAAGCGGCCTCAAAGGGAGGTGGGGAAGTTTTAAGTTAAATAATGGGCTCTTTTTTCAGTTTGTGTAGTTGCCACGTCTTACCTGAAGTTTTATTATTTTAAAGATGTACAATGTGACACGACACTTGAAATATCATTTCTGGAACCAAGAAACGTTTTGTTTGTGGCAGATACTAATAGAACACTCAAAACAAAGAATTATGATATTGTCATATTGCTTTTCTAATCACATTCATCTTAGGTCTTGATTTTGTTTATATTGCCGCTCTGTATTGATATTGTGTAATACCCTACTCCTCAAATTTATTTCTCCACTTTATATGCCTGTGGTCTGACTGTGAGTTCAACTATATTTGTAATACCTACTAAACCAAATTGATAAGTTCGGTTCAAATTTTTGTTTCAAACTTGGACCTGCCTGATGGCTTTAACCGCCAGCAGGCTGGTCTTGTTACCCACTCAAACTGGGTCGTAAGAAACCTGAGATGAACAGTTCAAACTGGTGGAACTGGCAACTGTTCCTACTGAATATATATGAATATCCAGTTCTTATGTGTTCCTTTAAACTTTTTTTCACTCGAGCAGCAAATAATTGAGATTGAGTATGAAGGCTTTGGAGATGATGGGTTTGGTAAAGATAATACTATCCCAACACAAAAACATACCTTTTAGTAACAAAGATTTGGATGATATACTTTTTCATGATTTGCACCAGTTCTGAGGAGATACGAAGAATATGATCAATAACTTCTCAATCAAGAAGTCTTATTATTTTTGCGTTACTGGAATCTTGTATTTACTCATTCAGGTTGTCATCCCCCTGAGCTTGCAAAGGAGGGTTGAGGGTTTGCTTCAGGAACATCTTGACAGAACAATCTTAAACGCAAATAAAGCTGGTCAGAGTAGAGATAAAATCGAGCCTAGTGATCCAGCTGAACATGCAAATTCATATATGGAGGCTTCTGTTATGGAGAAAGTTTTGCAGAGACGGAGCTTGCACATGCGTAATATGCAAAGAGCTTGGCAGGTATGCATTTCATTTTGGATGTGATTCATGAATGTTTGTTATCAACATAGACAGAAGATTTATGATATCAGTTCTCCTGCGACTTATCCCATCGGTTTTATTTGATTAATCAGTTTTTTCTTCTGATAATTTTATAATGATAACTTGATCGCAACACATTACATAAGTCTATGATAAGTTACTGTTTAATCTTCTGTTCCTGGTCGAGAACTGGTGATTGCTAATATACTTACTTCCTTGTTCTTAGATCTAGCATTATTAGGAACATCTTCAAATTCCAAGGGGTTATAATTTTTGGTCTAATATAAGTGCTGTGCTGGAGTAGGAGGGTGAATGTTGAGCTTTTGGGCTCTCTATAACATTTTACAAGATGCTTGATTGTTCGTAATATGTTTTAAATGCTTGTTGAATTTAAAAAAACTGTTCTAGCTATGTTATGTTTTTTACTTCTGAATTTCAATTTTACTATATTCACAATGATGGAGTTTATTGCATTCGACAATCAACACAGGAATCACCTGAAGGAAGGCGAATGTTGGATTTTAGGAAATCTCTCCCTGCATTTAAGGAAAAGGAAAGGCTCCTTCAAGCAATTGTGAAGAATCAAGTTAAGTTCAGAATTCTTTGTGATATTTGATATTCATCTCAATCATTGTGAGTAATGTGATAATAATCAAATAACATGAAGGTCAGTCTGCCCCAGCAACTCTGTCAGATTCAACTGATAACCCTCTGTAATTGTAATTTTAAATGATTCAGACCTTATTACTCAACTAATAGAGCAAACCATACTAAAAGAACAGTATCCCAACCTTTCCCTTTATTAACCGTAATTAACTTCTTCACTGAGTAAACACAAGATAACTGTGCTAATTATAAAGTAACTAGATATAGAGATCCCCTGTAAATTGCATGAATAGATCTCTAACACTATATAACTACTAATTGAGCTTCAAGAATTATGGTCAATTTGTCGGTCACTTTGTCATGTTATTTTAACTTAATTAATTCATCTTTATTTAAGTCATTTCCTTGTGTATAATAGGTTGTGGTGATTTCTGGAGAGACGGGCTGTGGTAAGACCACACAACTTCCTCAATACATTTTGGAGGCCAATATCGAGTCTGGCAGGGGAGCATTCTGTAACATAATCTGTACACAGCCCCGAAGAATATCAGCAATGGCTGTTGCAGAAAGAGTTTCTGCAGAGAGGGGAGATCCTCTTGGTGAATCAGTAGGCTTGCTATCTGTTTTCTTCTTAAGTTAATTTCCTTCTTAAGGGATGAATTTGCCTTTTGAGTTAAGTCAGTGCTCAGTGGACTATTTCCATTTGCTAAAACTTCTTTGTTGATAGGTTGGATATAAAGTGCGATTAGAGGGAGTGAAAGGCAAGAATACACATTTGCTCTTTTGTACCAGTGGAATTCTGCTCCGAAGGCTCTTGAGTGATAGAAACCTGGATGGTGTAACTCACGTTTTTGTTGATGAAATTCATGAGCGAGGCATGAATGAAGGTGGGTTATTTGTATGTACATGGATTTGGTATTATGTTTTGTCTCATGGTGATATTAAATTATTGACATGCTGTTCCCCTTTCCAGATTTCTTGTTGATTGTCTTGAAAGATCTTCTTCCACGACGACGGGATCTGAGATTAATCTTGATGAGTGCCACTCTAAATGCTGATCTATTTTCTAATTATTTTAGTGGAGCACCCATGATTCACATTCCTGTAAGTTCAAATTGGAGCTCCCTAATAGTTATAAATTTGTGGTGTCAAATACTGCAATAGAGTCTTGGTTGGTACTTTGTTTTCTTGCTTTTGGATGAGAAATCAGTTTGGTTATATATTCCTGTCTTGTACTTCTTCCCCTTGGTTATGTTTCTGTGCATTAAATACCGAATGAATAGCAAGTTGTTATATCGAATGTAGGGCTTCACTTATCCTGTAAGAGCCCATTTTCTGGAAGATGTACTGGAAATGACGGGATATAAGATAACTTCATTCAACCAAATTGATGATTATGGCCAAGAGAAGTTATGGAAAACACAACGACAACTAGCACCACGGAAAAGAAAAAATCAAATTACCGCTCTAGCTGAGGTAAGAGTTTTTTCTGTACTGTGCTTCACGAAACAAATTCTGATCATTCCTCTAATAACAATACTGGATTATGTACATTAGTTCATTATCCTATTCATAACTGAAGACAGTTCTTATATTTTTTAGAAAAAAATTGCATCTTCTAGATTCTTTTTCTTTTGGATTGTCTTTTTACATTTCTGTCTAGTTCAAATTAGCCTAAGGTTGAGAATTATTTACTCCCCATTCTGTACAGTTTTGAGCTAAATCTGTATAACGTACCTTTGATTGAAGTTATTTTGCTCTGGAATTTTTACTCAATCTTCATGAACCATGGTTTACTGTGGAATGTGGCAGTTAATTGTTCCAATCTTGTGTTGATCCCATGTTTGGAAAGGAATAAAAGAATCCTTGAGGACCAATATGAATCTATGAGTTAGGTCTGGGTCTGGGATATGGTTTAGAATTACTAGTGGGTTCCAAGAGTTCAGTTAAGATCTAGCTAGAAATTCAAGTTGTTTCTTGGAGCTAAATTGTCTTCATCATTGAAAGGATCCTTTATACCTTTTTATTAGAATAAAATTTCTCACTTCTCATCCCCCTCCAAAAAAACAAAAAAAAAGAAAGGAAAAAAAACGTTTGCAAGCAATTGTGATCATATTTAATGGCTTAAGGAGCTATTCTTATCTTAAGAAATTATGGTTTCCTATTTTGAGAAGAAAACTTAGAAAGGTAGATCTCGTCTTTTTATATTTTTTGGTTATCAGTACAATTTCATTGCATCTCTGATCTTTATAATTTTTATATTCTCATACAAGTAGTTTTGAAGGCATTTTTTTATGGACTGACATGCACTAACACATAGGTAAACATAGTTTCTGTCTTTCACTGGTAGGCTAATAATCCATCAAACATTGGCTCTATCTACTTTAATGATTTGCAGGCCTCTTTTATTTTAAATTTCTTTTATACAGTCTCTTACTTTTTCTGTTTGTCACCTAATACATCTGGTGCATTTTTTCTATTTTACATGCCGATGTGGCTCTTTCTCCATTCATTTATGAAACTGACATTTAAGTAGTACTCCCTCCGTCCTGTTATTAACATCTTGTTTTCCTTTTTGGGCCCTCCCACTAAAAGTGTCTCGTTTCTGAAAAAGGCAAAGATTGTGTGGACATAAATTAACTAACCAAAAGTCAAAAAATATATACCACAAAACACCATTTTCTTACCCTCCATGTCTGAAAGAAACAGGATGATAATAACGGGATTATGGGACAGAGTTAGTACTAGTTAGTCCTTAACAGCAATGACTGGATTTGCTTTATTCTGCATTTTCAAGTAACTTTGTCTTGTAAACTTTGTTTGTGTTATGTGATCTCTGGACAGGAAGCTATGAGTAAATCGAATTTTGAGAACTATACCTCTAGAGTACATGAGTCATTATCGAGCTGGACGCCAGACTGTATTGGGTTCAACCTCTTAGAGGCTGTACTCTGCCACATAACTCGCAAGGAACGTCCTGGTGCTGTGCTGGTGTTTATGACTGGGTGGGAGGATATTAGTTGTTTGAGGGATCAATTGAAAGCTCACCCTCTCTTAGGGGATCCGAATAGGGTCATGCTGCTTACATGTCACGGCTCAATGGCAACCTCTGAACAGGTACGTGGTTTAGTTACTTGGTTTTTGGATTTCATGTGCCTTTTGAGTTTCTTCTCTCTGTTCTTATGCTGCTTTAAATAATGTCACTTGTCTTCACATGCGACAATGGAGAAAAAGAAAATAAGTCTCCACGGAGGTAGAGCTCTTATGTTGATTTTTCTTGTTTAAATCTGCATATTTCGTGTGTTTGTGATGTTCCATGAGTTCACTTCTGTTATATCAGAGAAACCTCCAACAATTTTGAGATGCAAAACATGCTTTGTCCGTGAGGTCTTTCTTTGGGTGTTTTATGCTTTCAGTTTCATGATTCAAATTTTTATTTTAAACCATCTCCAACTTTTTATCCTACAGAAACTCATATTTGAGAGGGCACCTCCAAATGTTCGCAAAATAGTGCTTGCCACAAATATGGCAGAGGCAAGTATTACAATTAACGACGTAGTTTTTGTTGTTGACTGTGGAAAAGCAAAAGAGACTACTTATGATGCCCTAAATAACACTCCGTGTTTGCTACCTTCATGGATATCCCAAGCTTCTGCTCGCCAAGTGAGTTGAATGTTCTTATTTGTTTCACTTGTTCTGTATGGTTTGGAAGATTTTTGCTACATTACTCTAGTTCAAGGCAAGGGCCAGTTTAAGTACATTAATTGGAT
Organism: Lavandula angustifolia; assembly: GCA_028984105.1. Taxonomy (NCBI): domain Eukaryota; kingdom Viridiplantae; phylum Streptophyta; class Magnoliopsida; order Lamiales; family Lamiaceae; genus Lavandula; species Lavandula angustifolia. Next base: position 31,113,549 of record CM054808.1, read on the forward strand.
CTGGGTCTGCAGTACATTTAAACATCTTCTTGCTACTAAGCATTTAATTTCTTCCCCATGTACCATTAATTCTGTAAATCTTCCATAGGGTTCTTCAGTTTACTTTTCTATTATATTGCTAATTATTCTTCTGTGTCCTTTTTAGCCAATAGTGTTACTCATTTTGAATGTTTGGCTTGCAGAGAAGGGGTAGGGCTGGCCGTGTACAACCAGGCGAGTGCTACCACCTGTATCCACGATGTGTATATGACGCTTTTGCTGAATACCAACTCCCTGAACTTTTAAGAACACCATTGAACTCTCTCTGCTTGCAAATTAAAAGTTTACAAGTCGATAGTATTGGAGATTTTATCTCTGCTGCTCTTCAGCCACCTGAACCACTGGCTGTAAGGAGTTGTCTCTTCATTCTCTTATAAATATAATGCTGAAAGGTGTAAATATGGAGTCCGCATTTACCTTATACTCCGGCAAGACTTATCCAGTTTCAAGTACAGTTCCTCTGGTGTGAGGACCCTTCTCATGCAATTGGATAGTGTCGTTCTGTGGATCACAAGCAGAAATAGTTTTTTTCTGCTGGAGTCAGAAAAGTTTTTCTATAACCCTGATGATACTGTCTAACTAGAACTTTCTTCCCAAATTTGGTACTCTAAATGTGGGAATCCAAATTCTTTCCAATCTATAAAACCATCGTTTTACTGTTACGAGAAGGGAATACTGTGATGAGAGATACATTAGAAATAAATTCTGTCTTCAGAAGAAAGGCAATTGATCATAACTTTCTACTTTGCTAATATTCTTTCATAATGTCTTGCTTTGTTTTGGGATGTTTAGAATTTTTTTTGAGGAAATATGATTTTAAATACCATGGGGGAATAAAAATGTTTTGCAGGGAACTCCACTGGGGAGTTCGTAATATTGCTTGAGTTTGTCTTTTGGAAATACAAAAATGGTGTGTATATAAAATAAACCAAGCTTTTCCTTGTTACATGCGGCTTACTTTTGGCTGCATTTGGATTAAGGGTTTTGATTTAAGAAGGGTATTAATTATAGGATTATACTAACTTAACACATCTTCCATTTCAAACTTATCTTCACTATCTCAAGTTCTGGATATGGTTGAAGTGTGCATTTATTAAGTTATTCTTACGGATATAACTTTATTTTCACCTCCTTGGCCCTGTATGTCATCTTTGTTAATTCTCTCTGAACATTTCAGGTTCAAAATGCTGTTGACTTTTTGAAGATGATTGGTGCTTTAGATGAAAATGAGAACCTTACTCATCTTGGTATGTCAATTAAACATATCTGCACTCTACTCCTCTTAATATGTTGCCTTTTCACGTCTTATTAACGAACTTCTAATATTGTGAAATCAGGAAAATTCTTGTCTGTGCTTCCTGTGGATCCTAAGCTGGGGAAAATGCTTATCATGGGTGCTATCTTTTGCTGCTTTGAGCCTGTACTGACAATTGTGGCTGGTCTCAGTGTCAGGGATCCTTTTCTTCTGCCTCAAGATAAAAAGGATGTAAGTTGGCACATTTTACATGTATTTCATCATTGTCAGTGAATGTTGTATTTCAAAGGTTCTTATAGTAGGCACGATTGTTTTTGCATTCGCTTGAAGCATCAGTTCTTTGGTAAATCAAATTTTGTATATATTATATATATTCTGTTCCTTGTTTGGACAAGCATTTTATAAGTTACTTCTTGATGTGGGAATGAAACTGTTTTCTTTAGAAGGTGAAAACGGCTATAAAGGGAGAGCAGATTTTGATTTAGTATGAAAGTGTCTGCATCTATTATTCATCTTACGCTGCATGCTAATCATGATCATATATTATAGATCAGAAATATGGAACTATGGGTTTTCCTTAGCACAAAAAATTATAGGTTTCATATGCCCAGAGAAGCACTATGGTGTTCATCTTAGACAACATTTGTAAGTAGTACTCCGTATCGAGAGGTTCAAGAGGTGATTTTACATCTCTGACTGTGCAGTTGGCTGGGACTGCTAAGTCCAGATTCTCGGCAAAGGACTATAGTGATCATATGGCTCTTGTTCGCGCATATGAGGGATGGAAGGATGCAGAAAGAGAAGGATCAGCATATGAATATTGTTGGAGAAACTTCCTCTCTCTCCAAACTCTTCAAGCTATCCATTCTCTTCGTAAACAGTTTACGTACATCTTGAAGGATGCCGGATTGCTAGATGCAGATGGAGCAATTAATAACAGATTAAGTCACAATCAACAGTTGGTTCGTGCTGTAATATGTTCTGGCTTATTTCCCGGTATAGTGTCTGTTGTGGTGAGTTCTACTAGTTGTAACTCTTTTATTTTTTTGAGTAGAGCAAGTAACCTCGGCAGGGTTGACACATTGTCTTTTTCTTTATTTACAGCCTAGGGAGACAACAATGTCTTTCAAAACAATGGATGACGGGCAAGTCTTTCTTTATGCGGTATGCTGCCAACCTTATTTTGTCATCCACTCGAATGATTAGCCTTTCTTGGATACACTTAAGGATGGATCAAATCAGATATTCTTGTAGTATTAATTGAGAAAATGCAATTGCTCAAACTCCGAGTCTTGAATACTGTATCTTAATGGAGTCCATAAACAGAAAGACTATGTTTGGAGACAATTTAAAACTCCACTTGATGAACTAAAATCCTTCAAATCTCATGCCAATTCACAACTTGGGTAAAAGGCTATTATTGCCTTCAGAAAACTGTAAGAGGTTGCTGCCATTTGTCTGTCATTCTAACCACCAATAGATCTCTGCATGACCTTGTTAAGTTAGAAACGAGTCCAGTATGATCCTAATTTTTGAAATTTGATCTTGAACTCCTAGGAGCCCTGTGGTGCTCATTAGCTAAACAATTATGATCCTTTTCTTTTTTTGGATGAAGCCTAGGTGAAGGAAATTTCTTAATTAGGTTATAAAAGAAAATTATACAATTCTTGCTCATCGTTGGGAAAGTGACTTCATCCGTTTGTCTAATCATATATTTTCATTTTCTAGAACTGATGTTACTGAAAAATTGTTAATCACAACCACCAGATCTCTTTGGCATGCTTTTTATTCATCATTTGTGCTGAAGATATTTTTATGATTGCAATAACGATATTGTTTTACTGATTTTATCCAGAATTCTGTTAATGCACGTTACCAAATGATACAATACCCGTGGTTGGTATTTGGTGAGAAGGTGAAAGTCAATACTGTTTTCATACGTGATTCAACTGGAGTATCTGATTCTATTCTGATCCTCTTTGGTGGTAAACTGGAGGGTGGTGCTATGGTAATTTCTTTATCAGCTAAATGCTTTCTGTGTAACTGTATTATATAAGTATTTACTTATTGATTTATCTGGTTGTTTCAGGGAGGGCATCTTAAAATGTTAGAAGGATATGTCGAATTTTTCATGGACCCAAGCTTGGCAGAGTGCTACATGAAACTCAAGGAGGAGATCGATATTCTTCTAAAGAAAAAGGTGAATTTGCTCGTTCCATCTGCGTTTCTTTCCGCATCAATTCGCCTTTTACTTAATTTTCTCTAATTTTAGAAAAATGAGATTGATAATATTCAAAAGCATATTAAACTATTAGTTAGATCAGAATTTGAATTTAAAAAGGTTAAAGGGCAGATTTTCTTTATGCGGTTAGATCAAAAATGAAATACTACAAAAAATGAATTTAGATGATGATTTAGATACTTGACTTCCTTTCTCTTGACTTCCACTCATAGGAAGGTTTCAAATTGTTTAAAGTTTTGGTGACTGTTTTAAATGGAGTTAGCAAGCGTTTAGTTGCCTGACTTAGCATTGTTATACATCTGAATCTGGAAATGCAGCTTGAAAATCCTAGCATGGACATCCACAAGGAAGGCAAGTACCTCATGCTTGCTGTCCAAGAGCTGGTCTCAGGTGACCAGTGTGAAGGGAGGTTTGTCTTCGGTCGTGATAGCAAGAAAACCAGAGAAACGCCCGATAAGAACAGGTTTACAAAAGACGGTACAAATCCTAAGAGCCTGCTTCAGACACTGTTGATGAGAGCTGGTCACTCACCTCCCAAGTACAAAACCAAGCATCTCAAGACTAATGAGTTTAGGGCGTTGGTGGAGTTCAAGGGAATGCAGTTTGTGGGGAAACCGAAGAAAAATAAAGTCCTAGCAGAGAAAGATGCTGCTATAGAAGCATTAGCATGGCTAACCCAAACATCTGAGAATAGTCCTCCGGAGGATGTAAATTCTCCGCCTGATGTCACTGATAACATGCTGAAACTCCTGGGCAGACGGAGGAGGTCAAAGCGTAATCCACACTGAAACTAAGATCATCTTGATTCAGGATCATATCTGGTTTCATGGGGAGATTGTGTAAATTCGTATGGTTTTCGTTGTACATAACATTCACATGTTCGTTGCTGTTAGAAGGATTCCTCTAGCTCGAGGTTTTGAGTAGCCATAAGATACGGAGGTGAGCTAACTCCATATTGCTGTTACATGAAGATGTCGGCAAATAATATTTTTTGGTGCCAACTCCTATCTATGAGGTAAAGTTATGGCAACATTCTGCAGATAGTTAGCTGATTAAGACTAATTTGTTGTATAATAGATATGAATCTTGCAACAGCATTTAGTGGAGGGCTAGAGAAGCACTACTTTTGTTGCATTCTCAGACTTTTTTTACATGAGATTTGGAAATAATTTGCAATATTTTATTTGATTTATACATTAGGCTTTGTTTAAGTCCTTGTTGTTCCGCATTGACTTGGTAATCATTTTTTTGCCTAAATATAAGTTTGAATAATTCTCCCCTTCAAACATTTTTTAGGGGACGAGTGACTCAATTCTATATGTTGATGAAAATTATACGAATAAAACGAAGTAGAAACATTTCCATATATGCAAACTCCCTCCATTGTATGTATTGTAATATACAATTATAGCCTATGTGCAAGTATCCGAACACTACTCCTATTCATATTCTCTTTAGAAAACCTCCTAAAGATTTATAAAACTAATTCGGCACCATAAACAAATGGGACAAAAAATAACTAATATGAACAAGAAAACAAATGGAGTTAACTACTAGTCCTCCGTGGAAGATCAAAAACCTGATTCATCTCTACCTCTGAGTCTCGTTGCCTCAAATTCCCAAACTTCTCTGCTTCTCTGGCGATCTGAATGTCGTTCGGTTTACAGTACTGGTAAAAAGCTTTTACAACGAAACGAGGAACCAGTGCTCCCACTGTGATGCCAAGCAGGCATACCCAGAACAACTTAGTCTTTGCAATCATAAGGAAAGCCCTGCCCAAATAGTTGGATACAAATCAGTTCTAACACGTGTTTCATTGTTTTTTTGTTTTTTTTATCTTGCATAGTTGTATCAGATCATTAACGCATAGATGTAAAAAGGTAGAGAATCTTACCAGTAACCGGGCAGGAAGGGCAAGGCGTCGATCACCATAATGCAGATGAAAGTGGCGATTATAGAACCCCAGATGGCTGCATGGGTTATCCAGTACCATCTGATCACATCCATGGCCAAATGTATATTCACCACAATAACAACTGCAAGTATCCAAAGATCCCCTAACGCAGAGCCACCAACAGTACTCTCCCAGTAAGCCAATAGAGGTACAAAAAAGACAGCTATGCTTTGCCACAAGGTGTCAGCTATTGTGATCCAGAATAGCTTCCCATTGTAGCTCTCATCCCTCTGCCCGGCCGCGTACAGTTGAGGATACTTCAGAAGAGTACTTCTACCTAAATCCTTATCAAGAATACCCACTACTATAGTAGGCACAGCAGTGTATATTACTGAGTACAACACAGAGCTCCAATCTGTGATTGCAGTTGTGAGGGTGAATCCTGTGAATAGCACATACCTAGATAGACACACACATAATATCACTAACGAGGCAATTCCTCTACCAATATTCTGCCTTAAGAGTTAAAGAAGTGAAAATTACTTACCAGAATAGAACAAAGACAAGAACAACATTTCTGTAGAAGTTGTACAATATCATGTAGCTGATCCTTTGATAGTTCCAATGTCCGTGAATTAGTAGTAAAGGGACCAAGAATCTGAACTGTCCCATTGCGAAATCTGATGCCATGACAGCTTGCCTTCCTTCTTGGCCACTGATTCCAATTCCCACATCCGCCTTTTGAATCATTGAGACGTCGTTTGCTCCTGAGAGTTAGCCATGAAGGAGACTTGAGTTTACTCACCATAATTGGACAAAGAAATGATGTGAAGATACTTACCATCACCAATGGCGAGTGTCATGTCATCAGTTCTGTGTTTTATGAGGGCCACTATACCGGCTTTCTGCAGTGGAGCCACCCGACAACATAGTACCACGGTACATTTGCTAGATAAGTCGAAGAGCTGCGAGAAAAGATCAATACAGAATAACTAAGTAATCTCATATATAACTTTGTATAGTATGTGAATGAATGTGGGTTTGTCTCCATGTAGTTAGTTACCTTTTCTTCGAGTTCAGTCTCCAAGATATAAACAAGGCTCGTTCCATCAATGATTAAGGCAAGTTCAGTAGCTCCACTAGAATTGGAGTGAGACATGGTTGAGAGCTTCTTATAGAGCTGCAAAGCATCATCCAAGCTCCTTCTACACGAGTCCTTAGAGTTGTTGTTTATCACTATCTGAGTCATCCTACCAGTCAGGAGCTTCGAGGAGTAGCCAATTGAGATGGCGGTTTCTTGCTTGTCCCCGGTTAAAACCCAGACCTTGATGCCAGCCATTCTCAAAGACTCGATAGCTTCTGGCACGCCTTGCTGCAGCTTATCCTCTATCCCAGATGAGCCTAATAACTTGAGATGGTTTTCTACATTGTTGGCAACTTTACGGAGCAGATTTGCTCTGCCCATCAAGGCTGTGCTTGCTGACTCATAAGATGACTGCCATTGTTGAAATTCGGATGGACTCAATTCGCGCATTCCTATAACAAGCGTTCGGAGACCCTTTGATGAGTAAGAGTGGAGATGAGCCTCAGTTGCTGTTACCATGTTCGAGTTCAAGGATTTGTCGATCACTCTGAACATGGTTGTATCAGCTCCTTTTACAAAAACCTTCACTGAGTTGTCCGGGCATCCTAGAATAACCGACATCCTCTTCCGGTCACTATCAAACTCATGTAAACCCAAGACGTTGAACCTGCACTGCCCATTAAGAGGTTTTACCATAAGAAAGTGAAAAAAAAATAAATCAAAAGCTAGAAATCAAGTAAAAGGAAATCATCATATAATATAAAGATAAGCCTATTTGAAAGGTAAGGGAACTTAGATGATTTAGAGAGATAAAAGTAGCAGAAATCTCAGCTATGAGATCAAAAATTAACTTAGAGAAACAAAAAAGGTTGTTTAAGAGTAACTAGATTACATTCTTTTTCATCATTTTGTGTTGGGTGCAGAAAGAGCTTATTAGCTCTACCAATTAGTAACTTATGTCATAGGGGGAAATCAACTTCCAATATACAACTGATATTATATGATAAATGGCAGTATCATAGCATAACTAAAGAAAGTGAAATATAAATCTAAGTGCAGAAAGTGGCTTAAATTACCTTTGTCTTTCCCCTTGGATGCCTATAACTATGTGCCCTGAAGTGCGTTCGATAAGCATAAAACCGTACGAGGCAGCAGCATAGACCAATGCCTGTTCATCAGGAGACTCCCCTTGATATTCTATCAATTTTACAGCAGGGTCAGCTGTCTCAGCAGTGAGAGGCACAATGGTGTTGCAAGCAGCCAATGCCACCAGGAAATCATGAACATGTTTGCCTTCATCTGTATGTTTCATCTTCGACAAACTTAGAAGCTCTGGATCAACTTTCACACTCATCTTTGGCCTCAAAACAATCCCATCAACTGAAATCAAATGACAAAAAAAGAGAGAGAATGTAATGAGAAAGACAACACAAACAACAGAATGCAGCAAGAGAACAAGAACTTCTCTCATTATACCTTCAACTGAGTATCCTGTTTGCCCATCTTCAGTATCGATCTTCCCATTATCGTAATCTACTCCTCCAACACTTGCACACTGAAACTCCATCTTGTTCTCAGTGAGAGTGCCGGTTTTGTCCGAGAAAACATACTTTATCTGCCCCAAATCTTCATTTATATTCAAGGCCCTACACTGGAACCTTGAATTAGTGGACTTATCAAACATCCTATCATCTCCAATCATGAAATAAGCCTGGCCAATACGAACAAGCTCCACTGATATGTACAATGATATTGGAATCATGACTTGGAACACAATAACAGACATGAGGAATACAAAGAAAACCTCCATCCCCCAACCATAGTATTCGTACTTTTCCACTTCAGGTTCTGAGTAGTCATACTTTCTGTAAAACTGCATCAGATAAAGCTCCTTCCTATGGCGTCTAAGCCAAACACCATGACAAATGGAAACAACCGTACACAACGCCACAAGGAAGAACGAAAGGATGATGATCTCTTTGTTCATACGCTTCTCAAGACGACTCCTTTTGGATGGAGCACCAGCATTGTTAAGCATGGCCTTTGTCTCTTTCCCTGCATAGACTGCAACACCAATAGCCCAGTCAGTGTTCTTCAGCTCACAACCGCGTAGGATTATATTAGACGGTCCAAGAGAAATACGATTTCCATCAATCTCCATGTTTGCTTGAAAACCATATATATTCCTATTTGGCTTCTCACACTTGATTACTCCACTTATATTCTCCACCATTGGATTCTTCATTTGAGTCTCCTGCTTTGCATATCTTGTCTTCAAATTTGACTCCCCATCAAGATTCGTCGTCTGAACATAGGCCACACCGGTCGAATCACTAGTCGAGAGAAGCACCATATCACAAGGAAGAGTCTCATTTGCAGTGATTTTGATAACCTCCCCAACACAAACATCCTTCCACTTCTTATGCTCAAACTGATCATTCATCAACACCAATGCTAGCCTATTATTCTCAATCCTATCAGACCTATGCCGCCTATAATCCTCATAAACATCCTTAACAGCTGTAACAAACAGCACAAAGGCTAGTGGAAGAATAGAAGCTTCACGGCCAAACACAGCCAGCTGAGGAAGCTGGTTGAGAATGGCAATCACAAGAAAGTAAATGTAAGCTATTCTATGAAACTGCTCAAACAAATTCCTAGGCAAGAAAGTCAAGATAGTATACTTGGAAGTCCTTATAGAATTCCCAGCAAACTGAAACTTGTCATTAGTTCTAGAAGGATCATTCACATACACTAACCTTGCATCCTCATCTTTAATCTCTTTGTAAGAGGTGCTTAGCCCTCCGGAGCTAGCACCCCTCGAGCCATACCTAACCGGGTTCGAATTCGGATTTGAATCCTGCCTCTCACTAAAGCTCACCTCCCTAATGGACTTGCTGCTGGAGGTCTTTGAATGAATGGATTGAATCGAAGAATTCCTTGTAAAATCAGGAACTTGATGAGAGGTTCCACTGATTTCAAACTGGGGATTTGAATTTGAATTCATGGAAGAAGAACCTGACATAGAAGAAATAGGAATGGAACTATCAAAAGCAATAGGAGTGTAGGGAAGCTGGGAAGCTCTTATCTACCGGGGGTTCAAGGTGAAGGAATCAACAAAGGCCGCTGCTGTGAGGCCATGATCCCAACATCAAAAAAGCACAAAACTCATCTCTCCCTCTCTCTCTCAATACCCAAAATTAGCAAGAGCAGAACCAAATCACAAAATTGAAGTGGTGATCACAACCAAAAGCAAAAGAATTGAAGGCCCAGATGAAGTTGACAACTCCTCAACTAAAACAAGCGAGAACCAACTCAAAAAGCAATCAGAAAAAGCTTCACAACTCAACTTTTTTTAATTCGTTTATAAAACTAAAAGATGGGCAGTGGGAAAGAATAGATGTGATTAAACAATGAAGAGATAGAAAGAATTTCAAGTGCTCTATTATGGCTAAGCTAAAGATAGAGCATTGATTAGAATGGGGCACTGCAGACTTAACTCCTTTGAGATTATTGCAAGAACGATAGGAACAGCGCAGGAAGGAAAAATGATCAAATTTTTCCCACAGGGCGGCGTATAATTTGGTTTGATGTGATTGGAAACCAACCCATTTATCACCATTCTTAGCTTTGTACGTGAGAATGGAGGGAGAAAATTCAAAGGTCAAAACGCATAATTTTCTTGAAATAGAAAAATAGAAGAAGGGAACGTGCCAAGAAAGTTGGAAGAAAGAAAAGTCGCAGTAGGTGGCGAGGGGAGAATTGGTTCAATCGAAAATTCTGGATTATTAGCAAGGATTTTTCAATTATTTCGACTAAAATCTGATCTGGGTTTTATTTAATTTTGTTTATTGCCAGCAAAGCTTAAAGAAGTCGTTCTTGCAAGGAATCTGAGGTTGTCTTTTGAATATTTTGGTCAGCAGTTGGTTGCTTCTAGAAGCTGCAGAGACGTTGAGAGGAGCGGCTTGCCTGCAATTATGAAACGTGGACATGGCCTGCATGATTTTATATTTTATAATAATTATATATATGAAGAATTACAAAAATAGTCATTCCTATAATTTTAGTACGAATATTTGCTGATTAGGAGAATCAAGATGATCCTATTCATAAATTCCATTCTCGAAAGTACCAACTCACGAGTTGAAATTAAAAATAGTTTTAGTACGAATATTTGCTCCACCAACTACCACTAAAGAGCCTAATATATATAATTTTTTAATTTTTATTTTATTTACTGCGTTTGGAGATTGATGACTACGGACAAAAATTTGGTCACTAGGGCGTGTTAGCTATTATTTATTATTAGTAATTTTTTATCTATTTTTATTTAATGTTACGAGAATTATTTTAATTAAAAGTATAGAATTTTTATATTAATATTAAAAAATAAATAGAATTGGTTGGGTGGTAGAGTGGTGAAAACGTTTCTTTCTTCTATATTTTGAAAATATATCATGGTTACAAGAGTCTATCCATTGCATATAGACTTTAAGGGCATTGTGACATAACCGTCGAGGTTAAATAGAAACCTAACAGATCGAATAGAACAATACATAGACAAGTAAATCCCTTATGGCTTGCTTGAATATCATTTACATGGACCCACTTCTCATTTCATTTGTGGAATTTTAAAAATTATGATACTTTAAACACTAAAAAATATCTTAATTGGTATTTCTAAATTTAAGATGTTTGTCTTCTTGATTTTATAAAAACTAACATGAGCTTTCTTCTTTTACCCACTTTTATATAAAAAAATACAAAACTACTCATCCATTAAACTTATATTCACCAAATACCCAAGATTACCAATTTGCCCTCAAATTTTTCTCAGCTTTTTTGTTTTTTTTTGTTTTTTTGTTAAACTCTTTCGGTCTTAATGGAGTCCTTATGGGTGCCTATGACACCCTTAGGCACTTCGTTATTTAAATTTTAGTGCCTAAGGGTGCCGATCATTTTATCGGCACCCATGAGGTACTATATAATTTTTTTAAATCAACATATTCCCTCCGTCGGCCTACAACTTCTTCGGCCGATAGAGGGACTCTTTTTTCGAATTATTCTATGATCGCCTAAGGGTGCCAATCATGTTATCGGCACCCATAGGCACTATGTATTTTTTTTAAACCAACATGTACCGTCTATCGGCCTATAACTTCTACGGCCGATAGAGGGACTCTTTTTCGTATTATTCTATGAGTGCCTAAGGGTGCCGATCATGTTATCGGCACCTATAAGCACTATGTATTTTTTTTTAAGCATGAATTCGAAATAACAATTTTTTTAACATGAAGTGCATATATGTGCCGATGGGTGCCTACGCAGAATCGCAGTGCCTTTACTCGCAGTGCCTATGGGTGCCTAAGGGTTATTTGCTCTATCGGCACTGACAATTATATTCGGTGCCATCGCAGAATCGCAGTGCCTTTACTCGCAGCTTTTGACTAACTTTTATGAACAAAAAAAAAAAAATTAAATACCGAGTGCCGATGGCAGTACCTTTGGCAGTGCCGATGGGTTGCATTAGTCAATCGGCACTCGTTGTTATACCTGTTTATCAATTGTTTTATTAACAAAAAAAAAATTAAGAGTGCCGATGACAGTACCTTTGGTAGTGTCTATTGACTGCTTTTGCCTATCGGCACTCGTAATTTAAATTGTTTATCAATTATTTGATTAATAAAAATTATTTTTGAAATTGGATAATTCTAGTGCCGATGACAAACAATCGGCACCCGTAGAGTCTCATCAGCACCAGTTTGCCAATTGAAAAAAGCAAGGGTAAATAGGTAATATCGAGTATTCTCTAATTATTATTATAGTTGGTGGGTATATTTGTATTTTTTTAGTGAGAATGGTTAAAAAAACATATTTCCAATTATTATTTCTATATCTGATTGGCCTTTCTGAGAATACACGCACACTGCACGCATAGGGGAGTGGTTGTAATTCTAATTTTTATTTATTTATTTCTAATTTGTCTATATTCTATAGGTTTCAAGTTTCCTCATCTAATACGTCACAAAATATCTAGAAAATAAAAGACACAAAATATCTAGAAAATAAAAGATGCTTCGTGACAGAGTAGTATGTCTTTACTCCATATATGAATATATGAATTTGGTAGAAAATGTAAAATCCTGTTAAATTAGTACTCCCTCCGTCCCATTAGTAGTGTCCCATTTCTTTTCGGCACGGTTATTAAGAAAATGGTGTTTTGTGGTGTGTATTGTTTGACTTTTGAGTGATTGATTCTTGTCCACATATTTCTTACCTTTTTTAGAAATGAGACACTTCTAATGAGACAACCAAAAAAGGGAAATGTGACACTACTAATGGGACGGAGGGAGTATAATAAACTATAATTGCTGCGAGAATATAATTTGCGATCCCTAAATTTTCGTTAGGAGACACTTTTAGTAGTAATAATTAATTTGGAATTAGTTTTTCTTATAAATAAAATGTGCTACCTAATACAATTCCCCCATACCTCAGTTTCATAAACCTAAGAAACATTTTTTAGAAATTATATAAAGTTGAATTATTCCACGCGCAAAGATGATGTAATTGGAAGGCAAGCAGCAAGCTTATGTTGACTTGATTGAGCTTTTTATTATAGAATTTCTTAACCAATCACGTTAGCAAATAATATCATCTCATTACAAAAGAATCGTATTTTTTTTAATTATTCTATTAAAAATGGTTCATATTTAGAATAATACTCTAATATAATTTAATAGGCCACACTATTTTTACATCATTTTATTCACAAAGTATAACTTTCTTGATTTGCGTAACGAAAAATTTTGAGTAGTAATTATTTAAGACTAATGTTAGAAAAACAAAATAATTAAGTAATAATAGTGACCCATCATTTAATGGGCCAAATTATTGAAGAGCATGAGACCCATTAAACATTAGTATATTGTTGCCCATAACTCTAGGCCTGTCCAATAAATCCAAATTATGCAAGGAATTAGGTCCATTACAACATAGTATTGGGCCCATCTAAGGAAAGTGTCGTTTTACGGATTTCTTGTAAGTGCCAAATTGAATATATACATGTGTTCAGAGTGTCGACCATTCTCTCTCTACTTTTCTTTTTCCCACTTGCTTGCTTCAGAGTGTCTTTACCATGGCCGGAGCCTTCCTCCCGTCGGCCGAGTTGACGGCGAGCGGCCGCCCCGTCTTCAAATCAGGTGAAGTTGAGTGCTCCCTCCTCTCCGCCGTCGACCTTCTGTCTGAAGACACGCCCACCTTCCCCCACCTCAAGTCCGGCGTCGTCATCCTTACCACCCTCCGCCTCCTATGGATCCCGACGGAGACCATCTCCCACACCAACTCTTCTTGCTTCATCCCTCTATCAGCCGTCCGACACATCCTTTCCGCTAAGAAATCGATCAAATCCATGTTCCACAGCCCCAGAATCCGCTTTCAGGTCGCCGCGACGCCGGAGGGGGCCGTGGAGGAGAGCGGAGGCGTGAGGTCTCTAACGATCACGTTGATAGTGAGAGGGAAAACTGATCCGGATTCGTTTATGGGGAAATTTTGGGATGCTTGGAGAGGGAAGGCGTGGGAATCCAGCGGGTCGGATTTAGGGGATGGCGAAGGGTCGAGTTCTGCGTCTCTGGCGGTTAGAATGCCGGTGGTGGGGTTGGCGGGGATATTGAGGAAGGAGCAGGAGATGTGGGAGAGTACAGATAAGAGCCTGCAGGATGCTTTTCAGGATTTGAATGCTCTCATGGTCTGTAAGTGTGCTAATGCAAGCCTATGCTTAGATTGAATCAATCTTTGAGATAAACTTTATGTTTTGCTGGCGGAACGATGATGTGGTTTGGTGAATGCACGATATTTGATATTTATCACCGTTCGTAGATTGGGTTTAAGATGATGGTGGAGTTAGATAATTAGTTTATAAATGAAGTACAGATAGGAAATTATATCTCTTCAAACTATTTCTTGGTCCTTTCGAAGGGAAAGTTAATCTCAATTAAGCTGTTCGATAAGTGAATCAGTGTCTGGATCTGGTTTCATGTTTTATGAAGGTCATAGCACATTTTGCAGAACATTGTCTTTCATGTTTTTAAGTTTGTTTAAGTTTAACAAGTACTCCTGTTTTGAGGTAGTATACTGTGGAGGCTAATCAAGTTCTTAGTTTTAAGGGCCGATGTTTATGGAGTCTGCCGTATAAAGCAGATGAATAAATGGTCTAATGAGAATACTATTTGCAACTGAGAATAGGCACTATCGGTAGTTTCAGTATCTATAGAGTACTATTTGATGTAGTGGAACGGATGATAGTTATTTCATTATGTGAGATATGAAACACGGCAACCAAGGAGCACGCAGATCGCCAAAACTCATTGTTTCTCCTAAAAAATGGACTTCTCCAGCGAGGGAACACATTAAATATTTACCTAAACCAGTAGGATCATGAACCCAATTATTGAAGTTATACCATTTTTAGCTTCTAGGGTCTATTCTTTGTTCAAACTGCTCTTACTAACTGGAATAAAATGCAAATAATTAGTAGATACGTTCGGGAATGGGCTAGCGTTATGAACTTATAGTCTGATGATCGAGTCGATTCATTATTATAAGTTCAGCTTCATAGATGGTGATCCACTTTTCTTCCATCATTAAGCTTCTGTGTCTAAATTCAAAAACAGAGCAAAGCAAAGGAGATGGTGTCGCTTGCTGAGAAAATGAGATTAAAGCTTCTCTCTGGGTCAAATAGTCAAACTAGTGTGGCGGAGGATGATGAGATGGGTACCAAGGAGATGCAAGATTGGTTGTTGAGTGTTGGTATTGTATCTCCTGTTACTAAGGAGTCTGCTGGTGCTTTGTATCATCAACAACTATCTCGTCAGGTATGTTTTATTAGCTATTTCGGTTCTGTTATTCCGTGCTCAACATTCTATCCTGGAACATAAAAATGGCAAGTAGATGTTGATTTATTAGGTGTTGGTACCCTATGATTAGGTGTAACAAGATGTATTATCACACCTGGATAGGTTTTTAAAGGTTTAGGAGTGAGAAGGTGACAATGATAGGAATTTGCTGTCTCTTTTAGTTCTTTTTGCAAATGTTTTTTTTTTCATCTTTAAGTGTCCTCTAGAATCATGATTATGTATTTATTTCCGTTTCATTCTCTTATTGCCAACTTTGAAATGATGCTGACACTTATTGTTTACGGTTGAGTAGGATATCTGTTTGGTATTTGTATTTGGTTTTTATCCTTCTTGTAATTGAGGATACCTTGCATCTCATAGTGCTTTTCTGGTTTCCATAATTTAAACCTTAGTCAGTGAAGGAAAACAGTTTGGTGGAGATATAAACTGGATAGAGTTTCTCCTAACCAGCTATTTTTCTTAGATTATAAAATGTTTTATATTCTCTTGAGATAATGCTGCTCATGATGGCTCTCGGGTCGTGTAGCTGTTAAACTTTTCCCCTTCATATAGTAATGGAGTTGCTAAGGATGTTCTTCTTGTTAGTTGGCAGATTTCATAAAGATGCCATTAGAGAGAGCTGGAGGAATGATTAATTTGATTGATGTCTATTGCCTATTCAATCGAGCCCGAGGCACAGGTGATACTTAGTTGCATGTTCTCTTCATGGCTTGTAATAATTCAGTTTGAAACTTATTGTTAAGGTATCAAGATTATTCTGCATGCCTTTCATCGAATATGTAATTTAGTTATATTTTGTTATTTCAGAGCTGATATCTCCTGATGATCTACTGCAAGCGTGTTCTCTCTGGGAAAAGTTTGATGTGTGCGTAGCTTTCAGTTTTTGGATTTATTACTTATTTTTGTTCCTGCAATAAAAAAATATAATAAATACACGTTTTATAGAACTTGGTGCTTTGAACCTCTTGTAGACAAATTTTCTCTGGTTATTGATAATTCTTTTGTCTCTTTTGTATGACAGCCCAGTTATGCTTCGGAAATTTGATAGTGGCGTTGTGGTGATCCAGAGCAAAACTCACAGTGACGAAGAGGTGATTTCTCTTTCAGATGATTGAATCTTGATATAGTTGTGTTTTCATCCTATCATCTCCTAAGATTAAAATATTAATGTACTTTCTCCTTACTTTTCTATAATGTGTTTGTTCTTCAATTAATGACTGCTATTCTGACCTTATTTTTCATGCCTAGGTATTTGCCCGGATTGCATCACTGATAATGAAGCCGGAGGCCTTATTAAATGGAATCAGTTCGGTTGATGCTTCAAGGACTCTGGGGGTTGCTCCTGC
This sequence comes from Lavandula angustifolia, assembly GCA_028984105.1. NCBI lineage: Eukaryota > Viridiplantae > Streptophyta > Magnoliopsida > Lamiales > Lamiaceae > Lavandula > Lavandula angustifolia. Next base: position 31,130,324 of record CM054808.1, read on the forward strand.
TGTGGCTAAGGAATATCTTCTTGCTGCTGAAGGAAAAGGCATGATATTCACTATCATCTTCCGGTTTTTAATACTGCTTCGATTATTTTCTGACATGTTATCCTTGCAGGATTGCTTTGTAGAGATGTCAGTCCTGATGGCTTTCGCTTCTACATCAATTTGTTTCCAGAACTTAATCGAGAAGATATATACCAGTAAGTTGCGAACATGCAGTTAACTGTCTCTTTTTGACTTGTCATGTTCTGCTCCTAACAATATACTACGACTCAACAAAAATTATGGTAATTTATAGTTGCAGCCCCACTCTCTGCAAACACCATAAACCAAACAACCAAAGACGAACATAACCTTATAGCTCTGAGAAGAAGTAATTACTCCGAAAAGAATCACCTTGTCTTTGCCAAATGCTATATAAACTAGAAGATCAATGATATTATTGCATGACTCTGGCTTCTTTGTCTAACTTACAGTTGGGTTTTCTATTAGTTTGAAGTTCTAAGTCTTTTGTGAAGCCATCTTTTACAGCTATTTACCTTCAAGTTACCTCTATTTCTTGTTTTTGGTGCCAGGGTTAAAGATCACAGTAGATATAGCACATGGATTAAGGCTGTTCTATCCAGGTCAGACATCATTCCTGCTGTATATAAACTTTTGCACTTGGTTGTAATGTGCGTAGTTCAGAATTGCTTATGAACTACATACATAGCTGCATCAGAAGCAGTACTTCGATAATATCTCATCTCCAACGACTGCAGGTAATATTGCCGGGGTGGCAAAGCATTACGCGGAGTCAGTGGCTGTCGACGTAGCAGTTGATGGAGTTGTGCTGGGGATTCTTCCCTTCATTCAAGAAAAGACGAACTTGAAAGCATCGAAAGGGGAAGTCTGGAAGATATGCTAATCGGTGAAGTATTCTCAGATCTGAGCCCTGAAGTATTGAAATCAAATTTGTGTGTACGGATTTAATGCAACTAACTCCTTTGAAACTGAAATCAAAGTTAATGACAGGATTATTTCCAATTCACAGTGGTAGCCAAACTCCAGAATAAACATCGTATAATACTCTGCTTAAAGTATTTTATTTTATTTTTTTAATTTGAAGATATTCATAATGAAGAAGAACAGTTGGTTGGTCCAGCTAATTAGATTTTCGTATTTTTTGGCTTAATTTTTAAAATAAGATAGTCCTCTGAAAATACTCATCTTGCATGACGCATCCCTTAGGCCCCGTTTGGTTGTTGAAAAGGAATGAAATCGGTATGAGGAATGAAACATGAGAGGTATGAAATGAGGAATGATATCAAAAAAATGTTGTTTGGTTGTAGTATGAATGAAGTTGATTCTTATATGTGTTTGGTTTTATGGAGGAATGGAATCAATTAATTATTTTAAAAATAATTCTTTAAATAGAAATAATATTCATTCCATATAATAATAAAATTAAATGATGTCAATATACGGAAAAATGGAAAAAAAAATTCAGAAATTTGCAAGTCTGCAACCTAGAAATAATAATGAAATAAAAAAAAAATCCAGAAATTTGCAAGTCTGCAATCCAAAAATCCAGAAAAAAACTATACAGTCAATTAATTAGGCACCATTATTACAAAGGCAGTAGAAATTAATTAGGATCTTGATTTACATTATGCATCTAGAATAGTCTCCTGCTAAAAAATCTTCTTCCCCCCACTTAATCAGACAGAACCCACCAAAGAAAAAGCATTGCTACTACATTACTAGCAAGAAACACCATTTCTTGACGGTTGCGGTGACGGTGGTGGAGGCAGCGTGAAGCTGTGATGGCGGCGGTGGGATGTCGTGGGATGGCGATGGCTGTGATGGCGGTGTGGCTGTAGGGTGGTGGTGGTAAAGGTGGAGATGGAGCGGTGGGATGGCGTGGCGGCGGTGGGATGGTGTGGTGGTGGTGGAGATGGCGGTGGCTGGTGGGATGGCGTCTTGGTGGTGGAGATGGCGGCGGTGGCGGTGGGATGGCGTCTTGGTGGTGGAGGTGTGATGCTTTGAAATTATAGTGGAAGAGAAGAGAAAGAAGAAAAAGAGAAAGTGAGGGAGGAGAACGAACCCCCCAGAAAGTGCCGATTGGGAGGGTTGGGGAGGGGGATGAGGTTTCATTCCTCTTCGATTTTTCACGAACCAAACACATGGAATGAAATGATACTTTTACTTTCATTCCTGATTCCATTCCTTGACACTAACCAAACGGGGCCTTAAAAGACAATTATTAAAGAGATTAAATCAATACAAAAATAATGACTCAATATTAAAGTTTATCATATCCGTGTCAACTCCTTCAAGACAAGAATTTGTTTATTTCATGTCATAATTGTATCAACTCTCTCAATCTCAATAAATAATGATATATGTAACGAAATTATTTATAAAAAAAAAAAGAAAGAAGATTCGAGGAGAAACATCACAAAGATATGATAGGAATATATGTAAGTTTTAAAATAGTCAACGTCGAGACAATAACTGGAAATTAAAATATAAAACAAATGAAGTTAAGCCATGCCTACCGAACCAATGAGTTGAATGAATGGCGGGTTGGTAGTTTAATTGGGTGCACGTCGTATTGATCCAAGTTTCAATATACAAATAAGTTTTTAGTTGTACGCGTTAACGTTGGGTGCCGCCTGCAAAAACCATCTCTTTCGTTGACACATTCAATGTCAACGTGCTCTTAGTATTTTGAGGGAGACAACATTCTCTGGTGTGCCTAGTCAGACATTTTACTCATTACGCTGTTATATTAGTGACTCAAATTCTATTTCACTATTATTCACGTCGAAGAATTAATCATTAAGATTATTAACTTCACCTATAAATAGATAAATTCTCTATTTTTTTAGGTGTGCTTCTACGCATCATATCCCACGTGTGTTATGTGATTAGTTAGTTGGACTTGTGATCATATTTTTGTAGGTATGTTTTTTTGGCCTATGACCATATTCCGGATGCCCATTTTTTATTCTCCTCTTTTACAACGAATTTTCTCCATAGATCTATGGACCGAACCACGTGAATTCTTGTATTATTGTTTATTTTTTCGTATTTATTTTACTTGTATTTTATAATAGGAGCTAACTTATTGCGCTTGTGAGGATTTAGTGTGACAATATTATTGTTAATATTGATAGCGAGACCTCAAAACTTGTCAATTTACAACAATCATATGCGTACACATTGTGATATTCGACATCTACGTGGAGACGAACTCAGAATTGACTATCGGATACCAATGAAGATTTATACCAATAGACCACATGCAAAGTTTGAAATGTGATGAATTAATTTTATTTACAAATTATTGAGAAAAATTCTTAGTTCCTTACCTTTCTAAAACACTTTATTCAATTTATCGTTGTTATTTCCTTTAAAAAACACAAATGAACGCGTGAATTCAAAAGAAAAGAAAAATGCAAGAGTAAGAAAAGTTCTAATGAGATATATAATTACAATATCCAAATTTGACATCAATCCCAAAAAAGATAGAAATGTAACATTTTTGGACTTGCTTATTTTTCTAGTCACTTTAAACGAAGTAGAATGCAACAATATTACACATCTGTAAACCATTTCCACGTTGACGATCTCAACAAACTTTTGAGATCCACCTAAACTATTCCAAATATTTTGCTTACTTTACAGCGGTATTAATTTCTTTTACTTTCTAGAATAAGGAATGTATCTCATCATGCATGTCGACTATAGCCTATAATTTTGCCTCTATATACACCATGTGGGGAAGTTAACTAGTAAGTTATTTTTGTTGAAATTGATGAAGCACACACTTATAAATAGAATTGGACTTAAGCAGGATTGATTGATGGACATGAAAAAAAAAAAAAAAAGAGTTAAATATATAGCATGATAAAAATTAATGAAAGGAATATTGCAAATTAACTTCACCAATATTTTAGAGTCCAATCTTAGCCTAAACTATTAATTGTTAACATTCATATAATATAAATTTCATCGCCTCCAGATTCCAACTAAAACACGACTAATAATAATAATTAACTTAATCACAACTTATATATATCATATACAAACAGTCATAATTTCTGCATTTGAAATTTCCATTGTCAACTCTTTTGTTCTCATCTACTACAACATAAATAATCAAGACAACCTGTACGGATATGCCACTCTTCTTCTATATAACCTGCAGTCGTCCCACATCCCTTTCCACAACTACTAAAAACTCAAACTTAATTAGCTATGGAGCTTAAATTCTTAATACCATTGTTCCTCTCTCTCTCCTCCTTTCTCTTTCTAGGCAACGCCAACAAAAATCCCTCCGCCGGCGACATCAGCTGGTGGTGCAACCAAACACCCTACCCGGAGCCATGCAAACATTTCTTGACCAACAACGGAGTCAAAACTCTCCCCAAGCACAAATCCGACTTCCGGAAGATGGCCGTTAAACTCGCGTTGGAGCGCGCCATCACGGCCGGCGGCAACACCAAGGCCCTCGGCGGCAAGTGCCGGAACAGCAACGAGAAGGCGGCGTGGGCCGACTGCGTCAAGCTCTACGAAGACACCATCGAGCAGCTCAACAAGACGGCCGATCCGTACACGAAATGCACCGAATTCGACACCCAGACGTGGCTGAGCACCGCGCTGACCAACCTGGAGACGTGCCGGACCGGGTTCGAGGAGCTCGGCGCCGCCGACTTCGTGCTGCCGCTCATATCCAACAACAACGTCTCGAAGCTGATCTGCAACACGCTCGCCCTCGGCGACGGCGACACCACACACGAGACGAGCGCTTACTACAAGGATGGTTTTCCGGCGTGGGTCCGGCCGGGGGAGCGGAGGCTGCTGCAGACGGGGGCCGTGCGGCCGAACCTCGTGGTGGCGCAGGATGGGTCGGGGAACCACCGGACGATCAAGGCGGCGATTGATGCGGCGGCGCAGAGGAGTGGGAGTGGGAGGTTTGTTATCCACGTGAAGAGGGGGGTTTATAGAGAGAATTTGGAGATTGCTGGGAGCAAGATGAAGAATATTATGCTGCTTGGTGATGGGCTGAGGTACACTATTATCACAGGTAGTAGAAGCGTCGGAGGAGGCTCCACCACCTTCAATTCCGGCACCGTCGGTAAGTCCCTCCACCATCTCCGACGTCGGTCATTGATGTTTAACTTAAAATTCTTTCATTAAATCTAATTGCCACAGTTTTACTTGATTAGAAAATTTATCGATTATGGTTAGTTAACAATTTTTCAAAAATACAATTTTTTGTGTCTCTTGTCTATTAGGCAAAAGTTTATAAATTTCAGTCAAACTAATCAAGAGTTTATGAGCTGATTACGGCGCTAGCTAGCTATATATATGCCTATATAGAAGTATAGAATAACTTGCAATAAATATTTTTGATTAACGATTTTTTAATAAAGTCTAGTTTAATTATCTCATTGATATAAAGAATTAGGCTATAAAGTTCTTAATTAGATGGCGTAACAAATACGTTAATTAATTTGCAGTTTGAAGGTGTCAGTCAAAATAAGTTTGAAAAATGTATGTAGATCGTTTCAATTTCCGAATACTTGACAAAAATAAGTGTATCTAGAAGCAAAAATAAATAATATCTATTTCATCAGTTTTAATCTCATAATCACCTACCTAGTCTAATGCGTTTTATTTTTATTTTTTTTAAAATTGTATAGTTCGTAAATTATTAAACAAGAACGAAATTTACCAACGGACTTGAATTTCCCTTCATTAAAAAAAAGTAATAAATCAAACTGTTGCAATCGGTTTTTTAGGTGCATGTATATTAAATTCAAATTGTAATGAAAAGTTTTGGTTTATAAATGAACAGTGGTGACCGCCGAAGGATTCATCGCCCGCGGCATAACCTTCCGTAACACTGCGGGTCCACAGAACCACCAAGCCGTGGCTCTCCGCTCCGGAGCCGACCTCTCCGTCTTCTACCGGTGCGGCTTCGAAGGCTACCAAGACACGCTCTACGTCCACTCACAGCGCCAGTTCTATAAAGAATGCTACATCTACGGCACCGTCGACTTCATCTTCGGCAACGCCGCCGCCGTCCTCCAAAACTGCATGATCTACGCCCGCCGCCCCATGGACAAGCAGAAGAACACCATCACGGCCCAGGGCCGAACCGACCCGAACCAGAACACCGGGATCTCGATCCACGACTCCCGGGTCATGGCGGCGCCGGATCTTGTCCCGGTTCTCGGGTCGTTTAGGTCGTTCCTGGGGCGGCCGTGGAAGGAGTATTCGAGGACGGTCTTCATGCAGACGTACATGGATACTTTGGTGGATCCGGCTGGGTGGTTGGAGTGGGATGGGAATTTCGCTCTTAACACGTTGTATTATGGAGAGTATAGGAATTCGGGTCCGGGTTCGGCTACGGGTCGGAGGGTCCGGTGGAGGGGTTACCGTGTTATAACTAGCGCCGCGGAGGCAGGGCAGTTCACGGTGGCGAATTTTATTGCTGGGAGGTCGTGGCTGCCTGCCACCGGTGTGCCGTTCACCGCCGGGATTTGAGTCTGCATTCTTAAATGCTGACTGTGTACTACTTTTTCCTCAATTTTTATTTATTCTTTGTTATCATTACTCAATTCCTTCAACGTGTTGATATTGTAAGATTTATTCATTTTGATGTAATGTAATAACTGTTTAATTACCAATGAATGAGAGTGCACCATTTAATTTGTCATTATGTACCTAATCTTTGTTCCTTTTGGCAAGTAGGAGAAATTTAATTGCAAATTTTTATAAATTGTTACTCTTAGAATTCCAATTATTTTATTAGGATGACATGTTATTAATTACATTATTTATAGTATTAAATAGATACACATCTTTTCTATTTTATTCACGAAACAAAATTCTACCTCCGTCCTTGGCAAATGGGAATGGATGAATATCAGCAGAGTCCATCTTCCATATCTTGACTGATGCATTAACTCCAATTCCTGTAGCATTATTGAACAAGAAAATTCTTGCTGCACCATTATTCGCTTTAGTAGGATAAATTCTTGAGGAGATCACTCTTCTTCCTCCTTGAACAAAGCTCTCCACAATTGAATGATCCACCTATATTTTGTTAACAACAATCACAATTTATAAATTGTGCCGATTCGGTGTTCATATTTATTTATTCTATTCTATTCTGACCAATATGAGGCTTTCGAGATCGTACAAAAATCCGAGGATCTTAAATTACTTACCAATGATCTGATGGATAACTTTTCACCATCAAGCACAGGGACTTTGCTACCATACACTATCTTCTCAACATCAGAAGCTTCTGACGACCTATATACAACATATGTACAAAATAAATTTATAACTTTGTTTAATAATACGAACTTTAAGAAATAATTTTAGTTTCTGTGAAAGAAGAAACTGAGTCGATTCACCTCAATTCGTCTGCACAAAAATGAGTTTGGACATCGCCATTAGAACCCTTGACAACGTAGAAGTAAATCGGAGTTAACTCGGAGAGTGCTTCATCTGCGAGCACTACGACGCCAAACGGTCCTAAAATCCCCCTATTTGCAGCGCCACCACTTGTAGGGCACTCGTAACTCGTCTCGGCTTCACCGGCTGCCTCCACCGCCGCCGTATCAATTTCAAATGTAGCCAACAAGTCTAGCTGCATCACACTCAAAATTAATACACGGATCAATCAGAAAACAGTATCAATTTACGATTCCGACAGTCGGACGACAAACCTGCGACAGCGAATCGACGGTTAGCGGCACAATTGATCCCGGTTCGAGTTTAACATCATTGAACTCGACACCGCCCGATCTCAATCGCTCCACTTCCTCAACCGGCCATTGGAGTATGTCGTTCCCCGTCTTCTTGTCGAACACAACTGTTCTCGGTATAGACTGTAATTCATTAAGCATTTTAGAGCGAGAGAGAGATCTAGAGAGTGAAGTATATGGAAATTGATACCTGGAGGCAAGCCCATCCCTTCAACAAATCAACAGATTCAGCATCAGTTTCTCTTACCCACCCCCAAAGGATTCTCCTCTTCTTATTCTGATCATAAAACGTCTTCGATGCATAATATTCCCCATAATCATATCTCAGCCCAATCCCCACATCCAGTTCCGGGTCATCCGGAGTCCATTTGTTCCTAACCGGGTCGTACGTACCCAGTGCATAATAATCTTTCTTATCATCATCCAAACTCGCCTTCAGCACGTGCTTAATACCCGCCCCATTAGCCGAAGTATCCAGCCCATTTTCCTCAGTCAAAGAAACCGGGTAAAAGTCAACGCACTCCCACATACCCGTACCCGGAACCTGATGCAAATACCCATCCAACAATTCATACTTCAAAAACTCCTTAGTCTCATACACGAGTGAAATCCCGGTCTTGTTAACTTTAGAACCAATCGTTACACGCCACCTGTCCTGACCCGGACTAAGCCAAGCCGTTGTCGGATCCCTAAAGTCTTTGCTACCAATACCCGGTGGAGGAAACAATACCGGGTTAGGAGAGTCTTTAACCCATTCGAGTAGGAGAGGATCCGATAGATTGGCTGGGTAAGCTATGCACTGGACTTGGACCTCGTCGTATGTGTCTCCGGTGTATAGCATAACGATCCGACCGTCGGGTAGGATCGTAGCCGACCCGGTCCAGACGCCGTTGATGTCGTACCATTTATCAGGTACCATTGCGAAGGGGAGATGAAGCCAATTAATAAGGTCAGTTGATATAGCGTGGCCCCACGTTATATTGCCCCATACAGCTGAATCCGGATTATATTGGTAAAAGAGGTGGTACCATCCATTATAGAATAATGGACCTGCCGACAATTAATTAACATACTAATTAAGAACGCGACATTGATTTACCCTCATCACATGAAAATACACAAATTCATGAATTTTATAATTTTTATTTTGTTGTACACACCTTATACCTATTATTTATATCAGCATGTAACACATAGACGGAAATTAATTCTGGATGTACCTAATTATAAACCTACATCTACTGCTACTGCCCAATCAAACACTGACATCTACTATAAACCATCAAGTTTACAATTGATTTTTCTCACCACGTTATTTGCGTTTTGAAATTGTTATTAAGAAAGAAGAGTTTAAGATATGCACTCTAATTTCTCATTTACAAAAAGATGTATTTCCAAAATTTTCGCAAACATCTATTGCCATACATAATTTATACTCATTAATTAGTTTAATCTAGAAGCTGTGAAGTCCCTTGCACGCAGCGATTGAACCAGAATTAAAAATGAATAAGTTTTTTTTAGCAAAGGGATCAAACAACTTTTGATTCCTAGCTCTGCCTCTCAGTTAGAAATTTTGTCAAAACAATTGATGCATATCTGAAAGTAAGTTACTACCTCACTCCGTTTCGTTATTTATGTCTCACTTCTTTTCAGTACGAAAATTAAAAAAATAGATGATAAAGTATGAGAAATGAGTAAATAATAAAATAGGAGAGAGAAGATGATAAAATAGGAGAGAGATGATAATTATTTTCAAAATTGGGAAGTGAGACAAAAATAATGGAATGATAGAATTAGTAGTATTATTTTAAGGGTAAATAAATAGATAGAGACAAGCTAAGAAGGGATGGCCGGATGGGACTTGAGATTGAATCATTGAAGGGGACTGGACAATTTATGTAAGATAAAACTCCACGTAATAATAGGTGGGCCTTAGCCTCCAATAATTTTGGACCCTCAACCACCATTATTTCTCATTATATAATATATAGCTCTTTATAATTTTTCAATTTAGCCAAGATAGGTAAAAAAAATATAGCATTATCATTGTTGCTATTATTATTATTTATTATATAGAGAGCCATTTTCTTTACGTACTATATATATCTCTTTAAAAAAATTTAACTCATATCTTCATTTAAATAATACTTATTCAAAATTCACGCACGTGTATATATGTTCAATTGTGTAATTTTAATAATGTCAATATAAAACCAACATGTGTAAAATAAAGCAACACAACTTAAATATGAAAGATTTACGTACCATCGGGATCTTTTGCATAAACCGCCAGTATCACCAGATTCAAAAGCCACAAGTATCATATAAAATAATAATCAGAATCATTTAGATGAATATGTATGATATTAGAAAGAAAATAATTGCTTTAAAATAATGAGAATTATGATGGTTGATATTTATGCAGAGGTGGGCTGCTCACTTACCATTCATCCAATTCTTCTCAGGTTGAAAATGGTAAGCCGTCCTCTGCCAAGACAGCATAGCATTGGTCCACGCGAAGCTCAAGTTTCCGCCGCTTACTCGCCGGAAAACCTTCTCCGACACCCCTTGCGCGACCCCTCTCGACGGCACCTCCACCGGAGTTGAAGATGTTTTGTAGCTAGTGCCTATGAGCGTAGCTCGAGGTTCTTGATTTTGATTGGAGATCAGAAGAATTAAGGAAAGCAAGAAAAATGATGAAAATAAAATGATGGCTGGGAGTTTCTTGGATTTTGGGTGATCCGGTTGGGGGCCGGCAGGAATTGGAGTGTAGGAGGTGGCGCCTTCGAGGTCAGACGGCGGCGAGTGGCTAGAGATGGTGGCCATTTTGGGGTTGTGGTGGTTGGGTTGAGTGTGGTGTTGTGATCGCAACTATATATAGTACCAGAGTTACATGATTCGATAAGATATGTGTGTAGTTTGTTAGTTGGAGTTTTCTAGATTGAATGGTAGTTTAGTTTGTAATTAAATACTGTGAATAGTTTATGCTTATGTTTTAATTATTATGATATATTCTCTCCGTTCCATTATTTAAATCCCAAATAAATTTGACACGAAAATTAAGAAATGGATTGTTATTGGGTAAAGTGGTGGGTCCATATTTGTTAATAAAGTAAATTAAGAGACGTTTGGTGTTCTACCCAAGACGGTAAAGTCAAACACAAATATACCCATCTCTTATATATAACTACACTACATACCCAGATTTACTAAAATACCCCTACTTTTCAATAAATACAATCTCTTTTCAATGATTGTCAACTGTTTTTATAATTTTCCGTGAAATAATGATTGATTTTTGTTAAAAAAAATAAGTATCTCGAAAATAGCAAGGGTCCGATCAATGTTCGATAGAAGGTTCCGATCACGTCCGACCGATCGGCCACAGCATGATTGGACAAGCATGATCGGCCCTGGCCGATCATGCATGATCGGACACATGAGCATGATCGGTCGTGGCCGATCGGACATGATCGGAGGTGTCCGATCGGATTGGCCACGCATGATCGGTCGGTGTGCATAATTTGTCCGATCGGTCGGACACATCCGGTAAGGTCCGATCGATCGGACTCAGTTTATTAAAATACTAATGTGTCAGTGCCCTATCACCTTTTTCAGGTGCCTATCACGTGTCCGACCAATATGGCACACTGTGTTACGAATAAGTCGGACCTATATGTACGATTGATAGGGCACTTTGAGAGTGTACCTATCACTTTTTACAGTATGCCCTATCATGTGTCCGACCGATAGGGCACTCGTGAATAAATTCATCAGTGTGCCTATCACCTTTTGACAGTGTGCCTTATGACATGTCCGATCGATACTACACACTTTCACGTGAATAAATTATACAGTTTGACCGATAGGGCATAGTTTATCGTCAATAAATTCATTACAATTCGTCTCATCACTTCACTTATTTCTCATCACTTCTCTTCTCTATTCCTACCATCCTTCTTCATTTCCACCACCACCAAAGCAAGAAAAAAATATGGAGAATGATTGGAAAAATTTGTTGTCAATTTTAACGGAGTTTTCGATAGTGAATCGAAATATGTTGGCGGCCAAGAGACAATGGTTTGGATTCCGGCAAACAATATTTGTCTTGTAGTACTACGACAATATATTCAATACGCTCTGGATGCATATTCAGTTCCGCCCGACTACCACATCTATTATACTGCAGAGTCTCATAAAAGTCATAGAACGATCAAGGCCGTTATCGGGAGTGATCTTGATCTACAACGTATTTGTCTTCTAGAAGTAGAGCCTGCAGTATATTTAGTGCACCCCAATAATACCGGCATAGTAAATCATGAAGCTCGAAACTCAACATTCGTTGAGTCTTATCAATTCAGAGGTGATAACCAGTATGAAGGGCCAAACAGTGGAAGCAACACAGGTGGGAGTCGAAGCAACCCCGGTGGAAGTGGTCAGGAAGAGGAGATCCATGTCGAAACAGATGAAGATGAAGAAGCTTATCTCGACACTTCAGCTGAGGATGAAGATGAAGGTATTCCTGAAGCATTGATCAATTGTTCGCTTGGTGACTTTGCTGCATGGATCCGACGAGAGGGCGGCGTCAACCAACTCATGCCAATGCTTCTTCCAATCACTCGTCCAAATAGCGATGACGAAATATTATACAGCAACATGGAAGCAGCAAGTAATTGGATCATTCCAATTATACCTTTCGATACATCTGACCCACCATTCACAACGAGCTTGCCTCTTATATTGGATTGTGATTTGCGGCAAGGAGCTGTTTTCTGGGAGAAAGATGAATTATATGCTATGGTCGCACTGTGGCATATGGAACATGGAGTGAATTTCATGTGCCGACGTTCGTGCACAAAACGACTCGAATACATATGCAAGCGTAATGATACGTGTCCTTATTTTCTTCGTGCTGCTTGTAGGGCCACGAAAATTTGGGAGGTGGCCGTATATAACCCCGAGCACACCTGCAACCGCGATCTATCTGGCTTAGGATCGAGAAATGTGCGGGCAAAGGCCGTAGCCGCCTATATTGCGGAGAGAATGCACCGCCAGAGCAAGATACTGAAACCCGCCGATATTCAAGCTGATCTTTTGGATAGGTTTGGAATCCAAGCGAGTTATAGTGTGGCGCTGCGAGCACGTAATGCTGCGATATCAATGATTTACGGTGGCCATGCAGAGTCATATAAAAATCTTTCGAAGTATTTGCATTTGCTCCGTATGCAAAATCCAGGCTCTTTGACCGATCTAGATGTTGGTCCTGATGGTGATTTCCGACATCTATTTTTTATGTTTGGTGTTTGCCGAAGTCCTAGGTTATTCCAGCTTAGAAATGTGATTGCGGTTGACGGGACACACCTGAAGGGGAGGAATAAGGGAATCCTATTTGTCGCTGTTGGTATTGATGCTAACGAACAAATATTCCCACTTGCTTTTGGTGTTAGTCCGATTGAAAATGATATTTCTTGGAAGTGGTTTCTAACTCGGCTCCGAGCAGTACTCTCCTCCACTAGTGATCTAGTAATTGTATCAGACCAACACAAAAGTATAGCCAACGCGGTAAGAGATGTTTATCCGGAAGCACACCACGGTCTTTGCTACTACCACATCGCAAATAAGATTGCTCGATATGGTAAGTGGATCGTGCAGATGTTCCACGAGGCAGCATACGCATATCGAACATCAGTCTTCAACCGCGCGTTGAACGCGATACGAGAGGCACAACCCGCAGCGTACGAGAAGTTGATGGATATCGGTCCCGAGAAGTGGGCCAGATCACAATGTCCTACCCGACGTTACAGTATGTTAACATCCAACCTGGCTGAATCTATTAACTCTCGATTTCTGGCTGCAAGACATCTTCCAATATGTGCTATGATCGATGCAATCCGACATCTGCTCGAAAAGTGGTTTGATGCTCATAGACAAAAGGCTCATGCGAGGACTGATATTTTGACTGAAGCTGTAGATATGAGAATGAGAAATGAAAGAGATGCCGCACTCAGGTATGTTGTTACATCCGTGACTGCTGACTTATTTAAGGTGGACACTGGAAAAAGACAGTGGAGAGTTGATCTGAGCAATCATTCATGTGAATGTGGAGTATGGCAACTAGATGAGATCCCCTATAAGCATGCAATTGCAGTTTTATACAACCGCCGTGAGAATTTATATGATCACATCAATTACTACTATCGGACGGAAACATGGAGGGAGATATATGCGGGTGTGGTGAATCCTTTACCTCCACGGGGCGAGTGGGGTGTCCCAGCAGAGATTGATGCGATGGTGGTACTACCGCCAATTATCACGCGTCAAGCAGGACGACCGAGGAATAGCCGACAAAGATCCGCTGTAGAGGCCGGTACATCTAGCAGCATACCTCGTGCGCCAAAGAAGTGTAGCATTTGCGGGGAACAAGGTCACACAAGGCGTAAGTGTCCGGCGCCGTCAAATTATTAATAATCTGCTCTAGTGTTAATAATTATGTACGTAATATTTCAGATCATATGGTCTATTATTTTCGTAATCTATATAATCTCATGAAAAATCAAGGAATGAAACTAAAAAATCTATTTTCATATTATTTTCGACCGACTTGACTTATCCAAACAAAGAAATAATCTATTATTTTCATATTACAACTGTATGACATGAAGTGTATAACATGAAGTGTATGACAGCTGTGAGAGAAAAAACCGGTCGGACCGTACCGACAGCTGTATACAGAGATCCGACCAGTAGGACCGTTATTCAAAACCCAAAATACTATTCATCAAATCCCCAAATACTATTCATCTAAACCCTAAAAACCCTTAATCAAAACCCCAAATACTATTCATCTAAACTACAAAACTTCGGATTAGAGCGACGAAAAGTGATATACGAAGGGGATATCGAGAATATCATGAATAACTTTGAAATATAATAATAGAGACATAATTAAAAAAAAACATTTCGACCTCTTCACCTATTTCGAAAAATGAGTTCGTTTTTCATAAAGAGTGATAAGTACTTCGATGATTAAGAATGATTCATATTTAATTTTGCTAATGTATAGTTATATATAAAGCCTTATTACACCATTTCATAATATTACCCTCAAATATTTATTATAAATTTTTTATTTTAAAGTTTATAATTTTTATAGAGTCTATTTGAATTATATTGATTTTAAGTCTTATTAGCCGACAAATATAAGTCTTATTAGACCATTTCATATTATAATTTTGAATATTACAGTATAATTTTGAGTATCACAATTACATTTTAATTTTGAGTATTACATAACTACTAATTTATTATTACAGTATAATTTTGAGTATTAACTCATTTCATATTATTATTTCAAACAAATGTAAGGTTATAATTTAGACACTTTACAAAAAAATATAAAATTAATTAATGGTCCGATCGATCGGAGTGGTCCGATCAATCGGACCAGTAGTAAAAAAAAAATATTTTATATCTGTACCGATCGGTCCGAAAGAAAATTAAAAAATATTTTTTTAAAATATTTGGTCCGATCGGTATGAAAATAAAAAAGAAAAAAAAATTGCCGATCCGATCGATCGGACTGTGCCGATCGATCGGACCAAAAATTCCTTGTGCCGATCGATCGGAACAAATATAAATAAATTTTTTTTTTGTGCCAATCGGTCCGAAAGGAAATTGAAAAATATATATATATATTTTTTATATTTGTTCCGATCGGTATGAAAAAAAAAATAATTCCTTGTGCCGATCGATCGGAACAAATATAAAATTTTATTTATTTATTTTTTTCTGTGCTGATCGGTCCAAAAGGAAATTAAAAAATAATTTTTTTTTAATATTTGGTCCGATCGGTATGAAAATAAAAAAGAAAAAAAATTGCCGATCCGATCGATCGGATCAAAAATTCCTTGTGCCGATCGATCGGATTGTGCCGATTGATCGGAACAAATATAAATTTTTTTTTTCTGTGCCGATCGGTCCGAAAAGAAATTAAAAAATAAATTTTATTTCGGTCCGATCGGCACAATCCGATCAATCGGACCAAATGAAAATAAAATCAAAAAAAATTATAGCCTTATTTGTTCAGAGAACCAAGTCCAATAAAAACATTTCATTTCATAACAATAATCAACCGATACATTTGCATGTTTGCCTTATTTCACTGATACATAAATTCAAATTATATCACACATTTCAAAACATTTTACAGCCATCCAATTACGATACTTACTAATGTTTGCCTGATCATTACCCCATACCCGAGTCGGAAAACCGGTGAGGAGACGCTCTATAGTCATGCATGTAAATGCCCCCACAACTATGCGAATCCAATTGCATGTACTGCTCTTCATCATCCATAAGCACAACTGAGGGCCTCTCTCCTCCTGGGAATGGATAACCATATGCATTACACGCCCAATAATTCCCATGCCATAAGAACCGCGCTATAAATTTCTGGAAAACTCTAAGGCATTTGACGCGCCAATTGAATATACCAGCATCTCTAAATTGATTTTTCGAGTCATACATCTCGAGTCTCCAATCTGAAATACATAACAGCAACACGAACCAATGGTGTGCTGCTAAGATTGGAAATATGATCTATAATAGACACAAATATATAATTTAGAACCTTAAGATTATTAAATATAAAATATATGAATAGTACTCACATATTTGGCGGAGTACCAATCTCTTATCCCAAGTTCTCGAATCCCCTTCAAGCACTGCACATAGTCCTCTTGAGGAACCCATTTATAATCCTCATCATTCTCGTGTCTATTACTTTGTGGATCATTACAAAACTTGAGCCACTCTTTCATAATAACCATCTGGTAATGAATTATTCAACGATAAAATTAAACCAAAGAAATAAAATATTTTCCATAAAATACTCAGATATGAAATATACTTACAAAGACTGTAGAGTCCGCTATGACTGTGTGTTGGGCATCTGGAGTGTTGGTCCGGAGACGAAAAGTCAGGTGTAGAGGGGGGGGGTGAATACACCTGAGCTCTGTTTCTTTTTCTCAGTGAAGGTCAGCTAAAGCTGATGTTTGCAACTGATGAACAGTGCCAAGTAAGCCTTCGATTACTGGGGTCAAAGTGAGTCAGCTTCTGAGCTCTTCTACTGACTGAGATCTGAGATCTGAGTCTCTTGAAGCTGAGACTTAGTCATAAGAGATTCAATCTCTTCCTTGAGTCTCGCAACTAGATCCACTGACTCAGTAGAGACCTGACAATCAGAAGAAAGTCTCTGATTCTCAGCCTTTACCTGTTCAAGTTCCTGGATGGTTCTGCTTGAACTCTGCTCGGTGAATCCGTTCCTCTAGCGAGATCATCGTAGGCTTGTACCACATCTAGAGGATCATCGCGTGACCGAGCACGTGTCTTGTGTCTTTGTGTGAATAAGAGGTAATAATGCGTTTAGAATTTACCTCGGCCTCTTCTCCGGCCATCGACACGGTATTCGGCCGACTCATCGAGAACCGTCTTTGCGACCTCAAGCTGCGACGAACGCGGCTTCGTCTTCGAAGAATACATGAATGTATCCTCCTCAATTGAGTTGTCGGATATCTCTCCGGCTATATAGCCTGCCGTCTCTCGGCGAATTTCTTTTTCCCTGGCTCGCCGTTCGCTCTTTGAGCAGCTGAGAGTTCGGGGACAATCGTACCGATAGTGTCCCTCCTTCTTGCGGTTGTAGCAGGTAGATGTTTCGCTTGCTCTTACCAGCGAGTCTTTAGACGGGACCGGGCAAGCAGACTCCGATTTCCCGCATTCGGTAGAAGGATTAGATTCTTCTTTCTTATGATAGTCTTTCTTACCCGAGGAAGAATCTCGGTTGTATTTCCTCGGCTTTACGACTCTCTCCTTTTCCCTCGATATTTGAGAGCCATCGGTGCTAGCCGGTCGGGGCCTGAAGTCTCGGAAGACTTTGCTACCGATGTGGCCACCGGCTTTGCTTGAGGAAATAGGCTTGGCTCCGGTATTCGATTGTTGCCTTGAAGGCGTGGTCGAACCGTGTGTCGTTGGAGCGCTTAAGCACTTTTGGGGTAAGGCTATGCTCGAATTCCTCCGATTTTAATTCTCGAAAATATAACATCGGGAGTTAGAGCATTTAGATCGGAGCGACGTAAATAAGTAGCAAATGGAAGCCACTTACGTCGGGGCAACGCTCTCAAGATCTTGGTGTTCATCTCCTTGTTGGTGAACGACCTCCCCGGCCCATTGATGACATTGACTTGATTGGTGAATCCGACACTCGGCTCGTCAATGGTTTCGAAGAGCTCCATTGCAAAGGCGTCGAACTTCTCGAAGCTCTAGCTCGAGCTTGTTTTCTTTGATCTCGAGGGGTTCCATGGCTTAGTACAGCCCAAGGCGTCCCATAGCTCTTTCGCCGTTTTGCAATCTTGTACCCTTCCGAGATGTGAGTCACGAGCGTAGTCGGTATGGCATTACGTGCAACTCGGTCAAGGTTGTGCAACTTCTTTTCTTCGGGCGTGAAGGCGCATTTGTCTTTGGGAACCTTAGCACCGGTTGTGCTCCCACGCCTCCTCCAAGCAGCAAATACTACGCCGTCGATCATAGGAATGATCGGTCCCGACTCTAGGACATCGACATGCTTCGTCGTGGAGTAACGTTAGGTGTGCCTCCATACGTACGCGCCATACCGTGTAGTTCTCTATTGAGAACATCGGTACCATCCTAATACCTGACATATCAGACATTGTAAGAGTAAGAGTATAAGGATGCTGAAAAGATGCTTATGCAGTGAAAACGGTTTTCAGGATCAGTTCGAGAGGACCAGTATTTCAGAACCGACGATCAGTTGAACACCGTGTGCTCTGATACCAATTGTTGGTCCGGAGACGAAAAGTCAGGTGTAGAGGGGGGGGTGAATACACCTGAGCTCTGTTTCTTTTTCTCGGTGAAGGTCGGTGAAGGCGATGTTTGCAATCGATGAACAGTGCCAAGTAAGCCTTCGATCACTGGGGTCAAAGTGAGTCGGCTTACGAGCTCTTCTACCGCCGATGTCAGTATTACGAAACTCAGTCGGAGACTGTAGTGCGGATAAGTGTTAGGCCCGGAGTCGTCTCTTTTGAAAACGCGTTTTTGCAAGTTAAATCTTTTGGCTGTGCACTTTATAAAATACGTTTTATGCAAACTTATGATTTTCAAGTCAGTTGAATGCTATGCAATAAAACAGTAAATGAACACAAGCGATTTAACGTGGTTCCGATACGCAAGATCCTACGTCCACGGTCCTGAACAAGGCAGGAGAACTTGTTGATTATTCTGAGCAAGCCTCAGCAGGGATACTGTGCACTGGATAGTTCCCTCTAAGTTATAGTCCTTAGCAACTTTACAATCCAAACCTAAGTTTAGAAGGGAGGGAATATTCTTCAACTGAGAAGGAGTTCTTACAATAAGAACAATTCACTAAATGTGAACTCCTTCGGATCTAAGCTATGAATCTAGCAATGAGCTTAGTCTAGAGAAGAAAGGGATCAAAGTGCTCTAGAGAGATGAACTACAAGAAGTGTTCTATGAAAACTAGTTCGTCTCTGGATAAGCTTGAAGATTCTAGAGCGTTGTGAGCTTGAATGATTTCCCTTGATTTCGCGTATATTCCTCTTTCTGAAATCTTCAAATCCTTCTCTATTTATAGTTGTGAGTTGTGGCATATGTCCGTTGGAGACGACGATGCCACGTGTCACAAGCGTCCAAAGAAAACGGCCACTATTCAACTTTGTTGCAAAGCAGGCGGTTAATGCGACTGTTCATGAGAGCACTTTACTTGTGTAGAGTAGGTAAGCGTTGTCGGCTTCTCATTGGTCGAGGTTTGTAGTTGGTGAGTGTCGAGTTGACCGTTCAAACTACCTCGTATGTCTTCGCCGAACATTTGAAGGGACTTTAAGTCTTTGGGTCGCTTTACGTCGGATACGTACTCGAAAGTCTGTCTTCTTCGGTGAGTCGTCGGACCGATAAAGTGAGCTTCGATAGTCGGTTGGTTGATCGCGAAGGTATATCGCTTACACTGGTTCTTCTACCGATGACCATCGCCTTATAGAGAATGCTTCTACTGAGGTCCAGTCAGCTGATGCGGGATCTTTAACTGAGTATGATATCGGTGCCGACGAAGAATGCAAGCGATTACACCGATGACGTGGGGTTCGAAAAGTATCTTCAGCAGAAGATCGGTTCAACAACTACCCCGCATGGGACTTAGACAAAATAATAAGCATTACATCAAGTCTAACCTATACATCAGCTAATCCTATCGACACACTAATCTACTGATATCAGCTCGGTTTTGGGATCTTCAATTCCATAGTACTACTATGATTTCCCCCAATTTCTTTTAACCCTAGAACAACTGAGTATCAATCTACTGACTCATATCCAACACTGGAGTCACGGGTAGGTTACCTTGAACTAGCCTGACCCGCAGTGACTGAATGTAGCAGTTTACCATCTCACAATCCATTTCAGAATCAATCTTCTTAAAATTCTGGAACCATTCTCGTTCAAGTGGAAAAGCATCTGGACGTCGAAAGACCAAGCTTTCACCGGACAAATACTGCTCAAAACTCTCAGCCAACGAGTTACTCGGCTCAAACATATCCTACAAAAGGCAATTATTAAATTAGGAAAAGAAATTAAATTAATTGAAGAATTCTCTTACCAACTCGCCCTCCTGATTTTGAGTTGATGGATCACTCTCCCATACATTAAAGGTCGGTGGTGCGGGCTCATCCCACCGGGGCCACTGCATAGCCTGAGCGTGCCAGCTATATCCAGACTGAAATGGCCTAGACTCCTCCTCGTGATCAGAATATGATGAATACTGTCTTGACCTACTACTTCTATCTAGCAGCTCCTCACACCTACTCACTAGCTCCTCACTGAGAGTCCGATGATAATCATCAATTCTATTCATCATAGTTTGCTCGCACCTTTCAAAATTCTCTTGAATAGATCGACTGATCATGGCCTCTATTCTTGGGTCCAGAGAACTATATGTCTCACCAACTGCTAATAATTATCAAAGAAGGGGACGATTATTAAAGGAGGAATTGACCAGAAAATTTTCACTTAGAATTTAAGTTTATTACCAGATGCATCTCTCGCTGCTGATGAAGATGCTTGTGTACGGCGGGCCCGCCTCTGAACTCTCCTACTATCTACCACAGTGTGCTCCTCCTCTTGCTCCTCCTCCTCACCGACAACTCCTCCGCGGGTCGTACTACGTCTCGCTCTCCTCGGTGCCCGATCAAGATACGTTGTCCATCTTGATCATACTGCACCGGCTGTAGGGGGTTCAAGGGCACAGGAAAGTGTATCCCAAATGGACTACTACCGACTGCACTCTGCCAATATGGACACCTCTCCTCAAGCTCGGTCGGTTCTAACACTTCAAACACTACCGAGTCTCTCATCTGAAATACATATTATTTGTGCATTAAATATTAATAACAAAATCCATAACATATTCATTGTAATTAATAATAAAAATATTTTTACCTGGCGCTTAAAAAATCCGGCTATATCACGCTGATCGGCGTTATTAAACGACCACCGTAAATAACGAGGGAAACCATTGGGATGTAGAAGGGTCGCACAACGAGCTCCAAAACTAGGAATGGCCTCATATGCCCACACCTATATTACAATATAAATATATCGAGTTATTTAAACTAATAAAAATTTATAAATTAGTAATAATTAAGTTGTGAACAAATATTATACCTGTAGTGCCCAAATCGGCCCGTAGAGATTATACTTTGATCCTACGAGGTCCAGGGAATTTGGTACGTAACTGAGGTAGTGCAACATGGCCTCGTAGGTAAAAGCACTCCATGGGAACGCATTCCATTTGTTGATATCATCAGCCAATACCCATATCCATGTATCAATATTCTTAGTCTCTGCAGGAGCATAGAACCAGAAGAAAAGATCCAAAATATTCGACAACTTAATCAAGTCATCATCTGAAACGTCACCGGGCTCATATTTTGTAAACCAGCTTAACAAGTTCTTTGCTTCAATCGGTCTCCCACCATTGAACCTGCCGTAGACCCCAGACTGAGTCGGCTGATAAGATGCTGCCATGTCGAAACTACACTCACCGAACATGAGCCCAGTGACCAATGCGAACTCCGGATGAGAGAAACGGATGTTCTGACCAACACAATTAAACCAAGCGTCCGAAGGTCGTACCGAAATCTCATAGCATAATAGCTGGTGAAGAGTCCGCATAGCATTCTTACCATCTGGCCAACCCACTATGCCCCCGAACTGACCACAAATAAACCGATGGACTAGATCCATACCACCCTGACTAGATAATTTCTCTCTAATCAATGTCCCTAAAGTATGCTTATAATATGTTGTGATCCTCGGGGAAACGTCTCGTAGTGCTAACCGTTTAAAATTGACCTATATATTACAATTAATATTTAATAAAATTATAATTATTACAGTTATAATATTTAATAAATAACATTAATTAAAAAAAATTCACGTAAAAAAAAAACGTGCCGATCGGTCGGACCGGTTCAGACCGGCCCGACCGATCGGCACTGAAGCTCAATTGCCGGCAACAATGGCGATTTCTACCTTATTTTCCGGCGATTTCTACCTCATTTTCACCAATTTTCACCCAATCCAACCACATATATGTTATACTCACTAAACCCAACATGTATATTTCATAAAAAAACCACTTTTAAACATGCAATCATACATTAATTTCAACATCTACAAACTAATTTACAAACTAAGATTTCAAATAAATACTAACCTCTTCCATTGTTTCCGGCCGGTTTGGAAGAAGATATAGTGTTCTGGGCGTGCCGAGCTTCCGTGCCGATAGATAAATTTTCTGTCCGATTTGAGTGTGCCGATCGATTGTGTGCCGATAGATAAAAAACCACTTATAAATATGTATTATGCCCGATCGATCGGGCAGTGCCGATCAATCGGCACAATTTTTTTTTTAAATTCCTGTGTCCGATCGATCGGGCAGTGCCGATCGATCGGCACAAAAAAAATTTAATTTTTTTTAAGTCCGATCGATCGGCCCTTTCTTGATTTGTGCCGATCGATCGGCATGATGTGTTAAAATCAGTGCATTTTTCGAATCTGACAAGTTTCAGGTTAAAAAATTGAAAAAGTGAGGGTAGTTTAGTAAAGTTGGGTATTTCCTACATAGTTTTTAACAAAATGGGTAATTTTGTACTTATTATAGTGGTTTTGGGTAGGATTGTACAATTTCACTAAATTAATTACTAATCTCATTATGTCTTTCTCTCTCCTCTCTCCTACTTGTATCCATTTTTTTAACATTAATCTATCTGTCTACCAATTTGTTTCATTCATCAAAATTAATCTGGCGGCAGAATTCACTCATTCATCAAAATTAATTGGCGTCAAATAAAATTTAGAATGAACACGAAATTCATTTGCTGAATTCATTCAAATTAGAGTTCCCTGTCAAATAACAACTACTCCATTACAATTCCATTTGGAGTAGTATATAAATCTCCATTACAATTCCATTTCAAAAACTTAAAACATTCTCCCTTCACTAGAGTTCAGCAGATAACAATCCAGCAAAAATTGCTGTAAGCAATAAACAACAACAACAATTTCTAGGGGCTTTAACAAGTCTCATTGTCCATATTAATCATTGACTTGTTTAATTTCTATTTGTAGAGATATTATTATTATTTTAGACCACAAGTAACCAATTTCCATCAAGTGCTCTTAACACACATAGCAAATGCATATAAAACATAAACCGAATTTAAGTAATTAAGGGTTTCAGAATGGACCAAATTGAAGAGTCGAGGCAACCAGATTTACAGAATTGATTGACTTCCGTCATCCTTCAACAGATCTGACTCCGGTGTACCAGAGACAGAGGAAGCTTCAAGGCCCGTTTCAGACCCAGATCTGGGTTTCGCAGCAGAGACTAAGGAAGCTTCAAGGCCCATTTCAGACCCAGATCTGGGTTTCGAAGCAGAAACTAAGGAAGCTTCAAGGCTCGTTTCAGACCCAGATCCGGGTTGCGAAGCAGAAGGTCTCTTATTGGGAAAAGCATAACGCTCTAAAACCTCCTTGAATCTTCGTCTCTTCATCCGATGTGCTTCCTCCGCGCCAGGGAGCATTACATTGTAACATTTTGGGAACTGTCTCTCTACTTTCGGGAAGAAGTCACTCTCCAGGAAGGCGGCGACAATTTCTTCACCGCTCAGATTTGCAGATTCGTCGGCCTCGAATTCGTGTGTGTTCGTATCTGCTCTTGATGTCAACGGATCCAAAGGTAGGACGTCGATCGGAGGCGTTTCTCGCCCTTCAATCCTGCCATACTTCGTCATCGCGGCCAAAGTAGAGCGGAGGTAGGGTTTGTTGTGCGGCGGGGAAGAGGAAGAGAGACGAGAGAGTAGGAGCGAATGGGTAGGAATTAGATAGTGTTAGTTTATAATTAGGGTTTCATAAATTATGAAAATACCCTTACTTACCTTCTAATTACTTTCCTTTTTTGGTCCGGGACATAAATAATGGGACGTCCTGAAATGGCATCCGGGACATAAATAATGAGACGGAGGGGGTATCTTTTTTAATGTTTCGCATAGATACTTCCTTTTTTTAGCTTGAAATAAGCACGAGTTTAGAAGCTAGTATTGAAGTGTTTCTAAACTTTTTTTAAAATTAAGCAAATTATTTTAAACACTGTAATCTTTTACTCAATAGAAACTTCAAGCACAAATAACTAAAAGTTGTGTACATATATTGTTCGAAATACTATCTTAATGTAGTAGCGGAAACGTTAAACGAACCATAATAAACGTGATGTTTCGAGATCCAATAAATATCACTAAAATAGTATTGTTTACTTACAATCCAAGTGTTTATTATTTCATAGTGATTGAGATTTCTTTCCGAAAATTAATAATGAGAGGCAAATTGGACAGTTTAGTCCCCAAACTATAACTGTTTGGTCAATTTGGTCCATTTTCTATTTTTTTTAGTTAATTGGTCCTCAAATTATAGAATTTTGGATGAATTGATCTTTCTGTTAATTTTTTATTTTGATTTTTATAAGGACCAACTGCGCCAATTATAATATATTTGAGGATCATAATCGCCAATTATAATATATTTGGGGGATCATAATCGCCAAATTTTATTACTCCGTGACTAAGTTTTTCGTATATTACTATGAAAATGAGGGATTAAAACATATAATATTTGAAGATTAAGGAACAAATCATATTAGAATGAAAACATGTTTTGAATGGAAATCTAATATAATTTTATTCATTGAGTTTCAAATATTCTACCTTTTAATCCCTCGTTATCATAATAATATATTCGAAAAATTTGATCATGAAGCTATAAAATTTGACAATTATGATCCCAAAATATATTATAATTGGCGGGATTGGTCCTCAACATATTTAAAATTGGCGTATTTGGTCATTGAAAAAATTGAAATGACTGAAATATTTTTTGATTTTTGACAAATTAAAAAAAATAGGGAAAAAAATTGGTCAAATTAGTCCCCAGTCTTTCAGTATTGGATGCTTTGGTCCGTAATAAAATTTTACCGAAAATGCCCTTTAAAAATTATTGACTAACGGTTTACTAACCACAAATTTAACAGAATGATCAATTTATCCAACTTTCTATAGTTTGGGGACCAATTAACTAAAAAAAATAAGGAAACAAATTGGTCAAACAGTCATAGTTTGAAGACTAAATTGTCCAATTTACCATAATGAGAGAGAAAGTATACATTGAATATTGAGATGTTATTCCCTCTCGGCACTTCTCTTTTTCTGTTTTGAAAATACAATTACATCCTTGTAAATTGCAATTACATAAATTAGTTAGTTACACAATTAATTAATATTTCCAACATTTACCAATATTATTCATGAATGATATACTCATGTGAATAACTATTTTAGTCCAATTATTAATTATGGGCGATATATACAATAGTTCAACCATAATGGTAGACATGCCAATTTTCAAATTGAAATCGGCTCAAATCGGATTTTTAATCGGAACCGGAACCAGTATAAATTGGAATCGTCTTGAACCGTAAACCGTCGGTTTGCGGTTCAGTTTCGGTTTACTCTTTTACAAACCGTGAAACCGTCGGTTCCAAACCGGGTAAAACCGATGATTTCACCTATTAAAATTGTCAAAGATATGATATCTAATGAATTAGATAAATGAGTTTTAAATCAAAAACATTATTGAAGATCTAATCTTCTAATTTTTACTTATATTTAAAACAAACTATTCATTTAAACTACAAAAATCCTATCAAATTTGATATTTTAAAGTAGTATACAAAATGATAAAACATTATTCTGTATTTAGTATAATTGCAAATTGATACAAACGTTCCCAAAAAATATACATGGGATAAAAGTTGTTCAAATTTTATCACTGAAAAACATAGAATATCAAATATTGTTTAATAATTACTACACGATGAAGAATCGAAAACGATGATATAAAATTTAATTCTAAAACGATGATGATAATACAAAATCAACAATGAGATTGTATTAAAATATTTAATTGTTCAATTCTTTCATGAAATTTTACAATTTTATTTATAATTTATTATTGACTTGATTCGAAACCGAAAAATGTATTTTTTTTAAATATTTAATTCAGTAATTAAAAAAAATAAAATTTGTGAAAATCGTGAAACCGGTAAACTGGAACCGGAACCGGCGGTTCCAAACCGAAACCGTCAACCGTCTACATGCGGTTCGATTTCGATATCAGTTTTTGGCAAACCGTAATCTTAATCAGAACCGAAAGTGGGCATATCAACCATACTTACTTATATGAATTTTTAATTATTTGACAGTCAATTTTAACAATCGAGCTCATGTTATTTGAATCACGAAGTTTACACTTCTTCCACGTTGATTTGGTTTATCCATTAGAGTTTTTCTTACAGTTCATCTCGTGACATATATGTGAATAAACAATATGTTAATAGAGAATGGATCATATGAGAAGAAGGCTTAAAATAAGAAATAGAAGGAATCCTAGCCCTCCATCTTGTTTAATCTATGGTTGTTATTATTTTAAATTTATGTATTTCCTTAATACTTTATTAATGATTAAGATATCATTAAGGTTATTTATGTCAATTTATTCCCTTTATTTTTGTAACTGCAATCTACTTCCTTTATTAACCGCAATCTATTTCCTTTATTTTTATAACCGCAATCTACGTGAATTCATAATCTTCATCTTCTATTTTCTTTCATTCTCTTCACATAAATTCACATACATCAATTTCCATATAAAATCAAATTTAGGTTTCTAAGTTTGAGTTTCATTTTTTGTATTTGGACATTATGTACCGATTTTTTGTTTTTTGAGTTATCCTATTATCTTATTTTTCCAGAAACCACCATTTGAACATCATTAGAAATCAGACTGTAAAGATTGGGTAATGCACGGATATCCATAATTTTATGCATAAAGTATTTTGATCATATGCATATTGAAAACATAAAGAATGATAAAAAAATGCATAAACTATATCGGTATCATGCATGAACTAGTATTGTGATATGCATATACTATATAAAGCGTTCAAAAAGAAAGAATGAGTAAAGAGAAGGACTAGTGTGCATCCTGTTGCACATGCAACATGATCCAATTTTCAATTTTGACCCGGTTTGACTGGATTTGACCCGATTTTCCACTTTATTAAAATAAATAAAAAAAATAAAAAAACTTTTTTCTTTCTCCCGTCTCCTCCCCTCCCCAGTACCCCTTTTTCTCTCTCCTCTCTTTCTCTTTCTCTCTGCATCTCACCCCTCTCTCTCCACTCCCCTCTCTCTCTCTTTCTCACTCACTCCCCCCTCTCTCTCTCTCCACAGTCCTCCCGATCTCTCCGCTTCCGCCTCCGATCTCCGTCGCTCCTCTCTCTCTCTCCCCCTCTTTCACCATCGTCTGCTCTCTCTCCCTCTTTCATCGAGAATTCGAGCAGACACCCCCCACTATTTTCGTTATGGTCTTCAGTCCTCAATCAATTTCGTTAAAAACCAAACAATCATGTCGTCCGGTGCTAAGAAGCGAAAAGCTGCAAAGAAAAGGAAGGAAACTCATCCCAACACCAATCGGGATCCATCCGCTGCTCATACACAAGGTGGAAAATTTTAGTTATTTCGCGAAAAGTTGATTTTCTTGCTTTATTTTATCGAAGCCCATGTGCGGTGAATTATATATAGTTCCGTATCTTTTTTATCTTTATAGTTTGATTTTATATCAAATTTGAGTTTGTGGGTGTGCCTCAATTTGTATTTTCGGTTTGTTTTTAGACTTAATTTTGCGGTTCATTGTAGGCCATTATCGTTTGCTTATGTTAAATCATTAACAATCCTTTTGCTTCTATTCAATTGTGTGTTTATAGGCATTTGAAAAATGGGTTTGTGACTGTTTAACTATTTATTATTTCATTGGAATGTTTGAGAATTTGTATGAAGTGTTGGTGCAAATGATATGTGGAATTAGATTGGTTTACATATTGAATCTGATTGTGTTGGATGAATCCAAATATGTTAGGGGGTGATGATGGACATAGTGATGTTGGCGAGGTTAGTGGTTTCGTATGATAATTGTATTAAAGTGACACGTTCATTAATTATAATTAACACTTTATTTCACTGTGATTGACACTCTGAGATAAATGACACTTTTGTTCGTTGCAATTGATACATTATGAGAATGTGAGACTGTCCTTCGGGGCAATTGACACTTTTATTTATTATGATTGACACGCTCAACAAGGAGAATTAACACTCTGCTCTCTTACTGTGAATTATGCCTTAACTAGACACTCTGCTCATTATTGACACGTTCTTTTGTCATGAGTGACACGTACAACAGATACAATTGACACTGTTGCTCTCTACTATGAGTTATGGTTTAACCAAACACTCTGCTTATCATTGACACATTCTTTTGTCATGAGTGACACGCACAACAGTGACAATTGACACTCTACTCTCTATTATGAATTATGACCTAAACATACACTCTACTCATCATTGACACGTTCTTTTGTCATGATTGACACAAACAACATAGACAAATGATACTTTTTTCATACACAATTGACACTTTTTTCGATACAAATCGCATTTTTTTCAAAAATAATTGATAGTCAATAAATGATACTTTATTCAAATACAAATGATATTTTTGTTTGTTATGATTGACACTTTAGATAAAAAACAAATGACACATTTATTCATTACAAATGACACGCCTTACTTATAAAAAAAATTGAAAAAAAATAAAAAAAAATTGTTTGTTACGATTGACACTTTTGTTTGTCACAATTGATACTTTCGTATGCAAAGAGTGACACGCTCGTCCTTAAAATAAATGGAAAAAAACGTTGAAAAAAAAAAACTAAAAAAAAGAAAAAAAAAATAATTAAAAAAAAAATTGTTTGTTGCGATTGACACTTTTGATTGTTACGATTGACACTTCCGTATGCAAAGAGTGACACGCCCATCCTTAATATAGAGGGGAAAAACGTTAAAAAAAATTAAAAAATTAAATTAAAAAAGGATTAATGATGTCATGCTGACATCAGCGGGTCAACGGGTCAAATATGAGTCAAAGCGAGTCAAAATTGGGTAATTGGATCATGTTGCATGATGCACACAAGTTTTTGCCATGAGTAAAATATGCACTAATTAGTTATTAGTATGCAAAAAATAATGATAAAATAAAGTACTATGACCCTATGCATATTGAAAGCATAAATAATGATAAAAAATAAGCACAAATTATATCAATAATATGCATGAACTAATATTGTGATATGCATATACCACATTTCTTGTATAAAACGTTCAATAAGAGAGAATGAGTTGATTAGTTGATAGTATGCAAGAAATAATGATAAAATAAAGTATTATAATCATATGCATATTGAAAACATAAGAAATGATAAAATATGCATAAATTATATCGATACTATGCATGAACTAATATTGTGATATGCATATACCAGATTTCCTGTATAAAACGTTCAAAAAGAAAGAATGAGACAAATATGCACTGATTAGTTGATAATATGCAAAAAATAATGATAAAATAAAGCATTATAATCCTATGCATATTGAAAACATAAGAAATGATAAAATATGCATAAATTATATCGATACTATGCACATGGGCGGATCCAAGGGGGGGCGGGTGGGTGCGACCGCCCCCGAATTTTTGTGCAATACTACGAGTTATCATTTATTTCAAGTAATTTTTATACTTGTTCCAATTAAATTTTCGAATTCGCCCCCTCCCCGAAATTTTTAAATTTGTTATTCTAACTTTGAAATTTTTTAAAAAACGTATATTAAGTCACATATTTTAGTGGAGGTGTAGATTTTGAGTTTTGGATACCTAGTTTGGTAGAGTCAACTTATATAACTTGAGTAATTAATATACTATATTTTTTGTTTGATGCAATTAATATACTATATTTGTGTTTTCTTTTTTCATGTACTTATTGATATAAAATTAAGAACATTTGAAGTATAAATAAACTATCATTTAAATACTTATTAATTCCTCAGTTAGATATTGTTATTCTTCATAATTTCCTCTAACTAAATTTAGAGTGATGTGAAAATAGGATTGTGTACTATATTTTTCGAAAATATATGAGTTATTCATGAAAGAAGAATTTAATCCTTAAATAAGCCATAAAACATAAGTATAATTAAATTTAAGTAGAAAAATGTGCTAAAAAAATTTTTTCGGGGGCTCCGCCCCCGAACCCACATACAAAAAAAACTCAATCCCCGATAAATTTCGCCCCCCTAACCGAAAATCCTGGATCCGCCCCTGACTATGCATATACCGGATTACCTGCATAAAGCGTTCAAAAAGAAAGAATGAAAAAATATACATAAGTAAGTTGTATACTAAAATATTATGACATGCATATACTGTATTTCATGTATGCATCGACTTATAAAATTGACATGCATAAATCAAGTAAACAAAAAAATAAGAATATGCATATATTATATCAGATGTATGCATGCATTAATGAAAGAGAGAGTGTGTAAGTTAAATGAAGATGAAAATGTCATGTGAGTTTGATGAATATGGGAAGATCCACATTTTTTTCTTTGCTGGAAAGTGAAAGAAATATGTGGGAAAATGGAGAAGATTTAGACGAAATTAGGGAAGTTAATTAGGATTCAAACACATAAGATCCAAAATTATAAGCTTACCCTTAATGATTCATTTCTTTTATTTTCAGCAATTAAAAAAAACTTATCAATTAATTACATCAATTGATGACACTAAATATAAGGCTAAGATTTATTCTTACTTCTTATCTTAAGACCCCTTCTTATATGATCCACACTAATAGTAAAATATGAAGTATTATTACATAGGCCCATAAACAAGACACGCGTGAGTGACAGAAATAAAATCATGACATTGACAATCAATGATTTAAAACTGAATAATCTCATATTTTGATTAAGTTGTTGTCTTATAAATTTTCGGTACGGTCTTTAAGGAGAGTTGTTGGTTGTGTATAGAGATATGGGTCACTAAAAATGTGAATAAATTTTAACCACATAATCTTGACTTTTAAGAAAATAAGACAAAATCTATGGGACAACCGAAAAAGAAAAATGAGATATCGATAAGGAGGGAGTATTGAATTATATACTCCTAACCACTTATTAGTGTTTTGACATAAATTTTCAAAGATCATGAGTGTGAAGAAAAAATAGAAAATACTTAACATCGATCTATATATATGCAAATTATATAAAAAAAATATAAACAAGCTAATTATTCCGCGATCTAATTATAGTATTACTCGCTATTAGGCTATTACCAAAGACATTATACGATGCAAAAGCACACACGTGCACGCAACTTTAGCTCACGTGATGTATGTGGTTAGTAGGTGGCTCGGCCGGCTTATCTCAATTTTAATTAAGCCCACCTTTTGTAATAAATGGTTTGCCTACGCTTTATTTTTCGTGAAGCATTCCACTACGTTTATTTCAGTTACCATAGTAGAGAAATTCACAATCGTTAACCGATGTACTTATTCTGAAAATTAACCGATGTACTTATCCTGAAAATTTCGTTTCTATATTATATTCTGCAAGTCACGAATTAGAAATAACTGATCACTAAGTCAAAATCACACAATCAAGAAAATTGGCAACATACATTATTTGCAAATCCAAAAATAGCTAGATAGTATATCTATTTCATGAGAAGATGTTAACATTTACCTACGTGATTTGAAGTAAAGAAAGCCAAATTGGTAAAATTCACAAGGATGATTGAAAAGCCTTCCAATATGTAAGGCTTTCCAACTACACTGGGATAGATAGATAACAAAAGAAAAGGAATGAAAATGGATAGAAAGGCCCCCCTTTGGAAGGCTAACTAGGAAGAATCAAAGGCAGTAGCAAGACCTGAGGACATCCTTGGTGCTCAGCATCTCCGCTCCTCAACCCGCGCCAAGAACCAAACAATATTTCGCGATTTTATCCGTAACACACTAAAGCGTTCTAGGTCAAGA
The DNA here is from genome assembly GCA_028984105.1 of Lavandula angustifolia. Taxonomy (NCBI): domain Eukaryota; kingdom Viridiplantae; phylum Streptophyta; class Magnoliopsida; order Lamiales; family Lamiaceae; genus Lavandula; species Lavandula angustifolia. Next base: position 31,162,721 of record CM054808.1, read on the forward strand.
CTATCACGTCGTGCTTTTCTTCTTCCACATCACCAGAGTATTGAGGAACTCCATCACCTGCACATCTCAAATCAGTCAGCAATGGAACTCATAGTCAATCAAATTCATGCAAAGCTTAGGGAAGTGGTAGATACCTCTGAAGGATCCCTTAAAGAGTAGAATGCATTGCTTTCCTTGGGAACAGAAGACACTAGAATGCCGTAACCTCGATTTCCCTCTCTTAAAAACTGTTACAAACATATACTCCTATCTAGTTAAGATTTCTATCATTTTAATCAATAAGAGTGAAGGTTCGGATTTTCGTGAGTTGAAGGTCTACCTTGAATGCATCCTCATCCGTCCGATCATCCCCAAAGTATATGGGGAGAACATCGTCGCAGTTCATCAAACCTATCAAGATTTAATGACAGTGTCAGATGAGGATCTTTTTAGAACAAGAATTGTTTCCTCGTTGGTATCTTTTTTCCACTTACCAAGTGATTCGAGTAGGAATTCAACAGCTTTACCCTTGTGCCAGTCGAGGACTGGTCGAACTTCTAACACCTACATCACACCAATATACTTCAACACATAAAAGAATGTAGAAAAGATTGAATTGTGGAAGTTAACATAATATAAATAGAATGGCTTGTGAGAAATACCTTCCGACCATGTGTCAACCGTAAACGAGGATACCCTTTCAGAATGTCCTGGACCACATCACCAACTATGTTCCAACTCTATAGATGTTCAAGAAAACCCCCAAAAGGAAAGATTCAGAATTCAATAGTTAAGAAGCACGAAGTAAGAAATATATACAAGAAACCAAGAGAAACAAATCAAATTACCTTCTCATCCACATTACGGTAATGCACAGAAACACAGAACTTGTTGTTCTCAACTGTTGCGCCAACTATGTCTTTGGTAAACTCCAAAAGAGATTTATAAACCTGCATTTAGCATTATATGACGGAGCTTCACATTGCTGAATGAACAATGATACATGGAATGATGCATATCACTAAATAGATCGAAAGTAGTACGTACCTCATCAATCATGGGCAGGAATTCACTAGCAGGCTGGAACAAGTTAACTTCCTTACCCTATTACCACAAGTAAAATAGTAAATGATAGTTCCACTACGGATTTACAAGTGTTGCAGTAGAAAGACGAGTAATACAAGTACCTGCATGTCAATAGATTTGATACAGTTCTTGCTGTCGCTATAAGAGGGACGAACTGGGCCCATGATATCCATCCCATGGCTTCCAGCATAATAAAGTTCGGTTAGGCCTACAAATTCATATACCTGAGAATGGAAACGAAACATGGTCAGATGCCATTCTACAGAAATAATCAGAAATATAGAAGAAACTGCAAGAACAACAGTCGATAGAAAGCCATTCAATCACCTTGTCACGGTTTCTGCCACTAACTATAGCTGTTGGAAAATGCTTAGCCACATTACTGACAGCAACACGCATCTGGAAAGAAGCTGTTTCAGTTTAGTAACAACTCAGGGAAAAAGAAAAATAGGCCATCATATTAGTTTATATCGCCTAAAAGTTATAAGGATAGATTCTCACAGCATTGGACATGAAGGCAAGGTCAGGGTTGTCCACTATTGGAGATAAAGTTCCATCATAATCCATGAACAAAGCTATTCTCTTTCCATTTGCAGTGTTAACTAGTTGTTCAAAAGACGAAAGTGCTGATGGATACTTGCACTGCAACACAAATAGCAAATTAGAACAATATTATCACCAAAAGCTAAAACTTGGACAAAGACAATCGAACAGGAATAGTTATACCATCCAATTGCGATAAGCAAGATCGCCATCACTTTGTGTTGTCTCAGTGTTGGGGTCTTTTGTTATTTTATTATGAGTTGGGGATGATGATTTCATAGCATCAAGCAGGCTGGACCTCACATCATCAAGTACTCCAGCCTTCTTCCTGGGGATGGTGAGGAAGAGTGTGTGAGAGAAAGCAGAGCCATGGTGCGAGTACGGCATCAGACCAGAGTGAATGCCTAATCTTGTATTGTTCATCGTAGATGTATCGGTGAGAACAGGGGATGAACTGCCTGATTTGATATCCATTCCTGTCCAATTTTCAGTCTCAAATCTACAGCAAGTTGTGAATTCTTTCACCTAAACCCAATAGAAAACCACTCAGTAAAGATTAATTGAGTGCTGCAGAAACACCAGTAATGCAAATAACAAAAGACGTTAACAAAGATGAAAAGGCTATAGAATTTCAAGATAAGGTTCAGCCATAGCATACATGAGATAAGGGTTCTCCTCACAAGGGTTACTTACGCATTTTAAGAAAATCAGGAAGCTTATAACATGAAATAAGTATCTCTTTAAGGATTAAAGAGGCAAAATAACTCAAACAAAAGGATTCAAAACATCAAAATACTAAATATTTTATTTGCATCCAAACAGCCTTCCAAGAAAGTAAGGGATACCAAGCTACGAAATATGATAACTAAACGGCATGCTGCGGAGATTCTGAGAACTTAACTATCTAAATGATATAAATGCATACTGAAGCAATAACTCGCAGCGAATTCAAGAACTTCTGGACAATATTAAAGCTCATAGCAGAAGATTTTAGCAGACTGGACCAGTGCTTTTGTCACGATTTCGCAGCCAGCATCGCATAAAGGAAATAACCACATACTACCACAAACTATGGTCCTACAACTAAGCATGGGAAGCATTAATCACCATGGACCCAACTCACTAGATTTCATGCACGTAAGGAACTCAAAAAATTCAAGAATCTACAAAAAATACCGTTGTCATCACATAAATGCTAGTGGCCACCAAAGTGCCATCTCTAAGATCCAGATTTTATTATTTTGACCTTCTTTCACGTACTTCCTTTGCGGAAACAAATTACTACTATTCAAGAACATAACAAGACTAATATATTGATCAATCTTCTAGAATAATTATTCACGAAAAGGGCTGCATAAATACGAAGGTGAAAGAAAATAAGTAGGCATCACTGTAACAGTAGCCGACATTTTGGAATCAAAGATTCGGTCTTTTGTCCAGTCATCACTCGTTTGGGGGAAAACAGAAATAACTGAAACTCAACATCGTTGAACAAAGACCACAACTTTTTGGATATTTTTCTAATTAGAGTTTGGAGAAAGATTGAAACGAAGTGATGGTTGATTAAATGACAAGATAGTTACCATCTATGAGAAGAAAGAGAGGGACAGAGTTGTACGCCAATATTAAACAAAGGATTAACTCATTACTACGGAAGAAATTGCAGCTTATTTTGACTGCAAACTTGTGGAAAATTATTACAAAATTGAGATTCTGGGCCAAAAGAAAACATAGATTCTGAATCTTCATTGAGGAAACATGAATATTCTGATCGCGTAACAATCTCTATATTGAGAACACAGGCATCAAGAATTGAAAATCATTCTAACAAAAACCCCCAAAAAGCAGAGTAGAACAAAAACAAAGCATCAAGAATTGGAGTGCAGAGCAGATAAAATTAATGGTTATTGGAATGTAAATCAGGTAAGTGTAGCTCCGTACTTGACTTTCTTGATCCCAACTGGAGAAACGTGTCAAGAATTCAAGAAAAAAGAAGTGAAAATGGTGTGGGAGACTCAGCACAATGCGGCTTAAAATCCTAAAAAAAATAACAGTAAAAAACTGTAAGCGAACAGCAATGAGACAAAAGCATTGTTGAGTGAGTCAAGGCTCAAATAACAAGATTCTATCAATAAATAGGATGACGTCACCTTTCCAAGAAGAGAACCACGATCGTCGGGATACGAGAAAAAAAAAACTTAATCGCAGAAACCCAGACGAGTATATTCGCAGAGAAGTACGAAAGGGAGAAGAAATGTACTATGTATTATGGCGGAAATGGAGTGCGGGAAAAAGAAGGGGGCGTCTGTGGGAAGAAGGGGCGTTTTTAAAGAGAGAGAAAGAGACGTGTTTGAGAAGGTGACTCGAAAGAAGAGAGGGAAAGGTAATTTTTGGTTATTATTATTATTATTATTATTTTAATATTTTTAGGTAGAAAGTTTCAAATATAAACCCCACACGCGATTTGACTAATCGTTAGTTACCTCTCTTCGTGTTTTGCGTGGTCTTGCATACACTCTTTTTATGGTTAGCAATACGCACTTTTGTGTAATACTCCCTCCCTCTCGAATATATATGATTATTTAATTTTCCACGCATATTAAAAAAATATTTAATAGTATGAAAATTAGATAAATATTGATATTGGAATATGAGTAAATTAAAGTAAATTATTAAAAAGTTAATGACATAATTGTATTTATTATTAAAAAAGTTGGATAAAATAGTCTTTTTTTATATTATCACATTAATTACACGTATTAAAGTTAGTGGAAGATTTAATTAGATACAAAAAATTGTTAATAGGTATATAAATTTTGGACATATGAAAAAAAGAAAGTAGGCATATATATTTGGGACGGATGAATAGTTTACAAATGAAGTACAATAAGTTAATCGTATTGAATTAAATATAATTGAGAAAGTAACATTTATATAGTTTTTTTATGTATAATTGAGGTAAAAATAATGATTCTACTTTTTGAGAAGCACACCACATTACCAAAATAGGTTGCACTAAATTGTGGGTCAATTGATTGTGATATGATTGAATTAATAACATTTATGAGTTAAGTGTACAACAAAATTAATGCCACGAGACTCTCAACATGAACGTGCGTTGTTAGGTTCAATTTTTATTTTCTGTATTATTTTTCTGTGGGTTGGTTTCTAGATTCCACATTACTTGTTCTACATTTAAATAAAGATGCACAAATTCAAACCTTCTACACAGAGAAAATATTACACGTGAACAATCTTTCTAGAAAAAAAATAGTGCATAGCATATAATCTATTTGAGAGTAGAGAAAAAGTCGTCTTGATCGACTCGGATGTTGTTGAATTAATACTTCTTCCGTGTTTGTATTTTCTTGTATCGCATTATTAAAAGTGACTCGTACATAAAATAAGTATCTGTTATACTTTGTGAGGTACATTAGGTTACATATGTACGGACCTAGACCAGAATTACGAAGAGGGAGGGTGGGGAAATTTAAGTGTAGAATTTCATAAGGGAAAGTCACATATAAAAATTGGATTTCACTTTAATCATAAAATACATTTTTCTTAAATTTGAGTGCTAATAACGAAACTAGGTAATCTCTTAGAATCCCAATTAGGTAATAGTATATCTAACTTGTAAAAGCTGGGGTTACATCACATGTGATGTGGGTTTGAAAGTCCATTGGTTTTATTATGACATGCATTTTTGACCAAACTAAATAACACTTCTGACCAATGAAATTTTACAGCAACACGAGAAAGGGGATATGACACGTGGAGGTTGGACTTGGGTGGGGGCGGCACGTCAAGACACCTACATTTCGTGTCAAGCTGACGTGGCCACGTCGGAAGTGAACCCCACGAAACTGTATGGTCGTTTTCGGAGCCAGCTGGATCTACGTCGGTTGAAGTTGTTGGCATTAACCAACTGCTGCCCCACATTGAATAAAAAAATATAAATTGTTTAGCTTTTTTGGTTTAGAGGAGTAGGCAGATGTAGAGTGGTGGCGATATTGGAAACAAATCTCCAACTGAACCAGCTGCCAAGGAAATTACCAATGGAGCAGTAACTGCACCAACCGCCAAGAAAACCGCCAAGAAGATTAATGGAACAGTAATTGATCATTAAACCGTTGAAACCGCATCCGCATCCAATAGAACAGTAACCAACCGCTGAAGTCTACCAACTGAAGCAGTTGGAACTGAAAGATCAAAAGATAGATAGATCGAAGTTTGTTGCATAGAAGTTATCTTGTTAAGATCAGTTTAGAATCGGTTACTTGGTTGCTTAGCTTACTCATCAAGTTTGTTGTAGATTAGATCATCAAGAGTGTATAAATAGGTGAAGATGTACATTGTATTAGTTGATCTTTTCAATACATTCAATACAAGCATTTTGCTCTCAATTCTACATTTTCTTTCATCTGTTCTTGAATTTCTATACTTCTTCATTTGCTCTTGATCGATTCTTCAACATGGTATCAGAGCTTCTCAAATTCTGATTTTCTTCCTCCTTCTGTGCTATTCTATCATCTTTGTTATATTTCTATCAAATCGTTTTCCCCATTACTGTGAAGATGCCAAGATCTGAAAATAATGCATATTTCTTGAGCCAAGGTGACAATCCTTCGGTTGTTTTGGTGAATCCTCCACTTGATGGCAACAACTACCATTCATGGAGTAGATCCATGAAGATTGCTCTAGGAGCAAAGAATAAGCTTCGAATGATTCTGAATCCAGAGCTATTTCCTGATGAGAAGAATGAAGAATATGAAGCATGGAGCACCTGCAATTTGATGATCCAGTCATGGATATTGAATTCTTGTTCAAAAGAAATCGTCCCCTGCATCCTCTATGCAGATACAACTGCTGATATGTGGAAAATACTCAAGGATAGATACTGTCAAGGCAATTTCCCGAGGATCTTTGAACTCCAGAAAGAAATTTATTCAACCATTCAAGGTAATCTTTCAGTTACAAGTTACTACAATAAACTTGATTCACTTTGGAAGGAGCTGCATCAATACAATTCTATGCCTAGCTGTTCTTGTGGTGCTATGAAAGCATGCACCTGCAACTGCCTGAACAATTTAGAGATACAACAGGAACAGAGCATGTCTATTAAGTTCCTGACGAGCCTCAATGATGTATATACATCTATCAGAGGCCAAGTTCTGATGATGAAGCCGTTTCCTCTACTGAATGACATCTATAGCTTAATCCTACAAGATGAGAAACAAAGAAGTATCAGCCATCCCACACCTACAAATAATTCCATTGTCATGGCTGTTCAGACTCCAACACATGATGTTCCATACACTGCTGAGTCAAATTATGTCAACTATGGAAATAAAGGTCCTTCTGGTACTTATAAGGCTCCTCAATTCCATGGCCAGCCATCATATAGTTCAAATCAAAGGCCAATGTGTTCTTATTGTGGGAAGAGTGGTCATACAAAGGAAAAATGCTACAAGTTGCATGGATTCCCACCAAGCTACCAGTTCAAGCCACGGCAAGAAACAAATCTATCTAATAGCAGTAGGCAAATCCACTCAACAGCCCATATGGTTGCTGCTCCCCAAGAAGGCTGTGAGAATCCAAAACCACCTATCTCCTCTGATCAGTATAACCACCTTCTCTCCCTCATTCAAAATCTCTCTCAAACTTCTGCCTTGCCTCCTATCTCAAACATGGAATCCTCTAAAGGCTCAGGTAATCTCTCAGGTAAAATCGCCTTCTGTTCCTACTCTGCACATTGTAATTCTGTGTCAAATACCATTCCAAATGGATCTTGGATAATTGACACTGGAGCAACAGACCACATGGTAGGTGATTTCTCGCTTCTTATCAACCCAATACCTCTTCAAAACAGCCTTGGCAATCTTCCTACTGGTGACAAATTTCCTGCAACCCATATTGGTTCAGCTATAATCTTTAACAACATCATGCATTCTGTTCTGTGTGTCCCTCAATTTAAAGTAAATCTTATCTCTGTAAGTAGATTGATAACTACTACTTCTATAGGACTGAATTTTGCTTTTGGTTCATGTTCTATTCAGGACCACAGATTGAGACAGAAGATTGGCATAGCTAAAATAGATCATGGCATGTTCCTACTTCATCCACAGAATTCAGATCCATCACCTACTCTTCCTGCGGTTTCTGCTGTTTCATCTTCTGTTTCTGCTGTTTCTTGTGCTGTTTCTGCACAAATCTGGCACTCTAGGCTAGGACACATCTCTACATCTAGAATGTCTCTTATCCCCTCTTTACCTAATGTAAAAAACGATACTACTCCTTGCTATATCTGTCCTTTAGCAAAGCATCATAGAAGCCCTTTTCCTACTAGTTCAATAAAATCCAAATTTGCTTTTGAACTAATTCATTGTGACATTTGGGGACCATTCTCTGTTCCAACACATGAAGGACATCAATATTTTCTCACCATTGTAGATGATTATACTCGTATGGTCTGGTGTATTTTAACGAAACACAAGTCAGAAACTGCCCAACATCTTAAACATTTTCATAAACTGGCCTCTACTCAGTTTTCTGCCTCTATCAGAACAGTTAGGACAGACAATGGATCAGAATTTAATATACCAGATCTGTATGAACTTCATGGAATCATACATCAAACTAGTTGTGTCTATACACCACAACAGAATGGGGTAGTAGAAAGAAGACATCAAAGTCTCTTAAACATTGCTAGAGCCCTTAGATTCCAATCCAACTTGCCTCTTACCTTTTGGGGGGATTGTATACTAACTGCAGTACATATCATAAACCGGGTCCCTACTCCTGTCCTACACAATAAAAGTCCTTTTGAAATGCTTTATGGTCATCCTCCTAACTATGAGCCGATGTGAGTGTTTGGTTGTCTCTGTTTTGCTTCCAACTTAGTTAATCACAAGCATAAATTTGATGCTAGAGCTCGAAAGTGCATATTTCTAGGATATTCTTCTACTTACAAGGGCTACAAGCTATATGATCTTGACTCAAATTCCTACCTCACATCTAGAGATGTCCAATTCCATGAAACACAATTTCCATTTTTCTCTGACAAATTTCATCCTTATACTACCTCACCTAATGTCTCTGTCCCCATGCCTATATCAAATATATTGTTGGGTTATGAGTCAGTAGATGGTACTCAGCTGTCTATTGGTTAAAAGAATATTGGGGGAAATCATAGTAGTACTATGGAATTGAAGATCCCAAAACCCAGCTGATATCAGTAGTATAGTGTGTCGATAGGATTAGACGATGTATAGGTTAGACTTTTTTTTTTGTTTTGATTATCTTTTTGTCTAAGTCCTGTACGGGGTAAACTGTTGGGTGATCTTCCGACGAAGTTACTCTCCGAACCCCACGTCATCAATGTAAGAGCTTGCGTTCTTCGACCGACGATGATCTTCACCTCGCAGGAGACGACCCACCACGTGATAAGATATCAGCAGAAGATCATAATGCAAAGCTCAGTACCTTCGCAGTTATCAGCTGACCCACCAGAGCCTTATCAGCTTGTCAGCCAACTCAGCCGAAGAAGACAGAGACTGTCTTGAGTCTACTGTATCCGACAGAAAGCGACCCAGTCGTAAACATCTTTTCGAAGTTCAGCAGAAGATCATACGAGGATGTGGAATAGTCAACTCTATCTCTGACACATTCTCACCTACCACAAACCTCGACCAATGAGACGCCGACAACGCTTTGACCTGCTCTGACCTACTAAAGCTGCTCTCATGTACAGTATTAATTGCCCTGCTGCAACAATTCGAATTTATGGCCGTTTTCTTTGGAAGCTTGTGACACGTAGCATCGTCTTCTCCAACGGACATATGCCTGCTCACAACTATAAATAGAGAAGAAATCCGAGCTCCACGTAACGGGACTCATAAGGGAAAAAGCTCAAGCTCAAGAACACTCTAGCGAACTCACAGCATTATACGAGAGAAGAACTTGCTTTTATAGAATATTTGTAGTTCTTCTCTCTAGAGTATTTAGATCCCTTTCTTCTCTAGACTAAGCTCATTGCCAGATTTATAGCTTAGATTTCGAAGGAGTTCACTTTTAGTGAATTGTTCTCATTGTAAGAACTCCTTCTTAGTTGGAGATTATCCCCTCCCTTTCGAACTTAGGTTTGAATTGTAAAGTCGCTAAGGACTATAACTTAGAAGGATCCGTCCGGTGCACGAGATACCTTCCGAGACTTGCTCAGAATAATCAACAAGTTCTCCTGCCAAGTCAGGACCGTGGACGTAGGATCTTGCGTATCCGAACCACGTTATATCGCTTGTGTTATTTACTATTTTATTGCATATCATACAAATCGCTCAAAATCATATGTTTGCATAAAACGTATTTTAAAAGCGCACAGCCAAAAGAATTTATCTTGCGAAAACACGTTTTCAAACTGAGACGAATCTCCGGGCCCTACACACTTATCCGCACAACGTCTCCGACTGAGTTTCAACGACTGACTAAAGTCAGTAGGAGAGCTCAGTAGCTGACACACTCTGACCCCGTGATCGAAGGTTACTATTTGGCACTGTTCATCAGTTGCACCAAACAGTTCAGCTGTCCTTCGGTTTAAGAAAAAGAAACTGTGGTCAGGTGTATTCACCCCCCCCCTCTACACCTGACTATCGTCTCCGGACCAACATATATCAATCCCAACCAAACCAGCTGCACATCCACCCTCAACATCAGCCACTTCACAACCCACATATGATTCTTCCCTCCTACAAAATAACCCAATTTCTCTACGGCGTTCCACAAGAACCAAACACCTTCCATCACAATTTCAAAACTATGCCTGCAACAACATGACAGCTATGCCAAACTCATGTCTCAATCAGTCCTTCTCAGGTAAATCTCCTCATCCTCTGTCAAAATACATTTCATATTCTCACTTCTCTGCCTCTCACCAAGTTTATTCCGCTGCTATCTCATCTATTTATGAACCTAAAACTTACTCTGAAGCTGCCTCAAATGCTCACTGGCAAGAGGCCATGAGCAATGAAATTAAGGCTCTTGAAGCCAACAAAACTTGGATTCTTACTACCCTTCCTGCAGGAAAAGTGGCCATAGGATGTAAGTGGGTCTACAAAGTAAAATATCATGCTGATGGTTCATTAGAAAGATATAAAGCCCGCTTGGTAGCCAAAGGGTACACTCAGCAAGAGGGGTTGGATTATAGTGAAACATTCTCACCTGTTGCTAAACTTACAACAATGCGCTGTTTACTTGCTTTAGCTGCTGCTAAAGGCTGGTTTTTAGAGCAACTAGATGTCAACAATGTATTCCTTCATGGAGATTTACATGAAGAAGTCTACATGAAGATTCCAGATGGTTTTGATAAGACTGGTTCAGGGTAGGTGTGCAAGTTACTCAAAAGCCTTTATGGCTTGAAGCAAGCTAGCCGCCAATGGTTCTCAAAACTCTCTTCTGCACTCAAAGATTATGGATTCTGCCAATCATCATCAGACTATTCCTTATTTACAATTCAATCTGCTGCTTATTCGATAATTTTGCTTGTTTATGTTGATGACATTCTACTAGCAGGAAACAATCTGGCAGCAATTCAGCAAGTCAAGAACTTCCTTGATAAGGCCTTCAAAATAAAAGACCTTGGCCGCATGAAGTATTTTCTCGGTCTAGAAATAGCCCGCAGCTGCCAAGGAATTTCTCTTTGCCAGAGAAAATATGTGACTAAAAGAAACAGGCTATGAGAATTGCAAACCTGCAACTTTTCCAATGGATAACAAACTAAAGCTAGGAGCTCATGATGAATCCTACATCAGTGATCCTTCTCCATACCACCGCTTAATTGGAAAGCTAATGTACCTTACTGTGACAAGACCAGATATAACATTTGCAGTCAACACCTTAGCTCAGTTTATGAGCAAACCAGGTCACTCTCACCTAAATGCTGCTCATAGAATACTAAGGTATTTGAAAGGCAGCATAGGTCAGGGACTCTTCTACTCTTCCAATTGTGACATGAGGCAAAAAGGTTTTAGTGACTCTGATTGGGCTAGCTGTGTTGACATTCGAAAGTCAGTCACCGGATACTGCATGTTTCTCGGAGATTCCCTTGTATCATGGCGCTCTAAGAAACAACCTACTGTATCTAGAAGTTCTGCCGAAGCCGAATACAGAGCAATGGCTTCAGCCTCAGCCGAAGTATTATGGCTTCTCAAAGTTTTCTCAGACCTTGGTCATTCCCTTAACACAACTTCTCTCTTCTCAGATAGCAAATCTGCTATCTCTCTAGCCACAAATCCAGTTCACCATGAACAGACAAAACACATAGAAATAGACTGTCATTTCATCAGAGAACACGTTCAGACTGGATTACTACATCTTCTTTATGTCCCTACTTCAAACTAACTAGCTGATGTTCTTACTAAACCTTTGGGAAAAGCTCCGTTCCTATACCTTCTATCCAAGTTGAGAGTCCAAAATTTGCACTCTCCACTTGCGGGGGGGTATTGGAACACCTCACACAAATCTCCAACTGAACCAGCTGCCAAGGAAATTATCAATGGAGCTGTAACTGCACCAACCGCCAAGAAGATCAATGGAACAGTAATTGATCATCAAACCGTTGAAACCGCATCCGCATCCAATGGAACAGTAACCAACTGCTGAAGTCTACCAACTGAAGCAGTTGGAACTGAAAGATCAGAAGATAGATAGATCGAAGTTTGTTGCATAGAAGTTATCTTGTTAAGATCAGTTTAGAATCGGTTATATGGTTGCTTAGCTTACTCATCAAGTTTGTTGTAGGTTAGATCATCAAGAGTGTATAAATAGGTGAAGATGTACATTGTATTAGTTGATCTTTTCAATACATTCAAAACAAGCATTTTGCTCTCAATTCTACATTTTCTTTCATCTGTTCTTGAAGTTCTATACTTCTTTATTTGCTCTTGATCGATTCTTCAACAGGCGACTCATTTTTATTTTAATATTGGGTCTGAGTCTTACCAATACTAGTATTAGGTTGAGTAACAGGAATATGATTAAATTAATTCGTTTTATATATTTTTCCGTAGTTTTATTATGTTGATCAAATGGAGTTTGTCGAGTATTAATCAACGTAAATATTAAATACAAGGACAACCCTCCGTGTGGCGACGTGCGGTAATTATTAGTACGGGCTGGAGGCCCATCTAACCTGGTAATGGGCCCCAACAAATCTGAATTAGGTCAAAGGTCTCGTCTGATACCAAGACTGACGAACCACAACTCAGATTCTTGGCAGCATATGGTAAAATTGTAGAAAAAATAAAATATCTATATTCCCGATTCGAGTATTCTATAAAAAATGCTTGTTTCTAAAATGAGCATGAATTAATTAATCAAAAATTAAATAATATACACCATAAATTTTTTCTAAAATATTATGTCAAAAAGAAATCAGACGTAAAAAAGAATGAGTACGAGTCTTTTAACTCTTGAGAGGGAGTAGTTTGCAGTTTGTACCCCTCTGGAATGGAAGTTTGTACAAAGACATTAATAATGTTGTGTTATTAACCAAATCTGGTAATAAAAATAATAGCTGTTTATCGCAAGTATACCAACAGCCTCACGTGCTAACGCAGAGGCTGCTATCGTTTTTAACCAAAATGAATTCGATTTCATTTTCACTAGAATAATTGGTAAAAATTTCCCATCTCAAATTGCGTATTTATGACGCTCATATAACACTTATAAAAATTATTATAATTGTGATACATAATAAATAAGATAATAAAATAAAAATTATACAGTACATAAACTTTTCCGAGACAAACCTCATCAATCGGCAACGATCTGACTGGTGCATAGTCAATCACAAGTTCTAACCTTGAAAACTAAGAAAAATAATTTAAGGTAAGTATTCATGGAATGATATATCGATAAAAGTGTTATATTTATGGTCAAAGATTATCAATTTAAATTTCATTGGGATTTAAACCGATCGCTATATGTGAATTTATCTTGTGAACGTCAAAAGTAGAAATTGTGTGTTCCTCAAATTTAAAAAATTAAAAAAAAAAAGAAAAAAAAAGATAAGTGGGGCAATCTGAAAGCATTCAGCACAGAAATTACATAACTCAAACTCAAGTTACACAACTCTATGCAAGTGCAGCAACAACTTAAGTCCTTGGTCTGAAGGGAAGAGAGAGAACTACTTAGCCAACTAGATTATTAAAGTAGTCTCATTTTGTGAAAGCGCCTCGATAGAAACTTGCATATATTAAGCCGAAACGGAACTCTGAGCACATCAAAGAGGAGAGTTACAAGCATGCTTCAAAAGCTTCAGAACTACAAGCTTCTTGATCAAGCATCCGCACAACCTGAGCCACGCCTGCAGCGATTTCCTTGTTGATCGCACCATCAGGCATGTCGAAAGTTCTCCTCTTCATGGACTGAGATCTCCCAGCTGGTTGAGGATCCACAACGTCCAGCATCGTTTCCAGCTCATCCACCATCGACTTTTTCGCAGCTCGAACCATCACATCAGCACCCTAGTTCATACAAAGACATGAGCATAAGTGTCTTTAGTACAAGAGGGAGCACCAATCATCAACAAATAGAAGCTTCTAGAATGTTATTCATTCTTATAGCTGGTGAGAAGCTAGCAAAAATAGTTCTAATTAGCTACCTCGATGGCATCCACAGTGAGAAGCAAAACAATGATTTTCTCAGAGAACCTCTGATGTTCTTCTGCATCACGAGCAAGGCGACGGCGGTAGGAGAAGTTGTTAAACAAAGCCCTAATCTCCTTCAACTTGGTCTTGGCAATGGCCAGCTCCCGAAGTGCACGTAGAGCCTGGGACCTTTGGATGAGATATACACGGAAAGTCTTCTGAATGAGAGCTGCTGCATCTTGTGGAGACAACTCCTTCCTCTTACCCCTTATCTTATCCACTCTTTTGGCAAAAGCCTACCATAATGAGATGTGATACACTTATACACATAGAATTAAATCATTAATGATCAAATAAATAAAAAGCTTTCAGTAGCGAATGTATCATATAAACAATAGCAAGTATAAGCCTAGACTGCCTAATGAAGATGAATAACTAAATGTTTTTTCAAGTAAAATTAACAAATATTTTCACAGAAAAGCAGAGCGTAAAATTAGTTCAGAACGATGGCAACACAAGGACCCATAAGTTCTTTATATTTGTATCAGTATGCATTACATTGAATAGAAGTTCATTCTCCGCCAACAAAATGCCACATACACCGTTCCACCGAGTTATCGACTAGTTGCAAGTGAGAAATGGTAAATACTCATACACAGGGAGTGCTAAATGTACATGAGGCTTCGAACCCTAGAAGCTCTAGATAGACAAGGGTGCTAACACTACTGTACCAAAGATTTCTTCTATGATTTTATACACAAAGAAGCGTGTTGTATAAATTTTCAGGAGTGCCAATGACTCCGGAATGGAGTATGAGGGCAAGAGACAAAGAACCTTCAGATCTATACTAAGAACAGTTGCTGCTAGAGTGATTTAGAACTCTATGCCACTCGAGGATTTAGAACTCTATTTTAAGTTTCATTACATCAAAGCAAATGGTTCCAAACTACTTAACGATGACATATCACATCAACTAAGAAAAGAGCAAAATATTGTATGTGCTGGAAGGCAGAGTAGGTAAGATCATGTTCAATAATTAGGAGTTTAAATCCCCATCAATGCCTTGTCCCACACAAACTTCATATGCAGGTTATTTACAGTCTTATCTTTCTAATAAGCATCAAGAAAAGGAAAACATGCCACACATAAATAATATATAAACACAAAAATGATTGCTATCCCAAACCATTTAAAACAAGATCTAAAACCCATAAGCAGCAGAGCTCCTGCTTTCTCCAGCCAAATACCACACCAGAAAACGATTCAATCCATCAAGAATATAGCTCAAGTTAATGCGAATTATTAATAAATTCATCAGCAGACAAGCATGGATACCAACCTGCCTCAAAACAATGCCGCCATGATCTGAAGGTTCTTCAATCTCAACTACGCGGGGCTCAACTGATTTACCCTTCTTCTTCGCTTTCTCACACTTGTTCTTCTTCTCAACCTTCCCCTCCCCACTGGACACCTTAAACGTGTAGGTCTGGTCAGCCTTGCCTTTCCTCTTGATCTCAGTCGTCAGCTTGTAACTTTTCCCGAGCCCCTTCTTCTCCGCCTTCCATTGATACTTCCGCTCGTCGTCGGCGCTCTTTATCTCCGCCGTCCAAGTGTACTTCCTCTCCTTCTCCTCCTCCTTGGAGAGACGTTTGACGCCCAACTCCAACGCCGAGATGCGGTCGCTGAGCGTCTGCAGGTACAGCTCCGGGGAGCGGCGGCGGGTGGAGACGCGGTGGATCTGGATCAGATCAGCGACGGCGTCGAAGTCGTCGAGCAGAAGTGGAGGGGTTGGAGCGAAGCTGAGGAAGTCGAGGTCTTGTTCAACAATGGGGAACCATGGGTTAAGTGCAGGAGGTGGTGGGGAGTTGAAAATGGAGGTCTGTTTGAGGAAGTAGGATGGAGTGAGGTGTCGCTCAACAATCTCGAATCGCCTCAGCCGACTCATTTTGTTCGCTTCAAGCGACAAACAATAACCGTGATAGTGAGGTGGTGGAAGATATTTGAGGTTGAGGATAGAGATAGGAAAAGGAAGACTGGTTGGTGGAAGTCAAAAAAGAGAATGATGGTGAGGGGGACAAACAAGGGTATGATTGGTATTTGACGGCTGTGATTGCGCTTTCTCGACTTGGACGGTGGATCGGTTCTTTACGTCTTTTTATTCTTTTTTGAACAAAAGCAAAAAAGGATGTCTTTTCTCAAAATATAATTGCTAATCAGTCAATCCGCTCACATGTTGTCTGATGAATTAAATACATAGATGTCATAAAGAAGATAGTGCTCTCTCTCCTTCATAAATAATATTCCTGTTACTCTATTGTCTCATTCCCTTTTTCTTATTGTCCTAATCTATTGATCTTATTCCCTTTTTCAATAAACTTCAAATCTTATTATACACACAAAAAATAACTTTTTAATCTCCGTACCGAAAAGAAATGGAAACCATGGAGTGGAACGGTGGGAGTAAGAAATTGATGTTATTTGGAGAGGAGTAAATTAAGGATTCTTTCTTTTGTTCAAATATGTATAATGTTAGAATTTTTGGAATTTAATTTTTGTTGACACAATTTTTATATTTTTTAAAAACAAAATATTTCTAATAGAACACCTCAATCGAAAATAAATGATGTTTCTAATATAACGAAGAGAATATAAATTATAGTGGACGTGTGATAAACTTCCTTGAATATCGTTGATTCTATGGACTACTCGGTTAAATTGTGTTAATCTTACCGTTCGATTAAACGGTTAACCGCCTTCCAATAATAATAGTAGCAATTATTGGAAATAGGTATTTTCCGGTAATGATTAATCGATACCAACTGTTTTACTAATTCCTATTTTCTAAGAAAATTTGATAGAAAATGAATTGCAAGAAAAACCCAATTACATTTTTTAAAAATTTAAAATTACAAAGAGATACACATCAACAACTATTGATAGGTGAAAGTATCAAATAAGAAGCCGTGACTTAAACTCCGGAATAAACAGAAAGGTTAAGAGGAGTGAGTGATAGGGGTATAGAGAGTCGAGATTTTATTCATTTCATAGTTGCAATTCAAATGGCTGCAGGCTTCATTATATATTTATATATATACTTAAACCTCGATAAAATAATATTCAATAAAGTAATAACATTGCTTAGATAATATTATTTTGGTCTTGATTTAAATTAATAGACTAAAATAATATTCGATAAAATAATAACTTCATTAAATAAATATTTTATCTTGATTCTAATATTATTAATTTATTACTTTAAAGATGTTTATTTGTACTCCTATTACCTATACACATACATTCCAACCTTAACTACCTGGGCCTAATGCCTTTATGCATCTTCAAGTCCACTACCTTAACGGGCTCCTTTCCTGAGTTGGGCCCTTTTCGGGTTGGTCTCGTTCTATGTATTTGGACCGTAACTCCTTTGGCCCAACTTGGGGGCGTACCAGCTGCAATTTCTTTCATTAAAAACGTCATATACACAATTTAATCTGCCATTGGAGAACCTTAACACTTTGTTTGGTTCATGAGAGAAAATGAGAGGAGAGAAATAGGTGAGAAAGAAAATAGAGAGAAAAAAAATGAGAGAAATAGAGTGTATTTTATATAGTGTTTTGTACGAGAGAAAGAGAGAATAATTAGAAAATAAGAGAAATGATAATATATGCGAAATGACAAAATCATCTTAAAATAAAAAGAAGAGTGCAAATTTAGTTGAGGATAAATTTGTTATTTGTCAAATTCTTCTCTTCTCATCCCACTTTCTCGAGAAATAATCTTTATGTGGTCTCACCTTTTTTTCTCTTCTCTCCGCAACCAAACAAGACATTTCTCTATTTCTCCCCCTCCTACTTCTTTCCTCTCTATTTCACTAGAACCAAACAAGGGCTAAGAGATCTGATAAGTAGCTAATGCAAATATATAGTTCGCAGAGCCCCTTTCCAAGACAACATTGTCTCAATATTCGCCTCTTCTCTTCCTTCGACAAAATGTACAAAGTGAACCGGCAAGTCAATATAATTTCCATACGTAAAAGATATTGACGTTATTTTTAAAAGTTTATCAAGTGTGGCTCAATCTCCTTTTTCTTTTTCCTAAAATGTTTGAAAATAGCTATAAAATTAATGACTTAAATTTGTAGTTATAAAACTTAAAAATTATATCCAAAATGGTTAAATAAACCTTTTCCCTATATTTACCCCTTATGTCAATATTAGAGTTGTTTTTACACCTTACCATTATAAAGATAAAATAAAACAAACAATTTAATGCCTTTCAGAACACTTTGTTTGAAATTTGAAGTTTGAACTCTGTTTTTTTCCCTTCCAAAAATGAAACGAAATATTGGTCGACGGATGATCCAAGGCCTATTCCATCAAAGTAGGCCAATAATTGTGTCAATCAAGCATTTATTGACACAATGTCAATAACAAATAGATAAAAGCGCTCCACTTACGTGGCTAGAAGAGTACTACTATTATAATCTCAAAACATAACATTACCCGTGTACAAGACGAGAGAATTCTCGTACCCCTATCATACCATAATTTTAGGGAGCCTTAATATTGACCCAAATTTACATATAACATAGTAGACTCAAATCGATTATTGATTTGTTTAATTTAAGTGTATGGTTGTTGATTCAAGTACACAAGTCGATGGTTATATCAGTCGATCGAGGTTATGAATTAAAGTTATTATATTCCCACTTTAATTTAATATTTCCGCGTATAAGTCTTGTAGGGGTGGAGCACCCAATTCTAATAATAACTGTAACGATGTTTTGATGGATTTATGTTGACCACACAAATAGAAAAAAGAATTATATGGGCAGGAGAAGATATCATATAAACGGGCAACGTGTATTGTGAGAAACTAATGCGAAGTTTCGTAATTTTGTTAGATTCCCTCATCAGAGTCGACATGTGCTTCCAGATCTCAGTACAATAAAGCAACTGTTGCTCTTTCTCTACTTAGCAGTATGGACCAAATATCATTCATTTATTTATATTACATATGTCTCATTACACTTGTTCAGTATTTATTTACTACTATCCCATCTTACTTGTTAATTTTTAAATAATGAAATGGTTCGCACACATTTATCATATTAATTAATTTTAAATAATTAAATAATTATATAAATTTCACATTAAAATGGATAGGCAGGAGCATTTAATTCAATTTAATCCGGAAAATGTCAATAAATTATTAAAGTTCTTGGTCGAAATGCTACGAGCAAAAGACCAGACAGACTCTCTCTCCCGCGGTCATTATCCTCAGACGCAGCGGTGAAGACTCAATTTATATTAAAGTAATATTAATCCAAATTTGATTCGGACCCAAGAACGGGGGCCAATGGAATTGCAGGATAAACGTAAGCCAAGAGAAATTGGATCCGCGCGTCAAAAGTGCCACGTCGGAATCACGGCTGATGCCAGCCAGGATTAAAATAATATGATAACTTCGGTGAAGAATATCCCTCCCTATTCGCAGACGCAAGGAATTATACTCCCCATGATGCGAATATTCTTTGCATCCTTCCCAACATGTTATAATTAGCCTATCATGCCGGCGCTCTGAAATGACCGGCTTACCCACGGCCCTCCTTTCCTATTGCGGGGGCTCGTTTTTTTTCAAAGATTGGCACGACGGATTGACGTTTTTGGCCCTCGTTTGATTTTAGATGGTCGAAAAGGAGATTTTAAACCAGTTAAGATAATTTTTAATTAATTTAGATAACTAAATACAAAACATAATAGTGACAATTGAGAACACCCGTGCGCGTGATCGAGAAAGTAAACACTAGAATCCACTAGATTTAGAATAGAACTTATGAAATAAATAAGATGAAAATTCTAATATGAGAAGAGTCTTAATTGATCAGAAATTTCATCACATTATTAGTGGTTCGAAATTTTTCCCCGTGAAAATTAAAAAAATTATATTTTATGAATAATGTAAAAATAGTATAACTCACTAAATTATGTTAAAATATTAAGCATGAAATACTTATAATTAGATGATCTTAAAGAAGAGCTACTTATATTATAATGGAATGTAGATTGTAGCACTATTTAACTATATATCCTAATTATAGTGGACTATAATAATACTCAAATAAATCCTATTGTAGAGTACGTTTAAGTGGAAATCGTAGTCCACTAGGCATAACTGTCTCAGTAGGGGGCCGAGTGGGGGTACTTTGGGAAGTCTAAATTATCTGCTTCAAATAAATAGACCTCCGTCGTTGCAGTTGCACTCTAAGCTTTTATTGTTCTCCCCGAGAGAGAAAGAGATAGACAAAGGTGTAAACTCCTAGCTAAAAGTATTGGTCCAGACAATCCGTGGTAAAGCAATTTCGTCGATTATCTTGTTCAAGATTTTCTCTTCCTTACGTTTCTTCTTGTAATTCGGCACCATGAAAAGCATTTTCAGTTTTTCAACCTTTTGTTGAATTTCAAGCTCCATATCCAGTACGGAAATGTATGAAGATCTTACTCAATCTTTTCGTGGAGGCTGAAAGCATATGATTTTGGGAATATTTTTGTCTGCACCGTTGATATGATTTTTGGTTTTTTAGGTGGAAACATGTTATGTTTTTATGTTTATTCTTGTTGATTGTAATCTGGATATGTTGTTGAAGTCTAGTAATGGAAATGCTTTGTTTTGAACTACACTCCTCGTGCTATCCGTTGATTGACAACTGTTTGACATATATACATGCTATGTTTGGTTATTTTGCTGGATGATTGTTTGATTATTTCTACTTATTGAATCTTGTTTATTTGTTTTGATCTAAATGGTTGTTGATGATTGAATCGGATAATAAAATCAGTTTTGTCAATGATTAACTTGACCGAGATTTATAAAGGAAATTTATATATCTGAAATAGTCTTCTAATCTAATTGAACTTCCTGTTATTTCTGCTTCAGGTTGCACCAGTTCTTTGTTCTATTGAAGGGAGGAGAGGCCTTCATGGGTCCAATGGGTAAACCTGCCCCAGAAGTAAGATACAGCAAGCCCCAAGGAATAAGATTTATAGAATACATCAAAAGATCAAGCATCTCGTACAAGACTCATCAAACCATTGTCATAATACTAACATTCTTTGCATACTTGTCCTACCATGCCACTAGGAAAACAACCAGTGTGATCAAAAGTGCCCTTGATCCACAATCTCCCAATGTAGACTTGCAATCCCACTTCTCTTGGAGACGGGCTTACGCTCACAAGCCGCTAGAGAAGAACGGTCTCTCGTGGGTTCTTGGATCCGGTTGGGCGCCCTTTAATGGCTCAGATGGAACGGCATTGCTTGGGGAGCTTGATGTGGCTTTTCTATTTGTATATGCTATGGGGATGTACTTTTCTGGACATGTGGGAGATAGGATGGATCTTAGAGTATTTCTAACCATAGGAATGGTTGGAACTGGTTTGTTTACTGCCCTTTTTGGAGTTGGATACTGGGCTAATATACATTTTTTCAATTACTATTTGATTGTACAAATGCTTGCCGGGTTATTCCAATCCACTGGATGGCCATCAGTTGTTGCAGTTGTTGGAAATTGGTTTGGGAAAAGGAAGAGAGGGCTTATAATGGGGATATGGAATTCTCATACTTCACTTGGTAACATTACTGGCTCTGTAGTTGCCTCTGCTTTGTTGAAGTATGGGTGGGGATGGTCCTTAGTTGTTCCCGGTTTCGGTATTATCTTTGTTGGCTTGGTGCTCTTCCTTTTCTTACCAGTTAGCCCTGACTCTGTTGGTGCTAGTATTGATGATGATGAAGTGCCATCTCCTATGAAAGAAGGGGATGAAATAAGAGTACCTTTGTTGAGTGCAAAGCCTGATAATAGTCATGCTGTTGGCTTCTTAGAAGCGTGGAGAATACCCGGAGTAGCTTCTTTTTCGCTTTGTCTTTTCTTTGCTAAACTGGTGGCATACACATTCCTCTACTGGCTCCCATTTTACATTAGTCACACAGGTATTTGATATATGATTTTGAACTTGGACTATGGATTAGTTGTTGTGTTGTTTTCTAGTGCAAGTTTTTAACTCACTGGATTGTTCATTCTAATGCTGCAGCCATTGAGGGGAGGTACTTGTCGAATGAGGAGGCGGGTAACTTATCCACACTCTTCGACGTGGGAGGCGTGGTTGGAGGGATCCTAGCAGGACACATTTCTGACCGTTTAGATGCAAGAGCCATAACAGCAGCAAGTTTCATGTACTGCGCCATACCGGCTCTCTTCTTCTACCGAAACTACGGCCACGTATCCATGACTATCAACATCGTACTCATGCTGATCACAGGGATGTTTGTGAACGGGCCGTACGCTCTCATCACAACTGCAGTGTCTGCTGATCTGGGAACGCACAGCTCGTTGAAGGGTAACTCGCGGGCTCTAGCAACGGTTACTGCTATAATTGATGGAACGGGATCGATTGGTGCTGCAATTGGGCCACTGCTGACAGGGTATATATCAACTAGTAGCTGGAGTGCCGTGTTTACAATGCTGATGGGTGCGGCTCTTGTGGCTGGTCTGCTCCTCACGAGACTCGTGGTGTCGGAGGTGACTTCCAAGATTCAAGGTGCGAGGACACGTGAAGTTTCGCCTTCTGATGTGGATGTATGATCGCTCTACGAGGCCTTAAAAACCGTAGAGGAGCATCATAGAACGATCAATATGAAGGTGGTGGAAGAATTCAAGATTCAAATCTAGGCACAAGTTTTTTTTGAGTATCCTCCATGATTTGAGATGGTCATGGGAAGAAGTGGGGTGGTGACATACTATGTATATAATAATTTTTGAAAATGGTATCATTTCGTTGCTCCTTCAAGAAAAGGCGAGAGTGTATTTATGGCCGTCAAGAGGATGTAGATTCTATATATAAATTAATGCCTCCAATGAAGGATATGTATACATCAGTCCAATTCGATGTCCTTTTTTAGTTGTGAATTAGATGGGCTGATTGCTCATTTTATTGAATCTTATAAACTGAATCTAAGAGCATCTCCGTACATAACGATGTACTACATTGATGTTAAACAAGATTGTAGTATAGTGTTTTTCTTCAACAGTACATTGCATTCTACAATATAATGGTGTTTGTGAACAGTATTCCATCCGATGTAGTGTGACATAGTTCACGCTACACTATAATTTTAATTACTTTTTTACTTTATTTTATTAATTTCATATACATGATAATAATTATATTATATATAATTATTTAATAGTAAATTAAAATTATTACTATATGTGAAATGCTTAAAATAAATCATGTACTAAATTAATTTTATTTCAATCTTAATATATTAAAATAACTTAAATAATTTAAAGTATTACTTTTAAGTATTATTAAAATATAAATATATAATAATTTGTTAAAATTAATTTAATAATAAAAACATCAAACCGAAATATTTCATTCTAATATAATTTCTTACCTAATTTATTGGAGACAAAATTATTAAATTGATATACACTATATTTTAAATTAATAGTGTAAAATATTAAAATGCGTAAAACTCACAAACAAAAAAAAATGTCCGTGTAAAAGAATAATGCAGGAATAAGTGCAAAAATGAAACAAAACTAATTTAAAAAATGACGATTGAGATTAATGAAGATAAAAGAATAATTAAAAAATAGCAAACATGAAAAATACGAGAAAAAAAGAAGAAGAAAGGAACAAAAAAATAACAAAAATGCATAAATAAATAAAACAATAAAAAAATGAAAAAAAACTCGAAAAAAAATCGAAAAACCAACAACACAATAAGACAGAAAAAACAAAATAAAATTGTGAAAATAAAATGGGCAAAAGTATAACAAATTAATATGCGTAAATAAAATAGATATAAAAATAAAATAAATTAATAAATCCGTAAAGAAACATTAGTTAAGGTTAATAAATATAAAAGATGAAATAAATTCGTAAACAAAAAAATGAACAATAAACAAACAATACGAAAAAAAGAAAATGTGAAAATGAATTTTATATTTTCTACCTAATACAATTATGGGGTGGACTTGGGTGCACTTGGTTGCACCTGCACCTACAACATGGTCAAAATAGGATTCGATTTTGACCCATTTATATTTATTGAGCTGAGTTGACTCTCATCCCTCCGCCTCCGTTCTTTCATTTTCTGCTCTCGTTCTCTCTCCTATCTACCTTCACTCTCCACATCTGCATAATTCACCTCTTAATTTCCTCATGTAATACTGAAATATTAGGCCCAGTATCTCGTGCCCAAGTCCAGCTATTATTTGGCCCAGTTGCTGCCCGACCCAACAGCATTTATGCTGGCCCGTTTGTTACGCAGCCGTTTCCGCATTTCTCTCCAGCCCGTTATCAAACCCTACCTATAAATAGGACTAGGGTTGATAACCTAAGGGCGCAGCTTCTTGTATTCTTCTCTCTGTCTTCATCTCTCTCGATTTCTATACTTCTCTGTGTGAGTATTGGTGTATAATCTGTGAGAGAGTGTGAGAGTAAAGTCTGTAATAGTTGGCTAGCTTGTTGGTGCTATACTGAGCTGTGGTGTGGTGGTTGTATTCGTTGTCTGAGCCTCGAGCTATCAATAATACGATCCTTTACAAGTGGTATCAGAGCGGGTTTCATCGCCGCTCAGCCACCCTGCTTATCGGTGATTTTAGATCACGAACGGGCGACTCTTTGTTAGTCGTAACCCTAGATCTCAAATCATCTCATATCTCCGGTAAGAACGAGGTTCAAGCCTCCGAACCTCGCTCTGGTAAATTGGCTTCACCTCTCAGTTATTTTTTTTTGTTTAGATCTGCCGACTGGTGCAGTAGGATCTTTGTGTGTTTCCTACTTGTTCCGAAACCCTTAAACTGCGTGCTTTTCTCTGTTCTTTCATCAATTTTTTTTTTGACTGTCTCTATTCTGTGATTATTGATCTGTATAGATCAGTTTTTCGAACCGTTTAACTCGGTTCACTCTTTGTTCCTTCCTCGTATTCAGTGAGTTGTGGTGACCCCCCGCGCCTGTGTCTTGAACTCGCGATTGCGAGCCGGGAAATCCCACAAAGACTTATTCACTGTGAGATACATACCCATACGGGCCGGTATCTCGATATTTCTATTACTCATGGCTTTTGTATCCTCTAGTGGTCTTGCTACGTTTAATGGAAAAACTGATTTCAATTTGTGGAAAAAGAGGATGACTGCTATTCTTTGTGAAAAGCGTGTTTCTGCTACTATTACTAAAACTTACGAGGATGATTTATCTGAGAAAAAGAAAAATGAAATGAATGATCTTGCTCTATCTGCCATTACTTTAAACTTGACTGATTCTGTGTTGAGGAAAGTAGAACACCTTGAGTCTGCTAAAGAGTTATGGGATAAGCTTGATGAGCTTTATACAGAGACCTCCCTTCCATCCAAAATGTATCTGTTACAGAGTTTCTTCAAATTTAAGTTAGACATGTCAAAAGATATTGATGAGAACTTGTATGAATTCAATAAGTTGTTACGCTTAATTAAACAAGCGGTGACACTAAGCATTGATAATTATGCTCCCATTGCCTTGTTGAATGCTATCCCTGAGGCTTATAATGATGTCCAATCTGCCATTAAGTATGGGAGGGATAAGATAGATCTTAAGACTGTCATTTCTGCCCTTAAGAGTAAGGAGATGGATTTAAAATTTAATAGGGATGTTAAGGTCTCTGAACATAGTACCTCTTATCAGGTGAGGGGTAGAACTAGTGACATAACTAGTTTTTCTTATAATTCTGTAAAAGGAGGGAAACACCAGAGTCAGAGGTCTAGATCCAAGTCCAAATCCAAAGGGAGAAAGTGCTTTAACTGTGGTGAATATGGTCATTATATGAAAGATTGTTCTTCCCCTAAGAAGGGGAAATCCAATCCTGAACAGAAGAGTGTTTCAAATGCTATCTTATGTGATGGTTCTGATGCTAATATTTTGGGAAAATATTTCATGGTTTCTGAACCAAACTTTCCATCTGTGAACAATGTGAATACTGATATGATAAATGAATGGATCATGGATTCTGGCAGTGCTTATCATGTTTCACCTTTCAAAGAGTGTTTTTCTGAACTAAAAACTGGAAATTTTGGATATGTGATAGTTGCCAATAAACATAAATGTTCTGTGCTTGGTATTGGAAATGCCTGTTTAAAATTTCAGTCTGGTTTTGAATATACTATGAAAGAAGTGAGATATGTACCTGAAGTTGCATGCAACCTGCTATCATTTACAGCTTTAGAAAATGATGGGTTTGGTGGGAGTTGGGGGGATGGATGGATGAAAGTGGGGTCTCTAGTTGTATTCAAATCTAAGAGAACCAATAACCTGTATCCCTTCACTGCCCTTCCTGTTAAACCAACTTCAAATGTGCATGCATCTTTCTGTGACAAAACTGTCTTGTGGCATAATAGACTAGGGCATGCTAGTTCTAAGAATATGACCATTTTGAGAAAATCAGGGGTGTTTGGAAAAGACAAAATGTTTGATTTGCCTTTCTGTGACTCATATGTGTTAGGGAAACAACATAAAGTTTCTTTTCCTGTCACTGTTCAATCTGATAAAATTGTATCCTCTGATATTCTTGAATACATACATGCTGATGTGTGTAGTCCTTCTAGCACTCCTACCCCAAGTGGCTGTAGATATTATTTGTCTATTGTGGATGATTATTCCAGGAAAACTTGGTTGTTTTTGTTAAAACATAAGTCTGAAGTTTTTCAAATGTTTTCTGAGTGGAAACTTAAAATTGAAAATCAGACAGGTAGGAAAATCAAAGTTTTAAGAACTGATAATGGTTTAGAATTTTGTAACTTTCCTTTTGACAACATATGTGTTAAATCTGGGATTAGAAGGCATAAGACAGTTCCCTACAATCCTCAACAAAATGGGGTAGTGGAGAGGATGAATAGAACCCTGTTAGAAAAGGTTAGATGCATGCTAGAGTCTTCTGGTCTGCCAAAAAGTTTTTGGGGTCTTGCTGCCTTAACTGCTACTTATCTTGTCAATAGGCTTCCCTCTAGTTCCATTAAGGGGCAGTGCCCTGAAACTGTGTTTACTGGGAAACCATTAAACTTGTCTCACCTAAGAGTATTTGGTTGTTCTGCCTTTGTTCATCAAAAGGGGGATAAGTTAGATCCTAGATCCAAAAAGTGTGTTTTTAGAGGTTATCCAGAAGGTGTAAAAGGCTATAAATTATGGGATAGAAGTCAGCCTGGTTTTAAGGTTATAATCAGTAGGGATGTGATATTCAATGAAATTGAATTTCCTTGTTTACCTGTTTCTCCCTCTGTAACATCTGACACTCCTTCTAAGGTGGAGTCTCAACCACTTCTGTCTGAGTTTGATATTTCTGAGTGTGATTCTGAACCTGTGACTGATCATGCTGAATCCAGTAGTCATTCTGAAACTATATCTGATACCTCTGTGTCTGATACTGAAATATATGATAATTCCATTTCTATGCCTGATTCTGCTTCTTCAGATTATTTGCTGGCTAGAGATAGACCTAGGAGAGATATTCATGTTCCTACCAAATATGATGATTATTTGATGTATGCTCTCAGTCTATGTGATTCTTTGGATAATGAACCTACATGCTACTCTGATGCTATCAATTCTACTTCTTCTGAACAATGGCTACATGCTATGCAATCTGAGATGAATTCTTTACATGTGAATAAAACATGGATTCTTGTTCCAAAACCTGCTACATGTTCTGTTGTGGACTGTAAATGGCTTTTCAAACTTAAGCATGAACCTAAGTCTCTTAGGTATAAGGTTAGGCTCGTTGCTAAGGGATTTACTCAAAAAGAAGGGGTAGACTATTCTGAAATATTTGCCCCTGTTGTGAAATTAACCACTGTGCGCATCATGTTAGCTTTAGTTGCTCATTTTAATTGGGAACTAAAACAGATGGATGTTACTGCTGCATTTCTTCATGGGGATTTAGACAAACAGATATTTATGAGACAGCCAGAAGGTTTCATAGATTCTGCTAAACCTAATCATGTTTGTTTGCTGCAAAAGGCTTTATATGGTTTAAAACAATCCCCTAGACAATGGAACAAGAAGTTTGATCAATGCATGTTATCCTTGAATTTTACTAGGAGCACCTTTGACCACTGTTTGTACTATGCTCAATCTGCTTTTGTTCCTGTTTACTTACTGATTTATGTGGATGATATGTTGATTGCTAGTCCCTGTGTGAAGTCTATTAAATACATTCAGAAATGTCTGAGTGACAATTTTGAGATGAAAGACTTAGGGGATGCCAAGAAGATTCTAGGAATGAACATAACTAGAAATAGAAAACTTGGTACTCTTGTTTTGAATCAGATTTCCTATGTGGAAAAAGTTTTGAGTAAATTTGCTATGTCTGATGCAAAAACTGTTAATGTTCCTCTTGCTTCTCACATTGTGCTAAGTAAGGATCAGTCCCCAACAACTGAATCTGAAATGAATGATATGAAAAAGATACCTTATGCAAATGCTATAGGATCTGTTATGTATTTGATGGTAAGTACTAGACCTGACATTGCTTATGCAGTCAGTTGCTTGAGCAGATATATGTCAAATCCAGGTATGATTCATTGGAATGCTCTGAAATGGTTGTTCAGATATTTGAAAGCTACAAAAACTGTTGGTTTAAAGTTTTCAAACTATTCTGAAGGGACAAAACTAATTGGTTATGTTGATTCCAATTATGCAAATGATAGGGATAATAGAAAGTCTACAACCTCATATGTGTTTACTTTCTATGGTTCTTGTGTAAGCTGGAAATCCCAGTTACAACCTATTGTTGCTCTTTCTACTACTGAAGCAGAATATGTTGCTGCAGCTGAGGCTTTAAAGGAAGCTGTTTGGCTGAAGGGTCTTCTGTCTGAACTTAAGTGTTTAAATAATCTTTGTTACTTTATTTTCGGATAGTCGATCGCTATTCGGTTGTGTAAAAATCCTGTGTTTCATGATCGTACTAAACACATAGATGTTAGGTTTCATTTTATACGGGATATAGTAGAAAAGGGGGTTATCATACTTGAGAAAATCCACACAGATTTGAATCCCTGCAGATATGGGTACCAAGTGTTTAAGTGTAGACAAACTTAAAACTTGTCTCAAGATTTTGAATCTTGACTTAAACCGATGTATCTATGAGTTTTTTTTTCCCTACCGTTGTTTGTTTCTTTTTTCTTGCGAGGAGACGAGTGTGGAGGGGAAGGGGGCGATGATGACAACAAATGCCGAATACAAACCTTCCTTCTAAAGAGAAGGCACTCCGCTACTAGGCCTAAGGTGGAGTATGTAATGCGAAATATTAGGCCCAAGTATCTCGTGCCCAAGTCCGGCCTATTATTTGGCCCGATTCTTTGCCTGGCCCAAAGCAAGATTTATCTTCGGCCCGTTTGTTACGCAGCCGTTTCCACATTTCTCTCTAGCCCGTTATCAAACCCTACCTATAAATAGGACTAGGGTTGATAACCTAAGGGCGCAACTTCTTGTATTCTTCTCTTTGTCTTCATCTCTCTCGATTTCTATACTTCTCTGTGTGAGTATTGGTGTATAATCTGTGAGAGAGTGTGAGAGTAAAGTCTGTAATAGTTGGCTAGCTTGTTAGTGCTATACTGAGCTGTGGTGTGGTGGTTGTATTCGGTGTCTGAGCCTCGAGCTATCAATAATACGATCCTTTACACCTCATTTATCAATGTGCGTGCTCTTTGTCTAGGGTGGGTTTTCCGACGCCGCCGAAGCATCCTTCTATGTCCGGAATTCTCCACACGGCTGTCGGCGACTGAAGAAAGCTTTGGCGCTATTGAAAAGGCTGCTGATTGCAGAATCCTCTGTTTCAGATATTCAATTTTGGAAAATCAAATTTGCACTACTACGAGCCGCACTTCTAGACGGCGACGTGGTAGGAGTTTTTCCGTCGTTTTTCCGGGTAAATCTCGGAGGATAGTGTTGGAGGGGATGATAATTCCGAGAGGGAGGATTCTCAAGACGGCGGAATTGATCCTGTGAGTGGAGTTTTTTTTATTTTGATTTTGTGTATTTTGGTTTTGCGTGAACTAAAATTGGTAATGAGAGATTGATGAATGAGTGAATGATTGATTAATTGTGTACTGATTGAGGTAGATGTCAATTCCATAGTGATTAATTGCTTACAGATTGAAGTAGAAGCCAATTCTATGATGACTAATTCCATACTGATTGAAGTAGATGTCAATTCAAGAATATTTAATTGCATTTAGGTCATTAATTCGATAGCTGAAAATTTATTCGTGATATGAGAGGGAACAATTAGTATTGCCACTTTGATCATCAGCGCTTTGAAATAAATAGTACTTTTGTTCGTTGCGATTGATACATTTATTCATAACAAATGACACCCAGAAGGTGACACTCTCCTCCAAGACAATTGACATTTTTAATTATTACGGCTGACAATTTGAGTAACATTTCTGATTATTATGATGATCATATTTTGTTGACTAAATCATTGAATGATGATTTCGTATGATTATTGGATTAAAGTGACATGTTCTTTAATTATAGTTGACACTTTACTTTAGTGTGTGACACTTTGAGGTAAGTAACGCATTTGTTCGTTACAATTGACACATTTATTCATTGCAAATGATACTTTCATCCTACACAATTGACACATTTATTCATTATAAATGACACGTCTTCCCTAAAAAAATTGAAAAAAAAAACTTTTGTTTACAACAAGCGTCACTTTTTGTTCACAACAACTGACACGTTCATCCTAACAATAATTGTAAAATAATAATAATAATAATGACGTCAACATGTCATCAGCGGACACAAATTCAGATAGGGACGAATAATTGGGCTGTAATTGGGTCAAAATGTATTGCACCTAAATATTTGTGTACAATTATTGTTAGAAGATGTGATAAGTTTTCTTAGATATATTATTATTTTCTTCATTATAATATTTGTCTTTCCTCACTCAAAATTAAATCTTGCATGCGTACATGCTCGAGTATATATGTTAACAAACAAAAAATGTGATAATTATTTAGCAACTGAGACCTGAACAAGGGTCACTCTCCACAAAATTCAAAACAAGTTTAATTTTTGTTATGATGGTGCTTCAAATCTTATTTAAATGTTATCTCACATCAAAGAAGAATTAACGATGATGATCATTAATTTCACTTATATATAGATATACCTACCTAGTATTGTTTAGGTATGCTTCTATGCATCATAGCCCACATGTTATGAGATTAGTTAATTGGACTAATTGTTCATATTTTTGTGGGTATATATTTTTTGGTCTAGGACTATATTCCGGAAGCCCATTTTGTATTTTCATCATTATTCGTGGATTGTTTCTCCGCCGCCCATAAATGTAGGTCAATTAACCGAATCTCATTCGTCACATTTTGATAGTGCTAGGATCCTAATAGAATTCATAATCGTTATTTAGATGGAATATTTTTATTCTTAATTATAATAATCTTGCAATCATGCTAATACATGGAGATTACTTCTGTAGATCATTTATTCCAATTCTGACACCAGCCTCCACCTTGTGAGAGATGGAGACACGGACCGGGCAACTGAACTTCCCAGTTACAGTTGAGGCCGCAGCGGGTCGTCGCAATATCATTTCCGTACATCATGTAACTGCCGGAGCCGCGGCGAGTGTGGATGGTGCAGAAGAACTTGGTGTCGGTGATTAGGCTGTAATGAAATGACTGCCAATTGAGGGAAGGCAGTTGACCCTCTCAAATATATTATATGTATTATGTAGTAATCCTTCAATTTCACTAATCAAGTCTCATTGTTTTTTGGCACGAAAATTTAAAAAAGTAGGTGAAAAAGAAAAGGTATAATATAAAAGTATAAAATGGTGTGGTCCATTTATTTAGAGTGGTTGCGGTCCACTCATTTCTTCCCATTTATGGAATGAGATTTTTTTAGTGAGACACCCAAAACAGTTGATTAGTGAAATAGAGGGATTAGTACTTTTTACGTAAATGTTTCACGGTACAATGGTTGTTTCTCATTATTCTGGCCAGTAGGTACCGGGTTTAAATCTGGCCCATGATCTTTTTTATTTTATTTCTTCAAACATGAGAAGAAAGATGAAAGAATAAACTTGACTACAAAAGTATAATTATGTCTTCATAGAACCCTTCATAATTTTCTCTTCTTTTTTTTAATAAGTATATTTATGTCTTTTTAAAATAAAAATTATTTCTCTCTTCTCACATTCTACACAACCAAACAAGAAAGATAAAGAAGAAAATACATCTTTCTCTTCTCTTTCTTCTATATTTCTCTCAAATCAAACAACATATAAAATCTACTACTATATTTCTCACCTTTTTCATTCTCTTTATTTTCTCTCTCTCACATTTTTTAACTCTCATTTTCTTCACGCAATCAAATAAAGAGTTAATTGAAACGGATACAATTTTGGATTATGTTTTGATAGTTGATTGAAAATTATATAAAGGACGAACACATGTTTTGCTTGTTTTATATTTGTATGATTTCCTCTGGTTTTGATATCGTGGTTAGATGATTGTTTACTTGTGTTTCTTGCTAATGGCTAATTTGCTCTAGAGAATATGTTGTCATGGCGATTATCTTTTGCGTCAATTGTGATTTAAAGTTTTCAAGAAGACGCCTCATTTGTTTGCTAAGTTTATATGTACAAGTGAGTTCAATTAATTTAATAGTTAATCTATGTTGGTTCCCATGCCCGCAATGTACATATTTACTCATATCTTAACAAAATTAAATGCAATAATCAACCAACTCTTTCTTTTATAATTACAAACTGCTTGATAATAAAATGAGAATTTTTATACAAAGCATGATTATTAGATGGGAGTGTGTCGATGAATATAAAAAAGGAAGTCACCATATTTTGCAAAATTAATTAAACGGTAAAGAAAGAACTTCTCGGCGATTAAAGTCATGAGAAGATTTGGTTAAGGAGCAAGATCATTATAATTTCATAGATATATAGTTAAATGGACGAAAGGTAGAACAATGATAAAATTAATAAATTCCTAATTTGATATATTAATAAGAAAGAGAGGGTTGAATCAAAACGCACACCTCTAAAGTTGGAACCTTCTAAACAAGAGAATAACTACTGAACACGATGACTGAGAGATTAGGATCATTTTAACATTGTACATGGAGTCACTATAGAATTCTTATCCCTCTTAATTTCAATTGTATGGGATACCAAAAAGCATGTCACATAAGTGCTGCAAGTGAGATTTATTCGCCTTCAATTGCAGCAATTTCGTACCTGATTTCTTCCAAGTATTCGTTTATGGCAGTGACTGCATCTTGCAGGCCTCGGACGGCTTCCTTGAGAGCATTATCATATTCAGAATCAGCCTCAGCTTCCTCCGTTCCAGATTCTTCAGTTATTTGTTGGATGTGCATGCATTCATGTCCTGCAGACTGCGTAAATCTGCAGTTCTCATGGCTTACCAAACGTTCTGAGGGACGACCAGCCTTCTTCAGGACTTGCATTGTAGCTGTCTGGAATGCAGATATATTAGAAATAATCAACGAAGGACCATCAATATTGCATACTGAAACACAATAGGTTTTCAAGTTCCATAATAGAAAGGAAATCACTAAGTATCATATGGAAACATGGGGGTAATAGTAACCCACATAACAGTACAAAATTTGAACTTCTATTTTTCTTCTATCCTGGAGCAAATTATGGCAAAGGGTGCATTTCTCCTTGCATATTGTATAGAAAGCGATTACATAAGCATGTCAA
Organism: Lavandula angustifolia; assembly: GCA_028984105.1. Classification (NCBI taxonomy): domain Eukaryota; kingdom Viridiplantae; phylum Streptophyta; class Magnoliopsida; order Lamiales; family Lamiaceae; genus Lavandula; species Lavandula angustifolia. The sequence goes on from CM054808.1 coordinate 31,196,784, forward strand.
ATACAAACCGGGATCAATGTTCTTTTAACAAAATAATAGTCGGGGCTTTTCTCCCATTTTTGGTCGAGAGAAAATCCAGCATGGCTTTCAGTCCACATAATCCCTAGGTTCAGTATATATGTAACTCAATTGTTCTTTGTTGTTACACTCAAGCCATCAGCAAGAAGCTATTTGATGAATAAGAATATTGACTAGTAGTCTATTATTGCTAAAAATAAACCTATTGGTTATAGAATTCACAAGGATAATAAGCTATAAACATAGAAGAAACAACTCTTCCAAGTTTGAGTCCTACTAAGAGGTCCACTAGAGATTAGAAAACAAATAATGATGAACAGATGTTTTATACTCTGTACCACACACCGATACTGTGAACTTGGCCTTCCTCCTTTCTAGGAGATAATAAGAAACTGATAAGATCATATTAAAGAAAGAACAAAGGATTTGCTAACAACTGCAAGCATTCAGCAATCAATTAGTTATGGGCCCCGCCAAAAACGAATAGATTTTAAAGAAGTTCTTATCTTCTTAACAAATTACACTAGCATCAATGATAACTCCATTTTTTTTCTGAAGGTCACCGATGTCTCTTCTGATGGACCTAAGAACGTGTCTAATGACTATGAGTCTTAACTCTTAACTTCCATATTTGGACTTTCTCGAAAGTTGAAATAACTTAGGAGTTCGAATTGAAGTCAATGAGCTTTCCGATCAATCTGACAAACAGAATATAAATCAGACAGAATCATATGTATTATGTAGCATACATATCTTACTTATTAGAGTCGCAAGATACAATATCCAAGTAAAAAGATATGTGACTTGTTATGCCATGCAACAATGAATTTGTGAGGGATGAAATGCACGTAGAACATAAATAAAAAATTTCATTACTTTAGTTATATTGAAAGTGATTCGTTTTTGAATTCCTAAATAGTGTTTCTAAGATAACTGACCATGGCAATCTACAAGTCACCGTGCTTGTCTCCACATTTGAAATAATAGCAAATCAGAAGGTTTAATAAGCATACAATAGACAAACAGTAAATCAGAAAAATCCCATGTCCACAAGAGAAAATAATAAAGCCATCTGAAAAGAGGATGACATACTAAATGCAATTTCTCCTTTTCTTGTACTTGAACTGATTTCAGCAAGCCAGCCAGATCCTCCCTGCAATAGGCAGGACTTGCAAATATAGACTCCATTTCAAGCACCTTCATCACGGACACAATCCACATGAGCAAATGCAGCAAATCATTTAACTCAGATAAAAAATGCACCCAGAACACTCCAATACCAGCTAATGCACCATTATTATAATTAGTTAAACTTTTTTACTAGTATTATACCGTGAACAGTCAAAAACATCTTGCTTGTCTTCCACTGTTTATTACCTTCAAATTAACTTACGAATGATGATTCAGGATTTTCAGTATCGAATGAAACTTACCTGCTTTGAACAATCATTAAACTCAACAGTTATCTCACTGCAGAGCTGCTGGTAAGCTAATTCACCTCCTGAAACCATATATTCTTCAAACCCCCTGCCATGGAATAGAAGAAATTTTGAGGCAACAGTGAAATCCCGTTAACAACAGCAGCAAAACAAAGCATATCGAACTTAGTAGTTGCATATCAGTTACTGTCTGATTCTGAGCCACGCTTATAATCAGGACAAATAGGAATCCTTACAATCCGGAACTAGCCTTGGATGAATCAGAAATTAGAAATATTACGAACTCGATATTTCTAACCCAGACACATAACGACTGATCCATTGATGTTTGAAATTTTCAGAGCCCAGTGCACTACTTGCGATTCCACACTTTAAAACTTTGTGGTAATTGAGGAGAATTAGGAGAGATATACACAAAAAATACCGTTTAAGGCGCGCATAAGCGAGAGCGCGGCGCTGCTGAACCGCGAGGAATCTACGTAGTAAACCTAGAATGATTTCGTCGGTGGTGTTAATTTCTGACCCTTTCTCGTGTTTCTCTTCGGCTTGAATCTCCATCTTTACGGGTTTGGCGGTGGTCTCTGGCTCCGATATGGACACCTTCTTCTCAAAATACTCCATTCTCTCTCAATCTCTGGTTGACTGCTTTCAGATTATTGAAAATTATTGCTACTGCAGAGGTTTCGTTTCGTCTATCATCTTTCGGCTATGGAAAGTTTTTCGTTGTTCTATTTTACGACAGATTTGACATCTCTACTAGTAACTTAAGCCACACCCCATATTTTTAAAAAATATTCTAAAATAGTAGCTTAATTGCTATTCTCTATCCGATTCACCCTTGTTGTCTCATTTTTTTCGTAAAATATTTTAAAAAATTATTAGTTGTATGTAAAAATATGAACCTTTAAAAAAATATTTGTAATAAAGAAAAAATAGTTAATTGATCATTTACAACTTTCTTATTTTTTATATCGAAAAAATTGGACAATTAGAGTGAAAATAAAAAGGAAATATTTTTAGAAAATAAGACAAAAATGAGGGTGGAGGGGAGGAGGAGTATTTTTTAGTTCTGAATTAAAAAGGAAATAATTTGGAAAGATAAACTTTTTGTTCGTTTAACTAACCTTTAACGTATTTTTCGAATATGTATGGTTAAATACCAGTATTCTATTTATGATAAACCAGCACTAATAATTCTATGTAACAGTAATTCATGCTGTTGGTCGTAGGTGACCCTAAAATTAGTATTCATCTAAATATCGGAAGAGGAATTTAGGCAGTAAAGTAGATAAAACTAAATGCAGTATGCAGATGATGAAAAAATAAAAAAATGCACGACACGAGAATGACAGAATGTGGCTGCGATTAAGAAAACCATTTATTTGTTGCACGAGGCTTTAACCTGCCTCACATTTTGTCAGTATAGCATCTTACTGTTTTATGTACAAACAACATCTACATGTATGACTAGCATTACAAACCTGGAGAGCAGGAAAATAAAGGTATATGAGTAAAACTTCACTCACTCTGCCACCAGATTTTGTGCTTTCTGAAGATCATCTTCATCGGATCACCTGGCAGTGAAGAGCAGAAGTGTAAGTTCAAAGCTGCAATGGCAATACTTAATACCAAATAAATGTAAAGGCGAACAATTTGCAACACAAGCAGAAAGCTAGACGGCTGTAATTGTGATCATTTAAGAATGGCCGAGCGGTACTAATGTGAGAACGAGTGCCAAAATATATACCATCTCAAGTATGTCCATCAAGCAAGACAGAACATGATTTTTCAACATTGACTGTATGGGCAAATCAACAGCAGAGGACCCAAGTTATCATGTAAATGAGGCCTTTTTGAACACAACATAGATATTAGACAGATCGATATTATCTTGAGTTCATCAAACAAAAGAAAAATACAGGTGTTCCTAGAGGAAGGTAATTTATACAAGGGAAGTAACTTGAGTTCTGTTTTAGGGGGGCAGTCTTCATGGATTTTGTTTTCTAAAATATAATAGCAATAAAAACTGAAGTGCTAACTTACAAGCTTAAGAAAAGCATATAGTTTCTGTACTTAGCTTTCAAGTCCAAGAAATACACACAGTTACCTAATGTTTATTCTCTTCTCTTCTGAAGCTGCCACATTTTTTTTTTCAGTTTTATCATCACTTACTATTTTAGATGAGGAAGTCTGATTTACCAGAGAAACAAGATGAATTAGCCTGGAAAAATTTTCTTTGAGCTAATCTGATATATTTTCTAACAGAAAGGACGCTATAAAATTCTGCATATGAGTAATATTTATTCCCATATTCTCCAATTTTTGGCAAAGGTAAGGTGAAATATAAGACATCAAATGACTGGTCTTATAGCAGCAAGCTAAAAGTTCTTTAGTCCAAATGAGATAACAAATTTTCTTGATAATCAAAAGTCAATGAAAGTACACCGGGTATAACATATTTTCAATAAAAATTACAGAAAACCGGATACCTCAATGCAGCAAATACTGGGAGAACTCTTTCAAATATTTCATCTTCTGATCCAGTACCATCAATCTGCAAGTATTCAAAAATTAATACAATTTGATAGATTCTCTAGAGAGGTAACTGAATCGAACCAATATATCAACCATTTAGAGATAAAATAAAGCACATAAGCAGCTTGTTTGTTTGTTTTATACGACTATACGTGTATGTGTGTTGTTGTTTTAAGCATGGAGAGATTTGCTTGTTAATTACATGGGCATTATGAGAATTTCTTATTCCTTTTAAAAATAAAAGGCATCCATAGCTATGTAGTTGATGTCCACAACAGACAAAACCAAGGTGATACCTTGTGAAGTTTTCCTTTCTCAGAGTAATGCTTGATGACAGGAAGGTTGAGTTCTGCAAAAACCGCTAACCTTTCCTTGACTGTATCTATATTATCATCAATTCGGCCCTACACATTAAAGCTCTATCTGTTTGCATTTGGGAAAGAAGAGAAAAATATATGGCATGGGAGAAAATAGATATGAGGAAAAACCTGATTACGGCTTAGTACTCGTTTCACCATTTCTTCTTCAGGACAATCAAAGAAAAGCACAATGTCTGGTTCAGTCCCAATCTACATATATATAATTCACTCAATACATGCTAATGGCACACTTACATATTATGCATCATTGCATATGCTACTTGTAATCCTTTGTATAGCAATCAGATGACGCAAGTAACTAGTGTGAAAGGAGATGATCTCAAATTACTAACAAAAGTAGAAAAGAAGAGAAATTAGAAAACTGACTACTCACAATTCGCTCATATGCTATACGATTCTCTTCACTTCTTGGAAAGCCATCAACAAGAATTCTATCATTTTCACTTGCTTCAATGGCCTTTTTTATCAGTTTAACAGTCACTTCTGAGGGAACAATTTTCCCTTCCTTGATTGTATTAAGAATCATGGACCTGCAATCGATAAGATTATTGTTGGCAAGCAATATGAAAAAGTCGAAACAAACAAGAAATCCATGTTCAAAGAGATGCATATTTCTAGTTCTTACCCATTTTCACTGGTAGAATTGATTTCTTTCCTCAACAGATCCCCAACACTCAAGTGGATAAACCCGAAGGCGTTAACAATCCTTGTACATTGAGTACCTTTTCCGCTTCCTGGACCACCTGTAACCACAACTACAATATCAGAATCATCCATGTTGAAGTGGATCGCGAACATCTTATACTTTTCTACTTTACTGTCTCATAATCTGAAATTTCCTAGATTTCAATAAATGAAGGGAAAACAGATATGTGCATACTATGCAAGTTCAGGTAGCTCAATTTTGAAGTAAAAGATTAAGACAACTAGAACCGATCATGACCCTTGAAGCACTCAGGGAATGCTTGGGCGCCTGAAGAATTTCTGGAAGATTTTGAAGCAAGAATCAGAAAACATTATGTAATAGTACAGAAATATATCGAAATAAGGATTTGTTAGGTCATAGAAAATAAAGTGTGTAGAAGTTTTTGTTCAACAGTATGCAAATATGTAATGATAGAAAAATAGATAGGGGATTGTATGCATGTTTGGTGGTGTTTTGGGAAAATAATTGTAAAGGAAGTTTGTCTCCCCAAACCAAACTTGATGTTATTGACTGGTCTCATGCTAGTGCAATCATATACAGTAAATACTGGGATAGCATCAGCATAGCAAGGCTAATAAAGAAACTAAACATGAAAACCAATGAATTCTACCAAAGGACCAACATCAGCAATATGGTACTTAGAAAACACTAGCGCATATAAGACCACCAATTTGGGTCATCAAACAGAAAATAGTTAATGATAATACAGATTAACTTATTATACTGTGTAGTATTACCTAGGACAAAAGTCACAAATCGTTTTCTTCTTGCACCAGTCTCTCCATCTTCTGCCTGTGTTCAATAACGAAAAGGCTAGAAATGACCATATAAATCATCACAACCTCTTGTTAGAAGTAACACAGTTTGAGTTTTTACTAATAAATGACCTTCCATGTGGGAACATAACAAAATCATGATTTGGGATGATAAAGATCACAAGCTTGTAAAGTTGATAAAAGCCAAAGAAACTTATGAAGATAGACATTTAACAAATTTTGGTGCCAAGCTTAAAAAAAGATATCGAGTTGCTACTACTCTCCTAAGTCCTAATTCATCTCCTGAAGATGTTTTACCATTTATTTACTTAAGCTTTTCGGCTTTTTTTTTTCTGGGGGGGGGTTGGCAATTGGGGAAGGGGTATTGGGGGACTGACTCACTTATGATCTATGTAGGAATAACACAATACAAGGCGGATAGTGCCGTAAACACTAATATACATGTCAAATCAAGAAGAGCTAAGTCAGGAAAAAAAGAAGGAAAGTAGCTTATAGCAGAGGCACCCAAACTAAAGAACATGCCGAATGCAGTCACAGTGAAATGCCTGAGGATCATCAGTTACATTCGAGCAGCAGAGTTCCGAGCGAGTAAACATACAAGAGAAGGGACCAATATAAGATTAAATTACACTGATACATGAAGGTAAAGTAAACAGAAACCTATCTTGTTCCCGAATTAAGCTTCCCAAATAATAAATTAACGAAGAGAAGGCACATTACTTCCTACAGAATCTCAATTCTAGTTGAATGGCCACATTGTTCCATAATATTCACAATAACACAAGAAAGGGAGAGGGAAATCAAAAATCAAACGGAATCCAATCAAATACAAGAAAATGAAGAAACAAATGAACACAGTACCGGATTGAGAACGTGAGTCGAGAAAAGTTGGCAAGCATTGAATCCATAGGCTACCTGCACCTGAGGATAGAAACATTCAATTAATCGAGCCAATATTTTATAAAGCAACAAGAAGGTAATCCAAAAGGCAAATTGAGAAATACCTGATTTAGAAGGCGCGATTTAGCCATAGAAACCAGTGGCGAGAGAGAAACAACGCGTCTCCACATTTCTGACTCACAACAACGTAGAGAGAGAGAGAGAGAGAGAGAGAGGGAGAGAGAGCGCTTCAGTGTGGAGTTTAAAAAGCGGGTCAGTTTTTAGGGGAGACTTTTTGTCGAACTGGTAAAGTTTCGCTTTCTAGCATTAAAGGCAGATTCACCTATGACCTGCTGCAATACCAATATATGCACGTGTTCGGCCTAATTGTCTTGTTTTTATGCAATCTCCCAATAATCTTATTACACATTATTATATTATATAAATATCACGTCGATAACAATACAAAGTGTTTTCTGCAATTTACGCGTGAATTTCTTTATAAACACTTTTTAAATAAACTGTTAAAAATACCATCACTATATATACTACTAACATTCATATTTATATTTCTTTCTCTTTGCTTTCATGAGAAAATTTCCACAAGCATACGTGTAAAGGATATTCATAAGATCGAATCTTATGAATATCTATACAGCTAGAGGGGATGTAGTATTAATAAACAAATATTTCATTTCATCCCTAAAAAATCTCAACTGCACCACACACGTTGACACTCCCTCTATTTCTCTCAGCAGGCATATATATACTAATATAAAACTATAGATGTAGTCAATTTTAAACAAAACTACATCGTTTAATTTAGAATATAAGCAACTGGGACATCAGATCATATCATAATAAAAATAAAGAATTTACGTACTAGTGATAATTGATAAACTAAACTCACAAAAAAGATGTGCATGCTTGAAGGCACATGTATAAGTTGGTCCACTTTTAGTCCTTGGACTAAAGCACATTCCCACAGCTACAGGTATCTACAAAAATTGCCTTATTTCTCAACTGTACATGCACGCAAAGGAATTTCACCACATCCAAAAATAATAACTGAGAATCAGTTTAGTTGAACTAAGAAGTATGTATCTCCTAAAATTCTTCATCACCCTTCTTATGAGTTATGAGGATCATGTATAAGATTGAGTAGCCCTCGTACGGCAACTTGATATCATCACACCAACCATAACACCGAAATCTTTGAATAGGAGCCAAGTAGATTTTAAAATTTTGGTGAGGGAAATCTGCAATTTCAACAAGACAAAATAATTTTTTTTAGAAAATATAGAGACAAAGCTAGGAAAAGATACAATTTAGGGGTGCAGTGACCGCACCGCACCCTCTTGGATCCGCCACTGCTTCAAATGACGCTTGCTCAGCCCGACTCTTTGTTCCTTGTAACCAAATCATAGTTAATTGAGGCGAGCTGTGACAAGTTCTGAAGAAGAAAGAATAAAATTTCAAGGGACTGGCTTCATACAGATACAGCAGGCTTAATGAAACAAAATTCTGCAGAAAGGAAATGAGTACAGGCAACTATTAAATCTGAAGTTTCTTGTAACAAAATGCACGCAACCATAGTTGTTAACGATAGCAAACTTAAATTGTTAATGATAGCAAACAGTGGGATTCATATATCTTGCCCTGAATACATAAATAGCAAACTTAATTGATAATGATAGTCACCTTAAAGGAGAAATTGCTGAAAGAGTACTTCATTTCAAGAGGCGGAGCGCCAAAATCAGCTAAATTTCCACATTCGTCCTCCTGTTGTATCCAGGGAATAATTAAAAATAATAATAACAATAATTAATTTCACATGCCTTGGAAAGCAGAATACTCTAAGGCACATTGTATTATAATCTTAACGGATATATTATAAATCATTCCTACCGAGTATTAAATTTGAGGACCAAGCAAAGAAAAAGCAACATTCAGCAGCTAGAATGCATGCATGTGCCAGATAGATTTCTGAGTAAATCTGCCGTACTAAAACGATGTCTAGTTTTCTTATCATTTATCTTATGATTTCATTAATCAAAAGAAGCGCTTTGGGGCTTAGAAATAAACTTTTGGAGCTGAAAGATGCTGGAGTTTCGTAGAAGCTACTCATTTTTCACGCTTAGGGAAATCCCTTTCAGAAAAACTTACGTCTTCATCCTGTAGATATGAGCTGCTGCTGCGGGATCCACTGCCCGTATCTGTCGTGTCATCACAATCACTACATCCATGAGCATTTTCCTCTTCCAGATTCCATATATATCGGCTCATAAAATAACTTGTATCATGTGCATCAGCTGTAGGTATAAATGCTGCCTGTGTCAGGACGAAGAGAAGTCATGAAGATTGTGGAAAAGTCCAATGCTTACAAAATTGACTTTTGGGATGAATTGGTTTGTTCAATGTTAAAATGCGTGTTAATGAGCTGAAGAAAGGAGGTGTTTCTGGTTTAAGTAGTAAAACAAGACCTTCTGCCTTGCAAGAGTGCCCCAATTAATATCCTTAAAGAAGGCATGCCGTTTAACCTGAGAAAGAAAGAAAAACGGATCATTCCATGTCTTTATCATTTGAACCCCATTAACTTACTAACTACCTCTGCAGCCCCAGTTGCACCCAGCCGCTGAACTGGGTTTTCAATCAACAATCTGAAAAGGAGCAGAAAATAACTTTTGAACTACACAATTCACAAGTGAGAAACTGAACATGCTGGTCAATGAAAACATTTCAGATTTCAAACAACTAGCTAAAGCATACTGCTTGAATTATTTCTTGCCCTGATGCTAGAAGTTGAAAAGGAAAGCATTTATTTACGAATAAATAAATATATGTATATATATAGTAAGTGGCTTTAACAGGCCTTAACGGGCATAAGATAATACACCCACGAGCAACAATCATCATTTGAAATGGTAAAATATACATGCATAAAACAAGAGTTATAATTCATGCTGGACTTTTCTTTAGTGTCCTAATTGCATAAATGATATTGAGATCAATCTGTTATACAATGCCTCCAATTCAGGCTGATCATGGGAAGAATAGAAATGGAAATGGCCCATCATAACGAATAAGTTTTCCTCATACAGGCCTATATTGTCAAGGATAAATCTGTTCCTCTGAACAAATCTTTAATGAACATCCCAGCAGAAAGCTGTTCAGAGCATTAGATTCATTCGATGAAGCTGAAAACACAGTCAAAGAGTATAGCTACTGGAATCCAATGGCACGCCCAGTGATGGGGATGACTTCCAGACAACTTTCACTAGGCATATGTGTGTATTTCGCATCCAATTAGATCATTTAATAGCTACTGCATCTAATTACTTCTGATAATACTTTAATATCTGCTCCAATATATTTGTTCAGTGCCACCATTCACCAAAATGAGGAATTCATTAAAAGTAGAGATATAACTTACTTGTTGATAAGATCATAAGCTTCAAAACTCATCTCTTCTGGTACCTTAGGCCACGTGATGTCCCTATTTATAACATTATCAAAGATTTGCTGCATCAAAAGGAAGACCTATCAATAATGCCACTGATCTTCAAGTCCTTAATAAGTAACAGCTAATTAATTCATCAGTCTCAATAAGTCAATATTGCACCCATCTGTTCTGTTTGGAGAAAATATCTTCTCTTAATGGGACAACCTATGAGATAAAAGTTTGGTAGTTGGAGAAATTACCACGATAAACTGTTGATCTAATATATATGTGGGTTTTAAGAAACTCAAATAAGGCAATTTACTCTTGGCAGTCAACATGGTATAGCTCGAATTGACAGCCTGTAATTGCATACTGATGTAGAAGCAATTCTTTTAGAGGAACTGACACATAGCATACCTGTGGATGTTCTGCATTAAAAGGTGGAATACCTACTACAAGCTCGAACAGGATGACCCCCACAGACCACCAATCAGCTGTTGCACCTGAAAACAAAAATCTTGAAAAAATAAAGACGAGAGCGCAGATAACAATGAGGTATTTTAACAGTTGCTCATATTAAAAAGTTGAAGAGTCCAAACCATGTCCTGTGCCGAGAAGTATCTCCGGTGCCAAATAGTCAGGAGTGCCAACAACTGAATGTTTTTTCCTCTGATCTCTTTTTTGTGATGAGTTCACTGAAACTTCGGGATTATCATCTCCAAGAAACGGAGAAGGTCCAGATAAGTCCTCAGTGCTATTTATGAGACCAACTTTGGAGAGCCCGAAGTCTGTCAACTGTCATGGTTGGAAACAAAATTGAAAATGGCTTGCTACAAAAACATTACAAAAGCATATCCATTGTGATGCAGGCTCCTTATTGATATTTAGAGAACTATAGATTATGAAGCACCAAAACATAGGTTTACGGTTTACCCATAACTATCATCTCTCATACTAAGACAATGAACCACTCAAAACAATCTTTTATCACCACCTTGAAGGGAAAACGAAAATAAATACTTATTATGTCAACGGGTTCACTAAACATACTCTCTGTTTAGATATATATGACTTCAGTGAACAGAGGATATGGTTAATTTTGTCATTAACATCACTGTCTTTCATCATTGAGAGAAAGATTAAAATGTCCTTCTCTATCACGGTCTGCTTAGTTACTTAGTTCATAGATAATACAATGTGAGGGTTAATTTATCAAGTGAAAACACTGCATAAATAATGAGAAGTAGATTGTAATGCTTGATGTATTGATATCTCTTATCTTCTCATTTAGTTCTTTCTCAAAGTATGAGTTATCCAACAAAAAATCTGACATCATGCATAGAGATATACTTTAATATATTGACCTTGATGTGACCATCTGGGCCTATCAGGAGGTTATCTGGCTTCAAATCTCTATGAATTACATTTAAGGAGTGTAGGTACTCTAAAGCAAGAACCTGAAAGTATCACATGAAGAGATGTCAAATTTGTTAAGGTTCAGTACATGTGAATCGATTAAATTAAGTAAGAGAAATTCGTACAACTTCAGCAATATATACTCGTGCAATATCCTCACCCAAGCAACCTAGATTTCTTAGCAAGGAGAAAAGATCTCCTCCATTTAAATACTCCATAACCAGATAAAGATTTTCCCTACATGTGAAAGAATAGAAAAACCGGACCTGGTCATAGTTGGATTATAAATTAGTAAGGCTTTCCGAAAAATTATGAACTAAATCTTCAAATTTTGTAACTGCTCACCACAAAAGGATTCCGAACAGATATTAAAATATCCCTTTCAGCTAAGATACTTTCCACTGCATTTTTGTGGATCATGTCAGCCTTCTTCAGAACCTGTAAAGATTATTTTAAAGTAAACTTCACTAGAAGGTAATGTAATTATACAGAATAATTAAGAAACTGTTCTACAACCCTGGCCATTTGATATTAGTTGGATGGAATCTGACCTTTATCGCAAATAAATCACCAGTTGCCCTCTTTCTTGCTAGAAACACTTTTCCAAAAGCACCCCTGCTTATGGGTTTCATTATTTCAAAATCCTCAATGGATGTTCGGTCCTTGGTACACGGATTAATAGGGCTTGCACGTACACTATGTGATGTCTCTTCTTCTGTTGCGCTTTCCTCATGAGCCATGGAACTTTGTAACGGTGCCTTTTCATCATCAATCTGCCCACATAGAGATACATATTTCTCCCTGAAGAGTTCATAATCAGCAAATGGAATCAAATTTAAAATAATGATAAAAAATGAGAAATTCGATGAAGCTAGCATGCTCGTGTCAATGTATTTGTGCTACTCTTCTTACATTATGATGTCTTGTCAAAATTATAGGCCTAAGAGCCACTGCAGATATGTAGATTATTTGCACGCATATTCCACAATATATACCTATGCATGTATGTTTTCACTGAAATATTTGATCCTTAATTTATATCTTCATTTATCTTCACCTGTTTTCCAAAATGAAGATAGTCTCACATCTTTTTCAGTAATCAATTTAGACTTTCAACCTTATAGTTAGTATGATAGGTTGACTTTCAACACTTCATGAGAACTCAGTATCAACTTCTATGTAGCAGATGATTTTTTCTTCCTTTCTTGCTCCCAGTTTGGCCACATTAAATTTCAGAGACAGACAATTATGTTGATTACTAACTGGTTATATATAAATACATGTCTCAAGGTGACTTTATGCGCTTAAACATGCAATCCAGCTAATCTAATGTTCAAACAGGATGAAGACGAGCTAAGGCACGTTCCTACATGTATCAAAGCTCATAAGACTTAACATTAGAACAAAGAAGTTTCAGATCCATGACTAGAAATTCCAACTCACTGTATTAGTTTCTCTATGCGCCTCCCAAATGTCTCAACGACAAGAGCATCCACCTTCCTATCTTGAATGGCAAATTTGAGGTCATCCAATTTCTCAAGCATTAACTCCAACGTACTGTAGTCAGTCTTGTTAAGATTTACTACAGATCTAGCTATATCCAGCACCTTATGTATCTGTCATACAAGTTGATAGTGCAATAAGTTATTCAAACCGCAAGCGACTTATTCCAGATACATGAAATACTGTGAAAAGGCCCCCCAACTTTTTGTCTAATATTTTAAGGCTGAAGCTTCAATTACAACAATCAGATTAGATATTACATTATATCAAATATCTAGAAGATCAAAAGTTTATAAAAAGTGGATTTGGGTGCAAAATATGGCCTGCATAATTAATGCTCAGGTTGAAGCAAGGCCACTAAGAGAATGCAATAAGAGTTCTGAATCTATGGAAAAAAGCTCGACATGAAAAGAGCAGTACAAAAAACAATAAAAATTGAACCTCCCTATAATGATAAATCACTGATAAGAAGAGGAACTCTTAAGTGCTCATCAACAAGTACTAACTCTACAGGCTGCCTTTAGCAAAAGCTCTGGAACAAAATGATAAAACTTATATTACGAGATCCTAGCAATGGACTTCTATTCCTAAAAAGAATGAGTATGTTATAATGCAAAGTCATTTACTAAAAGAATAGGAAAGGGGTATGTGAAGGATTTCTCTAGCATCTTGCAGACAATGCACACAGAATGTTTCATAAACATCACCTGCTGATAACTTTCTTGTTCCGATATTGTTCTACGCCCACTCAGCAGAACCTCAATTTGGGTCGTTCTGGGGGTCACTAGAGGTGAACGAGGGGTCAAGCTACCAGCTGATGATGCTTGCTTGCTTTGATCAGGTGTTAGTGGTCGTGCATCACATGATATGGTCAAAGAACTGTGAATATCATCCACAGTAAAAGAGTTTTCAGCCTCATTAAGGTAATCCGTCATCTCTTCAGGGCAAGACGAATTGTTCGCTTGTGAAAAACCATCCATTTCTTCTTGTGTACATGATGTAGACTCTCTAACAACTTCAGGACTTCCTAATCCTGTGGCTATGCTTTTCGGAGTCCACGACTCAAGAACTTTTTCAATAGTTTCAGCAACTCTTTCAAGTCTTTCATTTACTGTTAAACCCTTTAAGTCACATCTGTCAGCAATAGTGCATATTCGTGAGTGCTGCTCTACATGGACTGTAGGTATTTCGACTTCACATATTCGACAGATCAGTGAATCCTCATATGTTGTATGGTGCTGGTCCCAAACTCCCCAAGTCTCTCTTTGTGATTTCAAGGTTTCTGCAACATGTTCCACCTGGCAGACGGCAGTGGGTGTGCTATCAAGACTGTTTATTTCATTTTTTTGTTGTGAGCCTTCTGGCTTGTCCTGGCAAGAAGAGTCAACAGTGTCATTCCCTCTCCTATTTCTTCCAGCAGAAGATGGAAGTTTCTTCCAGGATGACATCCTAAAGCTTCCTGGAGATGATGAAGGAACACTTTTTGCAGTGCTAACTTCTTCTGTTGCATTGTTTTGATTGGTGATCAGATTGCTTTCTTTCTGTTCTATGACCTTATAAGTTTGCTTCAGGTGACTTTCTTTGCCACCTGATGATGACCCAATAAGTCGCTCAGGGTACACACCAAGGTCACTGAGCTGGTGCTGAGGTACCTGATCATCTTCGTAACCAATTTCCTTTTGGAAATGAACGAGCCGAGTGCAACGAGAAAGGATAAATAGGAGGCGCGCATGCACTTGCTTCAGTGTACCTGTAGGTAACTCTTGACGCCGATCATCCAAAATCTGTACAATGCCCTCACACTTTATCCAAAACTCATCAGGAGGCATCTTTGCACATTGTCTAGCTATAACAAGCAAATCTTCCAAACATTCTCTGGAAGGCGATTGTGAAGTCTTTTCGATTACACCAACCAAATCTCCAGCAAAAATGCCTAAGTCGGTATCAACTTCAGTTTTCAATTTATCAAACTTTACTCGTATCATAATCATAATTTCCTGGGACAAGTAGTTCCATCCCAGTTAGATGAATTATTCAAAATTGAGACAGTGGGGAAGAAAGAGATAAAACTATGTCCTCACAAGCAGAAAGAGGAGGCTACATGTGAACTTAACATACTTCCATGCGACCGATGGAGCGAGATTTCCAAAATGGAAGTGGTCGGACACCTTTGGAGTCAAGTTCATGAGAGAAGCTTTTGATATCTGGTGCTCTTTTCTTACGTCTGCTTGTTAGACGCAGAATCGCCTGGAAACGTGGAGACTGCATCTCTCTAGATAAAGCTGCATGATAACCCTACAACAAAAAGAAATAAAACGAACCAGATCAACTAGTTTCAAAATTATCAAGAGCTCCATAACAAAGCCATATAAGTGTAAACATTTACCTCTATCCCGGACCTTCTGTGGGACTGGACTTTTAGTGATTTTGAATGACTGCAATGCGCCCTTTTGCCTACAAATGGGAAGCTAAGTTACGATTGATGGCATTAACCTTGTTATAACTCGGTATGATGTTGTTCAAACTGTCAGGTTTTCGATCGACCAAAATTATAGAACCTAAAATTGAACTTAGGTAGCACCAAGACCTAGTGAAATAACTTAGAAGTATCGGTCACAAGTCAAACAAATAAAATGAAAAGCTCAAGCCTCAAACCTCTGTTTCTACAAAAGAAACATTTCCTTAATAATTGTGAAGGATCATCATAAGATCAAAATGCTCCAAATAGCTACAAACCTAAAGTAATTTCTCTTGCAAATTCCAACTTTGACTCTAGAAGATTAATATAAACATAAATGCACATAAATATGTGCCCAGAAACATGCAAATTCCACCTCGTTCTACAGAAGTGGAGGTCGATCTTTGAGCAGGAGGGGACAGTTTGGGCTTGACGATGTCTCCATCATTTCCTTGGCCATCCATATCCTCGAGGTTTTGCGGCACGACGAGACAATTGACCTGATCGAGAGGCAGAGGCAAGGAGCGCGTCCTGATCTGATTGAGCCCCAACATGGAGGGCCCGATGATATTGGAATCGCTTCCGGCAGGCTCATTATTGGTCCCTAAATCAAAACCCTCCTCGCCGTCCGCGTTGGATTTTTGCCTCGAGGGTATCGGAGGGATTTTTCGGAGCTTGGAAATCGACTGCGTCCGCTGCGGCGGCAGCGGGATCTCGGAGTTCTGCGGGGGACTCGACATCGTGGATGCTTTTCATCTGGGTTGGATCTGTTCCACCGGTTTATTTCGCGAATGGAGTTTTGTGTGTTTTCGGATGCTGAGTTTCGCAGATTTTCGCGGGAAACGAGGAGCGTGAGGGGAAGACACGTATGTGTGTTCAAATCAGTAGTTATATGTTTCGCAAAGACGTGCTTCCATTTACGTCGCCGTTTTAGGTGAAAGCGAATAAACCGAGCGCGTTGAAACAATTTAGGGTTGTATGTTTGTCTTAAAAGTATTTCTTTTAAATATTTAGAAAATTTAATCAAACTTACAAATTTGATCCTCGCACATTTCATAATTATGGTTTTGACATCGTGGTTTTGACATCAAACTTTATTTCTTAACAAATTGATCACCAGGCATTTTAAATTTTCAACGGACCAGGGGACTTGAGTTGTAACAAAATAATTGATTCTCTTCAACACTATGTCATGTTCAACAATTTTGGAAGTATTGAAGTCTGGTGTAGTAGGCTTTGATGTAGCGAATTTAGATTCTTAGAAGCACCGGTCTTGAAAACCTCAGCTTTTGAGTTATTAGATATTAGGATAGATTTGTCTTTAATTTTGGTTGTTTCTAAAGAAGGAGTTGTGTCTATATCTTCTACTACAAAAGAGGTATAGATAAGATTTTCTGGAGCATTTTGAGGATGTATTTTGTTGGTCAAGAAGAGATGGATATATAACTCTTTAAGTTCTTCGAGTTGTGTTTTATTGTGTCATGTATTGTTTTCCACTTGTAGTATACAGAGACATAGATGAATCCACCATCTATTCCATCGAGAATAAGGTCGATGACATAGAAGTATCAAATGTGCATCATGTATGCTATCTCCAACCTTAGACTACCCACATTGCTGATTCCGGACCGACCAAAAGCAAAAAAAACAAATTAATTTATTAAAAAATGAATTTGAAATCCTGATTTTTGAACGATCTGGGTCGGTCCACCGCTTCTGACAACCCTCACTGTTGCTCTACTTTCCAACTATTAAAAACTGCCATGTGACAAAGATATAAATTGTTTAATATCATAGTGATATTAATCTGGTTTATTGATTTTATTAATTAAGTTTTCATAAAAAAATAGTAAAAATTATATCAAAATTCATATTTATTTTTTCTCCACACGAGTCACGAGTAATATTATAATTTCGTCGATATTTCGAATCCTAATTTTTATCAAATTTCTTTTTTAGAGAAATTTTAAATATATAATAATTATTTTTAATAATAATTACGAGATATAATTTCTAATTAAATATAATTTTAAATGAATTTAAAATTTAATAAAAAATATTATAAATAGTAGAGAAATTAAAAATAAATTAAAAAGAAAATGAAAATTAGATTGATTAGGTGTTATTGATGGGAAATATAAATATAAATTAAATTAAATTAAATAGTGGATTGTGGAGTTGAAAAGAAAGAAATGAATATTTTATTAAAAAATTGAGTTGATTGGAGAGTATGAATGAACTTATCAACCTCCGAGTAGACTAGATATAATCATTCGTCCAATGTAGCATACCACGTTAGAAGTTCTCATTATAGTGTGGTATCATTTTCAATATCACAGAATAATATTAGTAATCCTTCTATGCAGACCTCAATGACGTGATATCTACAGTAAATTTGTTAGTGAATCATTTTCAAAATAATTTTAAAAGTAGTTAAAATCGAAAGAGTATTTTAGGAATATAAATTAAATGAAGTAGTATTTTCAATCATAATAATTTTGATGGCCTACTTAACAAAACAAAAGAGATTGATGATCAATTACACCAATTTTAATCAAGTATTTTTTTTTCATTAATATTTTCAATGAAAAAAAACATAATAATATCAATTTATTATATTAAAAACGACATAATAACAATTTTTACCATTTCGTTTGCTGGTGGTCTTCATAAGTTTTTAAAACAATGAACAAACTGGAATTTCCATTCAATTACAAAAAGACTGATGTAACATACAGCAATCGTCGATGGGCTTGTTGCTTTGTTGGCGTTAGAGATATCAAAATAGTCCACAATGGGCCGATCTGATGGACGTATTCGGCGTGTCTATTTGAGCAGGGCTGGCTCAGAATTCAGATTCTAAAAAAAGCGGCCATAAATTACCAACTTTAATGAATGGCCTTGGCCCAAAAAATCAATAGGTTGTGGGTTAAACTTGTCAATTAACTCATTATTTATAAATATAATAATCTTATAAGTTTTTTATTTATTTAAGTAGTCATTTACATTGGTAGATGTTTGAATGCTACAACAAAATAAAGTGAAAGGGCGTGGCTTCAATTCATAATAAAACCATTTATTTATTTAATTAAAATTATTACATTTAATACTCCCTCCGTCCCACTGGAAACGACACGTTTTCCTTTTCGGACCATCCCACTGAAAACGACACGTTTCCAAAAAAGGAAATAACTTTATCATATTTTATCATTTCTCTCACCTACTTTATCTACTTTCATTATATTAATTATTTTCTCTCACCTACTTTATCATTTCTCTCACCTACTTTATCATATTTTATCATTTCTCTCACCTATTTTATCATTTCTCACACCTACTTTATCTACTTTCTTAATTCCCGCGCCCATTGGAAACGCGTCGTTTCCAATGGGACGGAGGGAGTATCTAATTAATAAAAAAATAAAAAAATATAATTTAATTTATGGACTGATTTTGACCCGATCTCGATGATCCATGAAAAGTTGGGTTAAGTTACGTTTTAAGCAGCCCACTTGACTCATGTGTTGGGCCAACTCAGCTCGATTTTATATGATGATCCATTGGACTAAGTTGAATTGTCCCACCCCGAAAACTTTGACACTTTTAATTGACTACTTGTCTTAGGATAATAGCCTTTACCATAGTTTTATTGATATCTAATGATTAATTAATAGTATTGGGATTAACTAGCTTTTTAAGTAAATTTATCAAATTACTTAAGTTTTTTGAATAGAGATTTTAATTGCAGTTGTCCTTTGTTTTCAAAACTTCTAAAATACAACGAACAAAATGATAAATGTTGTTATTATGTCGGTTTTAATATAATATAGAATATTAATAATATTATTTTTTTATTATTGAAAATGTGTAAATTCATTTAATTAAAATATGTGGAATTAGTTATTAATTTTTTTGTTTGTTGCTAAATAGATCACAAAGTATTTTCTATTTTGTAATACTAATCCTTTAATTTATATCCAAAATATTCTTTTATTTTTAATTAATTTTTTAAAAGTAATTGACTAACGAAAAAACTAAGGGGCCGTTTGGTTCGGAGGAATCAGGAAACGGAAAGGGAAACAGGAGAGTTGACTCCGTTAGATAGTGTTTGGTTCGATTTTTTTCGAAAATTGATTCCCCCACTTTGGGGAATCGAAAACCCTAGTCAAAGCAAAAATGATTCCCCGCCTCCCCCTTGGGATTTCTTTTCCCTTTCCCCCTTCTCTCCCCTTCACTCCTAAAAAAAAAAAAAAAACTGCCGCTCAACCTTCTCTCCCCTTCTCTCCCCTTTCCCTCCGTCTCCCTCTCTCAGTCGCCGTCTCCCTCCGTCCCCCTTCTCTCTCGCCTCCGTCTCCCTCTCTCAGTCGCCGTCTCCCTCCGTCCCCCTTCTCTCAGTCGCCGTCTCCCTCTCTCGGTCGTCGTCGCCCTCCGTGCCCCTTCTCTCTCGCCTCTCCCCTCCGTCTCCCTACGTCGCAGTTGCTCGCCGACGCCGCTTCACCACCGTCGTCCGCTTCAATCGCCGCCGAACGGCGCCGCGGGTATGCCCCACGGGGTTTTGCATTTTTGGGGATTTTGTGAAATTATTTCTCGATAATTGTGTAATTGCTTAGGATTTTCGGTTTGTGTAATTGCTTAGGATTTTCGATTTGTGTAATTGCTTAGGATTTTCGATAGGTGTTCAAACCATGTGATGTTAAATTGGTTACGCACGAAAGGCGATCGGCAATTTTGATAGGCGATCAAGCAATTTTGATGTCAAACCATGTAATTGGTTCCGCATGTGATGTTAATAGGTGTTCAAACCATGTGATTTTCGATAGACACGAAAGTAATTGCTTAAGAATTGGTTCAATAGGTGTTAATTGGTTCCGCACGAAAGGCATTTTCGTTTTGTGTAATTGCTTAGCATTTTGGAATTTTGGTTTGACATGATCTCTTTCGTTTTGCAAATGAGTTCGAATGTTAGCCAAGGAAGGGGTAGGTTTAAGCGATATTGGACTATTGATGAATACAAAGTCCTAATAGGAGCATTGCATGAGTTATCCCTTGATCCGCATTGGAAATGTGACAATGGGTTTAGAAATGGTTATATGCTTCAGCTAGAGGGGAAACTAGAAAAGGCAATTCCAGGATGTGGGTTGAAAGCTTCACCCCACATTGATTCTCGATTGAAAACTCTTGCAAGCAAATTTAGAGCCATTCTTCAGATGTTGGGAACAAGTGGGTTCAAATGGGATGATGAAAGACATATGATATCTGTGGAGATGTCGGTTTATGATGAATATTGTGAGGTAAAAATTATAGTCATTCTTCATTCACTAAAATTTTCTTTTTTTATATACTCATATCTTCTTATGTTATTAGGTTCACACTGCTTGCAGAAATTTGTATGGAGTGTCTTTTCCTCACTTGAATGTTATGATGGAGATCTATGGAAAAGACCATGCAACCGGAAAGTCTGCAGAGGGGTTTGAGGATGTTGTTCGAAACTGCAGAGGGGTTTGAGGATGCTGTTCGGAATATGGAAAAGGAGAAAGAAGTTGAACCTCACATTAATTTGGGAGATGATGATGATGATGATGGAAGTCATTCCATCTCCTTTGGATGATTGTTGGATGATGTTAATTTTGGATGATGTTAACTTTGGATGCTATTATTTTGATATGTTAATTTTGGATGATTGTTGGATTTTGCATATATCTAAGTTTGTATATATTATAATATTGAAGTATAAATTACATTGAAAAAAAAAAATCATTCCCCTATTTGAACCAAACACCCACAAAGGGAAACATGGGGAATCGATTCCCTTTCTACAATCGAACCAAACAGGAGGTCATATAGGTAATCATTCTAAGCCTTGCCTTTCCTTTCCCTTTCTTGATTCCTTTCCGTTTCCCTTCGCGAACCAAACGGCCCCTAACAGAATATCCCTTATGATTTAGTACATATGTAAATGTGTACATATAAGCCCAGGCCCTCAGATATTTAGTGGCCAATTTGCTTAAAATTTGAGAACCAAAATCATAATTATAAAAATACTTGAGGATAAACTTTCAAATTTACCAAAAATAAAATGCTTTAGGCTAAAATAAGAATTCCTGCCGTTTAGTTGCGCACGCCTGCGCGCTGCTACAGCCGTCTTCTTTCCTCTGAGATAAGCGCTCTCTCTTGTGTTAACAGCTATGCTGCGCGCCCTAAGCCGCACGCGAGCGGCGCTTTTTACAAACGGCCATCAGTTTCGACACACCGTTACCGATCCGCTAACCAAAGAAACCGGACTCTATGGGTTCGACCGCTTGAAAACTGCCAAAGGTTTCCAACTCATGGTCGACGACGCAATTGAGCGGTAGTTAAACTGAGAATTCACAAGTCCTTTCAACATTGTTTTGGACACTAGTTCATGTTTTTGATTGTTGATTGCTAGGTCTAATGAACTCGTTAATTATATTGCTGGAATGCCTTCAGCTCCTGAGATTATCAAAGCTATGGATGAAATATCTGACACGGTATGTTTTCTGTAGTTTTTGTATTAAGATTTAATGGATCAATTGCTCATTAACGGCTTGATAGTATCAGTTCGTGTTAGAAGCATAAATTTGTCCTGTTCCTATTAAAATTGATGATGCTTAGTGATTTGAGTTTGCGGTTGTTTCGGTAGGTATGCACAGTGATCGACTCCGCAGAATTTTGCAGGCATACTCATCCTGATAGGTGAGCTCTCTTGATTAACTCCATGTAATCTGTCGTTTTACTGAAATGGTGCAAGTGTTGATGTAGGGAATTTATCAGGGAGGCAAGCAAGGCATCTCTGCGTTTAAATGAATATCTACATGTGAGGTGACTACCTGCAGTGGTTTATTCTCAGCCTGGAATAATTGACAGTTTATCAATGTGTATGGCACCTCTGCATCAAAACTTTTGCATAGAAACCAAAAAAGTCGGGTTTTCTGTTTTTTCACACATCATCAATATTGTTTCAAATGACTGAATTAAAAAGTAATGGCATCATTCAGAATTTTAAGTTCTGTCATATGTGAACTTGGATTGCTTGTCTGTTGGCACTTGGCATTTGCTTTGCATTTGGACCCTGAATTTCTTCGGGATATTGATGTTTGTTCTATGAAAACTGTAATCTGATAGTAGCATTTATGTGAGTGATATAATTTTGAATTATTGTTTGCAGTTTCTTAACTCAAACCCTAGTTTATATAATGCAATTATAAGAGCTGAGGGAAATCCTCACTTGCTTACCAAAGAAGCTCTAAGGGCTGCCCGTCATCTGCGTATTGACTTGGAGAAGGGTGGAATTCATCTCAGTTCTGGTATGAAACCTTAGCAAGTAGCTGTCTAATCTTGTCGTCTTACCCATTTCTCTTACTTATAGTTTCACTTATTTGTTTGACAGAGAAACTGGATCAAGTTAATCAGCTTAATATCGACATACTTCAGTTGTGCAGAGAGTAAGTGCATAATACCCCTTAAAAAGGAATATTGTGATTTCTTATCTTTCACTCTCGGACGCAAAACCAGGTTTTGTTTATATTTGGAACTTTCATCTTGGTTCTCTTGCCTTCTAATACTTGGTCTACGTGCTTGTATAGATGCTAATAAGTGGTGCCTCAACCTTGCCATAGTGTAAGGTCATGGTACCTCTTAGGAATGCAATCACAATTATTCTTTTCTAATATTCTTGGAGAATTTGGTTATGGTCACCTGCTTTTAAGCTAGGGTCTTTTTTCTGGATGATATGCACGTTTAGTTGTCATGTACACTCATAAAATTGAATTATTGCATTTGTGAAACCCAGTGCAGGTAGAGTGCCCAAGAAAGAAATGGTTAAACAACCTATATAAACTTTGTTCTTAATTAAAAGAAAAGTACTAATTTGGGCAAAATACAATCAACTGAAATCTTATATGTTCAAGTTTGTGTGTTTTTATATCAGTGTCCACACAAACAATTATTGCCGTGAATTATGATTTTTAATGCATAAGAAATAAAAAATAATGGAGATTAAGTAAATGATACAACAGATATCAAGTAACCCTAACACGAGTTATTACTTAATAAATACAAGCAAGTCAATGTTGATGTGCTGTCTCAGTGAAAACTAGAGCTGCTCTGCAGCCTTTGCTGGAAGCACTTTGATAATTAATTGCATTTCTAACCATTATCTGGGTCTTTTGTTCCTTAGTCAGTCGTCTTAGAAGCATTTACATATCACAGCCGTAATATCACCATATAACTAACAAGTAATAACTATCACTCGCCTGTAGGCTGTAGCTATGGCTTTGCTAGCCGATAAGTTTCACTGGTCCAGCAATATTATTACTATATTGTAGCACTCATTAGCGCCGAGGGGGACCAATGAACACAGCGATTTGTGCTAGCCTAATACAGTTAGTTTCCCCTCGCCCCAGCCCTGTGCTTGTATCTAGCCGTGTATCCTTCAAACTAGAAACAATGATGCTTGGATTATTTTCTGATGTGCCTGTACTTTCTTGTTTGTCAAGGTTCAATGAAAATATCATCATTGACCCAGGTCACGTGGATATATTTCCTGCTTCGTGCATCCCAAAACAATTGCACCATCTTGCGAAGCCTATCTACCGCCCTTCTTCACTGTCACAGAAGACACCAATAGGACTAGACTCTAATCTTAAAGAGAAAGGATTGCGCCTGACAACAGAACCTAACTCTCTCTGTTCTATTTTGCAGTTGACACCTGACACTGAGGTACCTTCTGTTTTCCATTTCATTCATATAGAAGTAAATTACATGTATATTACCCTCAACTCCAGGTCAGGGAAACAGAGTTTTTTGATGAAGTTTCTGTACCAGAAAAGAGGTTCATAACATTACCATTTAATGCATCAACTCTATGTGTACAAAGTGCAAACAATATAGTTCTGTTACACTTGTTTTGCTAATTATCCACAAACCTTTATGCCTTCTTTTATGGCAACTTGAATGAATTTATTGATATCCTTCTTGTGGTTAGCATTCTAGCTTGAGTTGATAGGAAACACCTAAGTTATACCATTTTTCGCCACGTTTTACCTCGTTTAACTTAAATCATATATATTTCTGATAATCTTTCTAGGTGAGAAAACTGGCATACATTGCTGGAAATTCTGCTCCACGCGGAAACCTTGCAGTCCTTGATAAGCTTCTTTCAGCACGTCATGAACTCTCCCAGGTTAGCATGAAATTATTGCCTTTAATGAAGATATAGGAATTTTTAGGGATTCAAATCGAATGAGGCCAGGAGGTAGTGAATAGAAAATGTAATCCTAGGTTCTTTTCTCTTGAAGAACAAAGAGTTACTTTTAAATTTATCTTAATGTAGCAAATAACGAATGCCCGATGGATATGCATATACTCTTAAATGATTGATGCAGTGACTGCTGGAGACATGGGATGATGCTTTCAAATTACAAATTTAAATGTCATGCCTTTGTTTTGTTATCCAGAATTAACTAACCCTATATCAGATTCCTCCTTTGCTTTTCTTCTTCCACCATTCTTTAGTAGATTTGGTTGTCTTGCTTTAATATTTCAGTTGTATCATTCATGCAGAAAAACAGATGTCAATACCATTTTTATAACCATGCTGCATGACATTTTCTGCAGATCCTGGGGCATAAAACTTATTCTGGATTTGCTTTGAATGGCAATATGGCTTCATCACCTGAAGTTGTTCAATCCTTTCTGCATGAAATGAGTAAAATGGTCAGGCCCATGGCCGAGGAGGTAGGCGCTAGAGTAGTGTAACTTATACTACTTGAAATCTGGTACCTGTATGTCTTTCCCTTTAAAACTAGTAGGTTTCTCATTGCAGGAGTTTAAGAAGATTTTGTGTTTTAAGAGGGGAAGAATTGGACAACCAGTTGAAGACTTGGAGCCATGGGATGAGGCATATTTCACAAGAATGATGAAGTCCTCTGCTCACAATCTGGATTACTCGGTTAATTCCCAATTCCATTACCTTTTAATTCCTGTTCAGCTGTAAATTGTTCATATATTCTTTATTGCATCTGAAAGAATGTTTAGCTGAAGTTACAGGATGTTTTTAACATTAACAGTAATATGCTTGGATGCTTAAATCGCCCTAAATGTTTGGTAGTTTTTTTTAGTAGATCTTAACTCCCAAAGTAAGATGGCAATTTGGCAGTTTCTTATGAAGAAAAATAAGAAGCCCAACATATTCTGATTGCCGCATCTTCAATGAGAAACTTCCTTTGATTTTGATAATGTTTATGTAAAATTTATCATTACATGTGTTAGAAGCTGTCGAGCTGAATGATATGTTTTATCTAGACAATCTTATTTATCCAAACACTCAACTAAATTTTAAAATACGATCTAACTTCTTTTAAGTTGTTGTTATAGAAATGTTTAAACAAGCTTAGACCAATTCCCTCTAATTCAATGCTCGATGAGCGCTCTCACATGCACCCGCCTGTTTAATTCAAGTTAGTCATTTAGGCAGCTGGGTAAGTCTAGCATCAACTTGCTCCTTGAGTATCTCTGCTTGTGCTAGCTACATTTGATTTTCATACTTACAAATAATCTTGTTCTGTAACTTTTGTTGATGGTTGTGCTATTTTTCTTAAAACAAGGTTTCTGTGTGGAGATGCCATAGCACTTGTCCTTAACAAGTGAAAAAAAAAGCTTTGATTGATTGCTATATAATCAATTTTGACGACTAGACTTGTCTATTATTCGACTCCTTTGCATAGAGGATTATTTGAGTTTTATTGAAAAGTTACTTTTGATTCCTTGTCAGGTTGTGGCATCATATTTTTCCTTGGCACGTTGTATTGAGGGATTAAAAGTGCTGGCAGAGTCACTATTTGGTGTGAAATTTCGGGAGGTTCCTCTTTGCCCTGGTGAATCATGGCATCCAGATGTTCTGAAACTATCTCTGCATCATCCTGATGAGGTATAAGTGGATCTATGCTTTAGTCATGCACCCACCTACTCTTCAGGGAGATTTTCTGAAGATAGAATCATGGATTGTTTGCACATCTGCAAATTCTTTTTTCTCTGCATCTCAACTTTTCAAATGAGTCTTTCAAACTAAAGCTAAGGGAATCAGTAATTATATTCATCCTAAAAGAAGTCAAAGTAGTGGCTGCAGCGCGTTGAGGCACTTCTTCGAGTGTTATGGTAGGTTTGCATTAAAGTCGCACGGAGTTATTCAAGTAGCTATGTAACGATGGCTAGTTTTCGTTTTGCATGTTGCATGTTGCATGTAGGCCTAATCTAGACATTGACTGTCTATTTTGTCCAGGAACAAGATTTTGTAACCTCCTAATGTGATATACTGAGAAGCGTCATGTAATAAACAATTACCTTCAGATAACATGAATTTGTTTAGTCATATTTTGGGGATGATTTGACTTTGCCAAGGTAGGACCATGTAACACGTGGTTTTGGATTTCTAGTTGGATAACTTTTTTAAGAGGCACTATAAGAATATGATCACAATTTCTGCGTTAAACTCGGAGATAATTTCATCCTTTAACATTTGAGTAATATGCTTTGATGTAGGGGGAGTTGGGATATCTGTATCTTGATTTGAAATCAAGAAAGGGAAAGCATCCTATTTGTGCTCATTTTGCTATCAAAGGTGGGCGCAGAATCTCGGATACCGACTACCAATTACCAGTATGCATCTTAATCCGACGTGCTTGATGTTTTCTTTTACATGCGTCATAGACTTGAAATGTTCTTTTATAGGTTTGAGGTTACATGGTGAATGCAATGTTACATATTTGTCCTTCACTGAAGCATATTCAAACACTTTTATTTCATTTCTTGACTTAATTTCTACTTTCATATTTCAGTTCTTTTTAAATTTTGTGTTCATCAATTTCCGGAACTTTGATGGAGCTAATTCGAATAAGAATTGTTACCATTTCTGCATTTTCCTAGAATTCAGTTGTCATTCCTCACGACATAACACCCCAGATTTGGACTTGTCACGTGCAAGATATATTTCCAATTGTTGCGTTGAAGGCAAACCTTCATTAATAGTTGGAGATATTTGCATATCACAATCAGTGAGCTTCTTATATCATAGTTTTATTCCAGATTGTAGCTCTTGTTTGCAATTTCTCGGGGTCAAATTTCCAGTCCGTGCGTCTTCAGCATTCTGATGTAGAAACTCTGTTTCATGAGTTTGGACATGCACTTCACTCATTGCTTTCAAGAACGGTAAGATGGATAAAATTAAATGGCATTATCCCTGTTGGATCATTCCTAATTTTCGGGACAATATTCCTTCCAGGATTACCAACATTTTTCAGGGACTAGGGTGGCGCTGGATTTTGCTGAAACACCTTCAAATCTTCTTGAGTGAGTAATTGCTATTTCTATATTTTCATATTAAGCATGCATTATGGTCACTGGGAGGAGTGACACTAAAGATTAAGATTCCTTGTGTCTGACTGTGCATGTTCCAACATATGCATAATGCATCTGTATGATCAAACATCGACCAGTTTTTCACTGTAAATGAGTGTTGAAGAAACTATTTTTAACATTATTAATCTATCTTTCTCCTCTTTTTGGATGGTCAAAGGTATTATGCATGGGATTATAGGTTCTTGAGGACATTTTCCAAGCATTATTCGACTGGTGATACAATACCAGAAGACTTGGTAAACTCTCTACTTGGAGCCAAAAAGATGTTTGTTGCAACCGAGTTGCAACGCCAGGTTGATTGTCCAAGTTCTGAATTATTTGACCAATGGATCTAAGCGTCCTATTACAGAAAAAGCTTGTAAAGCTAAACTTTTGACACAATATCTTGTCTATTCAAGGTCTTTTATGCATTGGTTGATCAAGAACTTCATACGCAGCTGCCATCCACATATAAAGATTCAATTTCTATAGTGGCAGATTTGCAAAGAGAGCATACGAGCTGGGGGTATGTGGAAGGGACATCTTGGCATGCCCGATTCAGTCATCTTGTTAGCTATGGTGCAGGTATGTCTATGTTGATTTCTGGAGAAGGCAATCAGCTCAATTATGACAAGTAAACTATACGTACTCTCGGTTTCTTACATTACATGCACCAGTAAATTTTTGTGATTTATGAACTAAAAAAGTGATGGTGGCTGATTCTTGAAACTTGATAGTGATTCTTTTGCCATCAAAGTTATATACATCTTTGACCCAAATACTAGGTGAAAATGGAAAATTGTACCAGTAATACTAGTTCTTGATGAATTTTACATAACGTTACGTCATTACCATTTGGCTAATTAGCATGATCGTTTAGGATGTTGGTTCGATAAGTTGATTTAAGTGACTCTAAAACTAAAAGATTTTCCCAATGTTTTTTTTTTGTCCACGCAGGCTACTACAGCTACTTGTACGCTAAGTGCTTCGCTGCAACAATATGGCAAAAAGTATTACAGGAAGACCCATTATCATCAGCTGCAGGGTCTGCCCTTAGATCTAAGTTCTTGCAGCATGGCGGAGCCAAAGATCCGGCCATCATATTGAATGATCTTGTCGGAGATGGTGTCATGAGAAATCAGAATGGAGGAATCATCCCTGACATTAATAGTCTCGGTGATGAGCTGAAAGTATTCAGCTAGAGCTTACTGTTCCTACTATGCAGACAAAACGAGACCAGGCTTATACGTAGGCTGCTTATTCTAAGTGATTCAGACAAACAATTTGAACTGATTAGTAACTTGGGCATATAGAGTTTTGCCTCGAAGAAATCGTCAACAAGTGAGTAATGCCGCTGGGAAACCTGAACGTCTGGCAAAAATTGGCGACAGGTATGTGATCCTGTGTCTAATTCACTGGCTACAACTGTTGTTTGGTAGGTTTTGTTGTATCAGCTTTGAGTAGTTATATTTGTGTCCTTTGCTTAAGCTAATTTATTCTTTCCTCAATTATGGATTATTTGTTCGTTTATGTTAAAAGAATACTGTAGAAAACCTTAAATACATAATTGCTGATAAATTTTATCCTGACATTTACTTGGTATCTTGTATCGGTTTTTTATGCATGAGAAATTTCCGCCACATGGTTAGTCTATTATGATGATTTTTATCTATGTTTTTCATGCTAAATCTTATGTGTATTTTATATCCACTAGCAAGTTTGTCCGATTGAAAAGTTGCTATTGACTCTTCTTTCTATTGTAATTTGGAGAATGCTTTATTCCTTCATTAAGTGTGTAACAAGTAGAGTTGTTTCATTATCTTCTCTAGTGCTAGTTTAGTTGTATTTAAGAATCGAAGAAAGATTTACTAGCAACTTGAGCCTGACAAATTAGCTACGGGTCAAGAATGTGGGTCAAAAACATCTGAATGCAAAGATATTTTTGAGGTAAATCATCTGGTACGTCCTTTCAAAAACCTACGTTCATGATCCCAATATATTTTTTACCAAAAGACACCTCGACATAAATGTTTATGGAGAAAAGTCTCGTCATTCAATCAACAATCTTGTCTTGTTGATTGTTTATGTATTCCTTTTTCTTTTTTTAAAAAAAAATTCTCTGCCATGATTTAAGTTTATTAAGGAATTCATGTCATAATATTACAAATCTCAGTCTCATCCTATCATGTCAATAATTCGACAGTGATCACTGTTGTGAATAATAAAAGATATTAGACTGAAAGTTACTTTTCCAACATGACACTAATTTAGAATTTATACGCAAACTTTTACTTTTTTTTGTTTTTTATGCCCATTATTTAAAAATTGTGATTTTGGTGTCTATACTTTACAAATTATTTCTCTTAAAGTGTCTTACATATTTAACTTCTATTTTCAACAATTTAAGTAATATTTTGCCACCTTTTTGTTATTAAATAGTTTATGGCCAATTTATGTAATATTCTGTCATTATTACAATGCCAATTTATGGCTAATTATATTTTGCCAATTGCCATTACTATAGATATAAAATATAACATTAATATAATGCTTTGTATTTTGATTTTATGCCATTATTCCTATAAAATAACATAATGGAATAATATTATTCCTATAAAATAACATAATGCAATTTATTGGAATAATAGGAATAGTACTATTCCTATTAAATATGTGAGACACCAAAACAAAACACAATTTGTGAAGTATAGGCACCAAAATCGCAATTTTTAAAGTATGGGCATCAAAATTCAAAAAAAGTGTAAGTTTAGACACCATTTTCACTTCTTACTCCACTAATTTATGACGTTATCAAAAGTCGTACATAAAGATGTAAAATTTAAGATCTAATTGCCAAAATAAATGGAAAAGGGACCATCTTTCCAATTCAGTGCGATGGACCTCCAAGTAACAAGAAGATCCGTTTTCCCTACATTACCCACACTACATTTCTCGATGTTGTTAACATAATACATTATACACATTAGTTACATATTCTATGAACAAGCCAAAATTATAACAAATAAGCTTGTCAAAAATCCAATAATCAAAGTAAAGTATATCATGCTATATATATACACATACATATATGTACTTGGCATTCAACCACTAAACATAATTAAGCATAGCGGCTACTCCTGCAGCCAATGAATGCTAATGACCTGGATTTCCACTTCCCTACAAGCTCACAACATGTTTCGCTTTCACACGTAATTAAAGCCTTTTTCATCATAAATAGAAATAATTGCACTACCATCTTTTTCCCTTAGCTACATTTCAAATTAACGCAAAAGCATGCATCTACTTGTTGCAATATCAAGATTTGACCATACAACATTAAATTTGAGTGACTTGGGGCTCATAGTCATGAAACTCACCAAAATTGCTACTTATGACCTTATTACTTATAATTGGTATTAGATGTCATTTTTATATTGTTTAAGTTACTACACAATAGTAGCTTAGTATCTACAAACTTCCATCGTTGTAAAAATAAATAACCCTACCCGGCTACGCATGTACTTTCAACGTAACATCCAAATCAACAATTTTTAAGAAACACTATGTGAATGTTTGGAGTAGCTGAAGCTTATTGATAAGTGCTGAAAGCTGCTGATTTGAGAATTTGCATGTGTTTGGAAATAAGTGATGTAAGCTGCTGAAAGTTAAAAAAATAATGTTTGGAAAACTGTTCCGTAACTTATTTTAAGTTTTTAAATAAAATATTCGTTTTACCCTCAATGTTATTAAATAATTATAATTTATAATAAATAAATAAATATTATTAATTTTTATATTATATAAATTTATAATATATCATATTAACATAAGCATATCATACTATTATATTTTAAATATTATTTATTTACTTAGCTAAGAAATAATTATCATTAAATGAAAATAGAAAAAAAATTAATTTAAAATTCAAAATTTTCAAAACCCACTATTTTAATTAATATATATTTAATTATATTTAATTTTAATAATAATTATTTTATTAAAGTTGAAGAATTTATAAATAAAAATATAAATAATTTTTATCAAATTACTAACTAATATATTAAAATATAATTATAATTAAATTTATAACTAAGAAAATATTAATTTGAAAATTAATAATTTTTTAAGAATTAAAAAAATATTTAAAAAATAAAATAATTTAATAAATTAAATAAATTATAAATTGCAGCTGAAAGCTAGATGATAGCAACTTAAACAACTACTTGATTATATTTGATAGAGAATTTCTAATGAAAGTTATAAGTTATAGCTGAAAACTGTTCCAAACATTGTCCTGCCTTAAATATTTATTATAGCAAAGCAGGTTTGGACTAGCTTTAACTAATGTACCATTAATGATCAACCACCAAAATTAAACATCACTATTTAATTTAAACAAAAATAAAATACTAAAAGATTGAAAACAAGACCATGCGAAATAAGCAAAAATAAAAAAGAAGGGGATAAATATCCTTAATTTACTGATCGAGGGCATTAGGGCCAGTACAGTAATTGACCCGATTGTTCCAAACCCACTGGACCAAGAACCGCCGTCGGATCCCGTTCATGTTATACGTGGCGCCCTCCCTATCATTCATCATCTGTCCCGTGTACGACCCCCCACCTCCCGTTCCGTAAATGCCCTCGCACAAATCCGCTATTTCCACCGGGGCCACGGGGTCGCCGCCTGCATACCACGCGTTCGCTAACGGATTGGTGGCCACCTCCGCCAACTCGTGCGCGATCACGCTTATCATGCCGTCAACTCCGATGTCACCGTTAGGCGACTTAACGGCCTTCAAATTGGGTATATATTTAGGCACGGAGAATGGATACGCGCAGATACCGGGGCACAGCTTAGCGGAGTTTCCCACCCAGGCGTACGGTAGCGTGTAGCCGACGATGGACGGGAATGTGAAGTAGTGGAAGCCGCAGACGTTGTCGCAGAAGTCCTGCACGTACACGTCATCCGACGTCAGCAGGAGGTAGACGCCGCTCTTAGGGTTTGTAGGGAGGGGGCGCGTGGAGGCGGTGACGGCGGTCTTGATGACGGACTGGACGGAGAGGCGCGTGAGCGACTTGCCGTGGGAATATAACCTATCGTTCTTCTCGGCGCCGATGCGGACGCTGCCGGAGATATTGGCGCCGGTTTGGTCGGTGTAGATTTGGACGGTCTTCCACCATCCCGAGACCGACGGCGGCTTGGAGTCGGCGGTGGAGATGGAGGCGATGAACTCGCGGATGATCTTCTTCTGAGAGGCCTGCCACGCGCCGTACCAGATGGGGTAAATGGTTATGTTGGCGGTGAGGACTGGGCCCATGTTGTATTTGAGCTTCACGAATTCCGACGAGCCTTCGTACTTTTTGGAGGCGCCGAAGAGGAAACCGGCGGTGTTGTGCGTGGAATTGGGCCATGGGCGCCAGGAGAGGACGGGGGCGGTGAGGAAGAGGAAGAGGGGGAGGAGGAGGGTTAGCGCCGCCGTGAGTAGTGGTGGCATGGCTGAGAAGAAGGAAAGTTCAAATTTGTGATTTTGGTAAATGGAGGCCAGAAGGATTTTTAAAAGTGTAGGTGTGGATGTGGGGCCTACTCCCCCCACGAATCAATGTGGGTTTTTTGGATACTATAAGTTGTGTTCAATTTTCACTTTGATAATTAGAATTCACTTTTAATTGGGTAAAATATCTGAATCATTTTGTCCGAAAATATCTATTTGGTTGAATCTACATACGTACTGTAAGAATAATATGTATACATGTAGTGAGGTTTTGGCGGGAAAATAAAAAAAAGGGGTGTATTAGAAATGGAGGTCTCTTTCTTTGTGGACCAGAGGGGTGTTCGTCTTTTGAACCGCAAAAGCATCCTTGGAAATATGGGGTGCATATCGTGATGCTGTTGGTGTCACCCAAGACTTGTCGCTGTTCAATTTGTCTAATGTCTCAACAATATTCCGATTATCTTCTACTCAAATAGTACTTATTAAAACTTAGAATCCCCACAAGTGTGTATTTTTAGTATGGGTTACTAGTTGCTATACCGAAATGATAAGTAGATATTCCCTTCGTTTCATTATAAGCAATCTATTTTGTTCGGCACAAAAATCAAGAAAATGAGTGTTATATGGTGTATATTAATTGGTTTATATCTAAACATTCTTTGTCTTTTTTCATAAAGATGATACTTTTAATGAGACAATTTTATAAAGAGGAAGTACTAGTCTCGAGTACCATTGCAGGCATTGGCGGGATGTAATTATGTAATCAAAGACTATTTTCTAAGCACATAAGGTAAAATTTTGAATAATCTAGTACTTATCTCAATATTGGAGACTTTTGGCTAGATTGCACATTTAATTGTAGTACTAAATTTTTACTTTTCAAGCAATTATAGTGATCAGAATTATACTAATTTATTTATTTCGTATTGGTAAAAGTGACTCAATTTATTTTATCTGACAAAAATAATCAAAATCACAGTTTCCACGTAGCCATATATCCTCGAAATGAATTCAAATGTTGCGATTTAATAAACGGCATTACTTTATTTATTTTGGGGTTCAGTTTTGAACTACTTTATGAGCAGCCCATATCCTTTATGCATGAAACTCGAATTTTTCGACTGGACCACAAGCATGCCCACACATTTAAATTAAATGTGAACATTATAGAAGATTTCAAATATGAGAGCATTCTTACTATCTTTTTTCAATTACTTTAATATGAGCGACGTTTATTCAATTCACAATACGAGTAGAAGATTCTCATTGAGACTCACCAGTCCTTTATTTTGTTTATTTGATCTAATATCAAATCCATATGTGTAATGATGACATATTCCGGTACATGATGCAAAACTCACTTAAAATATATTTTAATACAAAAAATCAATGCGAAACGTAGGGTTGTCCTGAATTTATACATATTTTTAGGCAATTAATGCTGCCCCATAAAAGAAAAAGTTTCCCTTTGAAAAATTAATGATAAATACAATGTCATTTCATTTACTTTGAACCATTGAAAAAGGTATAAATCAAATGAATACGCGTAGGAGTTTGAGTATACTAATAACAAATAGAATTATTTAATTATTTTCAATTAGGAGTTAAGAGATTGAGTAGAATTAAGAAGTAGCGGAAAAAGGCGAAACAGAAGAAAATGGGGGAGTGAAAGTAAAGAATATATAAACTCCAAATAGTATGGTGTGTGATGATGGAGTGATTGGCGCTGCCCCCTCTATAATTACATCTTCACAAGGGCCCTACAAACTTGGAAAAAAGCCGCCGAATAAGATAAGTGGACACTCTCTATACTCCTTCCAATATTATAACTTCAAATTTCATGTCAAAACCGTCACGATTAATGAATGGTTAGTTTAATTATATAGCTCTTATATTTACTCTTTTTGAACCATTAATGTTGTTTTAGTTTTCTTTTCTAAAAGTATTATTCTTGTTCTCATAAAAAAATGAAAAGAAACTTGAGAACCACAATCAATCGAAATGGTGGACTGATATGCTTCCACCCATTTTTCTTAAACTCAGCATCAAAGACAAAAATAACAGAATAGAAGAAGTATATTATATTTTACAGAATGTTGAACATATGTAAGTGTATTTTAGATAGCGCAAAATTTTTGTGGTGAATTTTCGCAGTCGTAGGAAATAAAGAAAGAAATGAGCCCTCTTCATCTCCACTAACAATAATCATAGAAGTGCTACCCCAACTTCCTAACAACAGAGTAGTTTACGAAAAAATTCGTACCATAATGAATTTTCACAAGAGTTTAGTAGGCCATAAATAAGGGAAAGAAAATTGATTAGTCTTAGCTAATACGATCTATATATATATATATATATATATAGGGAGTGAATCATGTGAAAACCTGTATTTAACGTGACAATTGCGAACCATGCATAATTCTTATATAATTTATGTATAATCATTATATGTTTTATGCAAAAAATCTATAATTTTACACTTTAGTTCTCACCAGATTCACACCGTATATATATTTTCTTAAATGTTTTCTTGTAACAAAGGAAACTCGCACCTATGACCTATGCAAGATGCATATTGACAGTGCCGGCCCTCATGCATAGCCATTGGGCAAAAGCCTAAGGCCCCTAAATTTGTGAGGCCCTAATTTTAAAATTATGTATGAAGCTCATTAAATTTTTTTTTGGAAAGCATAGCCTGAAATGAAATTAAAGCCTATTTCGACATGATCTTGATGATGTTATTAAAATGCTAGAAGATTTAAATTATTTCATTAGTTATTTGATCCTTATTATTTTACTTTGATATACTTTAACGTTTCTACTATTAAAGTTTTATAGACACACAAACATGAAAGACCATTATGTGATATAATTACAACAGGATTCACGAAAGAGCCCCCCTTTTTTTTTTTCTTTTTCTTTTTGCCTAGGGCCTCCGAACTGTTAGCTCTGGTCCTGCGTATTGGGTATCATGATGAGTTGTTTCTAAATATAAATTGTGAGGTGGCATCATTTTTTTTATATGGACTCTGCACCCAAATTGTGCAATCAAGCCCAAACAATTCCCCAATCCCAATCATTTACATGAAAAAATAATAACATGATCTAATAATAATTTACAGCCTATTGGGCTTTTCGTAAGTAGGGTGATTGATGTTACACATCGCGTGAATAAAGTCCATGCATATAATTCTACATGAAAAAAATTAAAGCTTCCGCAAATTTGCGTGTGATTATATTAATCTTGTTTAATAGTAATCCCTATAAAATAATTTAGTTTAAAATATAAAGATAGTGGTGGCTGGATAATATTCTCCTGAGTTGTAAATTAATGAGTCAAAAATCAAATAATTAAATTGATGTGATACGCTACATATGGTTGATGACATCTCGCTATTTAATTTGACCATTGCGTGAATACATTGAACGTAAACAAGAAGGAAGGATTGAAAATGAACGTCCCACGTTCCCTTGGAATGGCATAGCGGTGAAGGTGGGTGGTCCGAGATCGATAGGTCATGGGTTTAATTCCACTGGACACGCTATGTGTGAGCATGCCACCCTGTGTCACATTAAGTGTAAACAATAATAATTACTCTATCATTGTAGCCTCCTATATTCATTCCATCTTTACTCTCTCTCTCTCTCTCTCTCATCAAATGATTCACATTTCCTCCTCTCTCTCTCTCCATTTCAACCCTTTCTTTTCCTCGAAAAACTAGGAGACTCACTTTCCCTAGATTTATTCCTATCTCATTTGTTTCTTTCACCTAACATGATCACCCAAAATCTCTCATTCAAGAAATTAACATTCTACACAAACGATTCCAAATCCATGCATCATTCTCTCTCTACAAACATGCTGCATGCCTAATGAACTAATTCATGTCCACAAACTCAACCGAATTCAAAATGCCCGCCGCCGATAGGTCGCCGTACGTCCACCGCAGCCGCTCCTATTACCCAACCCCGCGCCTCATCTTCTGGACCTCCATCACCGCCGCCTTCATCCTCTTCCTCATCTTCCACGCGCCGCCGTCCGA
Organism: Lavandula angustifolia; assembly: GCA_028984105.1. Taxonomy (NCBI): domain Eukaryota; kingdom Viridiplantae; phylum Streptophyta; class Magnoliopsida; order Lamiales; family Lamiaceae; genus Lavandula; species Lavandula angustifolia. The sequence goes on from CM054808.1 coordinate 31,234,288, forward strand.
CCTCTACTCCGACCGCCGCTCCACCTCCCAATGGGGCGGCAAGAACTGGGAGCGCCGCGTCCTCACCTCCGGCCGCCCCCGCTCCACCTCCCCCTCCCACGCCGCCGGCCGCGGCCACCTCTCCGTCCTCGTCACCGGCGCCGCAGGCTTCGTCGGCAGCCACGTCGCCCTCGCCCTCCGCCTCCGCGGCGACGGCGTCGTCGGCCTCGATAACTTCAACAACTACTACGACCCCTCCCTGAAACGCGCCCGGCGCCGCAACCTCGAGAGCGCCGGCGTCTTCGTCGTGGAGGGCGACATCAACGACGCCCCCCTCCTCGACAAGCTCTTCGACATCGTGGCCTTCACCCACGTCGTCCACCTGGCGGCGCAGGCCGGCGTCCGGTACGCCATGAAGAACCCCTCCTCCTACGTCCACAGCAACATCGCCGGCCTCGTCTCCATCTTCGAAGCCTGCAAATCCGCCAACCCTCAGCCGTCGATCGTCTGGGCCTCGTCAAGCTCCGTCTACGGCCTAAACACAAAAGTCCCATTCTCCGAGAAAGACCAAACCGATCGACCGGCGAGCCTCTACGCCGCCACAAAGAAAGCCGGCGAAGAAATCGCCCATACCTACAACCACATCTACGGCCTCTCCATCACCGGGTTGAGATTCTTCACGGTGTACGGACCGTGGGGACGGCCGGACATGGCTTACTACTTCTTCACCAAGGACATTCTAAAAGGGAAGCCGATTTCGGTATTCGAAGGGCCGAACAACAGCAACGTTGCCAGAGATTTTACCTACATTGATGACATTGTTAGGGGGTGTTTGGGCGCCGTGGATACGGCGGAGAAGAGCATCGGCAGCGGCGGCAAGAAGATGGGGGCGGCGCAGCTGAGAGTGTTCAATCTCGGGAATACTTCGCCGGTGCCGGTGAGTAATCTCGTCAGTATACTGGAGAAGATGCTGAAGGTGAAGGCGAATAGGAATGTGTTGCCGATGCCGCGAAACGGCGACGTTGTGTTTACTCATGCTAATATTAGCTACGCGATGAGGGAGCTGCATTACAAGCCGACGACGGATTTGCAGACCGGGTTGAAGAAGTTTGTGAATTGGTATCTGGAGTTTTATTCAGGTAATGGGAAGTGGACTTGATCGATCAAATTAAATGAGTTTGTTTTTTTGGATATTTGTACAATGATTATACATAGAGACTGTATTCTTGTATATAAATTGAAATTGGTGAGTGTGCAATCGATTGATAGAAATTGCTGTTTAGAGAGGGAAAATGTAAAGGCATTTAATTTATCATCACCTTCTCTTAATTTTTCATGTGTGGTCTTCTGCGGTTCTTTTGTTAACTTGAAACTTGCGTTTTTATGTGGTGAAGCATGCAAAAATTACTATAATTACAAATGTAATATGTTAGAGAAAAAATCGATTTTGGTCGTGCAATATTGCACCAAATTGAAATTGGTCCTGTAATGATGTCTCAATCGATTTTGGTCCTATAATTTTACATTGTTTCCGCTTTTGGTCCGGTTGCCGGAAGGTGATGCTCACCGGACATTTTTCCGGTCATTCACCCGTTGTCATTTTTAGTCCTATAATGTAGCTAGCAACTAATTTTGGTCCTGTAATTTAGTTCTAAATCGATTTTGGTCTTGTAATGTAGTCTTCAATCAATTTTGGTCTTGTAATGTAGTATTTTATTAATTTCGTAAAAAAGAATGTAATCGATTTTGGTCCTATAAATATGATATATATTTATTTGTTTATAGTAATGCAAGTTTATCATAGTTCCAATAATAAAAAAACACTACATTATTATATTCATCATATTTTGTTTAATATTTACTTGTACCATTATAATTTATTTGTTTAATAAAAAAGAAATTGCCAACTAGATAAATTGTAGAACAATCAATTAAACTCCACGAGCTCAATATCTAAATAACACAAACTCCATGGGCGAAAACAAGACTCTTAAAAGTTTAAAGAACTAATTGTGAGATAACTAAATTACCGGTTTCATCATAGAGAGAATAAATAAATAGTACATATTATAGAGAACCGAGTTTCAAGTTTCAAAAATGGCATAGAGGTGACAAATATCACAAAATCTGAAGGAGCTCCGCATCTTATTCTCTCCTAATTCACAATCCAAAACTATTCCACCTGCTTAACCATCAATCTCATCCATATCTAAATAGAGAGCAAATCCACATTAATCGATCAATACCACTAAAAATCAACGAAAACATCACGAAGCACTTAAAAGAACTAATTTCTTCAAAACAACATTAACACAACCTCTACACAAATTAGTTAATCAAGCAGATAAACTCCAATCGTGATGGACAATTCCAACAAATGAATTTATTGCAAGGAGATGTATATAAAGAAGTATTAATATACCATAGTTGAGTACATACCTATGATGCTTTTTTCCCCCCTTTTCTTGATGCTCTTAGCTCGTCTTTCATCTCTCATTGATCCCAACTGTCTTCGAGAGATAACATCATTGCGAGCATGCGGCCTAATGTGGATTCTAGCACCATCAAATCTCATGTTCCGAGTTTCATTTTTGCAATCATTTCCATCAATTAGTTGTTGGTAAACCGAAAGACCTTGTGTTGATGGTTGCTTCAAAGATGGGGTGGTAGTATTTGTCTGTGTTGGTTTCTTCCTACTTCTAACATGCAATAAGCAAATTGTGTTATTTATTTAAGTTATTAAGATTGTGGACTACAACTCATGTACCATCGGTTCTTACTCTTTACATACCTGCAATTTACTTCCCATACCAACCTCAGTTCCGGTCACATCAACCACATGTGACAAATCCATATATTCAATACATTATTCAATTAAAATATGTAAGAATATTGTGATAATTGAGTGATTGAAATATGTAAGACTATAGGTGTATACCTATTTTTTTTGTGGGCAACTTGTGATGTTGTGTCCTTCTATCTCACAAAAACTGCATCTACAAGTAGCTTGTTGCCTCTTCAATATATTTTTGTTGTACTTAGATAGCTGAACTGACTTTGCTTTTAATAGGATGGAGGAAGTATTAATTATCTCTGCTACTTTATTATCAACTATTAGTATATCACTCATTTTCTCTCTTACAGTTTATCATCTACACTTTCATTATCTCGCTCTTATCCTCTTTTATTTAAATATCTAATTTTTTCTCATATATTTTATCATATACTTTCTTAGTTCAAAGAAATGAATCTGAAAAAATGGACCGCTTTAGGAGGGAGTAAAATACTGTTAGGTTTTTAATTTTGTTTTTTCACGAGGTCAAATTAGTCTAGGAACCGGCGGTTTCTATTTTCTTTTTGTCCGCCAATCTTGCTAATGTATAATTTGGACTAGCCCAAGCCAGAATATATAATGGGCCGGCTTCAACTAATCCAACAAATCAAAACATAACCCTAATTGTCGATCCTACTTCGTCTGAGATAGCGTTGGTGGAGCAAACGAACTTCAGAAGTAAACGAAGAGCTGCGCCTCCACCGCTGCCGTCATGGGTCGTATGCACAGTCGAGGGTACTGTTTTTCCTGATGGAATAACTCTTTTTTTTTTTTTTTTTCTATTGTTCTCCTGTTAACTGATATCTAGGGGTCAATTCAATTTTCGATTTGTGTTTCAGAAAGGGTATTTCGGCTTCAGCTCTTCCGTATAAGAGGACTCCGCCCAGCTGGCTCAAAATCTCATCTCAAGATGTAATTTTTCTTTCAAAATACCTAAAATGCTTAATCTTAATATACCTTCCGCAATTACTGAGATTTATACGATTTTCTTCTTTGCATATTCAAGGTTGACGAGAATATCTGCAAGTTTGCAAAGAAGGGGCTGACGCCGTCGCAGATAGGTGTTATTCTCCGTGATTCTCACGGCATTGCGCAGGTCAAGAGCGTTACTGGGAGCAAGATTCTCCGCATTCTCAAGGCTCACGGTATTAAATCTGTTTTCATATCCAGTTTCCGCGTTTCTTCATGAATTTTTGTTTGCTGAACTGTGAAAGAGCTAATTCTACAATGTTTATGCTAGTCTAAAATAGGATCCATGATGATTGAGGGGTGTTTGATAATTGTTCAAATAACGGTTGCACCTTTTTCGTTATGTACCTGTATTCTTTAGTGAATTGAAGTCTTGTGTGGACTGGAAATGGAGCTAGTATGATTAAGTTGTGTTTGATAATTGTTAAAACAGGGCTTGCACCCGAAATTCCGGAAGATTTGTATCACTTGATAAAGAAAGCAGTAGCTATCCGAAAGCATTTGGAGAGGAACAGGAAAGATAAGGACTCAAAGTTTAGGTTGATTTTGGTGGAGAGTAGAATTCACCGTCTTGCCCGTTACTACAAGAAGACAAAGAAGCTGCCACCCGTCTGGAAATAGTACTTATCCCACCCTACTTTTATTTTGCCACTCTTCATATTTTTTTCGAGTAAATTTGTGCGTATTATGTTTGATTTTATGCATCTCAACTTCTCAACATGTTTTGAGTGAGGGTTGTCAAGTCCACCATATATATGTCTCAGTATTAAACTTTTGCTGGTATCAAACAATCAGAGTCTCCTTTAGATTACATAGTATGAGTTCTATTTTTCCAATCTTTCATTGAAAAGTGGATAAGGAATCGTATCTAAAAGTAAAATCACTCTTAATTCTCTATTCGTATTACTGTACATAGTTATGTTTCTCTAATGAGTTTTATGCCTACAAAATCGTATTAGTTAATTTCTTGAGATAAGGTAGAAAGGGTCATCAGGGTGGTGTTTTCATCCAATTTACTAATTTTTCCCACTATAATTTCAAAATCACCACCATTAGTAATGTTTTGAGCAATCATCTTTTTGTAATGTTCTGCAAGTAGCGCCTTGGGAATTATCTGCTTCCGGATTGAGTTGGTTTGTTTAAAACACTAATGTTGCTTGTATTTGTTCATTAAGGTTGTGTTATGTTTGTTAAAGGCAACAAGTCTCTGGCTAATGAACTCGCCAGAATGTCTTTTTGCCAACTCTAGTCCTCAAGCAGATGATTAATTTGAAACATCCTTGAATGGTATATGTTATAATTCTAGTTAGCTGGTTTGGTGCATATGGTTCTTGCCTTGGCATTTGCTGTTTTGCGTCTATTGTATGTGACATGTACCTTTTTTGGCTGGTTCTGCTACTGCTTGACGAACCCTTCTTATTGCAGTGAGTCGACGACTGCAAGCACTCTCGTGGCTTAGCCTGGCGATTTGCTGCGTGAGTTTTTGGTTGAGCACCGGAGATTCCACAAATCTCTGCCAATTTTGGCAAGACATTTTATCAAGAATTTTCTTCTTTTATTTGACAATGTTGCTTAGAAAATGAACTTTTTTTTGGATATCACAGCTTTGCTCTTTTGATTTATTCAAGAAGGAGATTCAGTATATTTTGATTTATTCAATTCAGTAAAATCTAGCTTACTTTGCTTAGTAAGGTTGCAAAGTTACAGTTAAGCCTCGATAAAGTAATATTTGATAAAGTAATAATCTCGTTCAGATAATAAATTTTTTTTGATTTCGATATGGGTCAATGTATTAAAATAATGTTCGATAAAGTAATAATTTTATTAAATGAATATTTGTTTTCGGTCTTTAAGTTATTACTTTATCAAAATTTAATGGTTAATTATTGCTTATGGAGACTATCATATGGCGTTTAACTAATTTGGAATTAATTTTCAATTTCCGCATTAAACTTTGAATCAAAGACTTATTTTAAACTTTAAAACGGGGCTGTGGAAGACTACTGCGAGTGTCCAAACGTGATTTTTATATTTAATTTTTGAATTTTCATTATTTTCAACCTTTGAAATTCTATATTTCATCTTCTTCCCCATCAAAGTTTTTAAATTTGTAATTTTGGATTCGGGGCTATACATACATACAAATTGCTTCCTAATTCTTAGACTTTCTTGCTGTCTCGTTCTCATATGGATTTATTTCATAATTATTTTATCTGAATGCTATTTTGACAAGATTACAAATACATAACAAATGTATTTGTTTCACAAAGGGGCTTACGTTTAACATAAATTGAAAAAAATAGACTTCAATTTAAATTAAGAAACCTCTAAACTTTCCTTATTACTACAATACAACCCCCCTCCATTTCAAAAATCGCAATTGACTCCTTGGCAGACATTCTCAATCTCGAGCAACGAAGCACCGTCTCCTGACCCCATCACACAGAAATCAGCAAAAGAGCACTGCTAAAAATCAGTCAAAGCTGCAGATTATGGGGAAAGATCTGAGCGATGACCAGGTTTCATCAATGAAGGAGGCTTTCACGCTCTTTGACACAGACGGCGATGGCAAGATTGCGCCGTCGGAGCTCGGAATCCTGATGCGCTCGCTCGGCGGAAACCCTACACAGGCGCAGTTGAAGTCGATCATCGGTGAGGAGAAGCTCAGCGCGCCCTTCGACTTCCAGCGGTTCCTTGAACTCATGTCGAAGCATTTGAAGCCGGAGCCGTTCGATCGCCAGCTGCGCGACGCGTTCAAGGTGCTTGACAAGGACGGAACCGGATTCGTTGTCGTTTCGGATCTCAGGCACATCCTGACCAGCATCGGCGAGAAATTGGAGCCTGCAGAGTTCGATGAGTGGATCCGCGAGGTGGATGTCGGATCCGATGGCAAGATCCGGTACGAAGATTTCATCGCGCGAATGGTAGCCAAGTGAGGAGGCAATTCTCGAGGACGCTGAGGTTTTATTTTCGGTAAACTCTTTTGCCGTGTGTTTGTTTTTTCATCTCTCTTGGGCGTAGTGTTTATCTGTTTATTGAATGGTTGTTTGCTATTGCTTCATCATTATGTGTTAAAGAGGGAATACATCAGCCCTTTTATTTAGTTAAGTAGGGTTTATATGTTTCTTAAGTTTTAAGGTAGCAGATAATCATAAATGGGAATGAGTGAGAATCTTAATAGCGAGCACATTTAAACAAGCCCAACCGATTATAAGTTTATTCTGAAGAAATAAATCTGTTGTTTTCAGAAACAGTTGTTTATTTTAGGAAAACTAGTTGTATAATTGAGAAGTGAATGAAAAGTAATAGATGGAGGCAATTTCATATACCGTAGTTTTTCATTTGATCAGAAATCTAGGTGCTACATTTTAAAGAACTTCTTAGATGGACGTTCAGACTTTTGGTTTGGTCTAGGATTGAATGATGTAGCGTGTAAAGGGAAAGCATAATCCTTTGACCTAGTTTTCATTTATTTCTGTTAAGAAACTTTAGAATTCTTTTATTTTGGTTGTCAATCTGAAGAAATCGTAAATAGCCAGCAGAAATGTTCTATTGTGGTCGCACATTGCTTTTTTTGTTTTACATCGAAAACAAAACAAGTGATATGCTCTGCATACTGTTCCTTAATGAAATCCTAGATCCAGAAATTCCAGGCTGACTATAAGAACATGAAAGATAGTCAAAACAAAAAAACTGCAAGGTAACTTTTGTTCTCTTTAACCGATGAGAGCTCTCACTGACTCGCTCAAGAAACAAAGTAATGTTGCACGTTTGCACTTGTCATTTGCATACTTTGCACTTACATATTCACTGTTCAGGCACTACTCCTGTTGTTTTCTTTCCTTGAACAATTATGGCTGAATTATAACTTTCCGGCTGTACCTGTTGAGTCCACTCCATTGCAAGCCTCATTCTGATATGGGTGGTTTTGGAGCCGTACCGTACCTATTACCATAGCTAGGAAATCTTACCTCCATAAGGTGGACTGAATTCTCATATTCAATAAGCATTTATTAGAAGAATAATGCGATCTTCAAGTGTGTCCATGTTGTATGACGCACATTATCATCATATAGCGGTCTTATAAAACTAGTGATGTTTCTGTATGCTTTGCTACCTAAAGAACTAGATAAGCAACAATGTTTACAAATGTTGTTTTGCAACTTTTTATGTGGTTTGAGATTGTAATTATCAAGCTAGCTGACGGATCAGTGCTGCTCTATGATTTGACATGTCTTGTCAATTTTTTAGACATTTTGATTTCGAAAATGTTACGCATGTGGATGGCCAAATATGTGGGATGTTTATTTATGTTCATGAATAAGGGATGATAACAAGAAGGGCGAACCATTCTATGTAGGTTAAGAGGCGTGAAATAATTGATTGTAGAAATGATTTTTTATTTTTATTTTTTTTTTGTGTAGGAAAAACCTTGCCAATGCTACATAGCCACTACTATCATTCTTCCACTACATAACCACTACCATTATTCTACTTCTTGGCTCTTTCTCTCCTTTCCCTTCCATTTTTCTGACGATACCATCTTACTTCTTAACACCTTTAGGTTTTACCAATGAAATAGTTCTTCGATCATTACACGCCTGAATGCCTCATCATCTTAGCAGCCATCATCTCTGGCTACTTTTTGAATCAATGTACTCTAATGTGAGAAAATATGAATTTGTCATTAAAGAATCTAAGCACCAAAAAAATTTAATGCATCACAAAAGAGTGCAGTCACTTTGAAGTCAGTGAAATGCGACTCTTCCTCTTATTTTCTACAGGATATGTAGTTTTGGGATCTCTTCTGAATCTTTTGCCTCACAGCACTAGAAACAAGATGCTTCTATAATAAAATTAGGCGTAAAATTAGTTCTTATTTAGCTTAAAGTGTGTTGCCTCCTTGGTGGATAATAGATGATATGTTGCAATTTCCTTCATGAATTACTCTGAAGATCAGATCCAGCGAATTGGCCAGTCAATGAGAAATTGACCGTGCCAAAATTAGGAGACGAGCTGTCCTACTTGTGACTGTGGCGGAACACGATTTAATATAACTGCCGCCAATACTTCCAACATCATGACACTTTTAAACATCTGATCTCTTACTTGAAATACTTGTTTGTAGGAGTGTGCAAAATAAACGGGTTCCCGCACCCGTACCCGTACCGTTTGGGTATTTCCCGTTCGGGTCGGGAAAAACGGGTACGGGTACCCGTTTCGCGGGTACCCGCAAAAAAACACGCGGGTCGGGAACGGGAACGGGTATTAGCCGGCCAAACCCGTTCCCGAATGGGTACCCGCAATTAATTATTTTTTATTAATTTAATAGCCTATTTCCTAATTTATCAAATTCAAACCCGTTAGCTTCGCTGCCCAGCCCTAATTCTACTCCGCCTCCACGTTTCGACTTTGCACAGCATCACAACACCACCCACCAGCCACCTCCACGTTGTTGTGACTGTGCGGCGCGGCGCCGGCGACGAAACTCCTGAGTCCCGCCACCAAACTCCCGCATCGATTGGACTCCACCACTTCCATCTCGAATCTGTTTTCTTCTTGCTTGCCAATTGTCATTTTTTTTTTTGTTGACGAGGAACCCGCAGCCGCTACCTTTGGTGCGCACAGGGTAAACCTCGCTCCTGTGCAATAGCCTGCAAATCACACAGAAGAGTTAAACCACCCTTAATGTGACAGGGTGACAGACTCACACATAGCGTGTCCAGTGAGAATTGAACCCATGACCTATCGGTCCCGGGCCACCCACCTTCACCGCTATGCCATCCCAAGGGGACGCCAATTGTCATCTTTGTTTTCCCTCTTTGTAATCTAAGCTCGCTGAATAAGGAAAAAATCTAGCAACGGTAAATCTAGATCCGAAGTCCAAATTCTCGCGATTGTCTTTCGATTTTCAATTAGGTAAGTATATTTATTTGCTCCGTTCATGACTCCTAGTATATTCATCAGATTAGTACTTTTTTTCCACCTTCCATTTGGTAGTATTCTGTTGATGGGTATGTTATTTTACATTTCTATGATAATTGAGTGGAATTGAACTGTGGGTGGGATAGTTTATTAGGATTGAGATTTTTGTTGATATCTTCTTGTTGTGTCGTGCGGGTATTCCCGCTCCCGTCCCGTACCCGCACGGGTATCCGCGTGCAGGTACCCGCTCTATGCGGGTCGGGTAACGGGTAGTAAAATTCATTTCCCGCAGGCGCGGGTACCCGTCCCGCGCCCACCCCTACTTGTTTGACATGTGCATGGCTGTTGACTTCACCTTACCATTAGTATGGTGGTAGCAATCAGATGTAAAATACAAGAATATAAATTACTCTTCATTCATCTGCAACATAAAATTTTAAGCCGTAGCCAGAGCTATTGTTAATCAAAAAGAGTAGCAAGAGCCAGAGAGATGAAAAAGGCAGAAGGGGAATTATTATTTTCCAGTTTTGTTGTAGGCTAGTTGGGATTCAAACTGAAGATATCATTGTTGCACATTCACATGCTTATCCTCTAATAGCGCAGCCTTTCCTTATTTCTCTAACATAATTTTCAGCCATTTTACTTGCTAGAGATATGGATCTGCATAAGATCTTAATTTCAACGACGCATGTTCTCGTGTTACATTAATTTGAATCTCATGTATTAATCATGCACCTTATGTCAGTGTAGCTACTAGCCATCAGTGTTTTAATTCCGTACAACCACTTCATATGTAATTCCTGTTCTTAAGTTTCTAAATAGTTGGTGAAACTTGAAATTGTTTATCTGAGATGGTGAGTGCTTCCGTGCCTGATGTTTTTGCCTGCAGATCCTTGACATTCTGGTTGCTATGGTGTGCCTTGACTCGTAGCAGGAAGCTGTGTTTTGTTTTTTCAGCATAAACTTGTATCTGATATGGTGTATTGCGTGTTTATTCCTCATTATTCCGTTATACTAGTCTGTGCAAGTTGCGCTCATAGTTTGTGACTTTAACTTGTCCTGGTTTTGATTGTTTTAAACCCATGCCATTCGACAATACTTAGCTAGGGTTTGCATCACTTATGTATAGCTGATTTGCATCTAAATCTTGGCATCAGTGGTTCATGGTGTTTTCTTCTTTTCATTTCATTTGATTTATCCTTGTGAAAGTATTTTGGTCCAAACCCATAAATGGGTGGGTATGGAAATTAAATACTACTTTTCTACCTTCCTTTAATAGGAATTCTGGAGGTAGGTAGCAATGGACCGTGTTATACCGTACGCCAAAATAAAAGAAAAGACAGGGACTAGTCGCATTTCGTTCTCTGAAAAAATAAATTTCCATAGCTAGAGTCCCAGAGCAGTAGTATATCGCAATTACGTCTGTCTGTCACGCACAAATCCACAAATTACTTTGCTCGCGGGCGGCAGATTTATCTCGTTACGGAAAAATCTTCAATAATATCTTGCGTCTGAATTTTGAAGTTTTGAAAAGTTTGATTTTCAGTTTTTTTTGTTTTGTTTTGAGAAAGTTGAAAGTTATGCGGTCCAGGAGATAAGAGAATCTTATGCGGCATGGACCACTGCTACGGAAAAAGTTGGGTGAGTCTAAAAATGTAGTGCCCTATCACTTTTCAGACGCAAAAGTTCTCAATTTTGTCAAAACAAGAAGTTAGACGTCCACCTTCACAAAGACTAATAAGGATTCTAGTAATTATGATGGTTTTTTTTTTGGTATGCTTAAGACACAGAAATAGGGTGAAAACGTTATGGTTAAAAAAATGGGTTTAAATCATTAAACTGACTAGATAATTCGTTTTTTTTCGCTTTACCTCTAAACTATGAAATTGTGTAATTTGGTCTTGGACGGTTAGATTTGTTCATTTTTTCCCTGAACTAAAAAAATATGTAATTTGCTCCCTAAATTATTTAATTTATTGTAGAAGAGTAAAGTTTATAGATATCTCCAAACAAACGTTCTTAGATTTGTGATAATCCTAGAAGACATCCCCTAACTTTCATGTGCTAGAATTTTTTTGTTTGGGTTTTATTTTTTTACAACAAATTAGTTAGTTCAAGAATAAATATAATTATACATTTTCATAATTCAAAGACAAAACGTATAAATTTAATAATCCAAATGTTAAATTTCACATCATAGTTCGGTAGCAATGTGTAATAGTCTAAATAGTTCTAACACTTTTAACCCCTTAAAACATCAAAGTTTGAAACTTACCAATATTTTACTGAAATAACTTATTTATCAACTCTAAACTATGTGGATGTTTGAGGTAATTGAAGCTTATTGATAAGTGCTGAAAACTACTGATTTGAGAATTTGTTGGTGTTTGGAAAAAAGTGTTGAAAGCTGCTGAAAATGAGAAAATAATGTTTGAAAAATGCTGCCTATAACAATAGCTTATTTTAACTTTTTAAATAAAATGTCTGTCTTACCCACAGTGTTATTAATAATTAAAATTTATAATAAATAAATAAAATTGAGAAGTTTTTTTGTATTATAATTTCAATTTCAATATTACAAAATATTTAATTAAATTAATTTATATATCACATAAATTTCTATTATATCATATTAGCATAAACATATCATACTGTTATATTTTAAATATTACGTATTTGCATAAATTCATATTAATAATATTTTTATATAATTTTAATAATTACGTAGCAAAAAAAATAATTACCATTAAATAAAAATGTAAAAATATTAATCTAAAAGTCGAAATTCTCAAAATCCACCATTTCAATTAATTTATATTTAATTTTAATAAAAATTATTTCATTAAATTTGGAGAATTTATAAATAATAAATGAATATTATTAAATTGCTATTTAATATATTAAAATACAATTATATTTAAATTTGTAGCTAATAAAAAAATTATTTTAGAGCTAATGATTTTTTGGGAACTATAGAAATATTTTGAGGACAAAATAGTATAATAAATTAGATAAGTTGTAAGCTTAGGAGGTTTTTGGAGTAGCTGAAACTTATTGATAAGTATTGAAAATTGCTTAAAGCAGTTGAAAACAACTTACTTGAAAATCAGTTATTGTTTATAAATAAGTGCTGAAAACTACTGAAAGTGGAAAAAATGGTGTTTGAGAATGCTGCTCATAGAAGTAACTTATTCGTACTTTTTAAAAGAAATGTCTATTTTTCCCTTAATATTATTGAATAATTATAATTTATAAATAAATAAAAATACAGAAATGGTTCTTATTCCATGATAATTTTTTGATATAATTTAAAGTCCTATTATACATAAAAAATCAAAAATAAATTTTCTATTTAATAAAAAATCGCCTCACAATTAATTATAAAATAAAATTCATGATTTTTATTTAAAAAATTATATTTTTGGTTAATGAAATATAACCATCAGTTGAATATATATATATATATATATATATATATATATATATATTGTAAAACCTAGAATGAATTGTGACACATTTTTACATACATTTTTATGATTTTTTGACATTTTCTATTTTATTAAATAAAAATATAATTTATTAATTATAAATTTTGAATTTAATCATTTTTTGATTTATTTATTTAGAGTTTTTGGTTAAAGTTATTTTCGAAATCAAACAAATTTATTAAGGAAAAATTTATCTGAAAAATTAATAAGCTGTAAGCTATAAGTTGTAAGCTGGAATAAGTCAGCTTAAACAACTTCTCTAAAATGTGTATGAAATTAGATAAGCAGTAGGTTAAAGCTGATTTTTCAAACACCTAAAATACAGCTTTAAGCTATAAGATGTGAAGCATAAGTTGTTCCAAAAATCCCCTTAAGCGGAAAATTGGGTAATAGTAGCTTAAGCAGCTTCTCCAAGTATTCGAAACGCTCAAGCAGCAATTGAAGCTATAAGTTGCAGCTGAAAGCTGTTCCAAACACTCCTATATATATCGATAGTGTATGTATGCATATGTCAGAATTAGACAACAATTACAGGGTCCGAAAAGTAGTTTTGAACAAAGTAGTGCCACAGAAACACTATCCATTGCTGCGTTCCAGACATCTACATAAAAAGCAAACATTAGATTCCAAGTCTTCAAGGAATTGATTCCAAATAAACGTGCTTCGTTACTTTGGTTGTGGTGTAGAAGGTTAATTTATATGGTAAATTATTTGGGGAAAAACACCACTAAAGTTGGAGGGCATACAGACGGATTGTTACTTTTGTCATAGAATCCAGTAAAACATTGTTCCCATAAACACAGTAAAAAAAACAAAAAAGGGAGCTTGCATTGGATGGATGGACACTTCTCATGCGAAATATTGTATTATGGATTTAGGGTAGCTTATATATAAGGACTGTGTCCGGAGGCATGTTGGCAGGTTGCTGCATGGAATTGTAAATTTTAAGATGATTATGTTCCCTAAGCCCAACATTGCAAAGCTCTATGCTCCCTTACAATCTTTGTTTCATTCGATGTCACAAATATATGAAGGTAAATGACACAAGCCCAAATTTTACTAAGATATTTAGAAGTTGTGATTACGAGGATTTAGAGTTGGAGGTGGGAAATAGCAAATTTATAATTTTATGGATGTAAATTTGCATTTTTATGTGTGTGGTTTACATCTCAAAATATATAAAGATGACTATTTATTTTGTGTGATTTATAAACTATTATACACGACACAAATTTATCTATAGCTTATATAAGAAAGAATTGTAAAATTTACAAGAGCAATGTTTATCTAATACGCACTTCAAGTAGCAGTTGTAGGTTTATTTGTGAAAATTAAGAAAAAGAGTGAGATTACATTTTCTTGTAAAGCCCAATTCATTTTGTTGGGATGTAATTTTTTTTAATTATTTGAAATTGGTTCCTTTAGGAATGAAGTGAAGTAATTAGTTGACAAAAGCTCCATGATTATTTGTTGGTAACTAAAGTGATTCTCTCTCATGATTCATGAAAAAAGGCAACATGATACCTCAATTATTAAGCAAATTCAGGCCTAATTATGGTGCTGTACGAATATCATCTTATAAAATCTATATACTCGTATTACTCTTTTTTTTTAGGGTAATTAAACTAATTGTGTCTTTTGTTAAATCCCTCTGATATAGGAATTGAAGATTAAATGATTGCATATATTTTTGAAAGTTAGTTTATATTGCTTGAAACTATTATAGATGATAATAAATTATAAATATGAATTTGCGAACACTTGAGGTATTTTTTTTTTCTTTCTGGCTAAAATCAGATATGTGTTACTTAAATAGAGAGAATGATTGTCTTGTCCATCATGATATCTACCGAGCATGCTGTTATTTATTATTTGTTCCTACTTGCTATATTTTTCCAAATTGTGTGTTGAATATATTTACTGTTAGAAAATTATTATAAATACCTCGATATTAGAAACTGTATATTTAATTTCATTCAAGTTAATGATAACCAATGGCAGAACTAAAAATATGAATTCAAGGGAGAGAAACCGCAAATTTAAAATATAAGGAGTAACTTTTAAAAAATTGAGAATTCAACACAATTTAAAGAGCTACAATCCGAACAAATAATCCAATTATTGACAGTATGGGTTGACATGGTTTCAATCAAGTGAAGAAAATAACGAGAGTGATATATCACTAGCCTGTCATGGACAAATCCTTATCAAATTGAAGTGAAAGAATAAGGAAAAATTAGTAGAGGTGGATTTTAGTTACACTTACGACAAGCTGTAATTGATTACACATCTAGTTGGAAAGATTATTGTAGTTGGTGTCTGAATTTGTTTGTTTAGAATTTTGAAAATATAATTTTGAAATTTGAATTGCATTCTATATGCCATTTTCCAGACATTACTGACACAAACTTTAATCCTATTATTCTCCATATTTATAAAACAAATACTAATGTGAATTTTCTTAACAGTAATTTATCATGAGCTGTTACTGATTGGCATTTGGCAGTTGACCACATTTTACCAATTCAAATACACAAGCCAAATTTAAAAATTAAAAAAAAAACCTTTCCAACCCCTCCCTACATTATCCGAAAATTGCACTCCGACCCCTCCTCTCGCGAAGGGGTCTAGCGGTTCGGTTCGATTCTGGTTTTTAGTACAATTTAGGAACCGAACCGAACATATGAAAGTGGTTCGATTCGGTTTGGTTTAAGGTGTACTTTACTTTTGGAACCGAACTGAACCAAACCTCTTAGAAATGGTTCGGTTCGGTTCATCGGTTTTATATTTTTTAAATCCTAAATAGATTTTTTTGAACCATAATATTCCATGCATGCTTAACGTGAATGAAATCCAAGCACGACAACTTCAAAATATTAACAAAATATAAATATACTAAACATAACTCCAAAAGTTAATCTCCAACTAGGGCTCCAAAATATTAACAAAATATAAATATAGTTAACATAACTACAATAGTTAATCTTCAACTAGGAGAAACAAATTAATGACTCCACGATCCACAGAGGCAGTAGCAAAATGAAACAACTTCATGACTCCACGTAAACGGATGAACTAAGAACTCCCAGAAAAAATTCCTATGGATGACGGACTTGCTGTTCAACTTTTACGTTTTGGTAGAAAAAAGTGAAAATAGTATTGAAAATGAATTGAGAAATGAGAAAAATGATGAAATGAGAATTGAGAAGATTTAAGAGTGGTGTAGTCAGGACTCAGTTGTGCGCTGTGCCCGACTGTCCTAGTATAATAGTAGTATTAGCACATCTTTTTTAATTTTTTTAATTACATATTTACATATATATCAATTATCTACTTTACCCCTAGTAATTACATATTAGTATACTACCTAGTAAGCAAGTAGTAGGTAGTATTAACAAAAATATTTATATTTCATTCGGTTCCAGTGGCGGATCCAAGAGGGGGGGGATCTGAACTCGTGTCGAAACACGATTTTTTATATGTAATTTTTAAGAAATTTCGTATTTCGCCCTCCGAATGTACACTTTACTCTCTTTTCTATTGAATTTTTAAGTTTTGCCCCCCTCATTTGTAATCCTGGATCTGCTCCTGTTCAATTCCATTGGTTAGGTTCGGTTTGAGCAGTTTCTAAACCTTTGGAATCGTGAATCGAACCGATTGTAAACGATTTCGAAAAATATAAACCAAATCGAACCACGAAATCAAATCGAACCGTATTTTTCGATTTGATTCGATTCGGTTCAATCGATTTCGCGATTCGGACTGGAACCACGTACACCCCTACTCCTCTATCCAAAAAATATTTATGAATATTAACAAGTGAGGACGTTTCTCATTGGTCTCGACACCGTATTTGTCCTGTTCGTCAGAAGTCAGAACCAAACAATTCCCCACACAAAAATCAAACAAATCTACGGCCACGAACCACACTTGTTCGAGTTCTCCACCCATCTCATCCGTTGAATAAATCTTACTATTTCTCAGAACATCAAAGGTACTTACTTCTTCCGATTTGTTTGAATGGAAACGTGAGCTTTTTCTGCGTACCTTGTCTCGATTCTCTTCTTTTTAAACAAAATTTGATTCCGGCAATACGAAACACACAAGATAGCCCTCATCAGTGCGTGTGTGTGAGAGAGAGATAGAGAGAGAAAGAGCGAGAGAGGTTACTGCAGCATAGATAGCACGCCTTGAACACCGAGAACGAGGACCAACCCAGAGACATTACCACAAACACATTAGAAGCATTTGCCAGAAGCAGAAAAACAACCACCGCTCATATAAAAAACAAAGATAATAATCTTCATCACTCATTTTCACAACCATGGCCTTCTCTCCATTACAGTTTCTTCTCCCTCTTCTGCTCACACTCGCCGTCGCCGACGAGCTCGCGTCGTTGCTGGACTTAAAAGCGAGTCTCGACCCGGAGAACTTGCATTTGGGTTCATGGGTCGTCTCCGGCGACCCGTGCGGCGGTACGTTTGAGGGTGTCGCCTGCAACGAGAAACGGCAGGTGGCGAATATTTCACTGCAGGGGAAAGGTCTCGCCGGAAAGCTGTCGCCGGCGGTCGGGAGGCTGCAGCATTTGACTGGTTTGTATCTGCACTACAACTCTTTGTTCGGAGAAATACCAGTGGAGATAGCAAACTTGACTGAGCTCAGTGATTTGTATCTCAACGTCAATAATCTTTCCGGCGAGATTCCGCCGGAGCTTGGGAACATGCAAAATCTGCAAGGTAAGTAGAAGCTCTTAGCTCTATGTTTTATACTTATAATACTTTATATTTTTTTGGAAGTTATTTAAATTTGGAGCAGCTGAAACAGTTTATAATTATATGCAGTGTTATTTGGGAATTTTTTTAAAGATCGGACCTTTCACTGGCCGTTTTTGTTTTCAAGCATAGAACTTTGTCAGAAGTTTGTATTTTTTTTCAATTTGAAGTATCATACACTTTTGGTAGGATTTCATAGACTTATTGTTTGTATGGCTAAGAGGAAAATGTCACAGATAATCTTCTTCATCTTCTGAAATTTGTTCTAAGATTTTGGCATTTTTTGAGATTTATCTTGTAAGTATTGACTGTTGTAACTCTAGTGTTTGCATTCATTTAGTTTTGCAGCTGTGTTATAATCAGCTGATAGGAAGTGTACCGACTCAACTCGGTTCACTAAAGAAGCTCAACGTCCTAGCTCTCCAATCCAACTTGTTAAGTGGTGCAATCCCAGCCAGCTTGGGCAGCTTGGGAGTCTTAATGAGGCTAGACCTCAGTTTCAACCACCTTTTCGGATCAATCCCAACCAGAGTAGCCGATGCACCGTTGCTCCAAGTCTTGGATGTTCGGAACAACAGCCTCTCTGGCAATGTGCCTCTTGGTAATAACATACATTAGCCATTTTATCATTCATGTTTTGACCTTTTGCAAAGAATTGAATTTTAATCTTGTATGTTTATTTGATGATTGAAGCTCTGAAGAGACTTGTTGAAGGGTTTCAGTATGATAACAATCCCGGACTGTGTGGATCTGGTTTCTCTTCTCTGAGGAGTTGTAGTGATTCGGATCAGCCCAACTCGGAGAGGCCAGAGCCTTACACCGGAGGAGCAGCCGGTATCTCAACGAAGAACATTCCGGAGACAGCTGATCTGAATTTGAAATGCAGCCAAGCTTCTTGCTCCAAAGCATCCAAGACTTCAAGGGGATCAGTGACTGTTGGCCTAGTAATAGCTACTGTTGTTGTATCAGCTGTTAGCATTCTATTATTTGCCCTCTACCGTAGGCGAAAGCAGAAGCTTGGCAGTGCATATGAGATGTCAGAGAGTAGGCTCAGCACTGACCATGTCAAGGAGGGCTACAGGAAGAATGGATCTCCACTTGTCAGCCTTGAGTACTCCAACGGATGGGATCCGTTGGCTGAGGATCGGCGTTTTGGTGCTTCGCAAGAAGTTATGCAGAACTTTAGGCTCAATCTGCAGGAGATTGAGACGGCTACTCAGTACTTTGCTGAGAAGAACTTACTGGGAAAGAGTAACTATTCGGTGACATATAAAGGAACGTTGAGAGATGGATCCATTGTTGCTGTTAAGAGAATAACAAAGAGCAGCTGCAAGTCGGAGGAAACGGAATTCTTGAAGGGACTGAACATCCTCACTTCGTTGAGGCATGAGAACTTGGTTATGCTTAGAGGGTTCTGCTGTTCTAGAGGCCGCGGTGAATGCTTCCTTGTTTACGACTATGTTCCTAATGGGAATCTGTTCCGGTATCTTGATGCTAAGGAGGGTGATGGTCAGACTCTTGCATGGTCTACCAGAGTTTCCATAATCAATGGAATTGCCAAAGGTCAGTTGTCTACTTATGTTTTTTCAAGATTCATTTATTTTGCCTTTCTGATTATATTTGTAGTGTTTCTATATGTGCTTAATGTTCATACTGAGTAAAGATTCACTCTATGAAGACTAGTGGTACTAATATCATCAAGAGTACTATCATTAGCAAGATTAACTCTATGAAGACTAGTGGTACTAATATTATCAAGACTAGTAGTAGTAATATCATCAAGATTCACTCTATGAAGACTAGTAGAACTAATATTATCAAGATTCACTCTATGAAGTGTAGTAGTACTAACTAATATTATCAAGATCGTATTCCATATGCAAGAAAATTGAGAATATGAGGTTTTTGTTGGAACAGGTGTAGAATACTTGCACGGTAGCAAGGTGAACGGTCTGGTTCACCAAAACATATCGGCTAAGAACGTGCTCATCAACCAGTGGTCTAAGCCCTTGCTATCTGATTCATGCATGCACAAGCTTCTCACAAATGACACTGTCTTCTCGGCCCTCAAAGCAAGCGCTGCAATGGGGTACCTCGCTCCTGAATACACCAACACTGGTCGTTTCACTGAGAAGAGCGATGTCTATGCCTTTGGTGTGCTCCTCTTCCAGATCCTGTCCGGGAAGAGAAGATACACGGCTGCCATCCGAGCTTCTGCTGAGTCGTGCAGCCTTGACTTCATAGATGCAACTCTTCACGGTAAGTTTAATGAATCTGAAGCTGCAATGCTTGCAAAAGTTGCTGTCATGTGTACCCACGAGTTACCAGAAGAGAGGCCTTCCATGGAAGCAATTGTGCGCGAATTCCTCTGTTGTTAAACTAATGTTGTGGCCTTCGCATTTGAAAGTGTACTAGTTTCAGTATGTGTAGACTTGTACTAACCACTTGATAGAGGGATGGTATCTTATCTAGAATTAGCCTACTTCGACTTGTATTTATGATCTACTTTGCACTGTAAGAAGGCTGCTTTTCCCTTCGTTACATGGGTTAATTTAGTACTTCACTTTCGTCCCATGATTTCTCCTGCGGCATCTTTATACTAATAGTTGTCAAAATTGATACATTTTCATGGTTAGAAACTATATACAGTTGACGTATTGATATTATCCTAGTTCACAAATTCTCCCAAAATCTAAACCAACTAAAAGGCGATCAAGATTTCAAGCTCTGATGAAACGTCCGACCGAAGATCTGACCCTGAACACATGTTCTTCACCGGTACACTTATCCACCTTAACGATCCAATTGCTCTTCCCCTTCGTCTCCGCTGCCACTCTCGTCAGCAGCAGTCCTCCTCCGATCGGGAGCAGCTGAGTGCGCAAAGGGCTGTTCTTCCACGACTCCCTACAGAAGGCATTATATCCGAGCAGAATTGTATTCATGTGAAGCTTGCCTCTCTCTTGGAGGGCGCTTATGATCTGCTCGTGGTTCTCGAGATTGCAGTCGATGGCGATGAAGTCGGAGTCGTTGTAGGTGCTTGATATGAGCTCCTTAGCATCTCCTGCAACGAACTCAATGTTGGCGGCGGTGGATTGGGAGGAGAGGAGGTCTGCTTGGCTACGGAGGATGCAGACGAGGCGGCCCCCGGTTTGGTGGGCGGCTGCGAGGAGGGCGAGGGTGGTGGTGTCTGCAGCTCCGCTGCAAGCAACCACCATAAACTGAGCATTGTTCCCTGCTGCCAAGGCGGAGATGAACTCTGCTCCGTTTGTCTCTTTACCACTTTTTTCCTGCAAAAATAAATCCATCTTCGTTTAAAAAAAAGCACTCAAAATTGTTTGTTTAAACACTTTAAAGAGTTAGTCTTTCATGCTTACCATTCTCAAGGTTCTGAGATAGGCGTTGGTGGCGTTTTCAGCAGACCAGCAAGCCATTTCTTACTAGGAAGAGAATGTGTTTGTTTTTGTTTGGTGAATGATGAATGTGATGTGTGTAACTCTTGGAACTCGGTTATATATATAGGGAGAGAGAAAAGAGGAAGAGAGAGAGAGAGGGGGAGAGGAAGGCATTAAGACCTGGTGTTTGCATGTGAAAGACTGCGTCCATCCAACTGGCCATGCTTACAATAAATTCAAACCTTACAAGCAACTTGTTTTCAAAAGTATAATATTTAAACTTAAATTAACATCATTAGTCCATTATTAAGCTCAAAGATCTATTACTACATGCTATAAATATCCAATAATTAAACTACAACATGGATCAACGTATGTTATAGTACAAGGCAAGGACAGTGGGGGCTTCGTGGAAATTGCAGCAACAATAATTATGGGATAATTAATTAATCATTATCCTAATCCGGCGCACGTTGAGAGGACGTAGCATCTAAAAATCTGCAAATCTTAGCTGTAATGCTGTATCTCAGAGGGACAGCTTATACCTCTAACGTTACACACTACTAGTATTTAATCAACAACTGATCATTACCACTAACAATATTCTTAGAGTCAACTTAATTAACCAGATTTATTTCATAAAAACGCTGAAAACTACGTGCTAATCCGAAACCGGACCGGCTGTTTCGACTAATCGTAGGCCTTTAAAAATCAAGTGATGTTCTTCCCTTGTCCTACGGACATCATACACTAAAAATATACTACACGATAACATTATATATATATATATGTGTGTGTGTGTGTGTGTGTATTTGATATTTTTGTATGGAAATAAAGAGAAGGGGTGGTGGTTTGCGGTGCTCCCGGTGAGAGTTACAGAGATCTGGATCAGATCAAGCTGTTTCCTTGTACGTGCACAAGAATGCATAACAACAAAAGCATCAGAAACTGGTTGTCCCAGCTGTCTCTGATTCTTTTGGATGATGGATGAAGAAATGGAATAGGTTGCTAGTTGTTGGGAGATGAATCTAGCAAGGGGGAGACCATGCCTAGATTTGAATGCATGATGTAAGTTTAGGAGGGCCAGCGTGGATGGGCATTCACATGCAGCACACCACAGTCCATGCAAATTAATCTACATGTATATATCTACTAGATGATGATGATGATAGACAGAATCTGACCGTGGCCACACGTGCGGCCATGATCCACATGGGTGACACCAGATGAGAAGCATCTCGGCATGCCCACATTTGTTTTATTTCCAAATTTAATTATTTTATCTGAATTTTTAATTTGGAGCAATGTATGGTTTAATTTGTCAGTCTGAAGAAACTGGACTTGTCTGAAAAAAGAGAATAGATCCAAGCATGAGAGAGTGAAGGCAAGTATATGTCCTTAGTGTGTAGTCATTTTGCAAATTGAAAATGAAAAGAGATTGGCATTTGTCAAGATTACATTAGTTTGGATCCATGATTAAGAATAAAGATGAATGAAATCTATAATTTCGAGGAAAGTGTTATTGAATTTGCAATTTTGTGGGTAAAATCATCATTTTTGTACTGCACATTACCTTGACCTTCATGTTTACATTTTTAAGCTCATGAGTCATGAGCATTATGCAAACCACACCTATCTTATGCTAATTCAACTGCACTTTGAAAATAAATACATGGTTAATTATTTGAATTATTTTGGAACATTATTAATATATAGTTTTATTGCAAACAATTCTTGAAGTAATCATGCATTAAATTATGAGAAATAAAAGGACTTTGCAATCAAGATTGTCTACAGATATGCCTGATTGTTCATTATTCATAAAAAATGCTCATATAATCATTGATATGCATTTTTCTAAACTAAGAAGAAGATTAAAGTAAGGAATCATGCTAGTCAAAGAAGCTAAAATATTTCTACATAAACAATAACTTACCATCCAAATAATTTTCTCTATTGTCCCCAAAGTCCATGTTCCAAACATGTTCGAATCAAAACTACGTAGTTTTGATATAAAAGTTAGGGTAAAAAGGTAAAAGAACAACTGAATTACTATCAAAGCTACGTTTTTTTAACTTTAACTGGGACACGATTGTGACAATGACTATTGGGGACAGATCATCTCACTGTTTTATCATATTTTGAATTTCTTTTAAAAGTAAACAATCACATTGATCCTCCACCTTTCATATAATATTCAAATTGGTACTTCAACTTTCAATTGAACCGTATAATTCTAAATATCTTAATTTCATCGGTCATATTCTTCATTCCCTTCGCATTACCTTCTCTTTCTGCTGACATAGCTCACTCATACCATTAACTTTGTTACAACATCGAAATATACACATCTATTTGATTAAGTTTTTTTCTTTAGATAAAAAATTGTGGTTGGCTTACGGTTTAAAAATTGAGGGAAAGTGACTATGGGGAGGATACACAAGCCGGAGAAAATTAAAATGTTTAAAGTTAAATAACTCAAATAAAAGATCAAACACCAATTTGAATGTTATAGGAGAAGTGGAGGCCCCTTTTCCTTTTCATTTAAATAGCAATATTGAATTGATCTTAAACTCCAAAATAAAAAAAAAATAATTAAAGTTTGATCTCGAAGAAGAGAGAAAACATGATTATTTTTCGTTTTTTTATTAAATAATAAAAAATAACTAAATATTCAATTAACAACTTAATATTTGAGAATTGACCAGATTGTTACCACATACTTTTTCTGCAACTATTCAAATTCGAACAGCAATCCTTATATCTCTACTCTCTAGTATATACAATACAATTATGATTTGCTGATTTGCACGTTACATGCATAATATTAATAGGAGCAAAGTTTATTTAGAGCACACCCATAAATAAGGTCGAAAACACCCTCCAGCAATAATTGAACTCAATCAAAACCTAGGTTTCTCACTCTGAAAACATGCTCCTCGCCGGTCAACTTGTCAACTTTAACAACCCACCGGCTCCTCGCCGCCACCGGCACCCTCCTCACGAGCAGCCCCTCCCCTATCGGAAGAAAATGCGCGTCGTCAAGATGAAACCTCCGCCCAAAAGCATTGTACCCCAAAACCATG
This sequence comes from Lavandula angustifolia, assembly GCA_028984105.1. Lineage (NCBI taxonomy): Eukaryota > Viridiplantae > Streptophyta > Magnoliopsida > Lamiales > Lamiaceae > Lavandula > Lavandula angustifolia. Next base: position 31,258,732 of record CM054808.1, read on the forward strand.
GCGGCGGCGTTGGTCCCAACCCCTCTCGCAGTTCGAAGAATCTCTTGGCAGTTATCGATTCTGCAATCCACCACCACGCAATCCGCTCCTCTATACTCGCCGGCCAACAGAAACTCGGCATCTCCGACGACGAACTTAACGTCGACGGCGCTCTCTCCCAGCATTCTCTTCGACAGCTGCAGCTCTTGGGCGCCGCCGACGATGCACACCACCTCTCCGCCCGTGTGGTAGGCCGCCGCCACGAGCGCTAGGGTGGTGCAGTCGGCGGCGCCGGCGCATGCAACCACCATTAGACGAGCACTCGCGCCGGCAACTAGGGCGGAGATGAACTCCGCTGTGTTTGGCTCCTTCGCTCTCTCTCCCTGCACCATCATCATCAAATTAATCACCAACAGCTTACAAACTAGCTAGTTAATATATAATCTAAAAATATATATATGAATTGTGTTTACCATTTTTATTGCTGTGAGATAAGCATTAGTTGCGTTTTCTGCAGACAAGCCACACATTTTCTTTCTATTTGAATTTTGCTCAAATTTTAGAATATGGAGGTGCATGATACAACTGAATTAGCTTCATGGGCTCTGCATTAAATAGTGTAGAAGAAGATAGAAAATGACAAACACATAAATTCTGTCACACCAGATGTGAATTATAGAAGGATATTTTGGAAGTAAACCCTAAAACCATTGTAGTTGTAAGAAAAAGTTACAAATATGTCTCCTTGGGATGGCGTAGCGGTGAAGGTGGGGGCCCGGGACCGATAGGTCATGGGTTCAAATTTCACTGGAACCGCTATGTGTTGTCTGTCACCTATGGTTAGCCTAGGGTGGTTGAACTCTCCTGTATGGTTTGCAGGCTATTGCACATGAGCGGGGTTTACTCAGTGCGCACTTTGATAGCGGCTGCGGGTTACTCTCGTCATCCAAAAAAAAAAAATTTACAAATTTTTTCCTAACTTGCGCTCAGTCAGTCCGGATCTTCTATCCCACTCTATGTCCCACTACATGTCCCACTGAAGTAACCCCGTGTTACTAGTCAACTTTAAGAATGTGACATGTAGTGGGACACACACTGGGATAGAAGATCCCTTGCTGCGCTCAGTATAGCAGAGTCGAGTTACCTCTCAAGCTACTTTAAAATTTGAGGATCAAAGATTTGGTTCGACAGCAGATATAAGATATCATATGATACCCCATATATGATCGGCTTGTCTTGCTGTCTGGCTAGATGTGTACAATTTACTTCTGATGTTGGGAATTGTGTGATGGTGAAAAGAAATGTGAAAATGGACAAGTTATGGTGTAATAAATGTTTGTGAAGGTGAATTTTTAATTCTATTAATTATTTTTCAAGATAAGGTTTAATTTGTGAGACATGGGAGCATGGGCTGAATCGATCTGAACTTCTTTGTGGATAAATCTTGTATCCATTTTGATGAAGATTCATGTATCCTGTAGAGTGAAGACTGTAGTATAGGTTCATGTGACCCTTCAGAGTTCGTAAGTTTGTCCCAAACTATTATACAGAATATTATAAATTAAATAGTTTCATGACATGCAGAGCAAACAAAACTTTAGTTTCTAAGTTTAGGTATTTTAGAAAGAGGAAACAAAGAGAATCAGTTGAGTGACATGAAAAGTAGAGAGGATAAAGACGAGATGTCGGCCACGGCCGTCCGGATCAACCAACAGGCAAGACACTTTTAACCAAAAAGAAGTAGAAGTGGCTCAAAATTTGAGATTTATATTTTACACAATTATGATAGCATTTGATTGTGTTACGAATTCGATTGGGTTGAAAAGCACGTTCATTTTTTAAAGGTGTGCTTGCACATACTTATATAATTACTTCTTAGTGTTTGTTTTTGCTTTAAGTTTGAACAAAGATATTTTTTAAAGCTAAATTAAGAGGTTGTGGAATTAATATAAAAAATGAATAATTTTAATGAATTAAAAAATTATGGTGCTTTAAGCACCAAAATATTTCAATATAAGCAGTTTAATTAGTTGCTTAATTTTAGTGAAGCTAACTAGATTTTACAAGCACTAAAAAACTAGTTATGCAGTTAAAAAAATAGATAATTATTTAAAATAAACTCTCACAAAGTATTCGTATATCTATTTAATAAATAAAATAGTTGTAGGGTGCAAATTATAGAAAATGCAAGTATGATATATTCTATATATGTTTTATGCATATTTCTTATTATTTTATGCATAATTATTCTTCTATAAAAAAAATCTATAACTTCAGATTTTTGCTATAAAAAATATAAAAGTTATAATATTTGAAATCACATTCAATTTAAAAACTCCAATGAGTAAGATAAAATGTGCCGATTTTTATGAATTCATTCCCTGATTTACTTCTTAAATAATTCATTTCCCAATTTTGGAGTATAACATTTAAGATAACGATATGAATGCATTATTGTACGTAGAACATAGGAACACTTGATCTCCTATGCAAATAATACCAAAAATATTATCAATTGAAAAATGTAATATATTCTACATTGTAAATTAATCTTTTATAAATTTTCTTTCTTTTCAATAATATTAATAACAATGCGAATATCATGTGTTTTTTAGAGTATTAGTTTAGGAATTATTTTTTCATTTAAAGTAGTAATATTTTAGAAAATCAGATAATATATTCTTTTCATTATTGATAAGGGAAAAAAACATTAGAAAAGATTCATTTAACAATAGAGAAGACCATAGAGGAAACATTTGAAATTAACTCTGTTCAGTTTGCTGAATTGATTTTTTCCAAATATCAAATTCACAAAATCAATAAAATTTCATTCCTGCTGTTACACCCCTAACTTCAACTGAGCCAGATATGGTAAGAATGAGGACAGATCTGGAGGCAGGAGGTCGAGAAACCAACGATTATGCAGAGAGTAGAGAAATCGCAGAGGAGAGTTATCGAGAAGAGAAGAAGAGCGAAGTGTGGAAAGAGAGTGGGAGAGAGTCTTCAATCGTATTCGAGAAGGATCCAATATCAATTGATTTGGTAAAGTCACAACACATCGAGACCGTTGATTCAAGGAGTGGCTAAGATGAAAGATGATTAAAAATATCTGCAAGTGGACGGATGGATCCGATCAATCTCAAGATCTAATCGGATGATTTAAGTTTCCTTATTTATTAATATGTTTCTTTATTCAATTCCTTATTAGTTTAGCATCAGTATTAGGTTTTATGTTTATTAGGCAACTTTGGGTACTTATAAATACCCGCTACTTAGGACGTAATTTTTATCGAAAAAAGTTATTTAATTTTCTCTCGTCTCTCATCTCCGTCTCTCATCTCTTATTCTCATCTCATCTCAATAGTATTCAATTAGTTTAAATTTACAATTAACAAACTCTTGCATTAAATTGGGGCTAATTAATAAACCCTAATCTAAGAGCTTGTTACAGTGGTATCAGAGCCGCGCTCCTATGGCGGCTTCCAATCTCGCCCCTATTTTTGAAGATGGCCGAATTGAAGAGGAGGAAGAAGAAACCGTCTTGCAACCTGCAATTAAGGACCAACAAACTTAAGAATTAGCAGACATCATCAACAAAAATATGATGCAACTTTTATCAGTTAATACGCGCAAACTGACGGGGTTAATAAACGGATTATCAGACAGAATGGAATTAGTAGAGTCCCAACTACAAACCGATTCTCGAGTTGGATCAATACCGACAAGGCCATCCACACCCCATTATTCCAACCCTAAACCCATCTCTCCCCTGGGGTTCAAAAATAATGGAAAAGGAGTAGATGAAGGATGTGGATCAACATACGCGGAGTTTCCACGATCTAAAGGAGGAATGTATATGGGCATCCCTCGCTTAGGCGATGAGGGACGACCTCCACTTTTGGGTGGTGGTCATCGACAAGGGGTCCAGAATCAGTACAATCACAATGGCTCTATGGGAATTCCGAACAAGGGCAATGGATCTATATTATATTCTAGTAATAATGGTAATTCCTCGGGGGTATTGCCGACGGTGGCTAAGATTAGCTTTCCCAAGTTTGATGGAAATAAATCTCGATCGTGGTTATTAAGGTGTCAAAGCTATTTTTCCATGGTTAATATTCCGGAGGAACAAAAAGTTATATTCGCATCGATGCACTTTGAAGGAAAGGCTTTAGAATAGTATGATAATTTACCGTTGAAAGGGGAAGAATTATCGTGGGCGCAGTTTGTTAGATTAATTTCCAATAAATTCCAGGGAGTTGCAAGCAAGTAAGGCTATTGGGGAATTACACAAATTAAGGAACACCGGATCTTATGAGGACTATGTAACTAGATTCGAGGAATTAAAGGCATTTATTGTTTACAGTAAAGGCGGGGAATTCGATAAGGATTACTGGATAGCTGCATTCATTAGTGGACTTGACAAGGATATTCAAGCCGGATTGAAAATGATGCAACCTCATTCCTTGGATTCGACTATTCATTTAGGAAGGCAAAGCAAGCTTACTTAAACGAATCTCTTATGAGAAAGTTAAAAGAAATCACGAGGGGAAATTCATCCAACAACCAAAACAAGAAAACAGGAAATCGAGACCCCATCGTAAATTAGGCCCGAAGGCGTTTCAAATCCGAAACCACGGATTTAAGTTGCTTACTCCAATGGAAATGGATCAAAGAAGAGCAAAGGGACTTTGTTATAATTGTGATGAGCAGTTTACCCCTGGGCATAGGTGTTCTAATAAGTTGAATTTTATGGTAATGACGGCGGAGGAGCAAGGAGAATTTTTAAATAAACTGGAAGTTGAGTCCGAAGAAGAGCAGTTCGAACAGAATAGAGAAGAATTTGGCATGGCATTAGTTACCTTGGGCTCAATGGAGGAGGAATCGGTAAAAGTATTATGAGGCTTATGGGAAGTAACCGGGAACGAGAAACCGAGGATATTAGTGGATACGGGTAGCTCTCTTAGCTTTCTGAATTCAGATTTGGCTAAGCAATTAGGAAGAGATTTTGAACTGGTTAAACCCCTTAAGGTTTTAGTACCAAATGGCAGCACTATGATAAGTGATAAGAAACTCAAAGGATTTAATTGGAAGATGCAGAATTACGATTTTGTTTATGATATCAGATTATTATCAACCGCAGGATATGATTTGATACTTGGTAGTGATTGGTTGAAGCAAGGCTCTCCAATTATTTTGGATTATGAAGATAAATTCTTTTCTATTATGCATAAAGGAGAAAGGGTGTACATAAATACTGCAAAAGGAAGAGGAACTTCACCCCCAATTACAGCAGCTGCCATTTATCAAGTCTTGCAGACAAGTTCATCAACTCCAGAAGAATTTATATTGATGGCAATGGAGGATGGTGAATATCAGAATAATCCTTTAATGGATTCATTATTGGAATCCTATAAAGATATATTTGAAACACCTAAAGGGTTACCTCCTAGTAGAGGGGTAGAACATAAAATAATTCTACAGCCAGGAAGTGTTCCAAAGCAACAACAACCATATAGAGTATCTCATGCACAAAAGGAAGAAATTGAGAAAAGCTGTTTGTAATTCATCTGCAATGAGAAGAAGGCACTTATCAAAGAATTAAAAGGTACTTTTTCTGGAAGGGTTTGAAAAAAGAAGTTATTGATTGGGTAAGTTCTTGTATGGATTGTTCAGAAAGTAAAACTGAAAGATGTTCTAAACCAGGGTTGATACAACCATTACCCATTCCTAACCAAGCTTGGTCTCATATATCTATGGATTTTGTGGAAGGCCTACCTAAATCTCAAGGTAAAACAGTGATTCTTGTGGTAGTAGATAGATTCACAAAATATGGTCATTTTGTGGGACTTAATCATCCCTACACTGCCCCAACAATTGTCCAGACTTTTTTAGATAATATAGTAAGCTACATGGACAACCTATTAGTATTGTTACTGATAGGGACCCTATATTTACAAGTGTGTTCTGGGCTGAGTTATTCAAACTCCTAGGGACTAAACTTGATATGACTTCGGCTTATCACCCTCAATCGGATGGTCAAACAGAGAGGGTGAATCAGTGTTTAGAAACCTATCTTAGATGCATGGTGAGGCATAAACCTAAGCAGTGGTATAAATGGTTGTCTATGGCTGAATACTGGTACAACACTAACTTTCATACCAGTCTAAAAATGTCTCCATTCGAGGTATTATATGGATACAAGCCTCCTATTTTTGCTATAGGACCCTATCCAAGGACTGACTCGACAGACAGTTTACAATATGCTGAGGAAAGACTGCAGCTCCAACATCAGCTTAAAGAGAATCTTATTAAAGCTCAAGAAAGGATGGTAAAGAATGCAAATCAACATAGAATCGAGAGGCAATTCAACATAGGAGATAAAGTCTATCTACGACTACAACCATTCCGACAAAATAGCGTGGTGTTCAGACAAAACCAAAAATTAGCACCAAGGTATTATGGACCTTATACTATACTGGAAAAGATAGGTGAAGTATCGTACCGTCTGGAACTGCCGGAGGGTTCCAAAGTGTGGCCTGTCTTTCATGTTTCACTACTGAAGCGCTCAATTAACCCTAGCAAGTTCCACTCGGTGGACCTCCCGAAGCTCGACGAAGATGGATTGGTGGCTCACCAATTTACAGTAAAAGGAAGGAGAAGTCAGAAAACAAAAAAGGGAAATGAAGCTCAGATATTCTTAGTCCAAGGGGACTTTCAAGGAGCTAAAATAGAGACATGGATTAGCGAAGATTACCTGAGGAAGAGCGGCTTGGACACACAACCTTGGGGACAAGGTTGTTCAAAAGGGGAAGATATTGTTACACCCCTAACTTCAACTGAGCCAGATATGGTAAGAATGAGGACAGATCTGGAGGCAGGAGGTCGAGAAACCAACGATTATGCAGAGAGTAGAGAAATCGCAGAGGAGAGTTATCGAGAAGAGAAGAAGAGCGAAGTGTGGAAAGAGAGTGAGAGAGAGTCTTCAATCGTATTCGAGAAGGATCCAATATCAATTGATTTGGTAAAGTCACAACACATCGAGACCGTTGATTCAAGGAGTGGCTAAGATGAAAGATGATTAAAAATATCTGCAAGTGGACGGATGGATCCGATCAATCTCAAGATCTAATCGGATGATTTAAGTTTCCTTATTTATTAATATGTTTCTTTATTCAATTCCTTATTAGTTTAGCATCAGTATTAGGTTTTATGTTTATTAGGCAACTTTGGGTACTTATAAATACCCGCTACTTAGGACGTAATTTTTATCGAAAAAAGTTATTTAATTTTCTCTCGTCTCTCATCTCCGTCTCTCATCTCTTATTCTCATCTCATCTCAATAGTATTCAATTAGTTTAAATTTACAATTAACAAACTCTTGCATTAAATTGGGGCTAATTAATAAACCCTAATCTAAGAGCTTGTTACACCTGCCTCTCTCTAAAATCAATCCAGCTAGGGTGGAACTTGGAAGGAAATTTTACAGCTACACACATTCGCATTTAAATTCCAAAACCTTCATCTCTTTGATTTACATTCGAATAGATATTTTGTCTCTCTACTTGTGCAGCGAAATTTTCACTCAAAGATATTTATACATTAAAAGGTTTGTAGCGCAGTGGAAGATTTATCTTTAACTAGGTGTTGGAGTTGGCAGGTTTCTGTCTTTTTTTAATTTACATTTTATTTAGTCTCAGAATCTTTTGTTGTTTGTGCCTTTGGTTTAATATTGAACTCACATTGTGCATAATACCTCCTATGTAGAAAAATATTGGCTCAATAAATTCGGTATCCTTTTTCGGATAGTATCGGGTTTGAATCTTGCAACTTCTATTTAGCAACTTTCAATTTTTTCTTGATTTTCAAAAAAAAATTCTGACACGACTCTGAAAAAAATCCTAACTTCACCACTGCGAGTGGCGAGAAGGGGGGACACTTCGACCACCTCGAGCCCCCGGGCTTCCACTGCTTCAACATTTCAGCCGTGAATGCCTCGTCAGAGTTCTCTCCACCAGGATCAGACCTCGTCAGAGTTCTCTCCTTCGTTTGTGCTTAATGAATTTCGTAATAGGATGACGTTGTTTTGCCGTTAGAATTCTGATCTCGTTTCTTGCAAGACACCTAATCTCTGTTTTTATGTGAGTAGATTTCTTAGTTCTGAAAGGATCGATTAAGCCAACTTGTTAACCCCCGGTGTTCTAATCAACTACTACTTGCAATGTTAACAAGTTATGCTCTACGGTAGTGATTTTCAGGTAATTGGACATGGTTTACAGATTAGATGTTGTTGGATACAAAAGCTGCTATTACAAAACAATACAGTAAGTCTGGAACAGAACTCAAAACTGAAAGTAATAAAAACTGCGTCGAGTCGAGGAAGACCTCTATCCGCAAGACGAAATACGCCCCGGTAGTGCTCTCGGTTTTTGGCGTATCGTCCCCAAAGATGAAACAACGACGTCTCGAAGATAGCAGCACCGCAAAATCTTCAAGCTCCAGTGAACAGGACTTTCAGGCGAGGACTGGACTGCTGAACAAGTAGTGCTAAGAATGCAGAGAGAATGCTTATGTTATTATGTGTTGTAATGCAATGAGACCTGTCCTATTTATAGGCTATTCCGCCTAGGTGAAAAGGTGCTGGAATAACTCCTGCCAATTAAGGCAGACTGACAGTTCAGGGGAGTGGAGATATGGAAGGTTGAGAGTTGGAGATTTCTACAGCCACATTCCAGAGGCTTCCAAAAAATACGTTTGGGTGTTGTAGGTGCATTACACCACGAGCTGAGCCAACTCTACAATCAGCCCACTCAATCTATTAGCCAGCCCACCAAGCCCATTAGCCAAAGCCCAACTGACAAGCCCCAACAGACAAGCCCACGGACCACCCAAATGACCAATTGCCAAGATCCAAGTTCAAGTCAAAGTCCAAGGACATGGACTGGAACTAGAACCGGAGCCGGGGCCGGGACCGGGCGCGGTGCGGCACGCCGCGTGTGAGGCGGTCGGCGAAAAGGCTCGCGCGCATGAGCATGTGTGGCCCAAGCCCACCACACGTTAATTTGTTATCTCCTACTAAATGGTAGAGACTTAAACACCACAATAATTATTACACATTAATCAATGTGGAACATTGATAAATGTAATAACTCTCCAAAACCCGAATTAGGTAAGTTTCTCCAGTTTAGGTAACATATTAGTTTTGTCCCCCCAAACTTCGAGCCACTATTTCTCACTCACCGAAAATCGGAATGGAGAAATTAAGCACACTATAATTATCTACTCGAAACGTAGATCGATGTCATATATCTCAATTCATAAATCGGATAAATATCGAGGCTCAAAAATACGATTAAACGGGCTGACTTTTTTCCAAGTCAAATTAGCATTAAATGCTAATACCATTTCCATAATAACTAACTTATTCATATATATATATATATATATATATATATATATATATATATATATATATATATATAAATATATATATAATTCGATTTTTCAACAATCCCCCACATGAGTGGAAATAGTCAAATGCATGTACGTAGACTCACAGCTCTGTTCTCAAGAGACAATAAAGCATCAGGGTAGGTAGCTTGTGACCTTGAACCTCCCTTAGTCAGTGCTATCGAGCATACCGGCGGACTAGTGAACACGTGGCTTTGAACTATTCCTCCATGGTGTATACTTAGACAATAACACTAACACTATAAAGTCTCAACCTCGCCCGTTCACACGTTTGTGTCCTTTACGGAGCCATTGACAACATCTTTGGATTCATAAGTGTTACATAGAAGCGGCCCTCACTTCTCACTTACATAGGTGATTCTTACTCGAGTATCCAGTCATACTCCACCTTCTCAAGGCATCCAAGAATCATTAAAAGTCAAAGACTTAACCTCACCACTTGACAAGTCACCAACACTCTCGAGCTCTTTTAGGGAATAGAATGATTGAGTGTGGTATCAATAGACTCATATATCTTAGTTTTTCCATTGAACCAAGTTCATGGGATCTCCAATCTACAAGGTTGGGTATCCACTATAATCGTCTTTAATTTGTGGATTTAACTCTCATTCCCTCTACGAGCTTATACATTTGATCTCGATTCAAACTCTTAGTAAGCGGATCCGCTAGGTTATCTATAGACTTCACATAGTCTACAGAGATAACCCCACTACTGATCAAATGTCTATTATGTCGACGACGAATATATCTCGACTTACCATTATACAACCCACTCTTGGCCCTACCAATAGCCGCTTGGCTATCACAGTGAATCATCACAGGTGGCACGGGTTTCGTCCAACATGGAATATCTTCAAAAAAATTACGTAGCCATTCGGCCTCCTCACCGGCCTTATCTAAAGCAATAAATTCAGATTCCATAGTGGATCGGACTATGCACGTATGTTTCGTGGATCTCCACGATACATCTCCTCCCCCTATAGTGAACACATAACCACTAGTAAACAACGAGTCTTTAGTGTCGGATATTCAATTCGCATCACAGTACCCTTCAAGTACCGGGGGATGTCTCGAGTAGTGCATCCCAAAATTAAGAGTGTATTTCAAGTACCTCAGAACTCTTACAAGAGATTTCCAATGCTCTCTACTAGGATTACTAATATAGCGACTCAGTTTGTTCACCGAACAGGCTAGATCGGGCCTCGTACAATTCGTGATGTACATAAGACAACCAATGACTCTAGCATAATCTTCTTGAGCAACAGGACCACCCCTATTCTTGCTCAAGTGAACATTAACTTCTAGAGGAGTCTTTGCCGGCGCACTATCAAAGACATTAAACCTCTTAAGTACTTTCTCAATATAATGAGATTGAGACAAAACAATCCATTTGGGAGTTCTTTGAATCTTCGCTCCAAGAATAACGTCAGCAACTCCCATATCTTTCATATCGAAAGTTCTCTTAAGCATACGTTTGGTGTCATTTATGACTTGAAGGTTTTGTCTCATAATTAACATGTCGTCTACATAAAGACAAACAATTACAAAACCATTCTTTGTATTCTTTATGTAAACACATTTGTCACATTCATTAATCTTAAAACCATTCGACAACATAGCCTCGTCGAATTTCAAGTGCCATTATAATGGTGCTTGTTTCAACCCATATAGAGATTTCACCAACTTACATACCTTTCGCTCTTGGCCAGGTACTACAAACCCTTCAGGTTGTTTCATATAAATTTCCTCTTCTAAATCTCCATTTAGAAAGGCAGTTTTCACATCCATTTGGTGAATCTCAAGATTGTGCAAAGCAGCAATCGCGAGAAGCACACGGATAGACGTAATCCTCGTTACAGGCGAATAAGTATCGAAGAAATCATATCCTTCAATTTGATTAAAACCTTTAACCACTAAACGATATTTATATTTGTCAATTGACTCATCTGCCTTATACTTTCTTTTTAGGATCTATTTACATCCTAAGGGCTTGCAACCTTCGGGTAAGTCTGCTAAGACCCAAGTGTGATTCTGCATGATGGAGTCAATTTCACTTTGTGTTGGTTCCGAGAGTACGTTCATGTGTAGAGGGGGGGGGGGTGAATACACCTGAAAACCGATTTCTCAACTTATACACGAATAATCCTTTTCAGGATAGTGTCGTACTGAACAAGTTCAGCAGACCAGACAAGCTGTTCTGAATAGAGATGGCAATTGGAACTGGACCCGTCGGACCCACCTACCCCGCCCCGCGATGGGGTGGGTAATACCCAGACCCGTAGAAGTACGGGACTGGTCTGGACCCAATCCGCGTGGGTCCAAGACGGATCCGGGTCTAATTTCTCTACCCGCCCCGCCCCACCCAGCCCCGTTTCAGACCCGCATTACTAATTTTTTTTATTAATTTTATTATGTAATCTTACTTTATGTTATTTGAATTTTCTTGTTCTTCAATTCATACTTTTAGATACTAATAGTTGACAACTATAATAAGAAAATTCAAACAAAAATGCTTCCACTAACGAAAATTAATAATTAAAAAATAAAATAATTCAAAATTAGCAATTGAAACGGCACCAACGGGTCTAGGGCCGGGTAGATCCGCCCCGTGCGGGTCCGGGATTGGTTCTGAGTTTCTGGACCCATACAAGTCTAGGTCTGGATCTGGGTCTCTGAGTCGAACTTGCGCGGTGGGTCCGGGTACTATACTACCCAGCCCCGACCCGCAAAATTGCCATCTCTAGTTCTGAATCGTGTGGCAAAGTGACTGACTTTACTGAGACCTGCTAGCTGACTTAGAGTCAGAATTCAGTATCGTTCAGATAGAGTTCAATAGTGCGGAATAGTGTAGGCCCAACTTCAGTTGAGTTAGGAAAACATTTTTATCAAAATAGTTTCAGTAGATTAGTGCAGTCTATTAAGTTTGCTGAAACTCAGTTGAATGATTCAAAGAATATTTTCAGTATGAACAGTAAATCAATGCAACAGTAAAAACAGAACACAAGATACATAGATTTTTAAAGTGGTTCCGACACAACAATCCTACGTCCACTGTCCCAAAAGATCAGGAAGTTATGTAATATACTGAGATAGTCTCAGTTGGTTTGTACGCTGGACAAACACTAGTCTTGAGATTTATACTGAGCAAGTCTCAGTTTACAAAGTTATCAAACTAAGTGTTTGAAAAACTCTCAAACAGTGAAGGAGTCCTTTACAATAAGGATTAGTTCAGAAGTGAACTCCTTCGTCTAAGCTATGGATATATTCTGTTGAGCTTAGGTTAGAGGGATAGGGAACAAGGATGTGGCTTCTAGAACGACGAACAACTGAGTGTAAGCTTTGGGTTCGTGTAACGTCGTTTGGATACTAGAGGCTGTATTAAGCAGTTCAACTTGGTTCCCTATGAGCAGAAATGTAGTCTTTCGCCGGAGATTGATTCTTCGAACTTCTTGCGGAAGACTTAGGCTTTTTCGAATTTACTCGTTTGAATGCTCTGTGTGTTCTCTCGTGTATGCGAAGGTTCGGTGAGCTTCAAATTTGATTTATCCCTCTATTTATAGAGAAGAGATTAGGATAGATCCGTTGGAGACGACGATCCTTTGTCTCTCTCTTTTGGGTAGCTAACGGCTCTTTTGAAGTATGGTGGCAGTGTCCTTTCCCTCTATTTCTGGAAAGTTGTTGACTTGCAGCTTTAGTAGATATAGGATATGTGGCTGCTTGTCATTGGCCGAGGTTCAGAAGGTGGTTGAGACAGAACAGACTTCAAGGAGATCTGAAGCTGACTTCTCTCTTCCTCGTATTGACTCTGCTGATTTGACTTTTAAAGATCCTGACAGTCAGAAGACTGTCTGGCCGTTGCTGAGTCTGATCTCTGATTCAGTAGCATGCTCCTACTGAGTCGGCTCTACTGAAGATCAGCTCTGAGTTGAGTGAACTACTCCTGCTGAGTTCAGTTCCACTGACTCCTTTCAGTATACTGCTCTTGCTGAGTCCAGTATCACTGAGTCTTCTACTTCTGGTGCTGAGGCAGATAATCCATTGAGTGCCTGAACCAGAGCAGAGTGTCTGCTGAGTCTGAAACCTCAGAGACAAAACAGATTACAACGTAATGGTTCACCAATCAATATAGGGTTTTGGGATCTTCAAATCTTCACAGACTCATTCAGAGCACAGGGCTACTGAGTAAACTTCAACACAGAAGACTGAGTCATTTCCCACTATTTTCCAACATTGTTGAGGATAGAATCATCACCCAACATTTTCCCCCTATTTGATGATGCCAAAACCTAATAACCTATCAACCTAACACTATGACTTGTTAGAAACAGAGCTCCTTACAAAATATTACAAGTAGGATAAGTGGAGTTGTTCTTCAAGTCCTAGACTACTGAGGGGATCAGGGCAGAAAGTTAGAACTTATACATAATCTAATCAACATTTTCCCCCTGTCTTACAACATTTTCCCCCAACTATACAATCTACCAGAATCTAGCTAAGCAACAACTGACAGTAAATAACAACAGTGAGTGTGTGAGTCAGTAATCACTTCAGTGATTCTGAGTGTTAAGCATAAACAAACACGGCTATTCAGACAATAAGGAATTGTCAAAGCCAAACAGAGAAGTTGTATATATATATGAGAAATTCAGTACAGATACATCTCTGCTAGACTAAAGAAAGAAAGAAAGATACAAGGAGAATACAAAAGCAAGAATCATTTGAACTGCTTGATCCTGTCTTTGAAATCTTGAGATTGAGTTTCAGGAAGAGGCACTCCATACATGCGATATGTGATCTTTCTCAGCTTCAGTATCTCAGCAAAGTCCGCTGGGTCTTCTTCATCAAGAAATTTGGCTTCAGCAGCATCCTTCACTTCTTTCTCTATGACACCATAGTGGATGGATCCATCTAGTCTCTGTGGGGGTGACAGGATTCTGGGATCAAGAACTCTTACTTCAATATTTTCCTTGACAGCTTTTTGAAGTCTGGCATACATTTCTAGATCTGCTCTCATTAGCCATTCAGTATATGCCACTGTCTTGGATTTCTCAGACCAGAATCTCTAGAAGTAGTTCCTCTTGATGAATTCGACTTTCAGTGTCTCCCATCTCTGAGTAACTTCCCACGGAATCCATTCATCCACTCTAGGCCATATGTGAGTCTTTAGATCAGTAGGCTTTCTGAAGTTTTTGTATTTGTATGGAATATCAGCCTTTGCAGGAATCCTCAGACTCGCTTCCTTCTCAGTTCTCAGCCTGAGAGCTTCAAGATCAGCCATCCATATTCTCTCTTTGGCTGCTTCTATCTGTCGAGCTTCTTCACCTCTATATAGATATCTGTCCAGCTGAGCCCAGATTTCATCCATTTCTTGTTCCTGTGCCTTCGATGCAGTGTAGGAGGGCTTGTGAGGTGGCTCTTCTTCTGAGTCAGCAGGTGTGGAAGATTTCTCTTTGGATGTTCCCTGTTGCCCAGTTGATTGTTGCTGCTGCTGCTCCTTTTCCTTTTCTTTGTCAGCCTCGTCGCTGAGCTTGAGCGTTCTAGGAGGCAGCCTAGCTCCTGTCTTCTTGCCTCCAGCTGGAGCCTTGGTTTTGCCTTTAACAGGCTTCTTCTTGGGTTTGTTCGCGGCTTCAGCTTCGGCTATCTCCCTAGCTAGCTTTTCATCTCCTGCTATCTGAGCCTCCTCCTCCGGGGTTATGAACCTCCTGGGTCCTTTCTTCTTGGAGGGAGGGGTTGGGAGTTTCAGTACTTTCTTGCCTTTGCCGGCAACTGGATGAGGGAGAGGAGTTTCTTCCCCTTCTGACTCCTCGTCAGCATACTCAGCAACCTCTTTTATTATATCAGAAGGAGTTTGAGTTGCCTGAGTAGTGACTTCTTTGGCTCCTGAGCCACTTGGGCCAGTCTCAGTAGATGCTGCAGCTGCAGCTGAGACACCCTGGGCCTCGCCAGTATGTACAGGTCCAGTGGGGGCAGATGATAGAGTTTGTGATGCCCCTGCCACTGTCCTTGCCTTCTTTGTAACTTTCAGTATCAGCTCCTTATATGCTTTCTCTATAAATCCTTCCCCCTTTTTGGCATCAGCAAATCGGGTAGGGGCGGAGCAGATACCTTGCTGTTCAGGATTTTGTATGAGTCTAACAGATCATCCAGCTTATTGTGTAGCTTCGTCAGCTGCTCATGCAGCTCGTTTCTCTCGTTTGTCAGCTGATCGCTGTATTTCTTATGTCAGAGATCAGCTGCAGCCTGAAATTCTTTTAGCTGCTTCTCCACCTTTTCTTTAATAGCCTTCTGAATATTTTCCAATCTGAGGTCAGTGGCTTGAGAGATGGTTGTGACAGATTCAGTGTGAGCGGTTTGGGCGGCCTTGTAGTCATTCAGCAGTTTGGTCTGGCCTCCTTGAATCGTCTTGAGCTGTTCTCCAAAGTCAGCTCTCTATGCAGCTAAGGCAATCGTCAGAATGCTGGAGAAGTCAGGGACTGGAGATGTGGAGATAGTGGTTCTGAGTCCCTGCAACTCTGCAGTCTGAGCCTCAGTGGTTTGCCGCCAAGTTTTGTGGACGGTTCGGGCGAGTAGGCGATTTTGAGTGCCTTGGTTCCTCAGCGCCCTGGCCACTGATTTCGATCGACGGCTCTTTGGGTTGGGCGCTACATCGAAAGCAGATTCGAGAAGGAGCTGAGAAGGATCAGCTGCCTTCGAAGTACCAGCCACCGTCTGCCCGGGACCAAGGATGCTGAGTGGAGGATCAGCAGTAGACGTAGTGGCATCCTTGTCCGGTTGAGTTCCCTCATTAGGCTTCTTAGGGCCTAAATCACGGGGTGGGTCCTGACCATCGGGTCAGACCCATCTGAAGGCGCGGGTGCTGAGACAGGCTGTCTGTCGTTCAGCAAAGCAAGCATGGCCGCCCTCAGATCTTCGAGCGTGCCGAGGTCAGATGGCTCGGAGTAGCCAATCTTTCCTCTGATCAGCAGCTCTTCCTCGTGAAGCTGCTCGTAGGAGTGGTGGATGATAAGCCTCTTAAGGTTATGCCACTCGTGGAACCTTATCAGCATATGGAGTCGCGCCTGCCTTGCAAGTATGACAAGGTCCCTGTGGCTGGCGAGCTCCGGTATAAATTCAGCAATCTCTCGGGAGGCTCTGGATTTGAGAGTTGTGGCCTCCATCCCGACAGATTCTGACTCTGAGACTATCTCCAAATCTTCAACTTCAATTGGAGACGCCTGTTTCTCAGCAGACGGGATGCTGCTGAGTGGTGGGACGTCCAAGGGGCTCTCCAAGGTCTGAACTTCTTCAGCCTGGATATCTTCAGCTTGGACCCCTTGGTCCACGGTTACTCCATGTTCAGTGGAGACAACTTTCTCCACTGATTGCGTCTTCTCAGAAGACTCTGGCTCGTCTCTCAACTGGAGAGGCGGCTCAGCAATTACGACCTCTGGTTCCGCCTCAGTCTCAGTAGGCACAACCTCGCTGACCTTCTTCAGTCTTTTGGTTGGTGCCTTAGGCGTTGATTTAGGAGGGGACATCTTCTTCATAGGCGTGGAGGTCTGCTGAGTCCCGGTCCTTGAGTTAGCGGGCCTTGAGCCAATCTACTGAAGGGCCGCTGCCCTGTTCTGGAACCTAACTTTCTTTGGATTGAAGTAGGCTTTGTCAGCGAAAGTTATGCTCTCAGATCCGCAGAAATCTTCTATCGTGATGGAGAGCTTCAGGCCGTAGAGGAGTTTGCCATTGACGCTCAGTCGCTTGGATGTTTTGTCGAACTTAGCCGACTGCGTCATGAACTCCTTCAGAAAGAATTCCGTCCAATTAATCTTGGCTCGATCATAGATGGCCATCATCATCTGTAGCTTGGGCCTTGACACTTGGTCAAATGAGCCTGCTTGACTCGTCAGAAGCTGAGTCACTATATACGCCAATGCTCTGTACTAAGGGAGCATTGCGTTCTTGGGAAAGGCGGCTCTGAATACAGTTGGCTTTCCGCAGAACTCAGTAAGGTACTCATCCATCAGATCGTCTTTGTATGCGACGGTGCTGAGTCCTTCATTTGGCAGATTGAAGTTTTTCTGAAGAGCTTCTCGGATGAACATCTGCTTGATAATCGATTCATCTCGGGCGGGGTCGCCTATTGAGTGGACGACAAAGCGGCATCTGATGTCCCCGTTAACGGACTCTGAGTTCAGGTAGGCTTCAACCACCTGGCGCGGAAGGAAGAAGGATGGCTTCCTTGTCAAGAATCCCTCCAAACCGGTTTTGCGAAGTGCGTAGAAAATCTCCTCCATGTAGTCGAGATCACACGCGTCAAATTCCATCATAGGCTCGCACCAGACGCGATCCTTCTCGAGGATCTCTTTCATATCAGAGGGAGAGTCTACATGAGTTCCTGTCATCTTAATAATTTGCAAACACAGTGCTAGTCAGTATTCGATAAGATAATAGAGAGAAATTATTGAAAGATCATACGATACTGAAAAGATCATTGAAAAATTACCAAGGATTTTCTGAGAGGTTTTAAAGGATAGAATTTTTGGTAACGAAGCAAGAGATAGTCTCAGAAAATCTAGGGTACTTAAGATATTTGCAGAGATGAAATGGCGGTTTCAAACATTTGAACGCTTATATATATCTTAGAGAAGATAAACAGTTAAAAGATCAATGGTTCAGTTTGAACGCGCTTTTTGAGATGGACGGCTAAGATTAAGTTTTATAAAATAGGTAATGATCATATTAGCCGCCTAAGTCAAAAGCCAGTTGTATATAGCCTAAGTAGTAACTTGATACGACATGCATTTAATGCGTTGCAGAGTTCAGCATGCTTTTACATAGAATGTCGTGTATTAAATGTAGTCCGTTAAAATTAAATGACATTTTCTAAGGCATTGAATACGATGCTGAATCTGATTCATAAATGCACAGAGTTGTTCTATAAGCTAATGAGTAGAGATACGCAAACCTGTCAGCTGAACATCGTAGTCAGCTGATACCTCGTGTAGATGGTTGCTGAGTCTCTACGTACTGATTTTACTCAGTACTGAGAGTGAACATTCCCCCCCCCTTATTGAATGCTCCTCTCCTAAATCTTATTACTGACTGGAGTCAGTAGGGTCCAGCAGACCTAGCTCTACTGAAAGTTCTCTGAATCTGGCTTCAGCTAGAGGTTTGGTCAGTATATCAGCCATTTGATGGTCAGTATGGATCTTTTCCATCCTGATATCCTTCTTTTCGACATGGTCACGAATGAAGTGGTGTTTGATGTCCACGTGCTTGCATCTCGTATGAAGTACAAGATTCTGAGTGATTGCAATGGCACTGGTACTGTCGCAGAAGATCGGCGCTTCATTCTGAATGACGTCATAGTCGCGTAGCTGCTGTCTCAGCCAAAGGATTTGGGCGCAGCAACTTCCGGCAGCCATGTATTCAGCTTCAGTAGTTGACGTCGCTACTGAATGTTGTTTCTTTGAGAACCATGAGATTAGCTTACTGCCAAGGAACTGACACGTTCCAGAAGTTGACTTTCGGTCAATTCTACATCCTGCATAGTCAGCATCAGAATAACCAGTTAGTTCAATATTATCATTAGCTGAATACCATAAACCCATGTCAGGTGTTCCTCTGAGATAGCGGAGAATCTTCTTTGCTGAGTCCATGTGACTCTGCTTCGGATTCGCCTGAAATCGAGCGCAGACACCTACAACATAAGTTATGTCAGGACGAGTAGCTGTTAAGTATAATAAAGAACCAATTATAGCATGAAATTCAGTTTGGTCTACTGATACTCCCTCTTTATCAAGATCAATTTTCATATTCGTGTTCATCGAGATCTTGATTGGTTTGCCGGATGTGCAACCGAATCTCTTGATGAGGTCTTGAGTGTATTTGCCTTGATTGATGAATGTTCCCTTCTCAGATTGTTTGACTTGAAAGCCGAGGAAATAGTTCATCTCTCCCATCATTGACATCTCGAACTTATCCTTCATCATTTTCTCAAACTGCTGACACATGATGATGTTCTTCGAGTCGAAGATGATGTCATCTACATAGATCTGCACGAGTAATAGGTCGTCTTCCAGTCGAATGCTGAATAATGTGCGGTCTACTGTGCCTTTCTGAAAACCTTTATGAAGAAGAAACTCAAATAGGGTATCGTACCAAGCCCTGAGTGCTTGTTTTAACCCATACAGAGCCTTTCTGAGTCTATAAACTTGATGTCCCTGCTGAAAGCCGGGAGGTTGTTCCACATAGACTTCTTCTTTAAGTACGCCATTCAGGAAAGCAGACTTCACATCCATTTGATATACTTTGAATCTTTGATGTATTGCGTAGGCTAGGAATAGTCCGATTGCCTCCAATCTTGCAACTGGAGCGAACGTTTCATCGAAATCTATCCCTTCAGCTTGATAGTAGCCTTTTGCCATGAGTCTTGTTTTATTCCTTACTATGACATTGTTTTCATCTTGCTTGTTCTTGAAGACCCATTTGGTTCCGATCACATGTTGATGCCGGGGTCTATCAACAAGCTCCCAAACTTCGTTTCTCGTGAACTGATTCAGCTCCTCCTGCATGGCTATGATCCATTCAGCATCTTTCAGTGCGTCCTCAACTGACTGAGGTTCTTCAATAGACAAGAAGCAGGAATATAAGGCGCTTTCTCCCTTATAGAATCTGGATCTTGTCTTTACTCTTGCTGAAGGAACTCCAATAATTAAGTCAGAAGTGTGAGCATCCAGCCACGATCTACGATGTTTCAACTCTTCATCTGAAATTTGTTCAACACAAATAGTAGGTGAGTTAGGCATTTCAGTTGTACTATTCTGAAATTGAAGCAATTCAGTTACAAGAGTGTGATCTACTGAGTCACCAGGTTCAGGGGCATTTAGCTCAGGAACATCACTAGTTCCCCCTGAATTATTATTCTCAGTAGAGGTCTCAGTTACCACTGGGGTTTCTTCATCGACCTTAGTTACCTGGGATTGACTCTGTTCAGGAGAGTCAATATGTTCAGCTACTTCTGCTACTGGTTGAGATTCAGTAGACTTGTCTTCAGTTTCCTCATCTGAATCATCATCCCAACGTAGCTGGATCTTTTCGACTTTATCTTTTAAGCTCAGATCCTGTAGCTGCTTACTGATGTCCTCAGATTCAGGTTTAGAGTTTCTGCTCCTGTCTTCAGTAGCAAACTCATTAAAAACAACATGAGGGCTTTCCTCCACGTAAAGAGTCCGATAGTTAAAGACTCTGAAAGCTTTGCTGACCCGGGAGTATCCTAAGAACACTCCCTGATCTGACTTGCTATCAAAAGTCTTCAGCTGATCTTTCCCATTATTGTGAATAAAGCACGAACACCCAAAAATATAGAAATAAGATAGAGAAGGCTTCCTGCCGTTCCATAGTTCATATGATGTCTTCTTATGCTGCTTTGTCAGTAAAGATCGGTTCTGAGTGTAACATGCAGTTCAGTAGCTTCTGCCCAGAATTTGGTTGGGAGTCCTGAGTCTGCGAGTAGGGATGGCAATGGACCGGATTTGGACCGGGTCCTCCTCGGTCCAGATCCAGATCCAAGATTTTTTACTTTGGTCCAAATCCGGTCCAGATCCATTGGATCTCAAAAAATGAGATCCAGACCCAGATCCGTTGGATCTACAGGGTCTCGGGTCTAGACCCGGATCCATAAGTTTTTTTAGCTAAAATTAAAAAAAAATTCTAAATCAATTAAAATTTAACTAAGTTAATTAATTCTACGATAACACGATAATTTATAAGAGCATTACTTTCATTAAAAAATTCAAACTACTCATGATATTATAAAAATATTACAATTATCTATAAAACTACGATCTTTTCTCTAAAAAAACTTCCAAATTCGTGGATAGTGGGTACTCAATCTCCTCCCTCTTTTCTATTTATTAGATTACTAGTTAAGTATTTCAAGCTCAACAAATAATGTAATGTGATATTTTAAGTAGAATGATATAAATATAATATTTTAGATATGATAATAAAATAATATTTTAATTATAAAAATTGGCGGATCTGGACCGGATCCGGATCTCAAATCGTAAAGTCCAGATCCAGATCCGTAATTTCTAAAATCAGTCCAGATCCGATCCAGATCCAATGGGTCCAATTTTTTAAGATCCAGATCCAGAAAAATGGATCTGGATCCACGGATCTGGACCGGGTCCAAGATCCATTGCCATCTCTATCTGCGAGCAGGGTTCTTGCTGCTTCTTTGAGTGTTCGATTCTTCCTCTCAGCAACCCCATTTTGTTGAGGCGTGGCGCGGCAGACGTCTCATGTTTTATGCCTTCTTCTTTGCAGAACTCCTCCACCATGAAATTCAGGAACTCAGTTCCTCTGTTTGAACGTATCTTGATGATCTTCGTGTTCTTATCGACACTGAGCCTTTTCAGAAGCTTGGTAACTCTGTTTTGACGTCAGACTTGTTGGCAATAAATATGACCCATGTGTAGCGCGAGTAGTCATCAATGACCACTAATGCATACTTCTTGCCTCTGATCGTCACTGGAGAGACTGGACCGAACAAATCCATATGTAGCAGCTGAAGGATTCCATCAGTGGAAGGAGATGGAACAGGCGGATTTTGATTCCTTGTTTGCTTTCCCTTCAGGCATGCTTCACACTGAGTGTCTTTGCTGAATACTTCATTCGGCAGTCCTCTTGCTAGAGTGTTTCTAGCCAATTTGTTGAGCGTTTTGAAGTTGAGATGGCTGAGTCTTCTGTGCCAAAGCCACCCCGTTCTGTTGTCATTCTTTGCCAACAAACAAGCTTCAGGTTCAGCTGAGTTCCAGTCAGCTACATAGATATTCTTCTTGCGCGAACCTGATAACACTATTTTCCCTGTAGATTTATCAATAACATCACAGAAACCAGCGTAAAAAATCACTCTATTCGAGTTATCACAAAATTGACTAACAGAGAGAAGATTATGCTGAAGTCCTTCAACATATGATACTCTTGGAACTTTTGCGTTGTCTCCAAACTCGATTTGGGGTCCTTCTTCAGTAGTATAATTCTTCAGCAAGTCCTTTTGGTGCGTCATATGTCTTGAGCATCCGCTGTCGACATACCAAGGGTCCTTGTGCACCTGCAAAACAGAATTATATTTAGGTACCCTTTATTTTTTATTTTGGGTCCTTAGATGTTAGTTTTGGTAACCCATATCTGTCTTACGACCCTGGTGGTCTCATATACTTTCTTTCCACTTTTGTCAACATATTTGAACACTGGACTGGTCGCTGCTGACTTCTGAGGCTTTTCAGGTTCATGAGTCCTGATCTTCTGAGTGGGTGGACTGCTGACCTTTGCCTTCTGCACGACTTTCTTCTTCTTCTTCTGACTTTTGGATCCTCTCCTGACTATAGGATCATAGTAATATGACCCATACTAAGCTGGATGAGTCAGCTGTGGAGGTCCATACTGATCAGCCCATTTTGCTTTGTTAGTTCCCCCTTGACTGAACTGGGGTGATTTGGTGCTGATCTTCTTGTCAGAGTGCTGATGACTAGGATGAGGTGCATTCATCTTCTGTTTGTTCTTGGCTAGGGGGTTCAGTATATCTGCATTGATGGCCTCCCCTTGAACAAACCTATCAACTAGCCGGTTTTCTAAGCATACGGAGGAGGCTCCCTGGCTGAATCCAAGTCCCTCCTTGCAGTACTTGGGCTTGTTGCTTGCTAGCATAGCCTCTAGCTTCTTTTCAGCGCCCATGTAACGCTCTGTCATCAGGTTCCTCCAGACATCATCACTTTTCTTCAACATTTCATGCTCGGTCTGAAGTCCTGACAACTCTTGCTTCAGTAGACTCAGTTCAGTATCTTTCTCAGTCAAGTCTTTGGTCAAAACTGAGATCTGATCTTCTTGATGCTAAGACTTGGCCATCAGAGAGTTTATCTCCTCCCTGAGTCTCAACACAAGTCCTTCTGACTCAGTAGCAACCTGACTCTCCTGAGAAAGTCTCTGATTCTCCACTTTCAGGGTATCCAATTCCTGAAGAGTCTTACTGAGCTGCAAACTCATCTGAATCTGCTCATCGAGTACTTCTTCATATGCGATCGCGACGTCCAGATTCTCGTCTGCACCTGAAAGAGTGTCGTGTGTGCAATGTGAAGAGGAATCAAATGGTTCATGAGAGTTTACCTCATCCTCTTCTCCTGCCATAAGACACTTTTCTGTTGGTCCGGAGACAAATATCAGGTGTAGAGGGGGGGGGGGTGAATACACCTGAGTACAGTTTCTTTTTCTCGATGAAGGTCAGCTGAAGCTGTTAGTTGCAACTGATGAACAGTGCCAAATACAACCTTCGATCGCGGGTCAGAGTGGGTCGGCCATCGAGCTCTCCCTACCGACTTTTGTCAGATTTCGAAACTCGGTCGAAGACTTTAGCGTGCGGATAAGTGTGGGGCCCGGAGTTTGTCTCTTTTTGAAAACGTGTTTTCGCAAATTAAGTTCTTTTGGCTGTGCGACTTTTGAAATACGTTTTATGCAAACTTATGATTTTCAAAGGTTTGTATGCAATAAAATAGTAAAGAACACAAGCAATTTAACGTGGTTCGGATACGCAAGATCCTACATCCACGGTCCTGAACAAGGCATGATAACTTGTTGATTAATCTGAGCAAGTCTCAGCAAGGAAACTGTGCACTGGACAGATCCTTCTAAGTTATAGTCCTTAGCGACTTTACAATTCAAACCTAAGTTCGAAAGGGAGCGAAACAATCTCCAACTAAGAAGGAGTTCTTTCAATAAGAACAATTCACTAAGTGTGAACTCCTTCGAATCTAAGCTATAAATATAGCAATGAGCTTAGGTAGAGAAGAAAGGGATCTAAAGACTCTAGAGAGAAGAACCACAAAATATTCTAATAAATGCAGATTCTTCGCTGGATATTCTGATGAGTTTGTTAGAGTGTTTGAGAGATTGAGCGATTTTCCCTTTTGAATTTCGTTGTTCCGTGTTTCGTGTTTTTTCTTGTGTCTTTCGCTTGTGTGGAACTTCAAATTCTTCTCTATTTATAGCTGTGAGCAATGGCATATGTCCGTTGGAGACGACGATGCCACGTGTCACAAGCTTCCAAAGAAAACGGCCATAAATTCGAACTTGTTGCAGCAGGGCAGTTAATTACTGTACATGAGAGCGCTTTTCCTGCGGGGAGCGGAGTAAGGCGTTGTCGGCTTCTCATTGGTCTAGGTTTGTGGTTGGTGAGAATGTCAGAGTTGACCCTTCAAACAACCTCGTATGATCTTCTGCTGAACTTTCGAAAAGACTTAAGTAGCTGGGTCGCTTTCTGTCGGATACAGTAGACTGCAAAGTCTCTGTCTTCTTCGACTGAGTCGGCTGACAAGGAATGTAGCTTCTGAGTAGGTCAGCTGGCGACTGCAAAGGTACTGGGCTTGCATGAGTTCTTCTACTGATGACTTATCAGCTGCTGGGTTGGCCTCTACTGAGGTCTACTCAGCTGATGCGTTGTCTTCTACTGAGGTCTAGTCAGCTGCTGACTGAAGAACGCCAGCGATTACACTGATGACGTGGGGTTCCGAAAAGTTTCTTCGACAGAAGATCAGTTCGACAATTACCCCGTACAGGACTTAGACAAAAATATTAAAAACGATTACATCAAGTCTAACCTATACATCAGCTAATCCTAACGACACACTATACTACTGATATCAGCTCGGTTTTGGGATCTTCAATTCCATAGTACTACTATGATTTCCCCCAATTTTCTTTTAACCATTAACAGCTGAGTATCATCTACTGACTCATATCCAACATTTTCAGTATCTTCTTCAGCTTCAAGCTTTGAGCCTCTCCTTCTCCTTCTGATACTTTACGGCAAGCAGTGTATATTTCTTGGCTAGATTTCCTTCTTGTATATCATTGAGTGAAGGTTCAGCCTTGCTGGACGCTGGAGCTGCTGTGCTGACTGATGCTTTAAAGGCATGGTCGACTTGGGTGTCAGCTTCAGCTCGCTGCTTTCTTTGAGGTAAGACAAACTCGAACTCCTCTGCTTTAAGTTCTGAAAAGATATGGTTAGGAGTAACAATATCTAAATCAGAATAACGTAATAAAGTAGCAAAGGGGGTCCAGTTTTCGTCTGGTAGTGCACTCAAAATCTTGAGATTCATCTCTCGGTTGGAGAATGTCTTTCCCAGCTCGTTGATAGAGTTCATCAGATTTGTAAATCTGACGTTGAGATCTTCAATGGTGTCACCAGGCATGAGAGACAACCTCTCCAGCTTCTGAAGTTCCAGTGCAAGTTTATTTGCTTTGATCTTCTGAGTCCCCCGACTCAGTAGCGCTAGAGCATCCTAGAGTTCTTTTGCGGACTTACAGTCTTGAACCCTTCCGAGATAGGAATCACTCAGGGTGGTCAGTATGGCGTTTCTGGCGACACGGTCTAAGTTGTGAAGCTTCTTCTCCTCAGGGGTGAAGAGACTTCTGTCCTTGGGGATCTTCTTCCCGGTCACCATTCCTCCTCCATCTGCTAGATCCTGAGCTACGATGCTATCGATCATAGGAATGATAGGTCCGTCCTCCAGAACCTCTGTCATGCTATCGTGGAGGGAGGTCAGATGTGCTTCCATTCTGACCCGCCATACGCCATAGTTCTCTACTGAGAACATGGGTACCATCCTTATCCCTGACATATCAGACATGATGAATAATGATATGAATGAAGAATGATATGCAGTGAAAACGTTTTCCGGATCCGTTCAAGTAGACCAGTTTCAGAATAACAAGAGTCTTATAGAACTCCTGCTCTGATACCAATTGTTGGTCCCGAGAGTACGTTCAGGTGTAGAGGGGGGGGGGTGAATACACCTGAAAACCGATTTCTCAACTTAAACACGAACAGTCCTTTTCAGGATAGTGTCGTACTGAACAAGTTCAGCGGACTGCATAAGCCGTTCCGAATCGTCTGGCAGAGTGACTTACTCTACTGAGACCTGCTAGCTGACTTAGAGTCAGAATTCAGTATCGTTCAGATAGAGTTCAATAGTGCGGAATAGTGTAGGCCCAAATTCAGTTGAGTTAGGAAAACGTTTTTATCAAAATAGTTTCAGTAGATTAGTGCAGTCTATTAAGTTTGCTGAAACTCAGTTGAATGATTTAAAGAATATTTTCAGTATGAACAGTAAATCAATGCAACAGTAAAAACAGAACACAGAGATTTTTAAAGTGGTTCGGACACAACAATCCTACGTCCACTGTCCCGAAAGATCAGGAAGCTATGTATTATACTGAGATAGTCTCAGTTGGTTTGTACGCTGGACAAACACTGGTCTTGAGATTTATACTGAGCAAGTCTCAGTTTACAAGGTTATCAAACTAAGTGTTTGAAAAACTCTCCAACAGTGAATGAGTCCTTTACAATAAGGATCAGTTCAGAAGTGAACTCCTTCGTCTAAGCTATGGATATATTCTGTTGAGCTTAGGTTAGAGGGATAGGGAACAAGGATGTGGCTTCTAGAACGACGAACAACTGAGTGTAAGCTTTGGGTTCGTGTAACGTCGTTTGGATACTAGAGGTTGTATTAAGCGGTTCAGCTTGGTTCCCTAAGAGCATAAATGTAGTCTTTCGCCGGAGATTGATTCTTCGAACTTCTTGCGGAAGACTTAGGCTTTTTCGAATTTACTCGTTTGAATGCTCTGTGTGTTCTCTCGAGTATGCGAAGGTTCGGTGAGCTTCAAATTTGATTTATCCCTCTATTTATAGAGAAGAGATTAGGATAGATCCGTTGGAGACGACGATCCTTTGTCTCTCTCTTTTGGGTAGCTAACGGCTCTTTTGAAGTATGGTGGCAGTGTCCTTTCTCCTAATTTCGGAAAGTTGTTGACTTGCAGCTTTAGTAGATATAGGATACGTGGCTGCTTGTCATTGGCCGAGGTTCAGAAGGTGGTTGAGACAGAACAGACTTCAAGGAGATCTGAAGCTGACTTCTCTCTTCCTCGTATTGACTCTGCTGATTTGACTTTTAAAGATCCTGATAGTTAGAAGACTGTCTGGCCGTTGCTGAGTCTGATCTCTGATTCAGTAGCATGCTCCTGCTGAGTCGGCTCTACTGAAGATCAGCTCTGAGTTGAGTGAACTACTCCTGCTGAGTTCAGTTCCACTGACTCCTTTCGCATATCGCTGCCCGCCGAGTCCAAGATCACTGAGTCTTCTACTTCTGGTGCTGAGGCAGATAATCCATTGAGTGCCTGAACCAGAGCAGAGTATCTGCTGAGTCTGAAACCTCAGAGACAAAACAGATTACAACGTAATGGTTCACCAATCAATATAGGGTTTTGGGATCTTCAAATCTTCACAGACTCATTCAGAGCACAGGGCTACTGAGTAAACTTCAACACAGAAGACTGAGTCATTTCCCACCATTTTCCAACATTGCTGAGGATAGAATCATCACCCAACACTTTGGACAGCTTCTTGCCAAAGGGGCAATCGGGTCTAGAAAGAGCTTCTTTTATAGACCGCGGTTCTTCATCCAAAAGAAAAACTACATAATCAGGACCGAAGTCCTTAGAAACTCTTGCTCTAGTGCTACGTCTTGGTTCTAAAGTTTCAAGATCGGCAGCTTGCCTTTTACGTGTATCGGGTTCTACCCCCACATTTCTAGAACTACTAGCAACTTCTCTTGCTTCACCACTCGAGCTCGACTCAACTTTATCATCCTTTTTACATGGATATATATGTTCAAAGAATATAGCATTCCTTGACTCAATAGTAGTTCCAACATTCATATCGGGCACGGCCGACTTATGAATGACAAACCGATATGCACTACTATTCAGTGCATATCCTATAAAGAAACAATCGACGGTCTTAGGTCCGATTGTAACTTGCTTAGGCAAAGGCACTTCTACCTTAGCCAAACACCCCCACACTTTGAGGTATTTATACGAAGGTTTCATTCCTTTCCACAACTCGTATGGAGTCACTTCCCTACCTTTAATAGGTATTTTATTCAGCAAGTAGTTAGCCGTTAAAACGGATTCCCCCCACATGTTCTGGGGCAGTCCAGAACTTATTAAACAATGCGTTCATCATCTCCTTTAAAGTTCTGTTCTTCCTTTCAACAACACCATTTGATTGAGGCGAATAGGGGGCGGTGGTTTGATGAATCATACCACTTGTCTTACAAAACTCTTCAAATGGAGCTACATATTCCCCACCTCTATCACTTCGTACCATTTTGATCTTACAATCAAGTTGGTTTTCAGCTTCAGCTTTAAAGTTAATAAAAGCTTCAATTGCCTCATCTTTACTCCTTAAAAGATAAAGAGTACAATATCTTGTGCAATCATCAATAAAAGTTATAAAATACTTTTTACCTCCTCTAGTTTGCACAAACTTTAAGTCACACACGTCAGTGTGAATAAGTTCTAGAGGCTTGGTATTCCTTTCTACAGAATGAAAAGGAGACTAAGTCAACTTTGCTTCAACGCAAACTTCACACTTATTCTTGTTAAACTCATTTACTTTAAGTAGATCGAGATTAACTAATCTTTTTATCGCATTTAGATTAACATGTCCTAATCTACAATGCCATAAATCACAACACTCAATCAAGTAGGAGGAAGCAGCTTCATTATCATTATTTTTGCCCACATTGGGCTCTTGGCGTAAAGCCATTACACTTACCTTGAAAAGGCCCTCAGAGAGGTAACCTTTTCCTAAAAACATCCCAAACTTTGACAAAATAAACTTGTCAGACTCAAACACTAGTCTAAAACCTCTCTTAACTAGTACAGAGCCGGACATCAAATTCTTCCGGATATCGGGGACATGAAGCACCTCTCCAAGAGTAAGGTTCTTCCCGGAGCTCAACCTTAGCACCACAGTACCATATCCAATTACCTCGGATGAGGCTTGATTTCCCATATTGAGCTTCCTCCCTTGGCAACTCTTGTACTTGGTGAAGCGGCTTCGATCACCACAAACATGTGACGTGGCGGCGGTATTAATATACCACTTCCCTTCATTCTCCACGACATTTGCTTCTTCAGTGACAACGGCCGCAAGGTCGGCTTCAGTGAGGTCAATCTCCAACATATTGGCTTGACGGACCCTCTTCTTCTTCGGCTTTCGGCAGTCCTTGGACATGTGGCCGGATTTGCCACAGTTGTAGCAGTCCCCTTCAAACTTGCGGGCTTGCACCTTGCCCTTGCCCTTGGGGTTGCTGTTTGGACGCCCTCTTTTAACATTGTTGGAGTTTCCACCTTTCTCTGCAAGGTTGACTCTTGGTTCCACGGGTGATTTGCCCTTCCCATCTCAAGTCCTCATATCGGTCTCGATGCGGAGCTTGACAACAAGATCTTCAAGCGTCATTTCCTTTCGCTTGTGCTTCAAGTAGCTCTTGAAGTCCTTCCAGCTCGGGGGAAGCTTTTCTATCACGGTTGCCACAATGAAAGCATCTGGCAAAAGCATTCCTTCGGCGTGGACGTCATGGACAATGAGTTGGAACTCTTGCACTTGCTCCATGACCGGTCGAGAGTCCACCATTTTATAGTCCAAGAACTTGGCGACTACAAACTTCTTGGTTCCTGTATCGTCAGTACAATATTTTCTTTGAAGTGCCTCCCAAATTGCCTTGGAGGTCTTTACATTTGCATATACACTGTACAGACTATCATCTAGTCCACTAAGTAAGAAGTTTTTATAAAAGTAGTCAGAAGTTAGCCAATTTTCGTAGGCTATGCGGACTTCCATGTTCTCTTCATTTTCACTTGGAGGGGCGGGTGCATTCTCCATCAGCACCGTCATGAACCCCAATGTTGTCAAATATAACAACATCTTCTGTTGCCACCTTTTGAAGTCGGATCCACCAAACTTCGTGGGCTTCTCAGCAGCAGGCAACACTCTAGACGAGTGTAGAGGTGCCGTTAACATCGGGTTCGAGCCCCCCACCACACCAAGGTGGTTCACACTCCCAAAAGGGATGTTCGCCTACAAGGAAGAAGACATTGCATTGAAGTTAAATGCCGAGTTAGTGGCATTAGCACGGTTAAGTGCGATTCTAGCGTCGGTGGCAGCAGACATGGCAGCAAGAGTTGGATTTGCAAACACTGGAGTTGGAGTTGGGACAGACATCAGTGGAACCACATTGCCGGAGGAGGCAATGACGTCACAAACGGCAGGGTTGGTGGCGACAGAAGCGGCGGCAGTGGCGGAGATGGCAGCAGATGATGAAGACATGTTTTCAAGCAGCTTAAGTAGGATTTTTCGTCTTGCGATTGTTGGATACAAAAGCTGCTATTACAAAACAATACAGTAAGTCTGGAACATAACTCAAAATTAAAAGTAATAAAAACTGCGTCGAGTCGAGGAAGGCCTCTATCCGCAAGACGAAATACGCCCCGATAGTGCTCTCGGTTTTTGGCTTATCGTCCCCAAAGATGAAACGACGACGTCTCGAAGATAGCAGCACCGCAAAATCTTCAAACTCCGGCGAACAGGACTTTCAGGCGAGGACAGGACTGCTGAACAAGTTGAGCTAAGAATGCAGAGAGAATGCTTATGTTATTGTGTGTTGTAATGCAATGAGACCTGTCATATTTATAGACTAACTCTACAATCAGCTCACTCAACGGACAAACTCACGGACCACCCAAATGACCAATTCCCAAGATCCAAGATCCAAGTCCAAGTCCAAGTCAAGTCCAAGGACACGGACCGGAACCGAAACCGGGGCCGGGGCTGGGCACAGGCGCGGGGCGCGGTGCGGCGCGCGCCGCGCCGCGTGTGAGGCGGTCGGCGAAAAGGCTCGCGCATGAGCATGTGTGGCCCAAGCCCACCACATGTCACTTTGTTATCTCCTACTAAATGGTAGAGACTTAAATACCACAATAATTATTACACATTCACATTGATTAATGTGTAATAATTATTGTGGTATTTAAGTCTCTACCATTTAGGTAACATAATAGCTCTCCAAAACCCGAATTAGGTAAGTTTCTCCAGTTTAGGTAACATATTAGTTTTGTCCCCCCAAACTTCGAGCCAGTATTTCTCACTCACCGAAAATCGGAATCGAGAAATTAAGCACACTATAATTATCTACTCGAAACCTAGATCGACGTCATATATCTCAATTCATAAATCGAATAAATATCGAGGCTCGAAAATACGATTAAACGGACTGACTTTTTCCCAAGTCAAATTAGCATTAAATGCTAATATCATTTCCATAATAACTAACTTATTCATATATATATATATATATATATATATATAATATATATAATTCGATTTTCCAACAGATGATGTGAAGATTGGATTGAGTCATTTGAGTGATAAGAAAATCTCATGTTTCAAGTAGATATGAGTTATGAAATCTCTGTTTCCAGACAAAGTCTAGCTTCAACTATCAAATTCTGTTTCTTATCCCCCAATACTAATTTTCAAATTAGTTTAGATTGTTTGGTACTAGCGAATATTAATTTCTAAATATATTTGGAAACATTTTCAAAAGTCGTATCATGTATATAAGTATTTTGTTGAAATTATATAAATTTTATACCTAAACCTCCATTTAAAAATAGGCTCCATGTACTAGTATTTTTTCCGGCCCTATAATAAAAGTGGGAGTTTGTATAATAAGACTAGTCACGACTCACGTGAAACAGTCCGAAAAGGACTAGTCAAGTGAAACAGTTCCAAACAGGAAAATAAGATAAGTCAAGCGGAATGAAAGGAATACAATAATACATATTTACAGAGTTACGAATGATAAATAATTACCAAAATATTAGTTGATTAATAGGGTTTTTAGCCGGTAAATTGTAAATATTAAATATTTTAGATTCTAATTTTACACTATGACTTTCAAAATATTAATGTAAATACACTACTTTTTAAGTAACTAAATTTATATACAAACAAAAACTCTAACAATTTAGTTATAAAAACAATTGCGTTTTGACATTAAAATTATACATATTGTTCCAATAGTAAACGTCATTTTTGTCATCAACCGACTTGTCCACATAAGATATTCGGGGCAGAATCATAATCAATTTTACAAATTAGTACTTTCTCCATCATATTATTAGTAGCTCATTTTTCCAATTAGGACGTCTCCTAAAAATGGTTTGGATTCAATTTGGTAAAAATCACTATCTTATTTCCTACTTTATCATTTCTCTATAATATTGTATTATCTATTCTCATTATATCACTCATTTTCTCTTTTCTACTCTTTCATTACTCTCTTACTAACTCACTTATGTTCTCTCAATTACTTTGTGTTTGGAACATTGTAAATAAACTGTTTTTTTCACCATAATTTTTTTTAATGTTTGGAATATAGGTTTCTACTTTTTTGGAACTTAAAATAAACCAGAATAAACAATAACACATGAGCTGATCAGGGGTGCTTTCTAAAAGCAAAAG
This sequence comes from Lavandula angustifolia, assembly GCA_028984105.1. Classification (NCBI taxonomy): domain Eukaryota; kingdom Viridiplantae; phylum Streptophyta; class Magnoliopsida; order Lamiales; family Lamiaceae; genus Lavandula; species Lavandula angustifolia. Next base: position 31,291,583 of record CM054808.1, read on the forward strand.
TAAAAAAAAACTGAAAAATAAATAGTATTTGGAATACTGGTTTTTCTAAAATTAAGCTATCTTTTTTTTATTACTACTTTTATAATCTTTGAGTCGCTTATACGGAGTAACCCTTATTAGGGCATCTCCAATGGTCTCCCTTATTTTAGGGGACCCTATCCCTATTTTAGGGCAGAAATAGTGTTCATCTCCAACGGTTTTCACCTATTTCTCTCATAAAAAAAAATATTACATAATATTCTCCTATTTTACTTTTATAAATCATTAAAATATAATTATATAATTAAATTAAACATATTTATATATTTTTTACAAAACTTTATGTTACATAATAATATTTAATTATATTTTTGTAATTAAATTAAATATAATAATAGGTTACATAATAATATATAATTCTCAGAAGACGAACATTCATTTCACAAATAATCAATTAATACATTCCGAAACTTGAAACTAATATTAATATTAATTCAATTCATATATCTTCTTTTATTAATATTAAGTAATTTCAATTAGTATTAAATTTATTATCTTAATATATTCTAAATAAAATCAAATGAATATTAAATTTATTATCTTTATTTAATATAAATAAATTAAATTTTATAATTTCTTCATTTAATATGCAAAAAAATGATAGGGGAGACACAAATTCTCCATGAAAATTACTCCATGAGTTCCATTAGTCTTGACTTCAAAACTTTTGGCGCGGTTATTAAGGTGGGGTATATTTTAGTAGTAAATGTATGAGACTTACAATTTAAATAATGTGATTTAATAGTAAATGTGTGGATCCTACAATTTAAAAGGTAAATTTTAATTACTCCCTCTGTCCCGCTATTAGCGGTTCATTTCTTTTCGGCACAGTTATTAAGAAAATAGATGTTAAAGTATGAGAGAAATAATTGATAAAATAGAAGAGATAAGATAAGTGAGATAATGAGAGACTAGATGATACAATAGGAAATAGAAGATAAGTGAGATAATAATAAAGTAAATAATAAAATAGGAGATAGAAGATGATAAAGTAAGAGAGAGGGTATTAAAATTTACTAAATTTAGATTGAGCACTTTTAGTGGAACGTCTCAATTAGGAAAATGAACCGATAATAGCGGGATGAAGGGAGTAATAATAAAGGTGTAGGTCCTATATGAATAAATGAATATTAAAAGGATAAAATTTTTGCATTTTTGATTGGAGACAGGATGAATAAGATAGTCCGAAAAGGAAAAAAGACAACATCAATAGCACGGATGTAGTAGTTTAGATATTTTACCTCTCCCGAAGAAGGTTTAAATAATTGTTGGGGAGGATAAAAAAATAAAAATAAAAATATGTTGTAAATAATATTTACCGTATATAGATTGACCACATGTAAACCCTAGCAACCCATTAGCCCATCTTATGTCGGCCCAAAAGCCTATCTTGTACTCTATAAATAGAGGTCTCCACCCTCATAATAATGCACACCTTAATTCCTTCTCTCTATTATTCTCTGCATTCTTTTATAGTTTATAACACGTTATCAGCACGAAGGAGCTCTGAAGAAGAAAAAAACAACAACCGTGGGAGGTATAATTTTTTTCCACTTTTCAATTTTTTTTTTGTCTAACCCCTCTCGTTAAAGTTACAAAGAACTTTTATAAATCAATTCATTTCTCAAATTGATTAACATATTGAAGCAAAAATGGTTTATGATTTTCTCTTCTACTCTCGTTTTGTTTAATTAAAAAAAAATTGATGTTTTTGTTTTTCTCAAATCCTTATATCATAATAATTATGATAGTTATATTATTGTGCATGGTTTAGATAAGTAAATCAATCACTTATTTTGAATCATGCACTTCATTCGAGAAAATCATTATATTTATTGTCGCTCCAGAAGTAGCACAATAAACTATTATTCCTGAAGAATATGACATGCTCCTGAACAACAATTGAAAAACATATTTTCAAATTGATTTGGTGCTCCAGAAGTAGCACAATCAATATTCCTGAAGAATATTACATGCTCTTAAAGAGCATTTACTCTACGCTTTTATTTATTTATTTATTCGTTTGTTTGATTGTTTGTTTATTTATTTATTTAATGTTAAATTACAATTGTTGCTCCTGAAGTAGCACGATTCATATTCCTAAAGAATATCATATGCTCTTAAAGAGCAAATCAAACGTATTCATTGAAATGATTTAATTATTGCTCCAGAAGTAGCATAAATTTAATATTCTTGAAAAATATTTCACACTCTTGAAGAGTTATTATTTATGTATTTGCAATTTTTTTTCTCTGCATATTATATATATATATATATATATATATATATATATATTATATAGACATGTAATCTTAAATTATTGCTCCCGAAGTAGCAAATAATTAATATTCCTGAAGAATATTAATGCTCATGTATAACACTGTTTGATATAGGTGATATATGTTTATCCCTGAAGGAAAAACATAAGTCTTTATTGACATTAATAATAATTTATTTTAATTGTGCAGAGTTGCACGAATGGCAAATATCACCAAACTTGAGTTCGTAGCACTTGACATATCCGGCAAAAATTATATGTCCTGGATTGTTGATGTCGAGATCCATTTGATCTCAAGGGGTCTAGGAGAGACTATACAAGAAGGAAACAACGCATCCCCGCAGGATCGCGCAAAGGCACTGATTTTCCTTCGTCACCATCTTCATGGTGATCTAAAAAATGAGTATCTCACCGTCAAAGATCCATATGAATTGTGGAACAACCTTAAAGAAAGGTTTAATCACCAAAGGACTGTTATCCTTCCTAAAGCTCGATACGATTGGTTGCATCTTAGACTGCAAGACTTCAAGTCTGTGAGTACTTATAATTCTGAATTGTTCAGAATTAGCTCCACAATGAAATTATGTGGAGAAACAATCACTGATGAAATGATGCTTGAGAAAACATTCTCCACATTTCATGCCTCTAATGTTCTCCTACAACAACAATATAGGGAGCGAGGTTTCAAAAAGTACTCCGAACTAATATCTTGTTTATTCGTTGCTAAGCAAAATAATGAATTGCTAATGAAAAACCACGAGTTAAAACCCACCGGTTCCTCTGCATTACCTGAAGCCAATGCGACACATGGATATGGTCGTGGAAACTAACATGGACGTGGGCGCGGTCGTGGTCGTGGTCGTGGGCGTGGGCATGGACGCCGACATAGTAATCCCGACCATGCAACCTCGAGCAACAAAAGGGCTAAGACATCTAAATATCACAATTCATCTAACAAGGAGGAAATATGTCATCGATGTGGCATGAATGGGCATTCGTCGCGTACCTGTCGTACGGCAAAGCACCTTGTGGATCTGTATCAGAGTTCAATCAATGGAAAAGTAAAGAAGGAGACCAATGTCCTCGACTATGACGGTTCGAGTAATCCAACAACTCACTTAGATGTCTCTGATTTCTTTAATGACCCAAATGGCAACATTGATGGCTTGATTGGTGGTGGTGTTTTAGAAGACAATTGATGCAGTTTTTGGCATATTTAGCTTTTATCATTTACCTTTGTTAAATAATTCATTTCATTTGCTTACACGACTCTATCTTAGTATTGTTATTGTTTTTGAAACTTACTATTCTTCTTCGGATTATTGTCGATTGCCTTTTACTGATTAGGAGATTATTTTCTTGAAAAATAATGTCTCAGAAAATGCAAATGAATGATTCTGATATATGTTTAGCTGATAGTGCCACTACACACACCATTCTCCAAAATAAAAAGTATTTTCAAAAATTAACATTAGCTGAAGATAATGTTAATACTATATCTGGTGCATCGAACATCATCGAAGGCTCCGGAAGAGCTTGTATCATTCTACCAAATGATACTAAATTAATTATAGAGAATGTCTTATATTCTAGTAAGTCCAGAAGAAACTTACTAAGTTTTAGGGATATTCGCTGCAATGGCTACCACATTGAGACGATGTCAGAAGGTAGTATCGAATATCTATGCATAAATTATTTTGTATCTGGCCAGAAGCAGATCAAAGAAAAGTTATCTGCACTGCCATCCGGAATGTATTACACATTCATAAAAGCAATTGAGACAAACCATGTCATGAACACGAAGTTCAATGACTCAAAAAGCTTTTTGCTTTGGCATGATAGGTTTGGCCATCCGGGAGCAACTATGATGCGCCGCATTATTGAAAACTCATGTGGACACAATATACAGAACCAGAAGATTCTAGTAACACATGAATTCCCATGTGATGCTTGTGCGCAAGGCAAGTTAGTCATTAGACCATCCTACACGAAGGTCAATATAGAATCTCCATCTTTCTTGGAAAGAATACATGGAGATATTTGTGGACCTATACATCCACCATGTGGACCATTTCGATACTTTATGGTATTGATTAATGCTTCCTCTAGATGGTCCCATGTATGTCTGCTTTCTAGTAGAAATGCAGCTTTTGCTAGACTACTTGCTCAAATAATAAAATTGAGAGCTCAATTCCCAGACAATCCAATCAAGAGGATTCGTCTTGATAATGCTAGTGAGTTTCAATCTCAAGCATTTAATAGTTATTGTATGGCTATTGGGATTAAGATTGAACATTCGGTTGCTCATGTTCATACACAAAATGGTTTAGCAGAAGCGTTTATTAAACGTCTTCAACTTATTGCTAGACCATTACTTATGAAATCAAAACTCTCAATTTCGGCTTGGGGACATGCCATATTGCATGCTGCATCATTAGTCCGGATTCGGCCAATAGCCAATCAACAACATTCCCCAATGCAAATTGTTTTTGGTAGAGAACCTGATGTTTCTCACTTGCGGATTTTTGGTTGTGCTGTCCAAATCCCAATTGCACCCCCACAACGTACAAAAATGGGTCCCCAACGAAGACTTGGGATATATGTTGGATTTGATTCACCCTCAATCATAAGATATCTTGAACCTTTAACGGGTGATTTATTTACTGCACGTTTTGCAGATTGTCATTTTGATGAAATGACATTTCCAATATTAGGTGGAAATAGCCTACATCCAGAAAAGCCAAAGGAAATCTCTTGGAATGAAAAAACCTTATCACATTTTGATTCTAGAAGTAATCAATGTGAACAAGAAGTTGAAAAAATAATTCATTTGCAAAAGATTGCAAATCAAATTCCTGATGCTTTCATAGATACAAGAAAAGTGACACTATCTCACATACCAGCTGCCAATACACCTGCTAGAATTAGTGTCCCTGAAGGACAAACAGCAATGGTAGCAAATGAATCTAACGTCCGTCAAAAACGTGGTCGACCAATTGGTTCCAAAGATTCTGTGCCTAGAAAGAGAAAGACACAAAACACGAACCAAACAATGACGGAAATTATTGATCAAAATAATGTAGTTCCTGAAGAACCACAAGCGTCCGAAAATCATGAGATCTCAATAAATTACTTATCTTCTAATAAGATATTGGAGAGAGAGAATATCGTCGTGGACGATAAATTCGCCTTTAATATGGCTCTTGAAGTTCTAAATGAGGATCCTGAACCGCAGTCTGATAAAGACTGCCAAACTAGACATGATTGGCCAAAGTGGAAAGAAGCCATACAAGGTGAACTAAATTCCCTTGAAAGCCGGAAAACATTTGGACCTGTAGTTCAAACTCCGGAAAATGTTATCCCTGTAGGATACAAATGGGTCTTTATTCGAAAGAGAAACGAAAACCATGAAATTACGAGATACAAAGCAAGACTCGTAGCACAAGATTTCTCTCAAAGACCGGGAATTGATTATGAAGAAACATACTCTCCGGTAATGGACGCGATTACATTTAGATTTTTGATAAGTATAGTAGTGTCAGAAAGACTTGATATGCGCCTAATGGATGTAGTAACTGCATATCTATATGGTTCACTAGATAGCGACATATACAAGAAAATTCCAGAAGGATTTAAATTGCCTGAAGCATATAAGTCAAAACCCAAAAGTATGTTTTCAATTAAACTGCAAAGGTCGTTGTATGGGTTGAAGCAGTCTGGCCGTATGTGGTATAATAGACTTAGCGAATATCTCTTGAAAGAAGGGTACAAAAACGATGATGCTTGCCCTTGTGTTTTCATTAAGAAAACAAACAATGGATTTGCAATCATAGCAGTTTATGTAGATGATTTGAATTTAATTAGGACTCCTGAAGAGCTCAATAGAACTGTTGAATACTTGAAAAATGAATTTGAGATGAAGGATTTAGGAAAGACAAAATTATGTCTTGGTTTGCAAATTGAACATGTCCCTGAAGGACTATTTGTTCATCAATCCGCATATACAGAAAAAGTCTTAAAGCGGTTTTATATGGATAAAGCGCATCCATTATCATCACCAATGGTCGTTAGAACACTTGATGTGCATAAAGATCCATTTCGACCTATTGAAGATGGCGAAATGATACTTGGTCCTGAAGTACCATATCTTAGTGCAATCGGAGCATTGACTTATTTAGCTAATTGCACAATAAATCTTCTCGCAAGATATAGCTCTGCACCCACTTTAAGGCATTGGAATGGTGTTAAGCACATTCTACGTTATCTAAAGGGTACCATTGACCTTGGATTATATTACTCAAAAGGTTCTGGTTATTCTCTAGTAGGGTATGCAGATGCTGGTTATTTATCCGATCCACATAAAGCCAAGTCACAAACTAGCTATGTTTTTACACGTGGAGGAACTGCTATATCTTGGAAGTCCGTTAAGCAAACCTTGACTGCAACATCCTCAAATCATTCTGAAATAATTGCAATCCATGAAGCAAGTCGAGAATGCGTGTGGTTACGGAATATGACAAGTCATATCCAAAAGTCGTGCGGATTAGCTTCTTCAAAGGACAATCCAACGACGTTATATGAAGACAATGCTGCTTGTATCACGCAATTGAAGGGAGGTTACATCAAGGGCGACCGGACAAAGCATATTTCTCCCAAGTTTTTCTTCACATATGAACTTCAAAAGAATGGTGATATCGATGTTCAACAGATACGTTCGAGTGATAATCTAGCAGACTTATTTACGAAGGCACTACCGACGTCAACATTCAAGAAGTTGGTACACAAGATCGGCATGCGTCGATTCAAGGATTTACAATGATTATTTTGAGGGGGAGCAGCTGTACTCTTTTTCCTTCGACCAGTTTTTATCCCATTCGGGTTTTTTACAGCAAGGTTTTAACGAGGCAACAATTTTTGTTTAAGGATGGTCAATTAAGGGGGAGTGTTGTAAATAATATTTACCGTATATAGATTGACCACATGTAAACCCTAGCAACCCATTAGCCCATCTTATGTCGGCCCAAAAGCCTATCTTGTACTCTATAAATAGAGGTCTCCACCCTCATAATAATACACACCTTAATTCCTCCTCTCTATTATTTTGTGCATTCTTTTCTAGTTTATAACAAAATAAAAATTGATGCAATTTCGATTTCCACCGCCTTTTTGTTGAATCTATCATGCGAGGGTGGAACCGTGGATGGTAGTTTGACTGTACACACTTTCACATCTTATTAGGGCTCTATAGCAAACCCCTCCTCTTTGATCTCTATTCGAATCGATATTTTCTCTCTGCGGAAATTTCTGCACGACTGCCCGCGGTTCTTACGATCATGGGGAACGCGTACTGTATTTTGTGCGCGTGCGTGGACCAAGCCAGCGTAGGAGTGGTCGAGAAGTGGGGACGCTTCGACCACCTCGCGCAACCGGGCCTACACTGCTTCAACATATTCGGCGGAGAATGCCTCGCCGGACTTCTCTCCACCAGGATCCGATCTCTCGATGTCAAAATCGAAACTAAAACTAAGGTCGCCTCTATGATCTTCTTCCTCTGTGCTTACTGAATTTCGTAATTGGATTACTTTTTGAATCTGATTCACTTCCTTCTAAGATGACTAGTCTCTGTTTAACATATGCTATTATGATGTGAGTATATTTCTTAGTTTGAAGGACTGATCGCTAAACTTGGAGCATTTATAGTTTGTGATTTGTCTCTATCCCACAATTTGGAACCCTATGGCTTACACTTAATCTAATGCGAGTGACACATAAGTGTGCATGATTTGTGATAGAGAAACCATTCTGGTTTTGAAAGGTAAACCCCACTGAAATAACTCTGGTAGTAAGGTATTCTAATTAACTAAAGCGATTTTCTTAATTGTTTCCTCTTAATCTTTGATTTTGATGTCCTACTGTTTCTCGCTCCAGCTCTATCATATTAAAAGGTTGTGCACTAAAGAGTTTCCAGATGAGATGTGAATATTGGATTGAGTAAAAAGAAAATCTTGATGTAGCAAGTACTCATGAAGTCTCTGTTTCAGGAGTACTATTAATACTACAAACACTTGAATGTTGTAATCAAAATCTTGTGGTCCTCTTGTGTTGGCCTTGAAGAATAGAACCAACTTTTATGTATTTGGACAGAAAGTCGAGTAATTCTGCAACCAAGTCCCTTCATTGTTTGTAGTATCACTTGCACCTTAAGTTTTGTTACTGTGATATGGATATGGACTCTTTAGATGAAGTCAAAAGTCTTGTATCGTTGAGTTACACTTGTGTTAGAAAAGTAACTACTTCCATGAATTGACTGTTGGAGGCCACATAGTTGCAAAATATAATTTCATATGACTAGTTTAAATCAAGAATACTAACACATCTTCAATGTAACAGGACAATGTATTTGTTCAACTGCATTGTTCAATTCAATACAGGGTGATCAAGGAAAGTGCTGATGATGCTTTCTATGAACTACAAAATCCTGAAGAGCAGATTCAAGCTTATGTATTTGATGGTGATCAACACTCTTTCTGTCTTTCTTCACTAATTTTCTCATTCTTGGTTAGCACCAGTTTGTCTTATGCTGCATATACTTATTTGACTAGTGGTTCGAGCTCATGTTCCCAGAATGACTCTGGATGAGGTGTTTGAACAAAAGAGTGATGTAGCTCAAGCTGTTTCGGAGGAACTTTTGAAGGTAAGTTGTATTTTTGAAACTATTTTAGATAATTTGGTATTAACAAATATCTTCATATATGTAGATATGACCGATTGTAAGTTGTGCTCTGTGATTCGTTGGTGGATAGCTTTCTTATCTGCATTAACTGAATTGTTTAAGGGTTATCCATAGCGTTTTTCTACTATATGCAATGATTTTTAACAAGCCTGAAGGTGACAGACTTCCAGTTGTTGCTATGTTTCCTATATTGTAGATCGAGAACCCTTTAAAGGTTTTTGCATATAATTATGAGAAAATGACTGAGGAAGTAATTAATATAATAACATGAGGTAGAATGAAATGCTCATTCACAAAGTAGAAGGAATTGCCATTCCATTCGGCCCCATGAGTTTGGAACCAAACAATGTAATACAGTATATAATATACGTATGACTATATTTGTATTGTTTTATTGTCATATTATAAATACTTTGAAAATTATGCTAAAACATCATTATGGTTTTATTCATTTTATATTCGTATTACCTACATATTTATTTAAATATTATTTTAAATTTAGCATGTGAATTCTGTTGAATAGAAGTAGAATAGTACTACTCCCTCATCCCACTTTCCTTTTTTTTGTTGTCCCACTTGACTTGTCTCATTCCAAAAATGAAAAAGAATTAATAGCTTAAACTCTCATCAAGTTATGCAAATTATTATATACGTTTTAATTGAATATGTCTATTATTGAATTAAGTTTCGCATTGCTGTTTATAGCTCAAGAGAAAATGTCTATTCTTCAAAACAAAATAATCTTAAATTAATGTGTATTTACTAAATTTTATTGCTCAAATGCTTGACAATCAGATTGTATCTACTATCTCATACCCTTGCATGATTGATTTGAAATGTTATATGAGAAGCATATATTGTCAAAGTGTCCATTTTGAGTTCATTCATTTGGCAGGTGATGGGAGCATATGGATATAGCATAGAGCACATATTGATGGTTGACATTATTCCTGATCCCTCAGTACGGAAAGCAATGAATGAGATTAATGCAGGTTAGCAACCCTGAGAATTTTGTTCTCCCTATTGGTATCAAGTTCTAGGCAAGATTATAATAATATTGATATGTGCACTCGTGCTCAAGTTGTTTGATGTACTTGTTTTTAAATCATCATCTTGTTCTTTATTGAGTATTTTATCTTTGCGTCTTAGTTAATATTTCAAGTTGATAACAAGCTTCTTGATTCATATCATCTTCATCACTCATGTTTATATTTTAAGGAGGCAATGAATACTTTCTGATAAAAACTTGAATCGAAACTGTGATTAACCGTATGCAGAGTACATTCTTATAGTGTGATTGCTAGCCTTGCAGGGCATGTAACAGCTAGTGGATTAATAAAAAAATCTTAGGATTTTTGTAGGTATGCTGTACTTTACCTACTACCATGTTTGTCAGTAGTAGGTTCAGAATTATATTTCTATTCAGTAGCTTACCGGCATGGAAGGAGGTCTTCTACTTCTTTATACTCCCTTTGGGAATATGATTGTTGGAGATGATCTTTCAAATGGTTGCTAGTTGCAAAATTGGTTGCAGGTGTAACTACCACATTTTATTTTCTTCTTGCTGAGAATTAAGTGTTCATATGAGATGATGATAGTTGATAAGTATTAAGTTTAGGATCCTGCTAATAACCCGCCAATTGTGTTTGCCAAAATTTACTGATTATTTTTCCCTATTGATTCTTGTTCTATTTAGTGCGTCCAATTTGGCGCTTCTCCTTTTTCCTTCTAAAGTGCTGATACCTTTCTCTGTGTATTTTATTACCTTGCAATGTGCGGCATTACTAGTTAGGTGATATTGCTTTCTACGGCTGCTAACGTTGCAATTTTATTTGGTATGATAGCTCAAAGGATGCAACTAGCTAGTGTATACAAAGGAGAGGCAGAGAAGATACTCCTAGTAAAGAAAGCAGAGGCTGAAGCTGAAGCCAAGTATCTGGGCGGAGTTGGGGTTGCCAGACAGCGGCAGGCTATCACAGATGGGATGAGAGAGAATATCTTGAACTTCTCCCACAAGGTTGAGGGCACCTCAGCAAAGGAAGTTATGGACCTTATTATGATCACCCAGTACTTTGACACAATCAAGGATCTGGGCAATAGCTCCAAGAATACTACAGTTTTCATTCCCCATGGCCCTGGTCATGTCCGGGATATTGGTGAACAGATACGTAACGGGTTGATGGAGGGAGCAAGCGCACAGATTAACCCTGAGTAATAAGATTTTCAATGAGCTTTCTGAAACTCAAAATAAAAGCTTGATCAGGTGATCTCAATGCCTGTACATGATTCTATGTAATATTTGGTACTCGTGGTTCTGTTAGCTGGTCAAAAACGATTTTATTTAAGAAATAGTGGGGAGAAGGTGTTAGTGATGCATAGTAGCAAATGTTCAAAGAGTTCCATTGTGTTGCTCATGAGATATTAAGTAGAAGACATATACAACAATAAAACCTTATATTGGAATTGGTTTGTTTATTTGGTTGAGGGTTATTAACCTTTTAAATACACGAATTTAGATGGATTCTTGTTTTGCATAGAACTATCAAAATTTCCGATTAAATATACGACTTTACAATTTGTTAAAAATTGGACGCGCAAAAAAATAACCCTAACTCGAGTCTGCTTTGAAGGCTAGAATATTTACGTGGACAAATGAGTGATGTTTAATTTTTGTTGCAAAATGACATCGTCACTTTTTAATAATTAAATCGCTAAATTCTTCGTTTAAGATACAAATTTTAATAAATTGAAAGATGAAATGTTCACGAAAACATTTTAAAAATCATGGGTAAAATCATGATCAACTTGAAATTCATGTATTTGCACACCAATTACCAGTTGATTTAACCATTTCATGAAGAAGGCTATTTGTTGTGTTTTATAGTTGTGTATAGGTTCATGAATATCATGTTGACTTGCTTATTTTTGTACATAGTGTATGAACTCAAATACATTTCTTCTACTTATATGTAAAAAGAAAAAACACAATTTCATTGCCTACTTGCTTTCACTGTATTTCCCATCATGTCATATTTTTCTGCAAATTGTTGGTTCAACTTTCAAAAGTATTGATTGGATTGTAGAATAAAGAAATAATTGATATTTGTCTGTTACCAAAGTCTAAAGAAAAATCATGAGTACGATACACAAGTAATCTCAAGTAAGATTCCGTAATCATACAATTTGTCTGACCGAGAAATTATAATAAGCACATGTTTACTGTTTTACTAGCCAACTTAATATGACTTCAAATTATTATATTGATGGCCGTGAATGAGGCAACGCTAAGGAAATCGCATCACTTCTTACCAAAAGTTGTGAGACTTGAATCATATTCCCACGTTTATTTTTAATTATTTATTTTTATTTTCAATTAAAAATAATACTTTAATACTCCCTCCGTTCCGTTCTTTGTAGCTCAATTGGTTTCGGCACGGGAATTAAGAGAGTATATATGAGAGATGAGGTAGATGATAAAGTATGAGAGAGAAGATGAGTAAGATAATGAGAGAGTATGAGATAAATGATGATAAAGTATGAGAGAGAATGTAATAAAGTAGGAGAGAGAAGATGATAGAGTAGAAGATATAATAATAATTTTTTACCAAATTAGGAAAGTGACCACAAATAACGGACACTCCTTTCGGAAAAGTGAGCCACAAATAACGGGACGTATGGAGTATAATTTAATGGATGGACTCCATTACATACTTGAAAAGAAATTGGACAATCATAATATCACGAGAAGAGTACTACATAACAACAGTTGAAAGAAGCACTCAAATATAAACAATGTCTTGACAAAGATTACATAAGATACGAAAATGATCAACAATACTCGCAGACATGGTGATGGCAAACAAATTATGATTACCACTTCCGTCTAATTACTACCACCACTTTTATACCGTCGCATTACATTTAGGAAGAAGATAATTTTTAATTGTATGCTCTTTTTAGGAATGCCTCTTTACTTAACTAGGAGTTAAAGCAGTTATCTGCTCGTATGGTAAAATCAATGAAACTATCGCTTTAGGCTCCGTCCAAGAACAAGGCTCCCGTGGTGGAGTCAGCTTTACAGTTAAAAGTGATCAAATTCTTATATACTCACTCCGTTATGTTATAAGTCAATTTGAAATTTGTCGACACAAGAAATTAAGGAAGTAGATGAAAAAGTATGAGGGAGGAGTTAGATAAAATATGAAAGAAAAATGAGTAAGATAGCGAAAGAGTAGATGATAAACTATGAGAGAGAAAATAAGTGATATAATAAAAGTAGATCAGAAAGTAAAAGAGATAAATGATAAAGTATAAGAGAATGTAGTAATGTTTTTACCAAATTGGGTCCGAACCACTTTTAATAAGACTTCACAATTGAAAAAGTGAGCTACAAATAGCGAGATAGGAGAGTATTTGTTTAAATGATTTGACCAGATAATAGAATACTCTCTTATGTTAGTGACGGCCAGTGTTAGAACCTTAAAAACTCAAACCGAGATGATTTAACAAAAAATTACAAATACTTTTCAAATAGGCTAAAGCTATTTGTTATATATTTATACGTCATCAAAATATATTCTATAGTAAATACACAAAAACATGAGAGCAGTGAAGCTACACGTCCAGCAGCCTCTCTCTCTCTGTAGTTTGGTGAGCGATCACAGTCTATGTTAATTGTTAAACATCCTTGCCGACAGGATCATCCCTCTCTCCACCAAGAATGAGCAGCTAGAGAGGCAGACCAACTGTATTAGTTAGCAACCGCCGTAGCTAAAACACAACTAACAAACATCATTGAGAGGCCTATTCTCCAATCCATCTTCTTTTTCCATCCTATAGCCCTCCTCCTAACTTCCAGTTTGTCGCCTTGCACAAGGTTTAAAAGCCATCTGCAGTGGCAGTATGATTGAGCACCAAAAGAGGAAAAGTGTAGCATGAATGATGAATAATAATAGACCCCATATGAGGTGTTGGCATACTTCCATTCCACAATTCTCAATGTCTCTCCTGCTTTTGCTATCTACATTATTCATCGTAAAGTCTTCAATGGATCATCAGCCTTTTTCACTTGACAGGCGCCGTGATGCCTGTACAGCTACATTGTCCTCTCTTGCATGTGCAGTTTGAGAGCCGGTGAAGTATTTCAACTCCCGGTTTCTTCCCCATGCGTGCCTGTCTCAAAATGCTAAACGCGGTTAAAACTGATGGAAGTAAGAGAGTGGATAGCTGAAAAACTAAAGTTCTGTGTTGTGGGGCAGACGAGTACGAATGCTGATGAACACAAAGTGATGTTTGGACAAATCAATTCCAACAGAGTATTATAGTGCTAATACATGCAATATTGTAGTTCTCAAAATACCATGAAGTATATGAGAAGTGTAGCACCAAATCCGTTTTTTCAGCTGGAAACCGTCTGTTCCAAAGTGTTACCCGTAAAAGTATTGGAGTTACTCTTATAAGCAGGTAAACAATATGTCTTCACTGGGCAGAGAGACTTAACCAGAATACCAGGAAATACTCAAAACATGATGGATATAAACTGCAGCATAATACATATTCAAAGCTAAGCTTTTGGGATGGTAGCATTACAAGTTACCAAGCATATTTTATTGATGTACTCCATTTCATGTAATTGTGGAACATAACAAAGTAGTTTCATCAACTATATACAAACAGTTCTGGTCCTAATGTCTGGAAATGAAATATCTGCAATGTAATCTGTTGAGATTTATATAAAAAGGATAATGATATTAATAGCTTAGCAAACATCTAAAATGCTACAGTTCCTGTTCTATTTCTGATTCATATAATCTAACTACAAACAAGAATGCATTTCCTATCCACACAACAAGAATAACCTCCAACCCCACCCCACCCCACCCCACCCCACCCCAGAAAGTACATGATCAAAGATGTGACCATTTAGCACTTTCTCACAATAATGGATTCCATATCCTTCTTCTGGACCCAACTCCAAATAACGGAAACAATAAATATCAAGAAAAAATCCTACAACAAGAATTCAACAAAGTTAACCACCAGAGGCATTAGATAGAAGATGTATCTGCTAGAACCTCATTCAGCATGTCATCCTCACCATTTATGGAGCCGAAGAGCTCTGCATCCTTTTCTTGAGCACTGGAATAGTCCTGCTTCTCGAGCTTCGCATGAGCTGCAACAAAGACTAGCTTCTGAGCCCTCTCCGTACCCAATCTTGAGTGCCCACAAAACCATCTTGTATACGACCAGTCGTTCTTGATTACACAAGAGGTTGCGTGAAGGAAAAGAAGCCTGACTGCAACTTCACCCAATGTTTTGAGATCTTTGAGGGAAGTTTCCCATACAAGCCTACTGCCCTGGGGGTTGGCGATTTTCAGTTTCCTTGTCACGGGATCGTGTTGTTTTACCTGAACTGCCTGAGCATATAGTGGGTCTAAACCTTCTGATCTCCACTTCATTAGTTCCATTAGAGCAACATGAGCTTCCTCCCTTGAAACCAACCGCGTTACAAGCTTGTCAACATCCTTCTCTTGCTCATGTGTCAAGCACTTAAAAGGTGGAAGGTACTTCCCACTAGCATCCCTAACCAAATGCAGGGGATCAAGAATAAATGCAGCTGACCAAGCTGGATGATAAGCCTTTGCAAACCGCCTTTCGAAAATCTTCTCAACAGGTCCCTCATCAATGTTATACTTGCTGCACCAATCCTTTATTTTAGACCTCAACTCCTCCCAAAGAGGGAGGCACTGCCCAACTAACGGCCTTTCAGCCTCAATATCTTCAGCCATCGCCATGATCATTTTCAATAGCGAATGAGCAGCCTCTACGTTGTTCCAGAACCCGACATCCTGAATCACTTCAGCAACCTCTCCACCACTAAGGTCTACTAAGCCATTTTTATACGAATCATCCAATACAATGAGATGTAGAACTCTAGAGCAGCTTAATAAATCATCCAACATCGCAGTAAAAAGAACCAAACTCTTTGAGATATCACATTTAGGAGGAGGAATTCTAATAAACCCTGCAACGTCTAGTCCTTGCAGCCTAAACTTGTGGAAACTATTCCTAATATGAGAGGTAGAATTGATCAAATTAGCAACTCTCATACAGTTATACCTTACAGTCTCGAATAATGGAAGTTCTCTACAGAAATCCTTTATCAAACTAAAGAATCCTTGAACCAGACAAGATAAATTAATCATCCAACGATTTTGCAGTTCTAAATTTCTCAATGCTTTAGCTTTATACTTATCTGAAACGACGCCCACACATCTATGTGCATTGTCACCACATATTCCTTGGATAGTCTCCCACAAAACCTCCTCCACATACAGTGATGGCACGGTAGCACCATCGAAATACGCCGCCTTCTGAAACATGGTTGTCCTGTTGGGAAGGTTCACCATAAACTTAACTAATCTCTGATTCTCAAAACTAGAATCCTTAGTCTTCCAACCACCACAAGCAATTTGAAAGAATGCTGCATCAGAGATTCTTGCTTCTGACTCCATCCTAGCTTCTTCAAACTTGGATTCGAGCCTAGAGCTCAAGAACTCCATCTTTGAGGCTGCAGGAAGTCCCACATGATTAAGAAAAGCCTTGAACTTGTGATGTTCGAGGCTCGAGAAAGATACCATCCCACTTGACTCATAGAACCAATCAGCCAAAACGTCAAACGCCCTCTTCACTTGATTCTTGGTCAAAGCCGGGGAAGGCGAATCAGTATGGTTCTTAAGCTTCTTTACGCTATTTTCAAGCCTTGCCAACGGCCCATAATCCTCTTTCCCACCGGACAAAATGAGCGGCTTTAGAGGAGTTGGTAGAAAGTTTGCCTCGTTAGTCAAGAAACGCGAAGGATCAACCATGCTGAGCGGACAAACGTCCAGAGAATCGCCAATGGAATGCTGCGACTGCAAGCTTCGCTTGCGGTGATTCTTGCGCGGAGAAGGCGAAGCGAGAGGGGGCAGCTCCGAAGCGGGCTTCAGCATCGAGCTGAAATTGGGGCAAGTTCCTTTCTTGAGATGCTCCGTGGCGGTTCTCGATGGGTTCGAGGAGGAGAATGCGGCGTCGCAGAGAGTGCATTTCAGCTTCACGGCTATGGGGGTGGTGGTTTCGGCGTCCCTGATCAGAATTGGCTCGAGGTGGGCCCAGTACCAAGCTCCTTTCCCCTTCACGGCCTTCGTACGGACGGCCGCTAAGCCTTCGTACCGCTTGTTCACTGCCTTCACCGCCGTGTATTCGGCCTCCTCGGTCGAGATTGAATTAGCGTTGGACATTTTGAGAGGGTCTGCTGCTCCAAATTCCTCCGGCGGCGGCTAGTGGTTTATGGTGAGGGTTTGGTGTGCAGGGTTGGAGTTTGAATTGTATTGACGTTAAATGGGTTGGTTAATTTAGTACAATCGTGAACTGGGATTGGGTTCCGGTACCGTTCCGCCGCCGCCGGCATTAGCCGGAGAATGGGCAAGTTACGAACGGAGCAGAACGTGTCTCAGAAAGAATAATTTAAGTGGGACGACGTGAACGACGGGGGGACGTGAAAGTACAGTATGAGAGAGAGGCAGAGGGAGAGAGAGAGAGAGAGAGAGAGAGAGAGAGAGAAAAAGAGAGAGATGAGACTGGCAGAAATATGTAGAGGAGGGGGGAGGAGGGAAGAAGTGGAAATGGTGGAGTGGGGTATGTTGAATGTGAAATTGGTATTTATGCAGTATTTTTTAGTATATCATGAGTATTTATTTAATTTTGGCAGCACGTGCTAATAAAGGCGCGTGTACAGAATCCACAAACGACAGCTTTTAGATTTGTCAATAATGTGGGCCCCCAATGAAAGAGGCCGATGAGATTTACTATTTGGTCAACGTATGAATTTGTCTACAGACGTGTCACCTATTGCCCTGGTTTCAAATTTTTAGAAAAAATATTTCGAAATTACTTACAAATTCAAAAGATAAAATATCGATTTTCGTTTTCGAAATGATCTATGTTCGTCTGCGTCTTTTAATATGGCAATTATGATTGTTTAATTTTATAAAGTGTTTAATTTTAGTTATTTGACCAAAATTGTTGAATGAAAAAAAGGCACGTTTTGAAAACCGGTTTGTGTATTGACTCGGAAAATTAAATTTTAGCTCGGTCGAACCGATTGAACTGTTGGGTTGATACGTAATTTTCTCATAGAATACCACAAATATATATAAATATAATTACTTTGAAAAGTGGATAAGATTTGAACCAAAATTGGTGAAGAGTGTTTCAATTTCCTTTGACAATGTAATAAAATTTATTTTTTAAGTATTAAGAGTTAAAATCTTGTTAAAACTTGATCAACCGAGCCGCTGAATTCCCATTAACTAAGTTGTCTGTCGGGCCACGGTCGAACTGGTTCAAATTCATTCCTCGAATAAAAAAGTGTGGTTCAGCGTAATTTCTATTTGAAGAACAAAATAGGAAAATAAAATTATAAAGTCGGACACGACCACTTAAAGACAAAAACGAACAAATGTGACATTAAAGAATTAAAATCAATCTTTTCTTAATTTCAAAAGAATGTCATACCATTTAACATTAAAATATGTCCAACAATACGTGGTTGGACACGATTTCGTCGTTAAAATCACGAACCAAAAATAATTTATAACACCTGCACACACAACTAAACTAATACAAGCACAGTTAGCAAGTAGGAATCGAATTCATAGGGAATGGGTATATTTAAGCAATTTATCTCTAAAGATCGAAAATGAGTTTGGTTAGTAACCACCATTAACTTTGAGTTTAATTAACACTAGACAATAATCATAAACTGCGCAATTAAAAACAGGGGATGAGAACAAATATTAAAAGCGACTCGGCTTTGGACAGATCCACACTGATCGGCCTCCAATCCTCGATTATAAGATTAATCGGTTTCCTAAGGTTGCCCGGTTAAGATGTCGTGTTGAGCACGGACACACCTAAATCTTATTCTTGAAATAGAGAAGGAATGTTGAGCATTAACCTACTCCCTACCCTAGTGTCGATCTACCATGTTGAGCATTGCATAGATCTACAACTAAGGAGCATTAATATCCAAGAAATCGAACTAGCAAAGCTACCATGTTGAGCATGAAAGTAACTCCACCATCTCCCCTGCCTGTTCAATACCAGCCCAGTTAACCTAGGTTGATCAGTCCTATGTTATCTTAAACAGACATCTACACAGATCTGGACAGAAACACTTAGCTAACCAATTTTAAGCACATTAAGATCTAATGAAGGCAAGGATCGGGTGTTTCACTGCCCTAGCCGAATCTAGGGTTTAACTACACATATTTAAACTAAGAAAGCAAGAAAACATGCAAGAGAAATACATCTTAGATGCAGAAAGCTAACTAGAAGAACAATAACTTCTAAACCTTAAACAAACGGAATTAACAGTGCAAAATTAAGTGAGAGAACAAAACAGGAAACATAAAACATTACTGAGACAGATCTTCGAAACTTAAATGCTTGAGCAGTGGCGAGAATTAAAGAGTTTTTACTATCTAACTTGAAGGTTGAAGAACATGAACTAAACTAAAGAGCAATTTCGAATTAGAAAGAGAAAACTAAAGTTGAGAGAAAGAGTGACTAGAGAGTTATGAGAAGTGGGATATTTCCCCCTATTTACTAGTACAAACCCAAAATAATAATAATATATCAAAAGATAGGTCTAAATCAACACATGTTTTTTCTTCTTGAGCCTCTCCATTCATTAAATGTAACATAGGGCTGATTTGATTGCTTGGGAAAGCTGAAGGGAGGCAGCATGGGTGTTTCAGGAATTCTTTTGCCCTGCTGGGCGGCTGTGGCAGTGAAACATCCTGTCACTGTACTTTCTGCACCAATTCCATGTCATAGCTTCTTCATTTCTTCATTCAATCAATTTCTTCGGCCCACTTACGTTGGCCCAAATGGAAGGGTCCAATTCCTGCCCAAATATTTAATTTACTGGCCCAAAACTCCTTTTATTACATAATGCATGCATGCAGCTTCCAATACGTACATAGGCAACATTCACCATTTTTTCGCCTTTTATCCACCTCCTATACGCATAAACACGAGACAAACACGCATAATATCGGTAATATAAAAACAACAATTACGTGCTTATCAGGAGGCGTTTCGACTTTCAATCACAATTTGGTGCTATATTTAAATTCAGGTCATTCATTAAGATTTTTCAAAAAAAATATTGATTTCCGACCATATATTTTATTTTTTATTTAGTACATTATACATACAGTAGAGTTTAGTACATCTCGAAAAGTGGTTCTCTTATCATAAGAAATGGTTCTTGAAGTCATTATTACTTCATGTGGAATCGTCTTAATTCACAACTGTCAACCACTTCCATTTAATTTGCACTTTGAATAATTTAAATGCAATTAGATGCATAACTATATTCTTATCTATAATGAACTCTCAGTAATTCACCTAAATTAGACAGCTTGTTTCTTGATAAAGTTGATGCTTAAATATTCCTAGTACCGTCAAGTATTTAATTAGACAATTACTTTTGAACGTTATAGTATTATCATTGTCCACAATTTTTTCAAAAATATATATTTTTTATGGAGAAATTGTCATATATGTATTATTAATTTAAATCGACCCTAACGGGAATCGAACACTAGATCAACTCTAGATCAACCACTTACGCAGAAGTGGGAATACCAACTACACTACATGTTGCCGGTAAATGCTCATAAATAAACAAATAACTGTATTAAATGAATGTACAGAATTTTCACCCCTCGCAAAATTACTTCCATTTAAAATTGTTAGAGCTAAAGAATTATAGCCAAAAAAAAAAAAGTTACACTTATGCTATATATCTCTAAATTAAAATTACAAACATAACATTTAAGTATTGTTTCATAATGCACGAGAATGGATGGATCCAAGATTTCGATAGACAGTGAATTTATAAATTTAAAAGAGAATTTGCAAACGTAAAAATATATGAAGACGATAATTGAGAATCTAGACAACCTCAAAGACCGAATCGGACAAAAAGGATGCATATATTCCCAATTCGAACCCGTCAAACAATCGAACTTAAAATATGCCATGATCTCAATCCGAACTGTAGTCTGCATATGAGAGTACGTACCTTGGATTGGTTGGAGACGCCATAAACAAAAGTGGATCGATGATCTGTTTAATACACACGATGAATTTGCAAAAATTTCAATGAAAGCTCCACATAGAATTTTAATGAACAAATTTTAATTCTCGCAAGTGCACGAATCAGTAAACTATTCAATCTAGCAACTCTCGAGATCGATCTCAGAAAAACTCAGCATATGTCACAGTCCGATTTTCGGAAAAGGGGCGTGTGACCAAGTGTAGCACAATATGAGTAAAAAAATCAAGAATTCATAAACAAATTTTAAATGAAATTATAAAGTTGTACGAGAGATATTAAATTATAATATTTTATTAATTCAAGGATAGTTCAAAATGTGATAAGTGTCCGATCACATAAAAAACAAACTGATAATAAAGATGGGTCTAGAGTCGCGATAAACAAAAGGGGGCTACAATCCTCGAATTTGGGCAAAAACCGTTAAGCACAGCGGAACTTAATTTATTTGACAGCAACCCTCGCCTCGGCTCCGTCCGTCAGTAGCAGCCGCTCAACCTGAAAAAAAGTTTTTGAAAAGATTTGGGCTGAGTACTAGTGTACTCAGTGGGCGAGCATTTAATAAAATCTGCAGTTATCCAGACCATGAAAGTATGACTTAGGAGGTTTTAAAACGAAAAGAACTCCTAAGTATACGAAAGCATTTTTCCTTTTTTTTTTTTTTTTTGCGCGCGCTTGCAGCGTTCTTTCAGTTACTCTTGCGATCCCGGAACACATCCTCGTCGGATCCAATTTCATTGCGATCCCGGAATGTATCCACGTCGGATCCAATTCCATCTAGGGTCTCGAGCCGTTACTCAGAGTACCCTTTTCAATTTTGGATATCGGGTCTTTCCCCAGATAATCCCTTATAAAAGTTAGTGCACAGTGGAGATCAACCCACTGCACAACTAACGACACAATTCCAGTCTGACGTGTTAGGTCTATTCAAGAATCTCGATAGACCATACAAGAGCATTAAACTTAATCGAACGCGCATAAAATATTTCAATGGATAACAACATTTCATATAACTTAAGAGCTTATTAACTCAAAGATAAGTTTAGAGGAAAGTATAACCCACCTCGTGGCGCGTTATTATTATCCGCAGCTTTTTCCGAGGTTACCGTCCTTCCTCAGAGGTTCCTACAATAGAGACCTAATTTCTGTTAGGGTTAAATCCCAAAGTCCTAGAATTTCATCGAATTCTAGACCATAAAGTTCGTCTCTAGCAAATTTGGATTTTTGGTTACGAAGGGCGAATTTTATTTCGCTATTTTCTCGAAATTGATAAAATTTATCTTCAATAATCTTGCCCGGATATATCTCGTTCACATATATAGCATCCTCTCTTCATTCGGTAAATAAATTTTAGCTTTGGTATATTAAGAGGATATTTGAGAATAAAAGTAAGTATATTTGGAAGTGATTTTCGCAGCAACTTCCAGTTTTATTTCCGAACCATCTGACCGTCGACAAAAACTCACGTTTAGATTCTACCCCAGGAGAGGTACAAGACCGTAGAAATAAGTTTTCTGATCGGACGTTGTTTCGACATCGAAAATAGTCTCCGAACTTGAGTCGGTGAATTTGGGCAGTTCTGCCAGCGGTACTTTGTAGGCTCGTATCTTTTTCGTTCGAACTTCATTTTATGCGTCGAGCATGGTTTTGGAAAGTCAACAAACTCAGCTTTCCATCGGTATAAGGTTCAGTGAGTTTCGAGAAGGAATGAAGCTTCTAGGCTATTTTAAAGTTGGGGTTCAGCACATCCCGGGAAGGATGGGCGTTTCAGCGGTGCATTTTCGTCGATCCGTAACTTCTTGATACGATCTCCAA
Source organism: Lavandula angustifolia (assembly GCA_028984105.1). Taxonomy (NCBI): domain Eukaryota; kingdom Viridiplantae; phylum Streptophyta; class Magnoliopsida; order Lamiales; family Lamiaceae; genus Lavandula; species Lavandula angustifolia. The sequence continues at coordinate 31,314,614 of CM054808.1, forward strand.
ACGGCGAACGGAAAGGTTCTGGAGATTCCTTGAATGACAAGGTTTGATACGGTATGGGGCTTGGGGTTACCATATTTGAGGGCTATTCACAAACGATCTCTCAAAACGGGTGGAGCTAGACCCTTATTTCAACACTTAGAATTTTTCTGGGTGAGGCATTTAAACAAACAGTTTCTGAGCTATATTCGGTCGGGACTCCGTTTCACGATCGAAAATATGTTTTGGAATCCTTGTTTATTAAGGTTTTTGTTGGTGTAAGTTTTATGGAGTTATTAGTTCGATCAGGGTGTAAAAATCGGGTCAGAAGCTTGCTGTTCTGCGCTTCTCGCCAACTCGGCAGTTTTGAGCTGGTGTTTTTGACGGGTTATAACTTTTTGGTCCGAGCTCCAAATATCGAGAGACAAGTGGCGTTGGAAAGCCTGTAGATGTGGCTTTCCAACAATATAGGTTTCGAAGGGGTTTCGGCAATACACTGTGTGTTGGAAACGCTCGAAAAAAGCTGCTCCGCAGTCTGAAAATGTTAGGCAGTTCGGCGGTACATGTTCGATGTTGAATAACTTCGTGATTCGGACTCCGTTTCGCGAACTGAGAGGTGCGTTAGGAAGCCTGTAATCATGGCTCTTCGGCGGTATGGACGTACGGGCATAGGAGTCAGTCCACAAGGTATGGGGTGGTCGGGAGTATCGCTGCCCTGCAGCGCGTAGGGCAGGACAACTTCGGTTAGGCATTTTCGGCGCTACATAACTTCCCGGTTTGGGACCCGATTAACGTCCCGTTTGGTGCGTTAGAAAGCCGAAAGTAAGGACTTTCTAAGAGTGTCCAGAAAGGTGCATTCTTACATCGAGGGGATGCGGTAAAAGGGGGCTAAAGCTCGTTGGTTAACAGCAGTGGTAACGATTTGGATAGGGACTTCAAGTTCGTTTTGGCAACATCCAAAATGGGTTGTATGAGCATATAAAATGTGATTCTTCTACTCTTAGCTATTTCTAAGCTCTAATATTAGCTATGGTTCTAAGGTAGTGTTTGGAACAACTTATTTAAGCAGCTTTTAACTGCTTGTGCTTAAAGCTGTTTAAAGTTTCTATTAAGCAAAAACTGCCACCGCTTCTAAAAGCACCCCAATACCTGCTTATGGCTTCTGCTTATTTCAGTTTATTTTAAGCCCAAAAAAAGAGAAGCAAGATAACCAAACACTTAAAAAAGTGCTTATGCGATAAAAAAGCCCATAAGCAGCTTTTTTAAGTTGTTCCAAACACTACCTAAAACTCGAAGGATATCAATAAAAACGTGGTTGAAGCATTTTATCGAACACATGGTGTGCATTAGCCGAATAGGTGTAAGCTTCAAAGTTCAATATTCAGTTTTGCCATTTTCATCAGTTATGCGATGTACACAGTAGGGAGATCAAATATTAAGCTAATATTACACGGATTCGGCCCCCAATATCGGACGAGAAAACAAGAAAAACAACACCACATGAACAAGACATATTTGAGGTTAAAAAGAAACAAAAACTGCATTTACACCAAATACTAATCTACGTAGCAGTGATTACGAAAGAGCTAACAAATAATCTAAGAAGGAACTGTGGTGAGAACATTACCCTACACTTCTTCTTCCTCGTTCCGGCCGCGAGTTGGCTACGGAATCTCAACCGCGGTTTCTCCCTTCTCTTCGGACGGGGTAGTGCTTAGAGTTGCAGGTGCATAGTTTGTGAACGAAGGATCGACAGGAACAAATTTGGGGTGAGGATGGCTAGTTTTATAGGCATGAACGATTCCATCTTCACAAGGAGTCCAGCGCCCCTTCCTCTCCTACAATGCGTGAACTGCCTCTTCTTCCTCTTCGTTCTTGCTCGCCAATGAGTAGGTGGGCAGAGTCATAATTTCTCCTTGGCGTGTTGGCAGAGGGATTTTTGGGCGGTGGTAAGATTTGGCGAGATCACTCGGCGTGGGAGAGGAAGATGCGGATGATGTGGTGTGGAGAAACGGGAAGATACGGAGGGAGAAGTAGATCTTATCCTACCTATTCCTAATCATACCATATTATTAAAATATGATAGATATATATATATATATACTCCCCCGTCCCATTATTTATGTCCCACTTGCTTTTTTTGGTTGTTTCATTATTTATGTCTCATACCAAATAAGGAAATAAATGAGTGGACCACAATCAATCTAAGCAAGTGGACCCTACCCCTTTATATTTTTACACCACAACTTTACACCTTTACCTCCACTATCTTAATTACCGTGCACAGTCCCAATGGGACATAAATAATGGGACTGAGGGAGTATATATCATGTATTTACTAGTAATTAATTCCCGTATCAAAATCGACTCAATTATACGTATTAAAAAAAATCACGAGGTACACATGTATACGTATATATATGTATATATAATAATATGTGTGCCAATATAAAACTCGAAATTATTTGGAATGTCGCGAAATGTTCATAATGCTCCGAAATTACCCGCGAACGCGACGATAATTAAATCTAACGAAAATAGATTTATTCGGAATTAATTCCCTATCGTTACCGATTTTATTTATTAAAATTTCTTGGGTATTACAGCAGAGTTCTAATTACTCTAATTATTTCACTATCTATTTGGTCCTAAACTGAGTTTGGTTTATTTAAAATTACTAAATTAAAATAGCAAGAAAGTAAAAGAAAGAAAAGAAGACAAAACGAAGTGGGTTAACGAGTTTGGTTTCAAAATTGATGAAAAGTGCGCAGGCTTAATAATAACTTTGCCTAAAATGATTAATTCGTCTCCATTCTTTAGCTAGCATTTATGAGTATCTTTTGTTGGTTCATCCACTAAGGATCTAGGGATTCCGTATGATAGCGGAAGATCTCTAACTTATAATCCTAAGTGTAAATCAATTGATCATATCATGAACCTAAGGATCTATCTAAATATCCAAAAGAATGGTGACAATCTAGACTCTTAATTGCAGGGATAAATAAATAACCAGTTATGATCCGCCGTATTACCTATTCCCTATATTCTCTACAGTTATCTAAGATGATGACCAATCATATTAAAGAATCATAGAGAAATCAAAAGAAGACTCAACAATTAAGAAACAAAATAATTCATTCATTCCAAAATAATTAATTCATCAAAAACATAGATCCTGCTAAACCACCACATAAGGGGATTTAGTTACTCATATCCGTAGGAAAATAATCACAAAAAATGCAAAAACAATCCATGTAATTCAAGTATTAAAAACCCTAATTAAAACTTGGAAGTAATTATACAACCTAAAATCTAGCGGATCGATCCTCACACTTGATTCTCCAGTTGTGGTCTTCAATCTTCGTCTAGAATCTTAAATGAAGGGATGCCTTGGATGTTTTTCTCTGCTCTTGGGGTGGAAAATGTAGAAAATATGGTGTGTTTGTTGGGATTTTGTATACTGGAAGCACTTTTTATGCTTGTATACAATGTGTTTTTGTCTTTACCACTGTTTTATTCTCCTATTTGATAAATATGCATATTTGCACATGTTATCCTTTATCTTGTATAAAAGTTAGATTTGTGTGGTATGTCGGGTATCACAGAAGACAACATAAATTGGTTGAACTGACAAGATATAAACAGTTATCACAGCTGAGACAACTTAAGGATAAGTTGTCGGTTTAAGCTGCAGTTTAGATAAGAAGTGGCTTGTCTTATCTGCTTGTCTTTACTGATACACTTAAGGTGGTGTATTGACGGATCACAATGAGATGTGTTTTCCTAACTGACCTTAGTGGAAAACTAAGATCTCGGTGACTTTGTTGGTCTTAAGCTTGGTAAGACTTCAGCTGAGTGCATTTGACTATCTATCACTTTGACCTACTATGGTGAACGTCATCGCGATCGGATCTACGTATCTTGGGTGTTAGTAGTTATTTGTGGCTCAGGCTGGTTGTTTGTATCTTGCATCCGTATCATAGTAAAATGGGTTGATAATATCCCCTGAGGAACTCGAAAGGATTAGCACGCTAAACCCGGCCGGTTGATTAAGTTCAGGTGTGTTAATAAGGTCGAGTGGTACTACTCAGGAATATAAGATGTTAATTAATTTAAGCTGTCAGTGAGCTTAATTAATTAACGGATATTTTTATCTTAAATACGGAGATCGATTAAGTCTAAAATACAAGCCTTTGCTCAAATTGGGATAAAGGGGTAAGTCAGCACGGATTCTCTAGTGGAATGAATCTGTGTTAATTAATTAATTTTGCTCTGGGCTGAGCATGGATAATTAATTAATTGGAGGCCCAACTTATTTCTTGTATTGGATCCCTGATCTGGCCCAATTAGTTGCCTAGTAATTTATTGTCTATCAGAATTCATTATTAATTGATTAATGTATTTTTACATTATTTAATAATGTTATTTATTTGGAATTAATTGGATGGGTCAATTAATTGATAAATATTAGTAGCCCAGTAAATTAATTAATTATATTATGGGCTGGTTATGTGGAAGCCCATTAGAAATATAATTAAATTAATGGGTTACAAATATATTAATATTATATTAGTTTTTGAAGCCTATATATATATCAGTATTTTGTTCAGAAACAGATTACACGCACACCCACATAATCACACACTCATATCGTGTTTGAGAGAGAGATAAAATTTATTTTCTTCAGTTCTCTGACCACCCAGAGGGAGAAAAAGGTCGGGACACAGATCAGAAGATCTAACACAGGAGGAACAATCAGAGCCGCGACAACATACGAAGGAGGAAGGTATATTCCTAACCCTAATTATTCCTTCAATTGGTATCAGAGTCTGGTTTAGGCTCTGATTGTTGCTGTTAGATGTATGATTAGGGTTTATTTCCGTCGTTATCGGGTTAATTTCGTGTTTAGGGCGGCCTGCGAGCCACTGTTTTGACCCCGTTGTACTGTTTTTCTCGTGAGAAAATCCACGAGTAGTTGATAGGACCAATGTGTTATGTGATTGTACTGTATTTGTACTGTAATTGGTCCGAGATGCACGAAAATCAAGGCGTGACGGCGCAGAAAGACGGAAAAGGCGAAACCCTAGTTTCTGGCAGAACACGACCGCCGACTTTCCACGGCACGTGGGAGCGCGTGATTCAGTATTTTTCCGATCCGTTCGGATAGTTTTGTTCATATTCTCGTTAGCTTCGTCTGGATAGGTCATACGACCCATTCCGATTTCTGGTTTGTCCGGAATAGCATCGGAAAGGAGAAGTGGTCGTGCTGTCCAGAAAAGCCCCAAATTGGGCGAAACCCCTAGTTTTTCTAGGGTTCCGCCGCATTTTGCGGCGGCGATTCCCGGCGGGTCCGGCGTCCGATCGATGATCGGCTTCAACCTATGGATTCCTCGTCTTACGAGCTTCGCGTCAATAGGTCGTAAGGATCATCTGATCCCGGATGCGATCGGAATTGACGTCTGAAGTATGCTGCTCGTTATGAATTTCGTTACGGCGAATCGTTTGAAATTCGAGAAATTGAGGAACTAATCTCGGCCGGAATCAGTTACACGGTGGTCGTGAGTGTTCCACTTACGTTTACCCTCCTTCAATTTATCGAATCGCGGATCGGAGAGGACGAATTTCGGGCGGCAAATCGGCGGCGACGGGCAGCGCGTTTTTACCGCGTTTGCAGGGCCGGCGCCGGCCGTTCTTTGCGGAAAACGTCTGGGAGACGTCGGCTATGATGAAAGGAAGGCCGGAGGGGGACTGGGAACGCGGCGGCGACGAGCACGAGCCGCGGTGGCGCGGCTGCGACTGCCCGTCGCGCGCGCAGCCCTGGGCAGCGGCGCCGCCGTTTTCGGTCGCTCCAGGCGGCGCGGCACCGCCTGGTTTGTGTCGTCGGTCCTCCAGCAGTGTCAGGAAGGCGGCGGCGGAATGAAGGCGGCGGCAGTTTTTTGTTTTGCTAAGGAAGATGATGACGTGGCGCTGACGTAGTGACCAAGCGTCCACGTGTCTGCCACGTGGCAGACTCCTGATGACGTGGCACGACAGTTCGATGCAGTTTTCGATACAGTTTCGATACAGCTCCAGATTCGATCCAAATTCGAAGATTTTTCAAGATATCGAAGATCTGTATTTTGTTCGGGCTTTGTAATAGATAGATTTAATTTTTATCTGTGTTTTTAAGCCCGATAACGACGTTTTAAAATTCCTATTTGCGCATTTATTTTTTATTATGCTTTAGCATGCGATTATGTGATTAATTGCGCTTAGAAAAGCATGTAAATATGATTTATGTCGTTATTAAAGCATATTTTAATTTTCGCGAGCACGTTTTATTATGTGCGTTTAGAAATTGCATGCTTTAGGAATTATGTGGATATGCACGATTCAAAACAAACCTTTTGAATAAAAAGACTAAGTAATTTTAAATTAAATGTTTAATTAGATTCCATTAATTTGGATATTAAACACTTAATCGGACCTCCATTAATTGGACTCTACACGAAAGTAGTAAGATTATGTGAGTAAACGTCCACCTGCGTGGCTTGCTTGCATTTTTGAGCTACCAGTTTTGTGAGATGAGTTTTCCAAAACAATATTTGATTATTATTGAGTAGTGGGAGCGAAGCCGTAATCGTCCACCTGCGTGGCTTGCGTGCCTCGTAAACACGAGTACTCTAGAAGATAATAATTAAATAGGATGGCTAATTAGATCAAATTGAATGCGGCATGGTTCGAGTAAGTATGTCAATTTCGAGAATTTGATTCTATTTTGGTCAAGTTAATGGTCAATGCTTAGATGTCACCGCAGGTACAATTCACTTCCCTCGAAGTCCCTTCCCGCGTTTTAATAGTGACATGGTCCAGAATATCGAACTATTAATTCCATTCGTCTTAAGAACCTAGACGTGGATTGGAATTAAATAGCTAGGTAAATAGCTTGGTTTAGGGTTACGCTAGTAAACGTCCACCTGCGTGGCTTGCTAGTGGAATTCCTAGAGCGGTTCGAGGTTTTTAATATATCATTGTTTTTACAAAAGGTTACAATGATTATTAATTACGAATTATGTGCAAATAAAAATTTCATACATGTTTTTAAAAATTTCAGATATGTCTGTTCGAATATTATATTTTTCGAGTTCCGAAACAGTCTCACAACCAAACCTTAATGGGTTTAACAATTTTTAATAATTTCATAGAGTGGAAGAGATATCTTACCTCTCCCAATAAAAGCTCTGCAAAGGTCCTATATGAACTTCTATTTTAGAACCACTATATCTAAGAACGAGTTTACTATGAGTATGTTACTCAAATCTTTGGTAGCGGTCAAAGAAGTTATGGGAAAGGGCAAGAGTGCTCAAGTCTTGAATATCCCTAGTAGTTCAAGGAATCCTCCGAAAGGCGAAAACCAGAAAAAGAGCAGAAAGGGTGGACATTTCAAGAAGAGCAGTGGGAATAAGAAGACGGTCCTTATCGGCGGCATGGGATATGCCAAAGAAGAAAGGAAGGTTCTTCAATTATGGTAAGAAAGGACACTGGAAGAGTTATAATCCAGATGTCAAGGCAAAACAGAAAGAGACGCGAGTCGCTCTTGTAACTGAAACTGTTCTGGTTTCCTCTTCTACCCATGAATGGGTAGTGAATTCAGAGGCAACTGATCATGTTTGTTACACCTTGCAAGGTTTCTTGCAGAAAAGGTAATTGAGCAATTGCGAGGTTGTAGTCTCAATGGGCAATGGATCGAAAGTTCCTGCAATTGCCATTGGAGATTTAGATCTATCTTTTGATAGTTCTGTTTTAGTACTTAAAGATGTTTAATATGTGTCTGAGTTTAGGCGAAACATTATTTCTGTTTCAAAACTCTGCACCATGGATGGTTATAAATCAAGTTTTGTTAGTGAAGTTTCTATCATGAAATACGATGATTTTATCTGTGGTGGACCATTAAACGGATCTTTATATACTTTTACTTGTAAACCGCGTAGTTCTGTTAATATTGCTTCCTCATCATCAAATCCTAAGAAGAGGAAAGAGTCTTCTAAGGTAAACCAAACTTATCTGTGGCACTTAAGACTAGGTCACATCAATCTTAACAGGACTCAGAGGTTGGTGGAATATGAATCATTGGAGTCTCTCCAAGATTGAACCATTTCCAACTTGCGAAACCTGTTTGGAAGGAAAGATGATGACTAGGCCTTTCAAGGCAAAGGGTTATAGAGCCATAGAAGTATTAAGTTTGATACATTCTGACTTGTGTGGGTCTATGTCTACACAAGCTCGTGGAGGGTATGAGTACTTCGTTACATTTATTGACGATTACTCGAGGTATGGATATGTTTACCTTCTTCGCCACAAGTTGGATTGCTTTGAAACCTTTAAGGAATTCAAGGCAGAAGTGGAGAAGAAGCTAGGTAAAGAAATCAAATCACTACGATCTGATCGTGGTAGGGAATACCTATCCAACGAGTTCAAGGGCTACTTGACAGAATGTGGGATTACATCCCGGTACCGACAAAGACCGGGCACGCCTCAGCAGAATGGTGTGTCAGAGAGAAGGAACCGAAGTCTCTTAGAGATGGTTCGGTCGATGATGAGTTATGCAACTTTGCCAGTTTCCTTTTATTAGGGATATGCCCTAGAGATTGCAGCATACTTGTTGAATCGTGTGTTTTCCAAGTCGGTACAAAAGATCCCTTTCGAGTTGTGGAGCGAGCACAAACCCAGTATGCACCACTTAAGGATTTGGGGTTATCTTGCTTATGTGCTAAATAGGCAGGCCGACAAATTGGAATCACGTTCAGAAGTGATGTTGTTCATAGGATATCCGAAGGAAACGAAGGGTGGTTATTTTTATGATCCTAAAGAACAGAAGATCGTGGTTAGCACCAACGCTCGGTTCTTAGAGGAGGATTATATTAGTATCACAAATCTCGAGTCGAGATCATCCTTGAGGAATTACAAGGTGATCGAGATCTACTCACAGAGCCAATTGTGCAAGATAGAGCTCCACGAGCAACTGCACAATCTATTAACACAACTCCTGACACTGTTCGACGTAGTGGGAGGGTGATATTTACACCTGATCGGTATATATTCACTGGGGAGACTTCTGACCATCTCCCGGCAGATGAACAAGACACCGTGGATCCCTGGACTTACAACGAAGCAGTGGGAGATGTAGATGCAGATTCTTGGAGAATCGCCATGGACTCAGAATTTAAGTCCATAATTGATATGGATATATACGAGATCACTGAACTACCTGAGGGCTGCAAGGCCATTGGTAGTAAGTGGGTATACAAAAGAAAGAGAGGTTTGAATGGAGAGATCATGACATTTAAGGCCAGGCTAGTGGCAAAGGGTTTTACCCAGAAAGAAGGTATCGATTATGAAGAGACCTTCTCGCCTGTAGCAATGATCAAGTCCATTCGGATTCTCCTTGCCATAGCAGTTCACATGAAACTAGAGATCTGGCAAATGTATGTCAAAACCGCATTCCTAAACGGTCACCTTGAAAAAGGTAGGGACATCTACATGAAACATCCAGATGGTTATGTGAAGGAGGGCGAAGAGCATCTAGTTTGGAAGCTTAAGAAGTCTATTCATGGACTTAAGCAAGCTTTCCGGTTATGGCACCAGCATTTTTGACGAGGTAGTCAAATCCTATGGATTTGTATCCTGTCCTAACGAGGTGTGCGTGTACCGCATTTGTGTTAACGGATCAGTGGTGTTTCTTGCATTTTACGTAGATGACATCCTTCTCATTGGCAACAATGTTGAAGTGTTATCAGACGTAAAGACGTGGTTATCCGAGCAATTTCAAATGAAGGACTTAGGTGAAGCTGGTTACATCCTTGAGATCAAGGTTATCCGAGATCGCAGAAAAGGATGTTAAGCTTGTCACAAGTGTCCTACATTGACACTGTTATTGCTCGTTTTAGCATGCAAAAAGCCAAGAGAGGTTCAGTACCTTTCAGACATGGCATTTTTCTATCCAAGAATCAGTGCCCTAAAATGCCTGAAGAGATAGAAAGTATGAGGCTAGTACCATATGATTCCGCTGTCGGTAGCCTCATGTATGCGATGCTTTATACGAGAGCAGATATCTCATATGCTGTAGGCATGGTCTCAAGATATCAGTCTAACCCTGGAAAGGAACACTGGATTGCGGTCAAGCATATTCTCAAGTACCTTAAACGGACTAGAGATTACAGGCTTGTTTACCAGACAGACAGTCTAGTGTCTTTGGGTTATACAAAATCGGATTTCTAGGCTGACAGAGACGAGAAGAAGTCTACCTCGGGTTATGTGTTTACCTTGGGAGGCGGAGCCATTTCATGGAGGAGTGCTAAGCAGAAATGCATTGCGGACTCAACCATGGAAGCAGAGTATGTGGCTGCTTCAGAAGCTTCGAAAGAGGCAGTTTGGCTCAAGAATTTCCTCCTGGATTGTTCAGAATTTGCCTAAGGCGATCACGATTTATTGTGATAATGCGGGTGCAGTGACAAATTCTAAGGAACCTAGATCTCACAAGGCGTTTAAACACATAGACAGGAAGTACCACATTATACGAGTATTCATAAATCGAGGTGACGTGGTGATTGACAAAATAGGAACTGAAGTCAACCTAGCTAATCCTTTCACGAAGAGCTTACCACTCCCGGCTTACGAGAAGCATGTTCGTGGCTTAGGAGTGGTAGAGATGCCCCCCACTTAGGACTACAGAAACTTTTGTATAAGTGGGAGAAGATGCGGTGATAGATAGGATAGATAGCTAAGATATAGCTGGGTACTAGTTCGTACCTAGATAGCTGAGATATAGCTGAGTACTAGTTTGTACCTAGAACTGATACATTGTATACTAAAAGTTTGCTTTAGTATAAGTGGGAGAATTGTTGGGATTTTGTATACTGGAAGCACTTTTTATGCTTGTATACAATGTGTTTTTGTCCTTACCACTGTTTTATTCTCCTATCTGATAAATATGTATATTTGCACATGTTATCCTTTATCTTGTATAAAAGTTAGATTTGTGTGGTGTGTCGGGTATCACAGAAGACAACACAAATTGGTTGAACTGACAAGATATAAACGGTTATCACAATTTGAGACAACTTAAGGATAAGTTGTCGGTTTAAGCTGCAGTTTAGATAAGAAGTGGCTTGTCTTAGCTGCTTGTCTTTACTGGTACACTTAAGGTGGTGTATTGACGGTTCACAGTGAGATGTGTTTTCCTAACTGACCTCAGTGGAAAACTAAGATCTCGGTGACTTTGTTGGTCTTAAGCTTGGTAAGACTTCAGCTGAGTGCATTTGGCTATCTATCACTTTGACCTTCTATGGTGAACGTCATCGCGACCGGATCTACGTATCTTGGGTGTTAGTAGTTATTTGTGGCTCAGGCTGGTTGTTTGTATCTTGCATCCATATCCTAATAAAATGGGTTGATAATATCCCATGAGGAACTCGAAAGGATTAGCACGCTAAACCCGACCGGTTGATTAAGTTCAGGTGTGTTAATAAGGTCGAGTGGTACTACTCAGGAATATAAGATGTTAATTAATTTAAGCTGTCAGTGAGCTTAATTAATTAACGGATATTTTTATCTTAAATACGGAGATCAATTAAGTCTAAAATACAAGTCTTTGCTCAAATTGGAATAAAGGGGTAAGTCAGCACGGATTCTCTAGTGGAATGAATCTGTGTTAATTAATTAATTTTGCTCTGGGCTGAGCATGGATAATTAATTAATTGGAGGCCCAACTTTATTTCTTGTATTGGATCTCTGATCTGGCCCAGTTAGTTGCCTAGTAATTTATTGTCTCTCAGAATTCATTATTAATGGATTAATGTATTTTTACATTATTTAATAATGTTATTTATTTGGAATTAATTGGCTGGGCCAATTAATTGATAAATATTAGTAGCCCAGTAAATTAATTAATTATATTATGGGCTAGTTATGTGGAAGCCTAATAGAAATATAATTAAATTAATGGGTTACAAATATATTAATATTATATTGGCTTTTGAAATATATATATATATATATATATATATATATATATATATATATATATATATAAGTATTCTGTTCAGAAACAGATTACACGCACACCCACATAATCACACACGTATATCGTGTTTGAGAGAGAGAAATAAAAATTTATTTTCTTCAATTCTCTGACCACCCAGAGGGAGAAAAAGGCCGGGACACAGATCAGAAGATCTAACACATGAGCAACAATCAGAGCCGCGACAACATACGAAGGAGGAATGTATATTCCTAACCCTAATTATTCCTTTAGTGTTGTGCATAGGAATGAAGTATGTAGGGTTTAAATACGTTTTCGGGCCGAGAAAATGTGTCTTGGGCCTTTACGGAGTCGTACCGCGGTCCAGGCATGCAAAAACATCAATTTAGCGGACATAGAGTTTTGGACCGCGGTCCGTTCAATTTTCTGCACCGACCGGTTTTGGGAAAATGTCGTATCTCATTCGTTAACCGTTGGATCGCTACGAAAATTTGCCACAATGTTGCTAACACATAGAAGTACGATGTGGACAATGGAGATCGGATTCTAAGATCGTTACACGCGTCTGCTGTGCGATTTCCCAACTGCCTTGCTTCAAGACCTCCGAAACTCGATTTCTTCAACATCCGACTTCAAATCTTCTTCATTCTTCATCCAAACGACTTCATTTTTGCCCTCAATTCATCAATGGTCATGATTTTCTTCATTTATGTGCCAAATACTTCCAAATTTGCTCAAAACGTACAAGTAACCTACAAAAATAAAAACTATCGAAAATATACGATTTCAAACAAAACAAAAGCTAAAAATAGATGAAAAATAATAGAAATAAGCTTAAAAAGAACACGATGAGATGATATAAAAAACCAACCATCAAATCTGACAAATGATGGCATAAAACTCGAAAATTTCTTACAATCCCCCCTAACATGCCCCTAATGAAAACCTAAAAACTTGATCTATCAATAACACTTGGTGGACTTAATGAAACAAGCCTTAAACATAATTATAACTTGGCCCAATCAACATATCCAATTACCTTAAATCCATCTAACATACTACTACTAAACAAGTCTTCCATCAGTAATATTGACAACTCGTATATTGTGAATCTTATATTTTTCTGGCTTTCAGACATCCTCTTAAAATATTAGTACATCCTTAATATAGTTAAACTATAGACCCACAAACCTTTTTGAACTTCTTAACCCGAACTCTCGCGACTCAACCTATAGTCGCTCCGGTTTATCACTGCCCCTCCCAAAGAAAAAGATTTGATAAAATAACCCCAAAAGAATTCATAAATGTGTTTGATTAGGTAAAAGATATGTTGTTTGTAATAAACTAGAGAACAATCCAAATAATTTAGGATACTAATATTTCTCCACTGCGATGATCAAATTTTAAATTTTAGGAATTATAATGTTCATGAGTTGGTACTGGTACTGGTCTAGCAAAAGCTTGAAGTGTGGTGATTTAATTTGCAAAAACTTAAAAGATGATGATTTAATTTAGGATACTAATATCGATCTCACATGGAGACCTCGACCTCGACACATGGTCTGGCTTCTTGAGTTGGTACTGGTCTAGCAAAAGCTTGGAATGTGGTGATTTAATTTGCAAAAACTTGAAAGATGGTGATTTAATTTGCAAAAACTTGAAAGATGGTGATTTAATTTGCAAATATTATTTATTATCAAAACGACGTCGTTTTAAGATGGCCATGTGGACATCCAAGTCAGCATTCCGATGGCAGGAAAAAATTGGAGGTCGGAACGTGTCTTAAATTGTAAGAAATTGAAACTTCGTGATTTAATTAACCAAGTTTTAAAAAGCGTGTTAAAATTGTAATTTGGATAAATTTGTAATTTTCGCCAAACCCCATAACAAAATTATTGAAGGGTATATACTATAATTTTTTTTTAGAGAATAGGAAATACTACAATTTATGCGGTCCAATGGGTCCATTGTTGAACCAATAGATACAATGATACATTGATAATATTGAAATCAAATCTAAATAAACAAGAGGGACGTGTCCAGCATTAGGGTTTAAGACCGCTACGCAGCGTTTTGTCCGTTTTGTCTGCCCTAAACATCAATTACTAGGGTTTAAGAGCGCTGTCTACGCCCGCTTCGTCTGCTTTGCTGATTTTGTAGAATACCGCAGTCGGTCGAATTGAGCCATAGCAATGGCTTTCTGGGGTATTCTCTCCATCAATTCTTTCTTATTTTCGTGTTCATGCTTTCGTTTGTGATTTATTAAGTATTTGTTCCAACTTTTTTCCCTTCTGCATTTTTTGTTATTAAAAAAACAGGAATTGAGGTTAAACCGGGAAAACCGTACGTTTTTCGGTCCGAAGATGAGAGAGGAAGGCTTCATTTATCTCAGGTTTGTTAATCGAGTATGAAATTAACGTTGCTTTTGCCTAGCCGTTTGCTTGAATTGAACTTCATTTTATTCGTTTTTTATTTTTTGCAGAAATGTGTTTTTATGTTTTTATTGATCAAATCCCGTTTATTCGTATTAGTTGAAACTTCAATGATGCAAGATTATCCGATTTGAAACTGTGATTATGATGTTTGTCTTTTTTAATTGTAGGCGACATTAGGTTCTGGTTCATCCAATAAGAAGAGCATAGTACAGTGTAAAGTAGGTGATAAGAAACCGATTTACCTATGCTCGTTGTTGCCTGAAAGACTCGAGACATGTCAACTGAACCTCGAGTTTGAGGAAGACGAAGAAGTTGCATTCTCAATTTATGGCCATCACAGTGTACATCTGTCTGGATTTTTTTATGGAGATGATGAGGATCAGGATAACCAGGAAGGTTTTTACGGATGGTATCCTTTGACCGTTTATTAAACTCCATCTATATTGATGACATATCATCTATGTTTTAGTCTTTTATTGCTTCAGGAAAAATATCTACTTAATGTTGTATGAGATAAAGTAAGTTGCACCATTTTTATTCTTGCGAGCTATTACATTTTTATGTTTTTGCGGTTGTATTTTTCTGCTTTCTTTGACTTGTCAAGCGATCATGAAATGGGGAGTGACTCTGAAGATGAGGATGATTCTATTGAGTATGATTCTGAAGATGAAGAAGATGAGGATGACTATTCTGAGGATGACCTTGGCATGTATCCCCCTTCACCTGTTCCCAACAGTGGAGGTAATTTCTTAATAGAATAGATAACTCAAGCTAATTATGGTCTACTTGATCTGTCTGTTCATATGTTTTTCTGGTTAGTTAAGACTTATTTTTGTTCATAACTATTTTCAAATCTGCACCTTAGCGACATGATTGTGTTTCTTGAAATTTCATGGAACATTTGACTGAAGACATATCCCTTGCAATTTCTACTTAAGTTTTTGAATCCCTCTTCTAGTTTGATGCATAATACTAACTTAATTTTCTTAACAAATTCCGTATGTTTGCTGATTTTTCTTCTGTTCCCTATTAACCCTTATAGTGAGAATTGAAGAAATAGAGGATGATGAAAAACCTGCCGATGAGAATGTCATGTCTAAACGTTCTAAAAAGAAGAAAACTCAGTCAAACACGTCTAAGAATGAGAACTCAGACAGAGAGATTGTTGCCAAGGCTGGAACTAGCGTTCCCAATTCTGAAAGTGAAGATGAAGATGGCTTTCCAATACCTGCACGCGATAACAAAAATGATATTTCAAAATCTGAAGCAGACTTAGAGGAAGCCAAACATGCGAGCACCGGCCAGAAATCCCAGAACAAGAGTGAAAAGACTGATGCTACACCTGGTAAAAACTTGAAAAGAAAGAGTGGGGCTGTTAGCCAAGATGAAAAGCCTGCAAGGTGGATTGTTTTTCAAGTCTACTTTAGCTGATCCAACGTTCTGCTTTCGGATATCAATTGCTTTACTTATTTGTCCCTTGCTATTCTGGCGCTTAAATTTTCTACATTTTTTTCTATGCCTGCAGGGAAAGTATTCAGCCAAATGGTTCTTCTGTCCAACCTGACACTACTGAAAATGAAGTCAAACAAAAAAAGAACAAGAAGAAAAAGGTTGTGGACAGTTCTCCAGAAAATGTCAAACCAAGTCCTGATGTTATGGCAGAGTCTCCCATAGCTGAAAATGGAAATGATGTGAAGCCATCTTCTCAAAAGTGAGATTCTTCTTGTTAACCTCTTCCTTTCTCACACAAACTCCTAGTTCATTCTTTGAGATATATGTTGTCTAAAGTATGTATTTGATAAAAAATTGCATGTCTTAGACAATTCTTGAATTTGCACAGTACTTCAAAAACATACACAGCCAGGTACCTCTTTACCAATTTCAGTTATTTTTAGATCTAAAATACTGGTTTTTTAATGGACGTAGTTTGTCAATTCTTCTAAACTCCCTGAACTATCATTCTATGAACTGTCGAAGTTGTGTTTTGTTTTTTCTGTGGCAAAAGACTCGTGCTTGTTACTTTAGAAATAATTTTCATTTTTATGTAAAATTTAATCTCTTATGGCCTAATTTTGAGGCTGATGCATTCATGACTTCAGCTTGAATCTTGATGGTATCTCTGAAATAAATTGTTTCAGGAAGAAAGAAAAGAAAAAGAAGAAACAGGATAAATTGCAAGAAAATGCATCTACAGATAAAAATGGATCTGTCGTGGAGAAGCAAGAGAAACAAGAACCTAAATCTTTACAAGTGAGGTCTTTCCCGAATGGTCTGGTAATAGAGGAGGTGGTAATGGGCAAACCTAATGGAAGAAAAGCTGCTCCAGGGAAAAAGGTGAAACTGATCCCTGTTCTTTTTCTGTTGAAGCAACTCTTCGTCTGAAATAATATATGTGTTGTTGCTGACTTGCATCTGAGTAAATTGGGTAAGTAAAAAGTTCTACGTTGCACGATTTCTAATATGTTTTATTTATGCAGGTTAGTGTCAATTACATTGGCAAATTGAAGAAGAATGATAAAATCTTTGACTCAAATATTGGAAGAGCACCCTTTAAGTTTCGTCTAGGTAAAATATCTCTTATGCAAACTTGTAATGCTTATTTAATATTTACCTTTATCCTTGATAATTATGTTCTTCGTGGTGCAGGTATTGGACAAGTTATAAAGGGATGGGATGTTGGTGTTAATGGTAATTTTTACCATTTTAAATGGATGCAAACTTTTTAGAAGCTCTTTTCCCATTTCAATAATGTTCTAAAGTTAATCTAATTTTATTTGAATGAGCAGGCATGCGCATAGGCGACAAAAGAAGACTTACAATTCCTCCAGCTATGGGGTATGATATATTTTTGTCTCTCTATTCCTTATTTGTGGAATGGTAGGTTTTGATGACTGTGTTGTGCAGATTAAATTTCTACCACTTAACATAGACGAACACGATATAAATTGGTGGCCCTTAATAGCAATTGTGAACATAAGTTCCCATCAAATTTTTTACTTGTAAGTGAATTCAAGTTTTTGATCCATAGAGCTGAAAGTAGCTCAAGTGAGTGGGTCTAGAGGAAACATATCGTGTACAGTTTTGGATTAGCTGCTCCGATGATGATGTTTGTCGTTGTCGTTGTTTGAACAACAGATCTCTAATCACAATCTGGTCTCTTGCTGTGCAGTTATGGGGCCAAAGGAAGTCCTCCAGAAATACCTCCCAACTCATGGCTCGTCTTCGATGTGGAGTTGAAGGATGTAAACTAAGTGTGATTACCTTATGACAAGTCTTTTTTTCTCTACTGTTTTAATGTGTGGACCCAAACTCGTGCCAAAGAGTATTTTTGTTGTATCAGTATCGGAGTTTTGAGTTTTGACGTTAATATGTGCGAATGAATGGAGTTTTGTTGCTGATCTTAATTACTTGTACTTAGGCATTACTTTTATTAAAATTAATTCACTCTAATATTAATTGAAAAAATTAATTAAATATTTAAAATTCACATAATTTCATGAATGAGGCGATGGCATACCGTTTAATTACACCATTTTTATGTATGGTGATGATGCAATTGGAACCACACCAACCGAATAATGTGTTGGTTTGTTATGATTTTTGTTTTATTCTATAGTTTCGTTGACCCCAAAAATGTCAACTGGACAATCCATTAATTGGACCAATCATAAATTTCGATGACAGGGTTCACATCAACCAACAAGGAATCAGAGGAACAAAGCTTACAAGTTTACATAGTATTCATCTGGATAGTGATTATGGGTTTTGTTATAAAAAAAATTATTCCTTCCGTTTTATAATTCTTGTTCAAAAAGTTTTCGACACGAAATTTTAAGAAAGTTAGTTATGTATAAAGATGTAGGACCTTTAAATAAAATGTTTGTAATAAATTATTTATAAAACAGGATAAGAATTGTATAACAGTTATAAACAGAAAGTGGAATAAGAATTTTAGAAAAGAGGGGTATAATAATTTTGTGATTTCTTGGACAGTGATAAGGTGAAATATATAATGCGTAAAAAGATGTCAAAATCTGCATCAGAAATTGAGAAGTGGCCATGTGGGTTGTTTAAAGCTTTGGATTAACCTATTGAATAACTATTTTGGTAACCAAAATTTAGTTAGAATGAAACTTCCCCAATAAAATAATTGAAAAGCTTTCACACCACAACTCTCATCCTGAACAGCTGCAGCTTCCTCGACACTTTTTCTTCTTGAAATCAAAGCCTTTATAAAGGCCAAAACCCATTCTCTCTCTTCCACCAACATCACAAACAATCTCTCCTCATCTTCTCTCTCCACTCAAACACTCTTGATCTTTTCTCCTTACAGAAAAACAAGGAAAAATGCTGGTCTCGATGATTGAGTTGATCAGCCTCGCTGCTTCCAATTCCGTAGCTGTATTCTGTTTCTGCAACGTCATCATCATCATCATCCTTCTCCTTGGCAGCTCAACCACAACCTCTCATTCTGAACCAACGATGAAGACTAATAACGCTTTTCCGACCATTGTCAATGATGATAGTCTCAAGAGAAGTGTAGCAGCCGTTGAGGCCAATGGATTGATCGCAACGGGAGACGAAAAGGAATCGTCTGTCAGCATAGACATGGTGGAGACTGAAGAAGTGGAGGATAATGATGATGACGACGATGATGAGTTGAGAAAAAGAGTGGAGGAATTCATCGAGAAAACCAACAGAGGTTGGAGGGCAGAAAAGATGAACATATACACTAGTCTGCATCAATGACATACATATAGCCAAGAATTACTCACTCTTTTGAGGGTCTTGCTAGTTTTTTTACAAATTTAAGATTTTGTACATCATCCCAGTTTCTAGAATTTAACTTCACTGCAATTTCTGCATCAAAGAAATTGCAAGATTTTAGAATTTCATGAAGAAATAAGCCTTGCTTTTGCTAAAAAAGTTGATAGATTTTATATCATAAGAATGCATTGTCAGAAGATGCTTATTCATGGATAAAACAGAATCAATTTGGGATTAGTTTCACATGGACCAGAATAAAGTAGCAGTCACAGAAGGCAAAAAATGGGATTACTTTGATAAGTAACATTTAATATAATCTTCCAATTGTATACCAGTTTTCCAGATCAGCAGAGCAGGTTAGCTAGTCAGCTTCTCTATCCTCAATCTTGTAGTAATAGAAAAAAGAAGCCAGCAAATCCAACTCAAAGAAGAAAGTGGATCAATTGATGAGGCTTCACAGAACTCAAGTCTTGAAACTACAAGTAATGATTGGAGTTGAGTACAACAAAGTTACACACCACAGACAAGAAGGAAATCCTACAATACAACAACCTAGTAATTCTAGTTCCTATGAGAGATACAACAGACAGATCATGCTCTCTCTACTTTAAACTGTAATCCAGTCATCATCACTTGGGTCAGAAAGAAGTGAGTGAGAATAAAAAGGCTAGGATACAAACATAACTAACACAAAATGCAATCAGCATGTTAACTCATGGCTCTGCTCTCTAGAATCTTCTCCTCCCACATTATTCCCAGGGTTGGAACCATGTATGGAGTTTACTGATGCCAAATTGTCTGTGTGGAAGGACAGATTTGGCTTTGGCCCTACATAGGGTGCTTCAGAGATAGGGATGGCTCCGAATGATATTGTTTGCTCGTATTTCGGTTTCTTAGGCTTTTGCTCCGGCTGGTGGTATCCACCAGGAACAAAGCTTCCAATCACAATCTGTTTGTACATAAAAAGCTTCAGAAAACAATGCAGGTTCCCAATTTTTCATTTTTTTCATTCATAGCAGTTCGAGTTTCACATACCTGAACGGGGCCAGCAGCAACGAGCATGCCAGCTAGTCCTCCACCCAATACACGGCCATCAGGGCCAGCCAGTGAGACGCTCATCCCGCCGGATCTGCTCTTTGTCACTCCGTTGTCACTAGGCATGAATGATCCCACCAGGGAGAGGATTTGAAAGCGACCCTGCAGAAAGAGGACAACTATAATTCACAACTGGGAGGGACTCACATTTTATGTATAACAAAAGGGATTTTACAAGGCCATCTATATTGTTTTATTGATCTATATATTTATTTATTTTCTTTTGAGGAAAGGAAAACTACACCAATCAGAAGGCTCTCACCTCATAGGTTAGAGTACCACCAGAAGAGTTTGGTTGACGTAGTGTGACATTTGAGATGGTACCATTTGCAGCCAGAACGCAAATTGCTCTAGATCCTTGTTGAGAAAAGGATATTATCTTCATCATGATATCCTGACACGATAGGAAAGGCAAAAAGGTCGAATCTTACAACTAGGCTGCGAATAAAAAAAAAAAGAACAGGAAAACTTGCAGTCAGTCTAAGCATCCAACAAAACTGAACTAGGGAAGCCCTTACAGGAAAAATGATAAGCTCTATCTAATGCAAAATTGAAGATTCTTGTGTGTTGGCCTGAAAATTCTTTTATTATTCAGTTACTCACATACTCCAAATAATCTGTAATTTTGTTATACATGATTTACATACTGCTGAAAGCATTTGGAGGATATACTCCTTAAAGATCCAATATTTATAGAGCCACAGGTTCAGCAACATTTTTCTACAAAGCAGAACTGTTGAGAAACAAAAACAAGACATTAAAACATTTTGTGTCTGCTCTAAAACACCTTGTCGATGGCCACCATCAAGCTAAATCTTTAATTGAGTTAAAACATAATTTTAGGTTTGACGAAACAATATTATGCTACAAAGACATTTTACCTAAGTTGCTGTGCATACAATATACTCCTTAGAACTTCAACTGATTTCTCAAGCTAAATTTAGCTGTGAGTATACTGTATACCTTTAATTCTTCAGTTTTCCTTCTACATTATTACTATTACTACTAACCAGAACGAAGGATGATATCATTTATTGATCTACATAATCAATTTACCATACGGAACCCTAAGTCACAGAGTTTTAATTTATATGTTTTGACATTTAAAACTAGTACTGCAAACATTAACATGCAATATAACAAGCGTGGAAACAATTAGAAGTACCTCGCCAGAGTTAACAGTAATCATGTGAGGAATAAAACTTCCACCAACAGGGTATGTCGTGGTATTCCCTAAAAAAGACCAAACAACTTAGAGTAAACAGCACATAAAATCGTCTGCGATCAATGTTGTTCATGTAAAGTTGGGTAATTATAAGTTAATTTACACCAAAGATCATTCAGTATATTTATTAATCTCTTCAGTTGGCCAAGAGATAAATATTTCCGGTGATATCAGCAACCAAGTGAAGTCCAAAATTTTTCTCCCTCGACTTTAGGATCTGAAAACTATAGATGGACGCAACGATACAAGTATATCTATTTAGGAATAAAAGGTGCATCCTTCTTCATTGTTCACTCACTTTGCAGTAGTCCCAACTTACAAAATAGACAAGCACTATACTATGTAGAAAAAAGATGTCCTTTGCACTTAGATTTCTTCCCTGCCAGCATTAATCCCATCTGTTCTGAGACAGCATGCAGAGATTACCCGGACCTCAAGTATGAACCACACAAGTTACATCATCTACTCATCATTATCATTTATTATTACATTCCGTTTATGCACCCCAGCAATTATTGAGTAAAAGACAGATCTTTTGTCTTGTCACATCAGATCAAAAAAGGACAACACCAGTAAGCAAGGATGATTCTCAACAATATTCCTATTCCATATTCCTCAGAGAATCAATCAAGCTGCCAACAATCCACATCCTAATGGGGTCCCAACTCAATACTCAGAATCTTTAAATATGCTATTCAACTTTAGCACACAAAAAAAGCAGAAACCACTAGATCTAATTACTCAACACTTACAAACCACAGACAAAGAAAAATAAAGTCAAAGTATAAAACCTACCTGCATTTGCAAAATCCAACTTATTCTTCTTCTTGGAAGAGTCAACGGGCCGGTCGCCGCTCTGCTTCCAAGCCGAATAATCGCCGGTGAGGGGAATCGAGGCGGATATCGGCATAGGCGACAATGCGAAATTAGAAGCATCTCCTGCATACTTCCTCGGCCTCCCCCTCTTCTTCTTCACATCCGCCGTGGGGCCCGCCGTAATCGGTGGCGCTTCCGCAGCGACTGATCCGCCAAAGTTAACGGAATCTTCAACTCTTGGCTCCACCCTGTAGCTATCAGGGGCTTCATCGCCTCTTACTGTCACCCCCGAACCATTTATCCCTTCTTTTTCCCCCATTCATATACTACCAAACAGATTCCTAAAATTCTTAAACCCTTGAAAACGACCCGACCGAAATGCTTAAACCCCTAAATCACTAAATTAATAAAGGTCAAATCTTTTGCAGTTCAAACACTCCTACAAACAGAAAAACCAAACATTTAAACATGAGAATTCTTTCAAGAGTTAGAGACTCAAGGAAATCATACAAATAAAAATATAACTCAGACACTAGCATGAAATCTGCTCAGGAAATCTGTGATTCTATAAATTAAAACTGTGGGTGTTTTAATTTCAGAGATTAACAGAGTAGAACAGAGCTCTAGTCCAAGCTAATTTACTGTGATTTTCCACAGTGGAGGAATGCATAATCTAAGTCATTGCAGATCATCAAGGACATAGTTACAGAGATGAAAGGGAAAAATAAAAATTTTGATGCTAAGAAAAAAAAAATTTGCGCCTGGAAATATTAGGAATTAGGGTTTTTTTGGAGAAAAAAGTAGATGAAGAAAATAAAGTGGGAGAAAATTAAGAAATAAAAAGGAATCAGATTTTAATATTTTGGAAATTAATTAGGTAAGAAGCAATATTTAAATTGCAAAATTCAAATTATTAATTATGGTTGAGAAAATGGTTTCAGGTCCGTCTTGGAAATTTAATAAAAGGCATTTAAAAACTAACCAAGTTAATGAATTTGGAATATAAAATAAGTGGGGGGAAATGATAAATAGTTTATTTTAAATATAAAAATGGTGTTTAATTATTTAAAGCTGTAAAGTTAACGTTGGAGCCATTCCAACTTTTCAACCTCTGACCTGTTCTTTGTCTTTTTAGGTAAATAAAAGTCTACCAATTAATTAGGAAATAACTACCCTTGAATTCAGGGATTATTTACTGTTAATGCCACTGTTTTCCTGTTTTCGATACGCCATAAAATGAAAACAAGTCTTGAACAGTAAATGACTTGTTGTCTTCACAAACTCAGTAAAAAAATTGAAAATATTGAGAGAGAGAGAGAGAGAGTAGGAGAGTAATATGTGTAGAGCATTCAGAGAGAGGAGAGAGTAATATATGTAGAGTATTCAAATTCAAGTGGTGCCAGTTTGCCTTTATTGATTAGAAACCATTTTGGATCAAAAGTAAAGGAACCATCCTTGGATTTGAAACTAGATGTAAAAGGCAGAATGCAAATTAATGGAACTAGTTAGATTCGTCAAATCATTCTCCATCAAAGTATGATTGCTCTAAGGGATAGAGCAATTCAAGATCCTCTAGTCCATTCTAGCTGTTCGTGGACTATGTACACACTAGTAGAATTGAGTTTATCATCACAGTATCAAAGATACAAACGACTACAGAATGGCGGCACCTGCTATACTTGTGGTGGCATCACGTTTACTAGATGTGATCTAGGCACCACGAAACCGGCTCTCCTCTCCTCGAATGAGTATTCGATCTCCTCATCGATTAATTTGGCTGGCACGATGGCCGTCTGTAATGCTGCAGATGCTGCTGTCTTCTGCATTGGAAGAGGGGTCATGGCCATCTGCATTGGAATGGATAGTGATGAGGGTGTTGAGGGTACAGGGGTTGCTGCCATTGCTTGAGGCATTCTGTTCTCTGCTTCGACATACGAAAGCATCTTGGAAGGAGTGCTGAATGGTGTGCTGTTGCTTGTGAGAGTCTTCTTAGTGGGCATCATCTCATTATGTTTACCAGTGTGGTCACTTGATATATTTGTGGCATTATTAGGCTTTGATGAATCCGTGGAAGAGATGGGAGAGAAAGGCTTTCGCGTCATGGGCGACTCTGGTTCTCGACCATTTTGCAAGTTGAGAGAGTGCTGTTTTGCAGGAAGACCAGCCAAGTCAAGACCTCTCCTCCCTTATCAGATCAAGACACAAGAAACTTAGTAAGGTTGGATTATACCTATGCCAAGAAAAGAGCCTAAGGAATGTTTATTCTCACATCTTGATTTTTAATGGCACTTTAAGTAACTACTAAAAGAAATTGCCAGTCAAGTATAGTCTTAATGGATCTCCAAGTAACTACTAAAAGAAATTTCTCTTTTTTACTGAAAAAGCTATGGCTACATAACAAGAGGGGAATATATATATATATAGAAACTGCAAGAAACAATGCAACCATATCAGGAAGTGGAAAAAGTTACCTGAAGAGAGAGTCAGAAATCCATCGTCCCTATGAGAGTCGTGACTTCGTTCACTTTTTTTGGCATTACGAGCATTAGGAGTTGCCTTCCCATGAGGAGGCATGTCAGGCTTAGGAGTCTGTATCATACTTCCACCAAGAGAAAGTCTTCTGTTCGCACCACCACAGGACATTCTGGGGCCTTTCTTCGCACTCTGGTTCTTCATAGGACTTGGTTTTGAACCATAAAGAGCTTCCTGCTCTGTAAGTAACTGACCCTGAAGTTTCTTCTGGTCCTGATTTTAGGACAATTAATATATACAGAGATATAACTGTAGTTAGAGAGTGAGAGAGAAACAATAGATCATAATCATAATTTTACATAGCCAAGATAGGAAAGTTCTATACCCTCTGCCTTTTGCGCTCTAATTCTTTTTCATGCCGCAAAACCATATAGTCTTCAAGCATAGAAAGCAGACGAACCTAGACATAGCAGACAAGAATCAAAACAAATTTGCTTAATCTGAAAACATGAAAAAAAGGAAAGAACTGCAGTTCTAAATTTTGCTATGCTAGTAGCACTTACGCCGTCATAGGTAAAATAGACTCCGTTCTCTTTTTCCCATGCGGTGGTCTTTGAAGCCAATGCATCCACCATTGCTATTCAACCGGACAAAAAAATGTCAGGGCCATGGATATGCAAATAAATTGATGATGCAGCTTAAAATACTCCAAATGAAATTCAAACCATACCAGGAAGTTTGTTGACCAAAGCACGAGCTTTTTCAGCACGTTTCAGAGTAAGATGAGCACCTCTGACTGCACTATACCGATTGTCATCCTACAAAGTAAGGGGAGCGACTTTAAGCACTTTTTCACATTTGGAACCAGAGACGTAACTGACAGAAAATTGTGTAAGTGTCCGACCCTATTATACTCCTCAAGCCAGCTCTCCTCCACGCATGCAGCCATCCACTTCTCAACCTTTTCAAGGATCTCTTCCCTGTTGAGAGCTTCTTCTTTGACTTCAGATATTTGGACCTCAATTCGTTCAAGCACAGAAGCGGCATCAACAGATCCTTTTTAATCCGAAAAAAGCAAAATGAGGATGAAGAATTAAAGTTTAAGAAACAATCGATATCTTCAAGACATATTAGTTACCAGATTCAACAGCATCTATAGCTACAAAAATTGTATTATCTGATTCCGGAATTAAGTGTGTTTTCCTACATATATCTTCAAACTCTCCCTTCTTTTTAAAAACAAGCTCCTTCATTTTGCTTATTTTAAGCTCCTCCAACCGAGAAACTTCAGCCTTTACCTGAAAGATGTTTAACATGATTTTTATAACCAGTTCACATGCTTCGAACTTCAAATTCCAAATTTAAGCAAGATGTAACACAATGTATGAAAGAATATATATGTCAAACAAAAAATTGACTCACATAATTAATGAAATCATCAGAAAGCATTCCAGGCTCTGTTATTTCATCTTCTGAAGCAGCTATATTACAGGTAACTTTCTGAAAAATCTGTTGCTCTTCAATTGGAGTGTCCATCAAGTTCCAAAGCTCCAGTAATGATGATGCAAGATCTTGTATCTGAATGCAAATGGAGCATTTAACAACTTACTTTAACTGAAAGTAAGATAATCCTAAAGAAAAAAACGAAAAATGCTAAAGAAACATGATATACCTGCTGCATTCTCTGTATTTTGACCTCCCGCATTCTTTGTATAGCAGTCCCCAATTGTTCAATGGTACCATTGCTGATGTCTTTTGGACCTTCAGGTTCCCCTAGACCTGGATGAATCTCACTGACAGTTTGCTTAAAATCCAAACCAAGCACTGAGCAGCCTGAGTACAAATAGTTCAGGTGCCCTAGGACCTGCTTCAGACGTTCACACTGCAAGCAATGGACATCCAGAGAGAATTTCATAGAACCATGAGAATGTCATATTGTAGTGGCATATATGAGAAAGTCCAAACGAAGCACTGAGCAGCCTGAGTACATATAGATCAGGTTCTCTAGAATCTGATTTAGATGTCACAATGCAAGCAATCGACATCCTGGGAGAATCTCATAGAACCATGAGAAGATCATAATAATATATGATAGTTTCACAAAGTCTACCTTTTCATTTTGGAGGACCTGCAGTTCACCGTGAAGTTCTTCAAGCTTTCTCAAAGATAAATCAGTACCATTTATTGCCGTGTCTTTCAAAGAATAACCTCCACCATAGATTTCTTTCTTAATTATTTGTATCTCACCATTGACCTCTAAAAATTGGTTTTTCCTATCAGACTTCCTCTTCCTCATCTCCTCTATCTGTGGAAGGATAGCTCTGAGCTCGGCCTTTAAGCTACCAGTGCTTTGATCAGACTACACGAAGATAAGTAATTAACTAAGGTAAAAGTGTTAATTACAAATCTATATTTACAGCTAATCTAGTCAAATTACATTTAACCCACATCAGTATTAAGAGTTTTCAGTATTATAGGTCCTTCATACACAAAAAACGCTGTAATATGCTTTTGGTGCCAATCAAGGACTTCAAGCTCTTAAAGCTCAGCATGCACTGATTAATTAGACTTGTATATATAATAAATCTTGAGTTGGCACATTAAATTAGAATTGAAACAGGACTATTTCCATAGTAACAGAAAACAGAAATATCTGTCGTTACCTGTCTAATGTGTACTGGACGCTCTCCCATTGCAGAGCAGATGACTGCAAGCTCGGCCTCAGCATCAGCAATTGCCTGCCGCAATTGGGCCCTACATTTGTTTGCCTGGTCTACTCTTCTCCTGTAAACCTCTAAACACTCTCGTTCAAGTTCAAGCAACATTCTGTCCTTTTCATTATCAGATTCCCCGACCTCGTCCCATATTATCTGACAGATGTTCCCGACAAAACAAAAAGAAGATGGCACATGAATATGAGTGATATAATATATTCCTATTATGTGGGAAAGAAAATATAAGGGGAAGAAAGAGAGGGAAAAAAAGGCCTTAATGCAAGCATTTGGTACTAAAAGTTTCTCTACCTGCAATTCGTTTAGAAGAGTACCACATGTTGTTTCCATTTGCGTAAGCATCTTGTTTTCACCTTCTGACATTTTAATTGAACTACACCTGCATATAATTGCCAACCAATAAAACACTAGCAACTATGAAATCCTTCTAATTCACGGTAACATTTTGAGAAGTCTGAGGAACTTCCAACGTAACTAACATCACGCAAAAGGAAAGCGATAAATCAAACAGGGATATATATGATTGCTTTGTCTCCAAAAGTGCTCATAGATTCTGATAAACTACAGAATTTCTCCAGTTATCGGATTTCATTTCAATTCAAGTTAATAGCATGTGAGAATCGATCGAGATATTAAATTACTTTCTCATGCCTCCCAATTTTGGCCGTTCATTACGAGCGACAACAAAGATAGCAGAGAATTAACCTAATTAACCCAGAAACGGTGTTCTGAGATGAACAAGCCAGCTCAGTTAATCATAACTGACTACTCTGGAGAAACTCAAATCACTAGCTTCTCCAAAGCAAATTAAAACATTCCATCGCCGTATTTGAATTAATCGAAGAACAGAAAACACAAAGAGCAGAGATCTAACTTAGATCTAAGAGCGTACCTTGAAATATTGACCCAGAAACGATGAGAACTTTTCCTATCGCAAGAATACGGTAGCAGCGGTGAAAATCCTGGGGTTTATTTGGGAATATTGGAGAGGGTTTTCAAAATTCTGGGAGTGAAAAGTAAAGGCTAGAGAGAAGATAGGGAAATTGCGTTTTTGAAAAAACTAGACCGTTTGTAAGAGCGATGGGAAGTAAAGGGCTTTTAAATCAGGCGAGTGAGAGAGCCGAGAGCGAACGGCACAGCGAGATTTGAAATTGAGAGGTTACTGGCTGTCACAGGTGGTAAATGACAGGCGGACTCATCCTGCGCCACGTGTCTGGTACGTTAATTTTGGTCAATTGTATATGAATTTAGCAATTACAGTACGTAACGTGATTTAGGTAAAGAAGTTAAATCTAAACAAAATATACTAATTAAAACAAATAAATCATTAGATTTTTGTAGTATTGAGATTTGACCTATTTACTACACAAGGTCTGCATCTTTAAGAAATTTCCCTCAAGTAGATAAGATTATTTATTTGTTCAATCGATGTTCGATTCAAACAACGTATTTTTGAATTAAAAGATTAAAAGAAAATTGAAAAAAAATCTTCTTTATCTGTTTTATTTATTAATTGTAAAGCTATAAAGCTGTAAAGATGGAGAATAAAATAAATAATAAAAAAATATGATTTTTTAATTCAAAACTACGTAGATTTGAATCAAACACCAAACCTATCATTTAGTTTTGTAAAAAATTGAGATGTGAGATTTTACCGCAAACATGCAAAAGCGAAAATGAATTATAAAAATATATTATGTTTAACAGAAAAATACAATTATCATTTTGATAATAAAAATACATATAATGAATCGAGAATGGGGAAACAAAAAAGCAAACAAACAAATCATTTGAAGCAATTCAAGAAAGATTAATGAAAATTGTTGGGGATGAATCAAAGGCCAGATTTGTAGGTAACGCCTGTGTCGGAAATCCACTTCCCCCCACTGATAAACTTATCAACTGTAAAACTTCTTCACTTGGTTAGCATTAAGATTGAGCTTCAACCCCTTCCACTTAACCCGGTTCTTGGTGCCGGCGCCGGCGCCGGTGTTTTGATACTCGGCGTAGAAGATAGTATCCGGCGCTCCCGTGCCGACCCACGGCAGCCACCCTTTGGGGTCAATGAAACTAGCCATCTTGCTGTGAAAGTAAACGGTGGTGGAGTAGTTCTTCCACGGCCGGCCGAGGAAGGTGTTGACGCCGTAGAGATCCGCCGCCGGCGAGATGGTGCAGTTTTGGATGGATATTCCGGTGTTCATGTTGGGGTCGGTCTTGCCTTGGGCGGTGATGGTGTTCTGCTGCCCCTGCATGGGCTTCTTGGGCAGGATGTTGCAGTTTTGGATAACGACGGCGGAGTTTCCGAAGATGAAGTCTACGGTGCCGTAGATGTCGCATTCGCGGTAGAATTGGCGGTTGGAGTGGGCGTAGAGCGTGTCTTGGTAGGCGTCGAATGTGCAGCGGTAGAAGACGGATTGATCGGCGGTGGACTTTAGGGCCACCGCTTGGTGCTTCGCCGGCCCCGCCGTGTTGCGGAATGCCATGTCTCGTGCTATGAATCCTTGCCCCGCCACGGCTATCAATCATTATCATGTTAATAATCGACAAATTAATAATTTTCTAAAATAATACTTTTCTAAAATAGTCCGGTGGTGAAATGTCCATCTGAGAAAAGACAAATACATTTATACCCAATTCTTATATTTAACTACACTATATACCCAAGAAGACGAAAATACCCCTACTATGGGATGGTCCGATCACGTGAACAGAGGGCCCGATCGAGGTCGGCCGGCCCGTCGGCCGGTCGGACACGCCCGACCAAGGGCCGATCACTACTTGAATAGTGGGCATGATCGGTCATGCCCTATCACAAGACCATGATCGGTCATGCCCTATCACAAGGCCGATCACTATCAGGCCATGATCGGGCATGTCCGATAGGTCGGACACATCGACATGGTCCGATCACGGTCCGATCATGGCCTGACACTTTTAGGTGAGAGAAGTAAAAAAGTGGGGGTATTTTAGTAAATTTGGGTATATAGTGGATAGTTTTTATAAAGTTGGGTAATTTTGTAGTTGTAATAGTTAAATAGGGTATATTAATATATTACTACTTTCTAAAGTCCTAGCTAATTAATGAAAACATAAATCTTGATTATATACCACGTTTAAAAAAATATATGAATAAGCAACTACTAAACTTAACTAATTAAAATTTGAACATTCTTAAATTCGAAAAACACTCGTTAAATCATAATTATTATTTATTGATTAATTAATATTTTTATAAATAATAAAAATGATAGTGCTACTATTATTTTTTTTTTTTTTGATTTGAGGAACCCGCAGCCGCTACCTTCGCTCGGCGCCCGAGTAAACCTCAACTCCTTGTGCGAGCCCCGCAAACCACACGGGAGGTTCAACCACCCTAAGGTGATCAGGCTCATGAATGAACGACTTCGCTGAGGATTGAACCCA
Organism: Lavandula angustifolia; assembly: GCA_028984105.1. Classification (NCBI taxonomy): domain Eukaryota; kingdom Viridiplantae; phylum Streptophyta; class Magnoliopsida; order Lamiales; family Lamiaceae; genus Lavandula; species Lavandula angustifolia. Next base: position 31,345,574 of record CM054808.1, read on the forward strand.
TGACCTATCGGTCCCGGGCGCCTCACCTCTACCACTCTGCCATCCCCAGGGGACAGTACTACTATTAATTATTTATAGAGGTTTGTATGTAAATGTGTAAAGACTTACAGAATGTTGCAGATTGAAAGGTGGGAGTTCCGTCGACGAAGTTGAGGCTGCCGGAAACAACGGTGGCGCTCTTGCCATCTCCGACCATCATCACATTCCACATCTTCTTATCAACGATAACATTCTCGTAATAAACACCCTTCTTCACATAGATCACGAATCTCTTCTTACTCTTCTCCGGCACCTTCTTCAACACCGCCGCGATCGTCTTATACTTCCCACTCCCATCCTTCGCCACCACCGCGTCCGCCTTGATCTTCGAGCTCGGAGTCTGCAGCAGCCTCCTCTCCCCCACCGTCAGCCACTCCGCCTCCGCAAAACCCATCAACCGCCGCCTCCGCCCGATCTCCCCCAACGCCCCAATCGACTCATCGATCGAGCTTATAAAAGCCAAACTGTTACTGTTGTAATCCGTTGAGTTCTTGAAAACCTCACTCGCAATGTCACTCAGCTGAGTCGACGCGGCGCCGAGTTCGTCGATGCACGTCTGCTGAGACGTGGCGGCGGAGCTCAGCCAAGTTCGGAGATCCTCGACGGCCTCGAGCACCGTGACGTCGGAGACGGAGAGAGAGTCGTTGAGGCGGTCAAGCGCGAGAGAGAAGAGCTCGCGGCAGCTGTCAATGGCGGCTAGGGTTCGGTTGTCGGTGATGTTGAGTTTTCCGAGTTCGTTTTGGAAGAAATGGTCGGAGGATTTGGAGATTTCTTCAATGGCGACTTGTACGGATAATTTGAACAAATCTTGGGGGTTGAATTTGCCTGACTTCACGAGAGGAGAGAGACTGTCGTAGCATGAGTCGGGGTAGCGGGTGAGGTTGCAGGCGGCCTTCAAGGAGGAGGAGACGGCGGGGGACTTCTTGTTCTTGGTTTGGGTAGCTCCGAGGACGGCGCCGACGACCACGGCCACCAGGAGTATGGAGGATAAAACGATGATGGTGATTCTTCTGCGCGTCTTTCTACGCGCCACCAGCCTCTCCTGCTCGGCTTCGTCGAGTTTGCCATAGGAGTTGAGAGTGGCGGCCATGATCGATGTGTTGAAGTTTTGATGTTCTTCCGACATGATCAAATGAAGGTGTATATATCCTTTTCGAGTTCGTGTAAATTAATGATTATTTTATTTAATATTAGGAAGGCGGAATTACGTGCGAGGCATAATTTTTGGGGATGTAGCCTCTAGGGGACTCATCGAGGGGGAAGTGACGCTCATGTTATATATATAATATGGAATTAATTTATCAAGTTGTTTTGTGGGTGTGAAGGTTAGCAATGATAGTATAATTTATGGAGTGGAAATTGAAAAGTCATGGGGCATTATCATGAAGAATTCTTGTATGCCAGTTTGGTTACTAATAATTAAATTGTTAAATGCTTATCATCTACGTACGTCTTTTACTTTCGAAAATACAAATTTGTCGGGGGATTGGTCTAAACTATAACCTTCATACTAGATTTTCCCTTTGCCGCGTAGAGGGATCCATGGGCGTGTGAATGCCTAGGGGCTACGGCTCTTAATAAGTTCGTTTTACTAGGTTCAATTGAATTAATACCCCTAAAGTTGTCGCCTCCAAATCATGCCGAATCTCGAGTTTTAAATATTTTTTAAGAGTTTATTATTTCACTCTCTAATCTTCCGAAATTGCAAACTAAGCTCTTTTAAATTCTTAATCGGGAATTCGTTCCTGATTTGCCGCTAATAAAACATACTACATCATACATCTACTAAATATCTCATGAATTAAGAATAAAAAGAAATATTTAAGCTTGAGCAAATAATACACAAAGGGCTTGTTAAGTTATATTCCTCTGTAAGTAGAGTACAAGAGTGAACTAGCTAGACCTCATTTCATTCATCAAGTTACATGATAACTTTCTAATACAAATCAAGTAGTACAGCTCTATGGGCTAAGAAGGGACAGAAACTCCTTCGCCGTATAAGAAAAAAATACAAGAGAATCAAACTTGAGCCAACTCTCAAGAAAAACACTACTGTCTGTCATTGAAGTCTCTTCTCATGATTTCAAATACCAGTTCGTTCCATGTATCTACTGGACCAGGCATGCACCAGTGCAAGCAATCCTGAGGCGGGGGCCGACCGTCTGGCCCCCGCTTAGTAACCTTATTAGGATCTGGACTCCGATAAGGACCCGGATGGCCATCGTGGCGATACGAAAAGACTTCTGTGATGTCCATCAGTTTCATGGTGGATTTGTTGGTCTTTTTCTTCACTGCATGGTTGAATCCTGTCACTTGTTTCTCGTGCATTATGTTGGTGAAGCCGTTTTCGACTAATTCACCTTCTTCGGCTGGTTTTACCTTTCCGGTGCATGATCCTCCGGTGTTCCATGCACCGCCTTCATAATGATCTGGGGAAAAGCTGCGCACAATGGTTAGACCGGTGTAGTTTGGGTGGTTGCCCATGGCTGTGAGGATTGTTTCTACAGAGATTCCGAAAGCCTCAATGTTGTCGACTTTCTTTTTCCGGCACTTATCTGGCCACCATAATTGTCCCCCAACAATCTCATTGTTCAGTATGTATACTGACTGCTTGGCAAACCAATGGCCAGAAGAGAGGACAATTACGTCGAAACCTATGATGTATTCCATGAAGCCCTCATCGGGCAGGTCGAGATGGAGCTTGGTCACACCGGCGGGTGCATAATCGAAAGGTTCTGGTGTCTGATGAACAAGCCATGAGGACCATATGCGGACAATCGTTGTAGAAGTGGATCTGAAATAATACCGCTGCATTTTCTTGTTACCTCTGTTTTTAGGGACCTCGACCTGTGAGAGAGCAAAAATAACAAGGGTAATTTAATATACAATGCTAAGAACAGAAGGATAATTGACACAGCATGGAGCTAGCAACTCGGACAGTCCACGGACCACTGTCTATGAAAATAGATAGCTTCATATTGAAAGAAAATGCAATGGAGATTGTTTGTCCTTCAATTTTTCTTGGGAGAAAAAATATAGAAAGAAAACGACATCTTTTATACGGCAATAGAATGCATCAAATAAAATGCCGCAGTCTCTGGTCCTAAAAAGATCCCCAACTAACTAAAGATAACTTAAAGATGATGAATGAAGCAAATAGTAGGGTAACAATCATTGAACACCTTATTATCCTACACACCCTAAGAACCATTAGCAAGAAAGTTTCCTGGTATATTTGTCATGATGAGATCATAGGGCAAAAGTATATATACTTGATTCTCCCACAATTATATGAGATAATTTGTCCAGGAGTACAATGTTAACTGCAACTGTGTTCTTCGTGGAAATTGTCATGTTTATCCTTCAATAGCAGTAGTCAATTATCCTGGCATAACAATCTTATATCATCCTAGACGAAACATACCACAGTTTCTGCAGTTTTATTATCTACTTGTGTGTATAAAATGTCTGAAAATAATTTCGTCATTTTGTGCATATGTACATATGTGCATATACTGAATCTTTACAAATGTCATGCTTTAGCAGGGGAAGTGTAGTTTTATTGTGTTATCAGATTGTGATATTAAAAAGAAAAACTAAATTAAACATTGGCAAGACTCTTAACAATGCACAAAATATTTCCTCCAAAGTAATTGTCAAGCGCATCAAATACAGCCAACTTATAGACAGCCCAAGCTAATGTGAGAAGAGAGAAGAGGTGGGTAATGAATATATAGGAAATGAACACGTAAATTAGTAAAGGAAGAAAGTAGTAATAACTGAATATGCGTGCTAATTAAATGCTAGAAAGTGTTTTTCTCACCTGCCACAGGATACACAGCATCGATTCCATCTGATTTCTTGCAACTGAATCACCAATAAAAGCTAATGTTTTCCCTCTCATTATCTCAAGAAACTTCTTTGCATCAAACCTAGGAAGGTCACACTGGGATGGTTTCCATCTCCAATTCTCATAATCTTTGTCTGGTCTTCCATTTCCTTGGCAGTTCTGCATCTGAGTGAGCACGGGACAGGAGTTGTTTGTATATAATGGTCCAGTTGTATCATAAGTCCATTTCCCATGATAAAGATCACAATCTGCATAACAATTGGTATTGCAAAATGAACCAAAGTAAGTAGCGTAATCTGCTCAACTAGGACTACTTCAGCTTAACAGATATAGCACTATGAATAACATGCTGCCACCATATCATTAGATTCGATCTAGCATAAAACTCATACAACTATCTGCGTTATGATTCCATGTATCATTTCAAGTTACATGATATAAGCTATACCTAAGACAGATGGCATTAACATGCAATTTGAAAGCGAGATCCACACAAGAGAAACTTATCAACATAGAGAAGGTGATAGAGGCAAGAAGAATACGACTATTTGACTTTATATAGAGCTAACTAAGTCTGGGCGAGGAAGTCAATACCAATACACTATTTAGAGTCTAATAACAGAATATGAAAGTAAAGATCCAGACTATCAGATTCTCTAATCACCTTCTGGCTGTATCTTCATCTTTCTTGCACATCCAAAAAGAAATAATTATTCTGACTCAATCAGTCTTAGGATTAAGGCTATCACAACTACAGAAAAATGAATGTGTACAATATATAAAAGAAATCATTAGAACGGAATTAAGGATAAGTCAAAAAGAAAACGAGAATGTAGGAGATGGCCAAACATTTCAGTACCTGCTTCAACAGCATTAGCTTGACTCAAGTTGGTCATAGTAGCAGAAGTGTCCATACTCTCTGTTAACTCTGTTGGCTCATTACTGGAGGAGACTGATGAATTTCCATCAGGCAAACTATCAGGCAGCAATACAATGCCACTCTCTTCTAACTTGGCATGTTGAAGCTTATCCTTAAAATTCTCAGACTCTACTTGAGAAGAATTCTCAGATTCTACTTGAGAAGAAGCGTTACTTTCTACCGAAGCTCCCTCACCACCACCTTCACCAGATTCCTCACGTTTAAAACCATCATTCACTTCATTCAGACCATCTGCAGAAACAGTTATATTCGACTGCTCTATGTCTACAGATGGCTGAACAATGTGACCGGAGGGTTCTGAATCGAGCTTTCTCGAGCTACTAATACCATAGAAATACCCACGAATTGTAGAACCAATGGGTTGAGACACCAAAAGGCTTGAAGCAAGCAGTAAGAATAAGGCAAGCCCTCCAACTGAAGCAATAATCGATAAAAGGGCCTTCGGATACGAAGTTTTCTGCCACTCTCTAATTGAAATAGATTTCATGTCTCTCTTGTTAAAATTCAAACAACTCTGCAAGATCCAACCCCTCAATTCCGGATCCAATAGCTATTTATAAATCTATATTACAACCTATTCCGAATTCAGGTCGGGTTTTTATTAGATGGAAATCATGACAACGCGAAACTACACCAATCATCAGCTGCAGAAAAAAGTAAAAAATAAAATAAAATTGTGAATAACCGCCACAGAGGTTGCATCATATTGGATTATACATTCACAATGAATTCATACTCCAACTCAGTTGAAAAACAAATTTAGAACCACCATTAACATTGACTAGCATCATTCTCTAAAAACCTTCGTAAAGAGAGGCGAATTTCAACAAAATTTATCTCCAACGAAAATCTTACCTCACAAGCCAAGAAATGAATACAATGTCACGTAAAATCAAATTGCAGCCTCCAAATTCTTGCAGCTTCTGCTCAAAATGCAGAAATTGATTACTGTACAATTTCAGTCGGCGACGAAACTCGGACCGAGGTATGATACGATTTGGGCCGTATGAGATACGAATCGCTATACATCAATTATTGAGTTTCTGGATCTAAAAACGACGATTCGTTGATAAAGAATATGAAAGAGAAATAGCTGGGATTTTAGAGAAATCAGACTGGATTCGATTTATCAAAATGCTGATACCAGGCAATTTTATTTAAAATATTAAAATTTTATTTTCTTAGAAAAAAAAAGCTCCCCTGTAATACAACGGCACGTCGGCTCAAGACATAATTTGACTAATAACAAATCTAATCGAATTCGAACATGCAACTTAGTCGATATTTATAAACGAGACAAATTTATTTTATATTTCAATAGATCTTCTCACCTTATTAGATTATGTTTTAAAAAAAGAAAATCTCACCCGCGTTAATTGTGTGATACTACCTCCGTCCCGCTATTTCTGGCACACTTTTTCGAAATGGACATCCCTCTATTTCTAACACACTTCTTAATTTGGAAATAATTATTATCTCTCTCATATTTTATCATCTTATCTCTCATATTTTTTCTTATTTTATCATCTTCTCTCTCTTATTATATCATCTTCTCTCTTATTTTATCATCTACTCTCACTCATCTTCTCTCTCCTACTTTATCATCTACCCATATCTCATTCTTAATCATCTACTTTCTTAATTTCCGTGCACAAATGAAGTGTGCCGGAAATAGCGGGACGGAGGTAGTATTAGTTTCTTTAAATAAAATATTTATACCTGTGACCTTAGTTTCCATATTTTCTCCACCACTATCTAAAAAATTAAAACTATTCAAGAAACCATACTAATGAAACAACCAATTCCACTTGATAATTATTATTTAGAAACTTAGAAGTTATGGAATCTAATTATGGAACCATCAATTCAAACTAATAATCATTATCTAGCCACTAGTATAATCAAAATTAGGAATATGAATCTATAATTAGTAACTAAGAGTTATTGATTATAAAAAAATGACAAAAATATGAAAGAAAAATTTAACAAATTTTGAGAAGAGAAACTACCAGGACTAAACCGGCCCATTGGATCGACCCAGCCCATTTTACACCATGGATTTCTTTCAAGGAAACTGCAAAATTTTCACTATCGATTTCTATCTGTATTAGACGTTTCTCACCATGTGTTGGTGAAGTTGCACAGTAGGTTTGATTCTTGGATTCGGCGGAAGGAGGTGTTTTCTTATGCTTTTTTCTTTCTTTATTTTTTTCTTTGGGATTTTCAAATTTTACATTTTCTTTTTTCAAAAATAAAATATCCAAATGATATTGTTTCTTCCAAAATACTGGTATTTGTTCAATAATCGATTTTATTTTATATATGTCTCATAAAAGTGGAATTCAATAGTATTTTGAAAAGGTTATGTTAATATTAATTAAATTAAGTGCTAAAATGAATTAAATAATAATACTATAAATATTATGAATCTCTCTTGGAAAGTTTAGTGAAATTCATATTTGACAACTTGAAGCAATCGCAGTTTGATAACTTAAGAAAGTAGGTAGTAGTGTTCAGGATTTTCATTAATTACTATGCCACTCATTTAGATTGAAATTTTCATTTCATAAAATAAAATATATGCATATAACAAGTTTTACTTACATCTAGTAGAATCAATATATACATTATCAATATATCCTGCAAAATATCATTCCTCATTAGCTTTCCGCTACTCATCAAATTCAAACAAATCCAACCTATTGCTCTTATTCTCAGCACTAATGTCAATCTCGGCATTGTCTCTATCATTTCTCATGTACCCCTTCTTCAATCTCTTTTCATTCACTTTATTTTTCATAAAATCCAAAGAATCGTCTTCGTCACTCAGCTCGAATCCAATCCACTTGCTATCAAGCTAGCCCTCTTTTCCCCCTTACTACTATCACCCAAACCTCTCAGCCCTCCCCCATAGTTTTCTTGGCACCCGCCTTTTTAATTATCAAACACCTTCTTCTTCAACACTCCCGATCCTACTCTCCCTTCCATCACATATATCAACTGCATAAGAAGCCCCTTGAGTTCCAATCAAATTGAGCTAAATTAGACACAAACTCACCCTCAAATTGTCCAAGAAACAATTATTCTCAACAAAATTCTCAATTCTACTCTCGAATCAGCACAGATATGAAGAAAAAGTAAGAAAAGATAAAATCTTTTATGTTTTTGCGCTGCTATGAATAGATACGAGTAAAGCAGATGTGAATGTACGAGTCAAGTTATTTAGAATATTTGCATGTATTTTTATTTCATTTGTATCTTTATTTCAAAATCAATTATTTCTTTAAATATTGCTATTTCCTTATTGTTATTAAGTTAGCAGTCATGGACTTAAGGTTTGAGTCTGATCCGACTACGTAGGTCTTTCGGGTGATTGATGTGTAATGTCGTTTCGAGTCATAATATAATCAATCATTTATCCAAAAATCAAGAAATGAGTTAATGAGATTTCAGCAGGGGCGGATTCAAGGGGGGCGGGTGGGTGCGATCGCCCCCCCCCTCGAATTTTTGTGCAATACTACGAGTTATCTTTTATTTCTAGTAATTTTTATATTTGTTTCAATTAAATTTTCGAATTTGCCCCCCCGAAATTTTTAAATTTGTTATCCTAACTTAGAAAAATATTAAAAAAGGTATATTAAGTGTCTCATATTTTAGTGGATGTGTAGATTTTAAATTTTAGATACCTAATTTGGTAGAGTCCACTTATATAACTTGATGCATTTAATATATGTTTTTTGTTTGATGCAATTAATATACTATGTTTGTGTTTTCTTTTTTCATGTACTTATTGATATAAAATTAAGAACATTTGAAGTATGAATAAACTATCATTTAAATACTTATTAATTCCTCAGTTAGATATTTTCCTCTAATTAAATTTAGAGTGATGTCAAAATAGGATTGTGTACTATGTTTTTCGAATAAATATAAAAAATATATGAGTTATTCATGAAAAAAGAATATAATCCTTAAATAAGACATAAAGAATAAGTATAATTAGATTTAAGTAGAAAAATGTGCTAAAAATTTTTTTTCGGGGGCTCCGCCCCCCAACCCCCGTACAAAAAAAACTCAAACCCCGATAAATTTCGCCCCCCCTAACCAAAAATCCTGGATCCGCCCCTGGATTTCAGGGAGATATCAAAATGATGATTGCTCATCTTGAGAGAGCATTCTTTCTCAACACAAAATTTCGAGTTTTGAATGCTGGAATATTATTGATAATGTGATTGTGATCGTATACGTATAAATAAACACCAGGTGAGAAATATCAACACTAAAAGGTTTAAAACAATGTGGTAACGTTGTATCTTTAACTCCAGTACTCGTAACAGAATAGCTTCAAAAATCATATCTTTAGAATTGGTATCATTAATCGAAATCAGAAAATGGAAATACCCAAGAACATATGCCAATTATACTGGTCGAGGTCTATGATATAGGAAAATTTCACACACACACACACATATATATATTATTAAAAAAATATCAAGTGAAGATTGCAAATTGGGTATCAGATTTCTCTAAGATCAGGAGCAATTGCATTGAAAAAGACAAGTGTTTAGCCTTACCTTAAGAACTGCCATGTCTTGCTATGATAAGCATGAAATATTGAATATGAACATTGAAGACCACTGTTGCGTATGATCACATTTAACTGGAGACTCAAGGAGATTGTGATGTGTAATTGAACGTTTAAACTTTTTGTTTGCCTGTCAAAGAAGCAGATGCTGCTGATGCCTCAGCTATTAAGGACACCGGTTGACGAGCCTGGAGGCCAGCACCAATCTCAAAGGATGCAACTCAGGCCCATCAAAAGAAGATTTACTCCTGGGAGAGTTACTTTTTTCGAATCAACATCCTCTGATTCACCTTTTCCAGTGCCAATGGAGATTGCATCCTTGAAGGGCCTAGCATCAGCCTCATAAATCAGACTCAGACAGTATGATCTACAATATTAGATTCACATGTAGTAAATTCAAAAATTAGTTAAAGAATAACATGTCAGTAGGTCTCTCTTTTCACAAGCCAAAATAACCTATCAAAGATAGAAAAGGTTTGGCAAAAGAAAATATCTTTTGGTGTCCCATTATTTGCCCCAATCCAAAAACATTAATAAAAAGGTTTAAGACATAGAATCACATGCTGGAGACAAAATCAAAAAGAATCAAGAAAATAGTGTATTTGAGGAGAGAGCAATGATGGAGCACTGAATCAAGGGTTACTCTTCCTATTAGATTTGAACCATATAGATCGTTGAAAACGCTTAAAAAATATTAGCTGGACATGCTAAAAACTTTCCCACGTGATGAGGTAATTGCATTCAGAAACTGTATGAAGTTAAACCAGACCAAGAATATAGCCTAAAAATATTTATGTTCAGATAATACAACGTGGTGAGGTAATTGTAGGAAGTGCACTATATCATTAACCATATTTGTTTATATATATATGATTTATTATTTTGGTTAATTTCTTTCTTTACTGAATAAGCGTTTGGTTAATTCCATTATTCATGAAACAAAGAAAGTCAATGGTATTAGAGAGTAAGCATTAGGACTCTCTCAACTTCAATTGATGTTCAGTTATGTTCATTCTCTGTTCGATTTTTATCTAAAGCCTCCATTAGAAACTTATGGAAGATTTTGGTAGCAAAAAGTAAATGGAAACCTCATTTTACTAACTTGGCCCTAAATATAAAATTTGATTACTTGAAAGAGTTATCGAAAATGGTGTGTAATGCTTCGATTGAGTCATAACATATATAGTACACATACTTATTGCTAAAGTCACCAACTTCAGATAGGGTATGAGTAGTTATGAGCCTAAATATTCCCAACATCATATTTCGGGACTTCACAACAACCTCCTTTTCCCTTTTCCCTAAAAAAGCATTCTAAGTCGGCCTCCATCAATTAAGTGAACTGTTAAATAGGTGCAATTCTTCGAATTTTCTCATGGTCGTGACTTGTTTAAGTTACGAAGCATTAGTAGATCGCAAGTTCACTTTCCAACAAAAGCTCCAAAGGCTTCCCATTGCAAAGCCTCCGGATACTTGTAGTCTTAACAATTTGAAATGTGCATTAAAGATTGGGAGTTTATACATTTATTAAGGCAACTTTCGTAACAACTTCATTTTTATGTTTCCAAAATTGACTATGCGTCATCATTTTTAAGTGGCAAAGTGAAGATTCTTTGACAACATTTTATAATATGTTTCAAGATAGAATAGAGAATATTAATAAAAAAAAGAGATGAAGAACGAGTGTAACACACACCCTTTCGGTCATGTATTACCCTCTCCCGCAACTCTAAGATCTCGCCCTTGCTAACGCCCGGAGGAATTAGAATTCTTACACACACCATATAGCCAAAATAAAAAAAACAAATAAAAAACAAAAATTACGCAAAAGATGCATCCTTCACAGAGTTAAACAGATTCAAAAGCTAATTCCTACAAGCCCCTTAACAATTTCAAAATCGAAGAAGAAAAAGCCAAAAATGAACAACTGAAATCCCAAAAAGAAAAATTGAATTTCGGTAAAGAAAATTACCCGAACAGTAACTTTGCAATTCTAAGCAATTTTACGGTTTATCTCTATTGTATGTTTTGCGCAGCTTTTTCAGTAGCTACTGCTCACTGGACCAGCAAAGCAGAGTCGTAATACAAGGCCTTAGAGGTATGTGTTGGCGCCGGGCCGCGGAGCTTGAAGGCGACGTCACGCGGCAAGCATCACGATTTTTCGTAGACTATGAGTGGTTACGGGAATCGAATGAAAAATTGTCTAATTTAAGGAGGAAGTGGAGATTATGGTAGGGAGAGAGAATGGGAATGATTAAAATTAGAGGCAACAAAGAAGATAACTTATAATATGGATAAAGCGAAGTTGCGGCTAAGAATAATAATTTAAAAGTAGGCTTCATAGAGAAAAGGTACTCATGCAATATAGGGGTAGCTTTGAGAATTCGGCGTAGTTCTTTCTGTTCACGAAACTTGATAAAACATGTGAATTTTCTCTTGTATAATATAATTTAATATTATAATATAATATAATATAATATAAGGGGAATATCAATTTGCTAAGACCACCTCCAAGGGTTTCCGTATATTAGGGGAGTCCTATCTCGTATTTTTGTGACCGTTGGAGGTGCCTCCAACCCTCCTTCAAAGAAGAGGAATCCCCTATTTTTCTCCTCCAATAATCCCCTATCAAAAATGAAAGAATCAAATATTCTCCCCTATACATAAAGGAAAAAAATGACTCCCCTATTCACTCCCCTATCATTTTTTCTCTTTTTTTTCTTAAATTTTTTCAAGAAATTTCTCCAAAGGTGCAAACTTTATTAGCCAGATTATTCGGGAAGTTTTTTTTTAACTTCAATTCTTCTCTAAAAAAGATTAGATTTTTATGGTTTTATTTTTTTGTTTTTTCAACTCAATTGAATTAGAAGCTTGATAGAGCGGTTTATTAAAATTTAAGATACAAACGCTTATTTCGACCTTCAGAATGTACTAATTGATCACTTGTGGAATGAATATTCATCTTCGGGGAATAAGATATTATGTAATCTATCATTTTTATTTAAGTAAATTGAATTATTATTATTTTAATTAATGTAGAATTTTAATTATATATTTTTCATAAATAATATTATTACATTTAATTTAATTATATAAAAAAATAATTTATAAAATTAAAAAATGAAAATGTTATGGAATATTCTTTATTAGGATAGGAGAAAATCGTTGAACTTGGAGGTGCTCTAACAAGAAGAAATTAGAAACCCCAGTTATTGTAGATTGAGAGAAGCTCTACGAGCCCAGAAGAGATTTTCAATACCAGGATTCTGTAGGAAAATCTCTTCGTTAATGGCCACTCAAGGGGTCATCGGTGTTCTCAATTGCTCCGGTTTCTTCGCACGGAACTCGGTCTCGCGAGAAAACCCTTGGAGCATTTCCTGAATTTCAGTCCGGCGAGTACTTTTTTGGGCGCAAAGGTGTCGACTCCGCCGTCGAATTTCAATCTTGTTGCTCCGAAACGACGTAGTTACGCTGTAGCCACAATCTCCTTCAGTCTGCCCAACACGTAATCTTTAGTTTACCGTGTGAAAATCATGGGATCAGATCCCCTGTCAAGGAAATCCCAGTCCTTTTTCTGTCCAAGTTTATACGTTGCCGTTTTGTCCCTTCTTTTATTTACTATTATTTTAATTAGTCACTTTTTTTTAAAACTCCAGTAAAATAAACCGGCTCTGGCTCGGCTCTCGCTTACCCATTCTGATATTTCCCTTGAAGAACAGAAGATTTCATTTCAGAGCCAATATATTCAACCCCTACTGTTACAATCTTCCCGTAATCAAAGGTAGGTTCACTCTATTTATTGAATTCCTGGCTATGTTTGGGATATATTTTATAAGAAGAAAATTATCTCTCTATTCATCTTCAAAATTAGCAAATAACAGCATTGACCTGCTGGAAATATGAGACTGTTGGAACTAGAAATACAAAATATGAGACTGCTGGAACTAGAATTGCACAATAAGCCAGCCAGTCTTAACAAAACTCGACTAAACAATTGCACCATCAATATAAAAAACTAGTTACTTTTTTTTTCTACAACTGCAAAAAATGCCTCCAAGACACGGGAATTGACAACCGCATTTTGCATCACAATCACAAACTCCAGAATCGGCAAAACACGAAGATTCTTGTGCCTAGCAATTGAAGGTGTAATATTGATTAACTAAATAACCAAAAAGTGTGTTCCAAAACTCAATAATCAAAACTAAGAAATGAAATTATAGAAAACATACCATAAGTAAATATGTCATACTCGTTGAAGGTTATGATTGTTTGGCAACAAAGCTTTGCATAAATGTTCCTGTATGAATGCCCTTAAGGGAAAATTTGAACATTAAGGATACCACGACAATAATTAAGTAAGAACTACATCACAAATTTTGCATTTGCTATTTGTCATAAACCAAAAATCAGTTAAAAATATCAATAACTTCTAAGAGATGTATTCAGATGACCAACCTGCGACCGATGTAAATGTTCATATGGTACAATGGACAGACTAGGAGCATTTTGAGAATATACTTCGGAATCCTATAAAAGCGTTTTGAAAATATATGCAAGATTACAAAATAAGAATAATTTTAAAGTAAGAAATACACCATAATATGAATATAAAAAACCTGAGAGTTTGAAGGAGGCGTGAGTTGTATTCCACTTGTATTTGCAACATTCTTCTTTTTCTTTACGTAAGATCTTTTCTTTGAGATCCTCTCTAAGCCACCTTTCAATCTCTTACTTGATGTAGGTTTTGTCTTCGACTTGACATCTTTAATCTTATTATTTGCATCAATGTTGATTACATTATGTTCTAAGTCTTGCACCAACTCTTCACTTTGCAACACTTGTTTCTCTTCGGTTTTGAGTTCTTTACCTTGCAACATTTCATCAATTTTCTCCAACAAGTCGAGAAGATGTTCTTTCACCATTTTACTAGTGTCTTTCCTTTCAGCTGCTCTAGTGGCTAATCGAAGAGTTAGCGCGCTCAAGTCCCTGTACCTCATCCCTGATGATGCTTCAGTATCCACGCTTCCATTGTCATTAAAACTTTTTCTTTCAAAATACCCTGTTTTGGCTTTTCGTGTCCACCGCTTCAAAATATATTGACTTGGTATTCTGAAAATACTTTTGAAGGTAAAAACCTTCAAAACATGTGCACACAAGATGCCTGCGAATTCAAACTTCCTACAACTGCAATTAAACTGATTATTCAATGATTCTTGTGTGACTATATGAGAATACCTCTTCCCAAAAGGAGTAATCTCATATTTTGTAGTCGTACCATTTTCATCACAAATCTTAAAAATAGAATCATGAGATCTGTTCCATTGATCTTGAAAACATTTAAATACCTCAGGCGTATAAATGTTTGCTGCATGTTTTAAAATCTCAACAGGTGCTACCAGTACTGGAGTACTAGTGTTAGCTAAGAAATCAGCTTTTAGCTCCTTGTATCGACCATCATCAACAAGTCTTTGGAAGTGATTAAAGAATTGTAAAAAGTTGTGTTTGTAACTCACATACCTTTTTACAATACTATTTATGCTCTCACTTCTTTGTGTAGTAGTCATGTCTGCACAAAATATTTGACGGCCATAAACCAATGCCCATTGCTCCCTGATATCAAACAATTGCTTCAACCAGTCGTTATCTTGGAGTTCATATTTTTGCAACATATCATTCCAAGCATTGAAAAAATCCTCTTCCTCTTCAAAGTCATATACGCACGAACTGAAATTGCTTGCAAAACTTTTAAACTTCGTGAATACACCACTCAAATGGATGGCTGCATTCTGATAAATATGCCATATACAAAGTCGATGATGTGTTTCCGGCCATTCAGATTTTAATGCTTTTCTCATAGCATGATCCTGATCAGTAAGAATCGTGATAGGCTTCTTCTCGTACATGGCTTTTGCAAACGTGTCAAATAACCACTCAAATGTTGCAGAAGTCTCGTCATACAATAATGCAACACCAAAAACCACAGTTTGCTTGTGATGGTTTATGCCTACAAATAAAGCAAGTGGTCGACCTTCACTATTCTTCTTATAAGTAGCATCAAAACTAACAACGTCGCCAAAATCCGAATAATCATTCCTCATCTTTGCATCTGACCAAAATATATTAGTTATCAAATCTTCTTGGTCAACTTGAATTGCATAAAAGAAATCCGGATCATCAAATTGCATCTTGTGCAAATATTCTAAAACTCCGCCTGTATCTCCCTTTTTCATTTCTCTTGTTCTCTTGGTTCTTAAGTAATTCATATAATCTATGGGGATAAAACCAAGATTGTCTATTCCTCCTGCTTGTCTCACCATCAGGTCATGGGATGCCTTCGGTGGAATTCCCACAGAGTTGGCCATTTCAATTTGCATTGCTGCAGCAGTAGAAATTTTTCTATGGCTTCTGAAGAAATGAGTTTTCCTAGGACTCATCACATAGTGGTTGTGCTCTTGAATAAATTCTATCACTCGAAACTTCCCAGTAATCTTGCTATTAACTTTCATTCTTGCCATACAACCACATCTTGTTTCTGCTCGAGGTGTTTTCACAAATACTCGTCTCCCATCTTCCTCTCTTTTACCCTCAGCAGAGCAAACAAAAGTTCTACAAACCAATTTACCCGATTTATCATTATAACTTTTGCTCCTTCTTACTCCGAATCCAACTCTTTTGGCGTATGATAAATAATAATCATAGGCTTGTTGCTCTGTTTCAAACTCCATACCCATACTCGGAATCTCTTCTTGAGGGGAAAAATAAGAGGTTAGCTACCCGATTGCCATCATCTTCATCTAGATTCAAATCAGCATGCTCAATGCCTCAGTTGCAACTAGTTTCAAACCAAAGGAGTCGTTGTTGTCTACATTGAGATTATCAAATTTATCGTCGTCGTGTGTATTCTCATCTTCGAATTCCAATCGACGATTTCGATTGATATCACCTTCCATTAAATTGTTATAATACAAAGTTACAACCTGTAAATCACCAAGTAGACCAGTTCAGGATAATATTAAATTAGAACAACATAATTGAAAGCCATAAAATATTATTTGCCTAAACCATTCAACACATATTATTTGAAATTACAAACTACAAGCTGCAATAATGTAGTTTAAATAGTACAATTGGAGCATAATAATAAAAAAACAAGGCCAAGAAATCGCATGTGGACAACAACAAAATAGACGAAACAGTAGGCAATTTAAAACCTACCTTTGATTACGGGAAGATTGTAACAGTAAGGGTTGAATATTTTGGCTCTGAAATGAAATCAATTGCTGGTGGTGTTGCGGTGGTGTTGCGGAGAAAATGGTAGAGATTTTAGATAGGAAATTGAATATTTTGACTCTGAAGCCGAATCAATCGCCGGTGGTGTTGCAGAGAAGATATAGGCACTCTTCTGTTCTTCAAGGGAAATATCAGAATGGGTAAGCGAGAGCCGAGCCAGAGCCGGTTTATTTTACTTGGGGTTTTAAAAAAAGTGACTAATTAAAATAATAGTAAATAAAAGAAGGGGCAAAACGGCAACGTATAAATTTGGACGAGAAAAAGGACTGGGATTTTTCATAAATAATATTATTACATTTAATTTAATTATATAAAAAATAATTTATAAAATTAAAAAATGAAAATGTTATGGAATATTCTTTATTAGGATAGGAGAAAATCGTTGAACTTGGAGGTGCTCTAACAAGAAGAAATTAGAAACCCCAGTTATTGTAGATTGAGAGAAGCTCTACGAGCCCAGAAGAGATTTTCCTACGAGATTTTCAATACCAGGATTCTATAGGAAAATCTCTTCGTTAATGGCCACTCAAGGGCTGTCAGTGTTCTCGATTGCGCCAATTTCTTCGCCTAGAACTCAGTCTCGCAGAAAACCCTTGGAGCATTTCCTGAATTTCAGTCCGGCGAGTACTTTTTTGGGCGCAAAGGTGTCGACTCCGCCGTCGAATTTCAATCTTGTTGCTCCGAAACGACGTAGTTATGCTGTAGCCACAATCTCCTTCAGTCTGCCCAACACGTAATCTTTAGTTTACCGTGTGAAAATCATACTTCTCGAACCGTGTCTACAATAAATTTGATTTTTTATTTTTTGGTTTTCGGTTTTGCAGAAAGGTAGAGGGGGTTGATTCTGATAAGACACCCAAGTAAGATATTGTTGTAGTTTTATTTATTTTAATAATCAATCCTTGATGTTATATATCTTGAAATTTGTTATGTGCATTCTCGTGATTATGTGACTGAGATGTGCGGAAATGGTGTTTGTAGATGGTCAGCAAGGTCCATTAAAACGTTTGCCATGGGCGAGCTGGAGGCGCGGAAGCTCAAATATTCGAATACTGGGACAGAGGCTCTACTCATGGGCATTTTGGTTGAAGGTCTGCTATTGTATATATAGTATGAAATGGAATTAACCTATTGCGGCTCATGTGCAGCTCTTTAGAGCTTATTTTTTTACTAAATACCCATTTCATTGTTATGATATTGTAACAACCCGTACTAATTTCGCCGGATTGTTAAGCTTGCACTCGCCGGAACTGAGATGAAACCTGAGGCAGAAGAAGTAGAATCGTATTTGGGAGATAATTGAAAGAGAATGGAGTGAGAGAGTTGATTGAGAAAGAAGAGTTGAGGAAGATTGAGAGTTGAGAGGAGATGATTGTTGAACGAGAGAGAGAGAAGAGTAGAGAGATAGCCGAGAGAAACGAGAGAGAGTACAGAGAGAAAGTTTGGCAAATTTCTTGTTATCTCATATCATCCCCCAAGTTTGGCTTATATACTGTGCCATACATTACCTAAAATTTATCATAAGCTAAACGTAATTAAGAGAAAATTAATGATAAAGCAGATAACACGTGGAAAGCGTAATAAAGTCCACGCACGTCCTTGTTTCCCACCTAACCGTTGACAATTTCTTTCATCTTCCTTCACAATTTCTCCTGCCGAAACCTCATCCCCTTCTTCTCCGGCTATGTCTCTTGTCCACACAGGGTGTGACAGTACCCCCCTCTTTAGTGAGTCTTGTCCCCAAGACTCGGATCTTTGACGTCGGTAGGCGTGTTGCTTGGCCTTGGAAGGTGTAGACACTATCCTCCTCAGAAAATACCTTCGAACCAACTGCTGGAGAAGGTGCCAAGAATACCAAGACGAATTTAGAAGCTCTACTACCGCATTGCATGCCCCGTAGACAAACATAGAAGTGGTATATTGGAGGCAACCCGCCAGAGAACACAACTACCGAAAAGTCTTGCGGGATGAGACCGGCAAGCAGCCTAAGTTCATCCCTTCCGGCGACGTCTTTGAGCCAAGGCAATTTTCCTTTGTGGATGAGCTGCCACTTGTTAAAAACTATGACACCAGGGAGTAGGGAGACTGCAATAGCTTTCGGAATCTGGTCCTGAACATGGTGAAGAACTTCAATGCGCCAGCTTTCAACATTGGAAATCCATTCACATCTGCATTACGCAGCTCTGGTACAATAACAGACCCAAATAAGCTCTCAACATCGACCCGATCAGTGGAAACTGAGGTGCCAGCAGCTGTCTTTGTGGCCAGGGACACAACCTGTAATGACCCGTAAAATTTATGTATTCCGAGATTAATATTTAAACCTTAAGAGCGATTTTGCGACAATTAAATATAATCATAGATTAAGAATTTAATATTTATGCTTGATTAGGCGGATACATTTAGAAGAGTCTTACCGCGTCGTATTAATAAGTGTTTGACATATAGTACGGATGAATTATCTTAGTTGATGAGCTCGTAAATTTGTTGATATGATAGGATTAGGCTACCACATTAATTACCATGCGAGAGACTTACTACTTTTCCTACCTTGTTGATTTGTGGGGAGGATTTCAACTCAAATAATATAAAATTCATAGATGTGACTTCATATCTACCATGGTGGTGTAGGTAGGATATAAATGTTGCCTTCTCTCCACGTGTGCATCATGAAAGAGAATCTATGTGGTAATTGTCTAAGCTAGTTGCTAGGTATTATCATTAGTAGAAATCAGCCAGCTACATAAATAACTCATGATCATGATTTTCTTCATTTCCTCTCCAATACTCAAAGAAATTTTCGTAAGATCCACATCTAGTTTCTCTCTTGTGTCCACACAACCAAGTTGTTATAATCGCGAGTCCAGGTATCCCACATCCTTTATTCCTACATGCAATAGGTTGTCTACATAATCTAGGCAATATTCTTTTAGATCTTCCAAAGATTCTTGAATGCATGTGGAAATCTTAGCATAAGAAGTAGTTCTCCTTGTTTAAATTGTCTATTATGTTCCTCACAATTCAAAATATGTTTAGTGATGCATTGCATGTTACATGCATGGTGTTTTCTAGTGTAAACACATAAAGTCATGATAGATCTAGCATAAGGTCCAAATAGGGTAGCAAGATCTCGTTTAAGAATCCTATTAGAGTGGTCGAATTTCTAGGCAGAATGCACTTTGATGGTTTTTGATTCTTCCATGAGTTTCTAGGACAATTACTCAATCTGTCGTTGCTTTAAAAATTCCATAAAAATTATAGAGACAAACTTTAGGATGTTGGTAAGATTTCTGTAAAATTTGGTAATTTTTTGACATGTTTTTATATTTTAAATAAATTTGTTAATGCATACTGCCGAAAAATCATGCATGCGGGATAGAGCTGAGTAAAACATTTATATCTCACTCCACAAAAATGATTTTAACTTGATTCCTTTTTCTAAATGTTCTTTACACGTAGGGACTTTTGAAAATATTTATTTTATATTTTTAAACCATGCATGTAAAATCAGTTTATTATAAACTTTCATTTGTCAATCGGAGACATGCTTTCGATACAGGGGATTTTGGTGAAAATTTCTCTGTATTTTCTGAATCCGTCGCTTATCAATCGTGAGTGAAATTTTGATATGATATTTTCATGCATGTCCCCTAATCTTTTGTTGAATCTCAGAAATTTTAGAGTACGTTTGGCCCCACAATTGTTAGCTAAACTATAGTAGGGCAGAAACTGTCCCTGTTTGAACAGTGAGTACTATTTTGATAATAACTCCTAGATGGATTATTATTTTGTTATGAAACCAATTTCTGTATAAACTAGACTCATTAAGGAAAGTGTATATGGAATACTAGAATTTTTGGTATGAAACCTTGATCTGTGGAATTCTTGCAAAATAGACCCTATGCACAAGTTTAACGAGAATAAAGCTACGACATTGTCTTAACCTAATAACTATTAGGTGTCGCTTATAGATCATGAATTGTACACTTTTTGCAGATCAAGACGTTAAAACTTAGGATACTATTGTAGGACCTATCGTGGAAGAGCTATAGCCTCGGTGACAAGATTTCGCATAAATCAATTCGGTGAAAATTCGAGGTGGGTAATATTTTCGTAAAAGTTATTTTGAGTTAATGAGCTCGTAAATTATTGTTTATCCATGAAAGTTTTTGTGCATTTATACTGTTTAATGCTCCTGAGATCGTTCGAGATCCTTGATTAATCTAAAACATTAATCAATGATTGTGTACATGTAGTTAGTTACTAGTGGACTGATCCCCACTAAGTGCTAACCAAGATACGGGACCCCCTGAGTTACGACTTTAGGGGCCAGGTTCCCGGGAAAGTAAGTGAGAACCCACGAGTTACGACTTTAGGGGCCGGGGTTTCCAAGTAATTAAGTGAGACCCCCCCCGAACTACGATTCTAGGGGCTAGGGCTCTCACCGTAAGGAGTAACGGTTAAATGTGACACAGATGTGCGCACCCAATGATAAATGTTTTGTATGCTTGGAGCAGTTTCCTTTTTAAAACCCTCCAAGTCATACCTCGTGCATGGATAAACTGTTTTAAATGTTTTAAACGTTTTTCAAACTGCTCTACCCACTGAGTACACTAGTACTCAGCCCAAATGTTTTCAAATGCTTTCAGGTTGAGAGGCAAATGGCGACGGAAAAGAGCTGAGGAGGGGGTTTCTGTCATGATCATTTTGAAATCTTTAGTATTGTAAATGGATAATTATATTTTGTTATATTTCAAAAGTCAGTATGCTTCCGTACCTGTTAATCGCATAAAAACAAATCTGATCTCCTGCGTGTGAGTTGCATTAAATGACGTGTTTTTAAAATAGAAAAAGCAGTCCGAGTTTTCAAAAGATGGTATGAAAACGTGTTTTATAAAATTCCTCCGTAGCGGCTCGACCTCTGTGATCCTTCGTGGGGGTCGGGGCGTTACACAACCGAATAGATAGCACAGTCTTTGTGCTTCCAGTTTGCAGCAGGATTCTGTGAAAATGAGGTTAAAAGATTCTGTATCCGAGCAGAAATATTTCCGGCCACACTCTCCTTATAGTTCAAAGCAAGTTCACAAGCAATTCTCCTACTAGTTTCTAAGTCACTGCCTTCCATGTCTCTTCTAGTGAACTCTATGTAATTCATCTCAAAAAGCTCATCGTCATCCTCCCTTAGCATCACATTGGACATCACAATACTCTGACAAATCTGTTGCAAAATGTCATCTCTTGCAAACAAGGTATGATGAACACTAGTAGGAACCGTGGTCAAAAACTTAATAGCTATCACGGTGAGCATCTTTTGGACCGGAAGAATTTGAGGCAATACCCAAGAGTCCCCACAAAGCCTCCACAAAACCATGCAAATATATCTGAGACGGTTCCTCACCTCTCTTCATATACAAGCTAATATTATCACAAACAACAGCTCGCAACTCATCAACTACAGCAAGCCCATCATTTCCACTATCTTCTAAAGCAGCAAATCTCACCATCAGATACTTCTTGAACTCAGACATCTATTCACCCATATGATTCTCAAAAAACTCAGGCAAATCCCTATAATTGAATGAATGAAAAATCCAACAACATAGCTTCTGTGACTCTATATAGCCCTTCAGAACAAAAGCATTTGCACCATAACTTCTAAAATGAAACCAAGGTGTTCCAACCACCAAGTGAACGTGATGAAGAATTTTAAGAGTCAGATTTACTTGACTTATTGCAATATTCATGCCTAGGTTTTTAAAACTCTTATTATAATCAATTCCACCATGATTCACTCCCAACATATTCATGCATAGAAACTTTTTGTAGGAATATCCAAAAGTGCGATAGTTTACCTTAAACATGCGAACCATTCCTACATCATGAATAACCGCAAGTTTGCAAAACAGAGGGTCACGGCTCGTTTCGCCTATCACCTTTTCTACCGCCATGTTTAAAATAGGTGTTTCATCAAACATCTTGACAGTCTCCCAGTTCTCAAGCCCATTCACGAATAGCGGCCTAGGGCGTGTTTGAAACATTTCATCGAACACCTCTTCTGCAGATTCAAATGCATCACTTCCTTGCAAAATTTGATCAGTTGCGTGATAAGTCGAAGCCTCAAACACCTCGGTAGAATTCACTTCATCTATCTCCTCGTTTATTTCAGATTCACTCTCAATCACGAGAGCCATCGGGTAACTTGAAACGATTCCGTCGAAAGCTGGAATCTCGGCAACAGTAGGTGTTACGGCCTTCTTCGGCTCGATCTGCTGCTGAGTCGCGAGCAACGGGGGACCTGCGTCGCCATTTCTTGAGCTCCATTGCCGGAAGTGTCAGAATATGGATACCATCCACCATTTGCACGTCGGCGGGCCTCCGATCTACGAGTGCAACTATCAAACACTCTCTGCATCTCACTGATACATAGGGCAGTGGATCGCTCGAACGCCGCCGCCATCGATTATTCGATAGCCGTCCATTGATGCTCCGAATATCCCGCTCTAATAGCCTTTCGCCGGAGTGCTTGCCAATAGTCGCAGGAACGTTGCTCTGATACCATTGTAACAACCCGTACTAATTTCGCCGGATTGTTAAGCTTGCACTCGTCGGAACTGAGATGAAACCTGAGGCAGAAGAAGTAGAATCGTATTTGGGAGATAATTGAAAGAGAATGGAGTGAGAGAGTTGATTGAGAAAGAAGTGTTGAGGAAGATTGAGCGTTGAGAGGAGATGATTGTTGAATAGAGAGAGAGAAGAGTAGAGAGATAGCCGAGAGAAACAGAGAGAGTACAGAGAGAAAAGTTTGGCAAATTTCTTGTTATCTCATATCATCCCCCAAGTTTGGCTTATATAATGTGCCATACATTACCTAAAATTTATCATAAGCTAAACGTAATTAAGAGAAAATTAATGATAAAGCAGATAACACGTGGAAAGCGTAATAAAGTCCACACACGTCCTTGTTTCCCACCTAACCGTTGACAATTTCTTTCATCTTCCTTCACAATTTCTCCTGCCGAAACCTCATCCCCTTCTTCTCCGGTGATGTCTCCGCCGTTGCTCTGATACCACTGTAATAGACCAAGGAAAGTCTATTAGCTTTTGCAAACAAACAATCGGGAAATTGTATTCGATCGGTGAGGACTGTGGCTAGATTTGGATTCAGATATGGTAATAAAAATAGAGAGAGATGAATTGAGAGTTGAAGAGAGTTGATTGAGAGAAGAGTTGAGAAAGATTAGAGTTGAAAGAGATTGAGAGATCGAGAAGAGTAGAGTTTCAGAGAGAGAGAGAGCCGAGAGAGTTACAGAGTTGAGAGAGAGAGAGGAGTTGAGATAATAATTTTCTTGTTGTTTTTTTCTATTCCAAAGTACACCTATTTAAAGAAGAAACTACAGCCATAAAAAAAAACGTTAACAACTCTTAAGTAAAATAACAACTTATCCTATATCATCATGTAGAAAAAATAGACGCCTCGAGCCATTTGACGACCTGCACCGAGCCTGTTTGACGATCTTTAAAGCTACCCGATTCCACGTCTTTCTCCCGGAGCACCCAATGCTCTTCCGTCCTCCGTCCGGGTCATGACAATACTCCCCCCTTTTGAGAGTCTTGTCCCCAAGACTCGGATGTTCGACAACGAGAGGATCTGCTACTTGGCCTTGAGATGTGTAGACAAGCTCCTCTGTGCAATCGATAAAACGGGATCAAGAGCATCGAGACACGGCATGACAAAGAGCTTTCCCCATCCACGGAGCATGACCGAGTCATGTGGCCAATTAACCTCCGAACATCATCCGAGTAGAGATAAAAATGAACTCCCAATATGGGATTTCCCTGTGCAACTACATGTCCACGAATATCAAAGCCATATGCATAGAAAATATCGTCTATCACACAATTGTTGAACCCTAACTCAACCTCTTGAGAACCTTTGATCCCAATACTTAAATCATGACATGAAGCGAATAATTTATACCTTCCCCGGAACAATGTTTTTGAATGAGTAACCTCTAGTTGTAGTAGTTGAGACCGAAGAGACAACATCCCCATCGGAAAATATAAGCTCAACATTCACATTTGAAGGACTACCATCTTTATGTGAACAGCTATTTCCTGAAACTGCTCCGAAAACACTTCCACACAAGGTGAGGCCCGTGAATCGGAAATTAATATTTTCATTGGCATTACAACCAATGTGATCAACAACAACAAGAACTTGTTCTGAGGAATATGTCCATCCCTCAGTGCCCTTGATTTTGATCACATAAGAACCCTCGTCATCATCACTAATTGATCCATTCCCATCCTCCACAAGTTTATCAGCAGCCCATAAATCGCTCGAAAGCAACCTCTTCTTTTTACCGGTAAACGTAATTCCAACATCTTCCTCTTCCTCTTTAGAACTCTCATCCTTGTTCCCGCCAACTACAAGAGTTTTAGGCTTAAGCAACTTCGACTTAACCACATCAATTGTATCATGTTCAGAGTTTTGGAGATCCTCTACAACTTCCCTAGTGCTGACACCTTCCAACACACCATAACCATTTTCCGTTGCACCACCAACTGATTCAAGTGGAGCCTCCCCCTCCCCTTCTTCAGTCTTTTGACCATTTTTTGTCTCCCCAACAACAATTGCTCCTTGGTTTATCACATCAACCACATCTATATCCACTTCCTGCACTACTTCGTCTGGGGGTAATGAAGGAATCCCATTGTCAACATCATCAACTCTATGAACATCCCTCAAACTATTCTCTACTACTGTTGAGCTACCCAGCTGAGCTAGATCTGATTCTTCAATCAGATTTTCACCCGCATCATGGAACTTCACCAAATCGCCGATCGACGCGAATTGCCTCGGCTCGGAGCTCAATTGCCCGAACACTAGAACACAATCGCCCTCCTTCACATCCGAAACAACTCCCCCAACACCGATGAAATCATCTGCGTCATCGCCGTATCCGACTCCTGAAGGAATAATAGGGTTTACAGTAAGGCTACCTTCCTCCTGGTGTGTTGTCGCGGCTCCGATTGTTGCTCCTGCGTCAGATCTTCTGATCTGTGTCCCGGCCTTTTTCTCCCTCTGGGTGGTCAGAGATCTGAAGAAAATAAATTTATTCTCTCTCTATAAAATCACTCCACTCTCGATTTTTATGAATCAATTGTGTGAGTTTCTGAACAGAATACTAATATATATAGGCTTCAAAAACCTATATAATATTAATATATTTGTAGCCCATTAATTTAATTATAATCCAATGGGCTTCTATTAAATCAGCCCATAATATAATTAATTAATTTATTGGGCTACTAATATTTATCAATTAATTGGCCCAACCAATTAATTCCAGATAAATAACATTATTAAATAATGTAAAATACATTAATCCATTAATAATGAATTCTGAGAGATAATAAATTACTAGGCAACTAATTGGGCCAGATCAGGGATCCAATACAAGAAATAAAGCTGGGCCTCCAATTAATTAATTATCCATGCTCAGCCCAGAGCAAAATTAATTAATTAACACAGATTCATTCCACTAGAGAATCCGTGCTGACTTACCCCTTTATCCCAATTTGAGCAAGGGCTTGTATTTTAGACTTAATCGATCTCCGTATTTAAGATAGAAATATCCGTTAATTAATTAAGCTTACTGACTGCTTAAATTAATTAACATCTTGTATTCCTGAGTAGTACCACTCGACCTTATTAACACACCTGAACTTAATCAACCGGTCGGGTTTAGTGTGCTAATCCTTTCGAGTTCCTCGGGGGATATTATCAACCCATTCCCGGGATACGGCCGCAAGATACGAGACAACCGCCCGAGCCACAAATGACTACTAACACCCAAGATACGTAGATCCGGTCGCTCATTGGGACGTTCACCATAGTAGGTCAAAGTGATAGATAGCCAAATGCACTCGACCAAGTCTTACCAAGCTTAAGATCGGCTAAGTCACCGAGATCTTGGTTCTCCACTAAGGTCGCTTAGGAGAACACATCTCACCGTGATCCTTCAATACACCACCTTAAGTGTACCAGTAAAGACAAGCGACTAAGACAAGCCACTTCTTATCTAAAGCTGCGGACTTAAACCGACAACTTCATCCTTAAGTTGTCTCGGTATGTGTTAACTTGTTTATATCTTGTCGGTTCAACCAATTTGTGTTGTCTTCGTGATACCCGACACACCACACAAATCTAACTTTTATACAAGATAAAGGATAACATGTGCAAATATACATATTTATCGGATAGGAGAATAAAACCAGTGGTAAGGACAAAAACACATTGTATACAAGCATAAAAAGTGCTTCCAGTATACAAAATCCCAACAATTCTCCCACTTATACTAAAGTAAACTTTTAGTATACAATGTGTCTATATCTCAGCTATCTAGGTACAAACTAGTACCCAACTATATGTTAGCTATCTATCCTATCTATCACGACATCTTCTCCCACTTATACAAAAGTTTCTGTAGTCCTAAGTGGGGCATCTCTACCATCCCAAAGCCACGAACATGCTTCTCGTAAGTCGGGAGTGGTAAGCTCTTCGTGAAAGGATTAGCTAGGTTGACTTCGGCCCAATTTTGTCAATCACCAGGTCACCTCGATTTACGAATACTCGTATAATATGGTACTTCCTGTCTATGTGTTTAGACGCCTTGTGAGATCTAGGTTCGTTAGAATTTGTCACTGCACCCGCATTATCACAATAAATCGTGATCGCCTTAGGCAAATTCTGAACAATATAAAGATCTTGGAGGAAATTCTTGAGCCAACTGCCTCTTTTGAAGCTTCTGAAGCAGCCACATACTCTGCTTCCATGGTTGAGTCCGCAATGCATTTCTGTTTTGCTCTCCTCTATGAAATGGCTCCACCTCCCAAGGTAAACACATAACCCGAGGTAGACTTCTACTCGTCTCTGTCAGCCTAGAAATCCGATTCTGTATAACCCAAAGACACTAGACTGTCTGACTGGTAAACAAGCCTATAATCTCTAGTCCGTTTAAGGTACTTGAGAATATGGTTGACCGCGATCCAAGTGTTCCTTTCCCGGGTTAGACTGATATCTTGAGACCATGCATACAACATGTGAGATATCTGCTCTCGTACAAAGCATCGCATACATGAGGCTACCGACAGCGGAAGCATATGGTACTAGCCTCATACTTTCTATCTCTTC
This sequence comes from Lavandula angustifolia, assembly GCA_028984105.1. Classification (NCBI taxonomy): domain Eukaryota; kingdom Viridiplantae; phylum Streptophyta; class Magnoliopsida; order Lamiales; family Lamiaceae; genus Lavandula; species Lavandula angustifolia. Next base: position 31,373,478 of record CM054808.1, read on the forward strand.
AGGCGTTTTTAGGGCACCGATTCTTGGTTAGAAAAATGCCATGTCCGAAAGGTAACTCGAACCTATCTTGGCATTTTGCATGCTAAAACGAGCAATAACGGTGTCAATGTAGGACACTTGTGACAAGCTTAACATCCTTCTTCCGGCGATCTCGAATAACATTGATCCCAAGGATGTAAGCGGCTTCATCTAAGTCCTTCATTTGAAACTGCTTCGGATAACCACGTCTTTACGCTCGATAACACTTCAACATTATTGCTAATGAGAAGGATGTCATCTACATAAAATGCAAGAAACACCACCGATCCGTTAACACAAATACGTTACACACACCTCGTTAGGGACGGGATACAAATCCATAGGATTTGACTACCTCGTCGAAAACGCCGGTGCCATAACCGGAAATCTTGCTTAAGTCCATGAATAGACTTCTTAAGCTTCCAAACTAGATGCTCTTCGCCCTCATTCACATAACCATCCGGTCGCTTCATGTAGATGTCCCTACCTTTTTCAAGGTGACCGTTTAGGAAAGCGATTTTGACATACATTTGTCGGATCTCTAGTTTCATGTGAGCTGATATGGCAAGGAGAATCCGAATGGACTTGATCATTGCTATAGGCGAGAAGGTCTCTTCATAATCGATACCTTCTTTCGGGTAAAACCCTTCGCCACTAGTCCGGCCTTAAACGCCATGATCTCTTCATTCGGTGCTCTCTCTTTCTCTTGTATACCCACTTACTACCAATAGCATTGAAGCCCTTAGGTAGTTCGGTGATCTCGTATACATCCATATCGCTTATGGACTCAAATTCTCGAGTCCATGGTGCATCTACATCTCCCACTCGCTTCGTTGTAAGTCCAGGGGATCCACCGTATCTTGTTCATCCGCCAGGAGATAATTAAACGTCTCCATAGTGAACATATACCGATCAGTGTAAATATCACCCTCCCACTACGTCGAACGGTGTCGGGAGCCGTGTTAACGGATTGTGCGATTACTCGTGGAGTACTATCTTGCACAACTGGCTGTTCAAGTGGAACCCGACCACCTTGTAATTCCTCAAGGATGATGTCGACTCGAGATTTTTGGTTACTAATGTAATCCTCTTCTAAGAACCGAGCGTTAGGGCTAACAACGATCTTCAGTTCTTTAGGATCATAAAAGTATCCACCTTTCGTTTCCTTAGGATGCCCTATGAACAACATCACTTCTAAACGTGATTCCAATTTGTCGGCCTGCCTATAAGCAGGATAACCCCAAATCCTTAAGTGGTGCATACTGGGTTTGTGCCCGCTCCACAACTCGAAAGGGATCTTTTGTACCGACTTGGAAGACACACGATTCAAAGCAAGTATGTTGCGTCTCTGTGGCATATCCCCAAAAGAAAACCGGCAAAGTTGCATAACTCATCATCGACCGAACCATCTCTAAGAGACTTCGGTTCCTAATCTCGACACACCATTCTCGCCGAGGCGTGCCCGTGATGTCGCCGGGATTTAATCCCACATTCTCGTCAAGTAGTCCTTGAACTCGTTGGACAGGTATTCCCCACCACGATTAGATCGTAGTGTTTTGATTTCTTTACCTAGCTTCTTCTCCACTTCTGCCTTGAATTCCTTAAAGGTTTCAAAGCAATCCAACTTGTGGCGAAGAAGGTAAACATATCCATACCTCGAGTAATCGTCAGTAAATGTGACAAAATACTCATATCCTCCACGAGCTTGTGTAGACATAGACCCACACAAGTCAGAATGTATCAAACTTAATACTTCTGTGGCTTTATAACCCTTTGCCTTCAAAGGCCTAGTCATCATCTTTCCTTCCAAACAGGTTTCACAAGTTGGAAACGGTTCAATCTTGGAGAGACTCCAATGATCCATATTCCACCAACCTCTGAGTCCTGTTAAGATTGATGTGACCTAGTCTTAAGTGCCATAGATAAGTTTGGTTTACCTTAGAAGACTCTTTCCTCTTCTTAGGATTTGATGATGAGGAAGCAATATTAACAGAACTACGCGGTTTACAAGTAATAGTATATAAAGATCCGTTTAATGGTCCACCACAGATAAAATCATCGTCTTTCATGATAGAAACTTCACTATCAAAACTTGATTTATAACCATCCATGGTGCGAGTTTTGAAACAGAAATAATGTTTCGCCTAAACTCAGGCACATGTTAAACATCTTTAAGTACTAAAACAGAACTATCAAAAGATAGATTTAAATCTCCAATGGCAATTGCGGGGAACTTTCAATCCATTGCCCATTGAGACTACCACCTCGCCATTGCTTCAATTACCTTTTCTCGCAAGAAACCTTGCAAGGTGTAACAAACATGATCGGTTGCCCCGAATCCACTACCCATTCGTGGGTAGAAGAGGAAACCGAGCAGTTTCGATTACAAGAGCGACTCGCGTCTCTTTGCTTTTGCCTTGACATCTGGATTATAATTCTTCCAGTGTCCTTTCTTACCATTCTTGAAGAACCTTCCTTTCTCCTTTGACATTTGCATGTCGCCGGTAAGGACCGTCTTCTTACTCCCACTGCTCTTCTTGAAATGTCCACCCTTTCTGTTCTTTTTCTGGTTTCCGCATTTCAGAGGATTCCTTGAACTACTAGGGATATTCAAGACTTGAGCACTCTTGCCCTTTTCTATAACCTCTTTGACCGCTACCAAAGATTTGAGTAACATACTCAAAGTAAACTCGTTCTTAGACATAGCGGTCCTAAAAAAGAAGTTCTTATAGAACCTTTGCGAGCATTTATTGGGAAGGTAAGATATCTCTTCCACTTTGTAAAATTATTTAAAATTGTAAACCCGTTAGGGTTTGGTTGAGTGAGGCTTGTTTAGGAACTCGAAAAATAAAACATTCGAACAGACATATCTGAAAAATATAAATTAAAAGCATGTATAAAATTAATATTTGCACATAATTCGTAATTAACAATCATTGTAACCTTTTGAAAAACCAATGATGTTAAAAAACTTCGAACCGCTCTAGGAATTTCACTAGCAAGCCACGCAGTGGACGTTTACTAGCGTAACCCTAAACCAAGCTATTTACCTAGCTCTTTAATTCCAATCCACGTCAAGGTTCTTAAGACGAATGAAATTAATAGTTCGATATATCTTGGACCATGTCACTATTAAAACGCGGGAAGGGACTTCGAGGGAAGTGAATTGTACTGCGGTGACATCTAAGCATTGACCATTAATTTGACCAAATAGAATCAAATCCTTGAAATTGACATACTTACTCGAACCATGCCGCATTCAATTTGATCTAATTAGCCATCCTATTTAATTATTATCTTCTAGAGTACTCGTGTTTACTAGGCACGCAAGCCACGCAGTGGACGTTTACGGCTTCGCTCCCACTACTCAATAATAATCAAATATTGTTTTGGAAAACTCATCTCACAAACCGGTAGCTCAAAAATGCAAGCAAGCCACGCAGTGGACGTTTACTCACACAATCTTACTACTTTCGTGTAGAGTCCAATTAATGGAGGTCCGATTAATTGTTTAATATCCAAATTAATGGAATCTAATTAAACATTTAATTTTAAAAATTGCTTAGTCTTTTTATTCAAAAGGTTTGTAACGAATCATGCATATCACATAATTCCTAAAGCATGCAATTTCTAAGCGCATATAAAAAAACGTGCTCGCGAAAAATAAAACATGCTTTAACAATGACATAAATCCTATTTACATGCTTTTCTAAGCACAATTAATCACATAATTGCATGCTAAAGCATAATAATAAATAAACGCGCAAATAGGAAATTTAAAATCGTTATCGGGCTTTAATACACGTAATTCCTAACTATTACATTGCTCGATCAAAATACGGATCTTCGAAATCTTGAAAATCTTCGAATCCGGAAACCGTGTCGTTAAAACCGCATCGAACCGCCGTCGCCACGTCATCGGGGTCCGCCACGTGGCGCACACGTGTGCACACGCGGCGCCAAATCGGCACAAGGCCGACGTGGCGCGCCACGTCGCCGCGCCACGTCGGCGTCTTCTTCAACAAAAATCACGTCGGGAAAAACGCGCCGCCGCCGCCGCGGCGCAACCCGTCGTCGGCAATTGCCGCCTCCCGACCCGCGCCGCCACCTTCCCGACCCGGGCTTGCGCCGCGCTGGACGCGGCCGGCCGCGGAATGGCGCCAGTGGATGGCGGCCAGCGACGCCGCGATCGCACGCAGCGAGACGCGCGCCGCCGCGCTTCCCGGCCAAGCCCGGAGTTCCGCCACCGTCCTCGCCACCCCTCGACATCCTCCGGACGTCCGAACGTGCGAAACGGCCGGCGATTTCGGCCACGCCGACGGAATTGCGCAATAAATCACGCCTCGCCGCCGCCGCCTTTCGCCGCCTTAATTCTTCGTTTCCGAGCCGCGATTCGATCAATTGAAAGAGGGGAAACGTAATTGGAACACTCACGACCACCGGGTAACGGATTCCGGCCGAGATTAGTTCCTCAATTTCCCGAATTTCAAACGATTCGCCGGAACGAATTCATAACGAGCGACCTACTTCGGACGTCAATTCCGGTCGCATCCGGGATCGGATGATCCCATACGACCTATAAACGCGAAGCTCGTAACACTAGGATTCCATAGGTCCAAGCCTATCGGAAATCCGACCGTGGAACCGCCGGGAATCGCCGCCGCAAAATGCGGCGGAACCCTAGAAAACTAGGGTTTCTGGCCAATTTGGGAATTTCTCGGACAGCACGACCACTTCTCATTTCCGACGCTATTCCGGACAAACCAGAAATCGGAATGGGTCGTGTGACCTATCCAGACGAAGCTAACGAGAAGACGAACAAACCTATCCAAACGGATCGGAAGGATACTGTAGCACGCGCCCTCACGCGCTATCTCAAGTCGGCGGTCGTGTTCTGCCGTGAAACTAGGTTTTCGCCCTTCCGCTCCGTCGTGCCTCGATTTTCGTGCCAATCGGATCAATTACAGTACAATAACAGTATAATCACATAACATATTGGTCCTATCATCTACTCGTGGATTTTCTCACGAGAAAAACGTTACATCGGGGTCAAAACGGTGGCTCGCAGCCGCCCCCAAACACGAAAATTAACCCGATAACGACGGAAATAAAACCTAATCATGCATCTAACAGCAACAATCAGAGCCTAAACCAGGCTCGATACCAATTGAAGGAATAATAGGGTTTACGGTAAGGCTACCTTCCTCCTGGTGTGTTGTCGCGGCTCCGATTGTTGCTCCTGCGTCGGATCTTCCGATCCGTGTCCCGCCTTTTTCTCCCTCCGGGTGGTCGGAGATCCGAAGAAAATAAATTTATTCTCTCTCTATAAAATCACGCCACTCTCGATTTTTATGAATCAATTGTGTGAGTTTCGAACGGAATACTAATATATATAGGCTTCAAAAACCTATATAATATTAATATATTTGTAGCCCATTAATTTAATTATAATCCAATGGGCTTCTATTAAATCAGCCCATAATATAATTAATTAATTTATTGGGCTACTAATATTTATCAATTAATTGCCCGACCAATTAATTCCGGATAAATAACATTATTAAATAATGTAAAATACATTAATCCATTAATAATGAATTCGAGAGATAATAAATTACTAAGGCAACTAATTGGGCCGGATCGGGGATCCAATACAAGAAATAAAGTTTGGGCCTCCAATTAATTAATTATCCATGCTCGGCCAGGAAGCAAAATTAATTAATTAACACGCATTCATTCCACTAGAGAATCCGTGCCGACTTACCCCTTTATCCCAATTTGAGCAAGGGCTTGTATTTTAGACTTAATCGATCTCCGTATTTAAGATAGAAATATCCGTTAATTAATTAAGCTTACCGATTGCTTAAATTAATTAACATCTTGTATTCCCGAGTAGTACCACTCGACCTTATTAACACACCCGAACTTAATCAACCGGCCGGGTTTAGTGTGCTAATCCTTTCGAGTTCCTCGGGGGATATTATCAACCCATTCCGGGATACGGCCGCAAGATACGGCACAACCGGCCCGAGCCACAAATGACTACTAACACCCAAGATACGTAGATCCGGTCGCTCATTGGACGTTCACCATAGTAGGTCAAAGTGATAGATAGCCAAATGCACTCAATGAAGTCTTACCAAGCTTAAGATCGGCTAAGTCACCGAGATCTTGGTTCTCCACTAAGGTCGAGTTAGGAGAACACATCTCACCGTGATCCTTCAATACACCACCTTAAGTGTACCGGTAAAGACAAGCAGGCTAAGACAAGCCACTTCTTATCTAAACTGCGGCTTAAACCGACAACTTCATCCTTAAGTTGTCTCAGTACGTGTTAGCCGTTTATATCTTGTCGGTTCAACCAATTTGTGTTGTCTTACGTGATACCCGACACACCACACAAATCTAACTTTTATACAAGATAAAGGATAACATGTGCAAATATACATATTTATCGGATAGGAGAATAAAACAGTGGTAAGGACAAAAACACATTGTATACAAGCATAAAAAAGTGCTTCCAAGTATACAAAATCCCAACAACTCCCATCTCCACATTCCCAACACTCTCCAATTTATCCGGCACCTTCCCTCCACCATTTCCAAACTCGGCACCACCAACCTCATCATCCAATCCGTTACTTACCGAACTACCATTCCACACCTCACTTGTTTTGAATAGGCAAGAAACTACTAGAATTTCCATCATAATATAACCTTGCATATCCATCATAATAGAAACCGGAATAAGCATCATAGTAATAACTTCGTCACTTCGTCCCAAACGAAACCCGAGTGTGGTGATGAAAAATGCGCTTCGTCCCAAACGAAACCAAGTCGACGAGCCTCCGATCTACGATTGTAATAATCAAAAACTCTATGCATCTCGTTGACACGGATCGCAGTGGATCGCTCGAACGCCGCCGCCATCCCTTGTTCGATCGTCGTCACTAGTTGCTCCGAAAACACCGTGTCCATCGCGATTCTTCTCTCACCAATTGCGGATCCGCCGGATCGGTGGCTCGATACCACCTTGTAATAGACCAAGGAAAGTCTATTAGCTTTTGCAAACAAACAATCGGGAAATTGTATTCGATCGGTGAGGACTGTAGCTAGATTTGGATTCAGATCTGGTAATAAAAATAGAGAGAGACGAATTGAGAGTTGAAGAGAGTTGATTGAGAGAAGAGTTGAGAAAGATTAGAGTTGAAAGAGATTGAGAGATCGAGAAGAGTAGAGTTTGAGAGAGAGAGAGAGAGAGAGCCGAGAGAGTTACAGAGTTGAGAGAGAGAGGAGTTGAGATAATAATTTTCTTGTTGTTTTTTTCTATTCCAAAGTACACCTATTTAAAGATAACAACTTATCTTTAAATAACAACTTATCCTATATCATCATGTAGTAAAAATAGACGCCTCGAGCCATTTGACGACCTGCACCGAGCCCGTTTGACGATCTTTAAAGCTACCCGATTCCACGTCTTTCTCCCGGAGCACCCAATGCTCTTCCGTCCTCCGTCCGGGTCATGACAGATATAGTTTGGTGAGAGGATTTTGTTTCAATTTGATATCAAAGTTCAAACATATGTTTTCTTAGTAGTGCAGACATATAAGAGGGTCATATTTTGTTATAAAGATGAGAAATGTGCGAGTCCTTATAAGTTCCTCACAACTCTTTAAGGGGATTTCTTCAGTTTGGAGCCAAATGGCTTCTGTCTGAATGTAGATTATGGAGCTCAATTCTCATCTTCCAGGAACCAGTTTAGCAGCAAAAACTTTGAGGCAGAGTGGTGTTACACTTTTTAAGGTCCGAGACGAAGCTGTAAACTTGTTAGGGAAATCAGACATGTATTTTTTCAGTCCTGAGCATCCTCCGTTGACTGAACCAGCTCGGAAGGCTCTTGACTGGGCAGTTGAAGAGAAACTGAAGTCAGGTAATTCCTATATTTTGAGATACCATATCATTTTCAAGTTTGGCTTTCATCTTGTATATCAACTTTTGCCAAACTCATATAGATATACTTTTTCCACCAGAAACTTGAATAGATTAATTTGTAAATATTCTTATCATTCTTAAGATGTCTACTTTTTGACTTTTGTGTTTTTTGAATTCTGGTTTTCTTGGTTTCTGGAGGGAAATTGGGGGTGTGGGGGGGATCCACTTCAATTCCCCCAAAATTAGGGGAATCTAGCATTCCCTTAAAATAGGGTATCAAAGTACTATTTAGGTTGCCAATCATCCGTGTGCCATTTCAATCCTGTACCCTCATCTCAAAACCAATCAACCAACCACTCCCATTAATCTGTTAACTAAAAGTTTTCCTTCAAGGGTATCTTTTATAGTCATTTCATTGCTATTGCACCTGACTCGTTGCATTTTTTCCTTCTAACTAAGTGTTGTAGTGGAGTTTTTGGTCTTTGTTAGTGAGTTTTTTCAACTGCGTGAAAATATTATTCTGCAAGCTTTCATCATTGGTTAGATGGAATATAAACTATGTCAAGTTGTGAACTGTAATTTTCAAATTCTATTCATTTTTCTTTTTTTATGTGACGATTGTAGCAATCCATATTGACTGCTATTCTCTGTGGTGTTTTCTTATTTTAGAATGTATTGAGATTATTATGGCTCTGATAGATGTTTGGATTTGAAGGTGCAGCTAAAAATCTTGTATGGTACTCCCTCCGTCCCGTTATTTGTGGCTCAATTGGTTTTCGCACGGAAATTAAGAGAGTAAATGATAAAGTATGAGAGAGAGTGTAGATGATAAAGTATGAGAGAGAAGATGAGTAAGATATTGAGAGAGTATGAGAGAAAGATGATAAAGTATGAGAGAGAATGTAATAAAGTAGGAGAGAGAAGATGATAGAGTAGGAGTAATTTTTTTACCAAATTAAGAAAGTGGGCACAAATAATGGGACATCCATTTCGGGAAAGTGAGCCACAAATAGCGGGACGGAGGGAGTAGTTAGTTATGTTTGAGATATACTTGGCTCAAAGAATCATATGTCTAGTTTCCTCTTAAGAAAAAACACTAGTGAATCTGAGTTATATTTTAAGGAATCATGGATAGAGCACGGCTGCTTACACTTTCAAATAAGAAAAAATAGCAGAAACAATTTGTTTCAGTTATCCGAATTTGATGAAGATTTTTGTTATTAATTCTAGAATTGTCCAAACAAGCCCAAAGAAACATAATTGTCATTTCTATCCATGAAACAGACTAACACAAGAAGGAAGAAGAAACTTCAGTCTAGAGAAAAGAACCATATAGAGAATTTCTTACCCCATCCCTTTTGATATGGGATGGGGGGAGAAAGGTTTGATGGTTGGAAGCTTGAATTAGGGAGAATTTGTATAGAGAGTAATAATCCCTACATTCTGTTGTCATGTTGCCAGGGAAAAGTAATAATAGAACTGATGAAATCCATCTCTAATACAGCATTAGTTCAGCTTAAGAGGGAAAGTTTGTAATCCAGTGTGAGCTGATTATAACAACCTTCTTTCCCCTTGATGTAGAAGAACAGGCTTATCTCAGTAAATATTAACGAGAACTGTTACTACAGGGCAGGGCACTGCATGGCTTCAAAGGCACTTTTTGAACAATCGGTGGCTCCGGCCCTTGTTTCTGATTAGGTTTATATGAAACCTGGAAATCGATCACTGCCCCAATCTTCTCCTCTCGTAATAAGTATATAGATGGAGCTCTAAGGCCCCAACTATCTGAATTCAAAGCCACTGCTTTAAACAATGACATTTAGTTGATTCTGGCTTAAATGTTACTAATTTCTGCAACAAACCCTCAGGCACTAGTTTTTGGGTAATTCCAGATTCCAGAATTAAAAAGGGTTTGATCTAGATTTCACAAAAGGCTGATATACTTATTACTCCTTCTGTCCCGTTAATAATGTCATGTATTCCCGATTGAGCTGTCCCATTAATAATGTCTTATTTACCAAAATGAAAAGAAGATAACACTGAAAGTCAAGTGGACTAACATTATTTACACACAAAAGTCAAGCATCTTAATAATCTTGTCCAATAGAAACCGGACGTTATTAATGGGGATGGAGGGAGTATTTATTAGTCGAAATGTACTGCTGTTGCCTTATGGTCTATGTTTTAAGATATCACTTGCTGTTCACTATTTTTGAGTTTGGCTGCATTTTCTGGTTTTGAAACATATGAAACTCTCCTCCCATCCACCCCTTCTTTCGTTCGATGTTTACCAGGGGAACACATTGTTTCTGAAGTGTATGTTTAATTAAATTAGTCGAGATGCAGGTGGAAGCGGTGAAATAACAGTTGCACATATATGTCTTGGAATTTAGGATGAGAAGGCCACAGAATTGGCCAAAAACGTAAGCTCTAAATTCTTTCTTGAAAGCATTAAAGCAACTGAATCACTTCAATATCAGAGACTCTTGTTTACTTGCATGTAGATGGATAAGGATGTAATTTGGAGCTACAGGTAGTTTCTTCAATTTGTATCATCTTGTACGTTCTAATGCGAAATGGCTCGTAGCTGAACGACACTGATTTATTGGCTTAGTTCAATAGAAAGGCGCCCTCCCTCTATGTTTCGTTCGATCTTAGGCACTTGAAAATCTTCATATTCTACACAAGATTTCGATGAATTTGTATCTGTAGCTTTATGGTGGATCATCTCAATAAGATGAAGATTTTTGTTCAGGAATAGATGGACGTGTTGTTGATTTCATTCATCAAGTATTTATTGTTATTATATATGTAACCAAATTCATCACCCATGTATAGAGCTGGCCAGAAAGACCAAGGTTCCATGATGCGATTTCGGTTCCAGATTTTGGGACCATGGAACTTGTTACTGAAACTGACGCCACCTAACAGTTGGTGATTAAAAAAACTAACTGTTGAAAACAAGCGGTCTAGATCAAGTGACCGTTGTAACTGAACAGCTAAGATTGTGCTGTGTTAGCAATACGTGTGTTTGGAATTGATTTTTTGAAAAATAAATAAATATTGGAACCGTGAATCCGAATCGGGCCATAAGTATATGGTTCATAGTTAGGTCTGACCTAATCGGAACCGGCCAGCTCTACTATGTAGACGATGGAACTCCTTAGTCCATAAAGGTGTTGGTTCGTGCACGTGTGATGCTCGAATGATTTGGACAGCAATTAGGACTCACGTGTACAGTAAAAAGGCTTTTGGTTCATCGAATTTGCTCTCTCTCTATCTCTCTCTCTCTCAGTTGATCGTGGGTGGGTAAGGGGGGCTTAATGGGTGGGGGTGGGTTGGGGGTGTTGCGTGGGTAAAACATCAATGGTGACTAATCATTGTGTTTAGGAATGATGTCACATTTGTCAACCGGGCATGATACCAATTTATTATAAATTTATTTGTATTCGGAAAGGGACATTAAATGATGAAAAATCCTAAAATTGGGTAAAGAATTATGAAGTAATCGAATATGTAACAAAATGTAAGTGGATAGATTGAGATATTAATTTTTTTTTAAAAAAAGGAAGTCAATTTATAGTGGGAGTATTAGAAGTATGGATCACAGCAGAGCACACTCTGATAGGTTGCCATGAAGACAAAGGAGGAGGAAGCAAAACTAGTGTAGGATTTTGACATTAGCCGATCAACACTTCCAAGCTAGGAGAAAATTCGAAATTATATCTCCTAAAAGTTGAATTAGGATGCGGTATGATTTGAGTTTTAGTAATTTGTCTCTAATTTATTTAGTCAGTTTTTCATTTAATTTACAACATAGTGTTAAGAGAGTTTATTTCAAGCAATATACATACTGAATAACGATTGATTTCGTTACAATTTTGGTACTAAATATGTGTTGGTGGGCTAATGTTAGTAGAATAGTTGTTGGAAATGATTGAAGTATCCAATGTTAGTAAGTGTGATGTCAAATCATACCAAACATTTAGATCATAATCCAACACTCGGTTTTGGCTATCTTGTTTGGTTTGATTTCTATAGTCAAAAAATGTATAGTATTAATACAGATTTCGACCTTTAATTCTTGAAAGTAGCTTCTAATGGCTAGTTTCTTTCTATTTGTTTCCACGAGGATTGGCCCCATCTTATTGATGCTAAAAATATATTTTCTTCGTCTCAAATATATATGCCTAATTTCATTTTTTGTCTGTTTCAAATCTATATGCCTATTAGCAATTTTTTTATATCTAACTAAATCTTTTACCAACTTTAATAGATCTAATTAGTATGATAATATAACGAAATACTATTTTATCCAACTTTTATAATAACAAACACAATTATGACATTAACTTTTTAATAATTTACTTTAATTTACTCAAATTCCAATACCAATATTTATCTAACTTTCATATCATTAAATTTTTTATTAATCTATGTGAAAAAACAAATAGGCAATATAAAATAGGTACGGAGGGAGTAGTATGTATATTAATTATTCATAGTATATAGTATTTAAGTTATTCATTGCATGTGTGTAGCAATATATCTGCAGCTCCACCACGACCATTCAAAGTTAATTAACAATTGCATATTGAATCGTCTAGAAAATTGTGAGACCAAAATATGTGCTTGACCGAATGCTATTGGTCCAAAAGATTTAGAGATTTAAGAATGAATAAAACGACAAGTGTCTCGTTTTAAACACAAAGATTAATTAAAGAATCCATAGTTTGTTAGTAAGCCCTAAAAGGCAGGCTTCTTTTCCCCATAATTTTTCCTTACTCTCATACATATCCCGCTGCCTCCGCCTATCCATGCATAAAGTATGTATAATCAAATCTTCTAAAGAATAAAAAAGATAAAAATGTTAAATGCCTCTTTCCTCTTACCTTCCTCACCAATAAATTCATAAATAGGGACGGATTCAAAATTACGAGGTGTAGATAAAATCCGCAATTTCAAAATAAGAGAGCAAAATGGAGAATTTTTAGGTAAAAAGTTGGAGCTTCTTTGGTTAAAACCACATTTGATTCTCATTATAATTCAAATTGAATTCCAAGCCCGTTATAGTCATGTCAAATGTTTTACAATATCATCTCCAATACATGATTTTATTATAATCTCGAATTATGGGGAATTTGAAGTTCCAAAGTACAATGTCCCGTTTGCATGAGTTTTTGTAAGAAAAAAAATATATATGTTAATGGTAGGAATATTTGGTATATATATAAAATATAAATTTTGAGATGGTGGGCTTCTTGACACATACATCGAGACGTGAAAATGCAGATTAATTTACCGACAAAGCAAGCAACTATCTTCTTTGCTGCCTTTCAAACTCTAGGCAAATTCGAAGCAACTGGGAAATAACAAAAAAAAAAATCCAAGGCCTTCTACAATCATTACTTACCCATCTTTTCATTTCTTCATATGCAAAACTTCTGAACTTTACATAACTGCTTTACTTCATCATGTTCAATTGGTTAAAAGTAAAAATATATTATATATACAATTTATTTTGATCACACCAGAAAAAATTTACACCCATTATTCGAAATTGCATTCTAAGTAATTAAATCTCGTATCATTGACTTGTAATAATTTCTGAAGTTGAATTTGCCATCATTTAGTCAACCCATTGTTTTAGGCAATCTCATTTGGTCAAATTAGAATGCACACTCATGGTCATGTATATATGTATAGATAGTTGACTATTTCTGATGATATCATTTGCAATTTAGTCATTCTAACTCATCATGTGGAATGCCATCCACAACTTAGATGCAAAACTTATATGATTTCCATATACATGTTAATCAGATCATATAGTTAATTTCCACGTGTATATATATGTATATATATATATATATATATAAAGAGAGAATGAATTAGTATTGCTATGTGTGAGTCATCTATGGTTAATTTAGTACGATTAGCTCCTCATGTGTTATTTGCAATTTGTAGGGAGAATAATTAAATGAGAGTGAAGTTGAAAAAGTATGAGAATGCTGAAATTAAAACTAATGAAAGAGCAAGTTTGTTACCACGCCTTAGTGTTTCCACTTTTTCCCCAAATCAAAGAAACAAAAATATACTTGTGGGCTCAAAAATGTTGGTCAATTATTAACAAACAGCATGGAAGAAAGAAAAAGATGGATACATTAATATAATCGATCAAAGAATCTGAAGTTAATTAAAACTACCAATAATTAACTACATTCGGAATTAAACTGAATATTCAATACCAAATAGATTTAATCAAAAAACATTAAACTTCTTGATTCCACCACATATAGTGTGACAAGTGGAATCCAAAATAGAGAGCAGATAATTCTCCCTATTTCTTGAAAATGCATTCATCCTCTCGCAACTGCATGTGGGCTTTGTCACCTTTCATATTGACACTGCTCTCTCTCTCTCTCATAGATTATAGATATAGAGAGAGAGAGTATTTTTCTATTCTCTCATGATCCCATTAGACTGCTACTATTTGTAATGCTTCTCTTTTCAAACATCCCATGATAGCTTTACACAAGAATTCCCCTCCATTATCTTATCTTCCTGCGCACCTCCACTCTTCAATTATTTCCCTCTCATCTCACCATCTCTCTCTCTCTCTCTCTCTCTCTCTCTCTCTCTCTCTCTAAATTCCCACTGACATCCCACCCTCTATAACTGCAAATTCTCATTCTTTTCCTAATTAAAACCAACCATGGCTCTAGAAACATGGTTGATCAAGGTCAAAAGGTCCATCTCCCACAGCTTAGACTCCGTCCGCGCCACCCCACCGGCATCAAAGAAGTCCGCCGCTATCAAGAAATCCAATGTCGGCGTCCTCGCCTTCGAGATCGCCGGTCTCATGTCCAAGCTCCTCCATCTATGGCAGTCGCTCTCCGACAAAAATATAGCTCGCCTCAAAGGCGAATCCATATGCCTAGAAGGTGTTCGAAAAATTGTTTCAAACGACGACGCCTTCCTCCTAGGCCTCGCCTGCGCGGAGCTCTCGGAGAATCTCCGATCGGTCTCGAAATCCGTCGATCGGATCAGCAAGAGATGCCAGGATTCATCTCTCAGATCCTTCGATCGAGTGTTCGACGAGTTCGCCAATTTCAGCCGCGATCCGAACAACTGGCTTCTTAGCGGTAAGGAAGTGGAGGCGAAGATGAAGAAGCTCGATCAGTTCGTGACGGCCACCGCCGCATTGCACAGAGAGATGGACGAGCTGGTACTCCTCGAAAACGGTCTGAAGAAATCGTTGCAGAGCAGAGATAACGACGCCGGAGTTAAGGAGAAGAAGATAGTGGAGCTACAGCAGAAGATTCTATGGCAGCGGCAGGAAGTTAAGTATTTGAAGGAGAAATCGCTATGGTGTAGAAGCTTCGATACAGCCACATCTCTCCTCGCCCGATCCGTCTTCACCATCCTCGCGCGAATCAAGCTCGTATTCGGCGTCGGCCATGGCTTCCCGACGTCGCTGCCGCGGAGCCTTTCCTCCTCCGCTTTAGTCTACCCTTCAGAAAACCCTAATTCATGTTTATTTGTATCCGGTCCTCTTATGAAAAATCCCCCAAATCTACAACCACGTGATGGATTCTTCGAGTTGAATTCGAAGTTCCTCAAGCCGCCGGCCACCACCTTAGGCGCGGCGGCGCTTTCCCTCCACTACGCCAATCTGATCATCGTGATGGAGAAGATGATCAGATCGCCGCAGCTGGTCGGCGTGGACGCGAGAGACGATCTCTACTCGCTGCTGCCGAACAGCATCCGTTTCTCCCTACGCTCTCGGCTTAAAGGCGTGGGTTTCTCTGCCAGCGATCCGGTCCTGGCGACCGAGTGGAGAGACGCACTGCATAAGATTTTAGGCTGGCTTTCTCCTCTCGCTCATAATATGATCAAATGGCAGAGCGAGAGGAGCTTCGAGCAGCAGAATTTGGTGCCCAAGACTAATGTTTTGTTACTCCAGACTCTCTACTTCGCTAATCAAGATAAGACTGAAGCCGCCATAACTGAGCTTCTTGTTGGTCTGAATTACATTTGGAGGTTCGAGAGAGAGATGAATGCTAAAGCCATATTCCACTGCGCCAACTTCAGTGGCTACCCTCAATCACAAGATCCTAGCTAGCTAGTCAAGCCTTTCCAATTTCAATAATCGATACGGGATCCGTTGTTGGCGTGATGGTAGGAATGTATGATTGATTTTGATTGATCAAGGGATTTTTGTATTAGTTAACTCTTGTTTATACAGATGAGTGAGGATAGTTTTGGTACTATACTAACCCCCCCATCTGTATCAATTGTAATGTAGTATATTATTTTTGTAAATGGGAAGGGGAAATGATACTCTTTGCAGTTCCATGTGAACATATTCGGTATTATTATTAGAGTTGGAACAGTGGGATCCAGATTTGATTCAACACATTTAATTTTTTTAAGTATATGGTCCAAGAAATTGAATATGAAAATGCAGGTCTGTGACATATGATTGTTGGTGGGGCTGGGATTTCTTGAATTTTGTTGTCGATTAGGTTGATGGGATGCTATAAAAATTTATTAGTATTTCGTTTTTCTAGGGGTTTATGGTGGCCAGCGATATAAGCATGTGCTCGACAATTGTGTTATTACTTTTTTTAATGTGGGAGAATTAATATGAAGTTTTCCTGCTTTTTAAGCTCTCTTTAGGAATCTTGGAAAGGTTAAGAATTGCCTTTTAATTTCTATTTGGTGCATCGTACACGATGATGATGATGATTATTCACAAATATGTTAATTTAATTTGTTGAAAAATCTTGTTTAAGTGGTAAAAACAATCATGCTCGAAAAGCTGTAATTAATGAAAATAGAGTTGAAAGTGATAGGAAAAATTATATCCTTATAAATAACCAACTCACAGAATTTAACACATTATGCTTAAACGAGCAGTGGGCAGTTCTATTTCCATTAATATCATCCTTTGATGATCAAAACATGAATACTTTTCCTGGTAAAAACTTCTAAGAATTTAACGCTTACCTAAAATGTCCAAAATAGAATAAAGATATACAAATACAAATATCAAGTTTGTGCATGGAGCTGCTGGATAAAGTGCCTTAGTAAGGACATTGGCGAGTCGGTAAGATGTTGAAACATAGGATGGAAGAAAGGATCCTCGACATATCTCACCGTGGTTAAAGTGACATACCACCTAAATGTGTTTGGTACGGTCATGAAATACAAATTTGAGTGCACGTATAAAGTCATAGTGCGAAGCGCACCTCGTAGCCAATGCCTGCATGTTAGTGAAGACAGAAGACTACTGGTGATCCTGGAAGAGCCAACAAAATGCATAAGCAACAATATAATGGTAAGTGGTAACTATATGTTCCTGACTTTTGCTTAAACAGATTTACCAGTAGACAGTGAAAATTTCTAACCATAAAAAAGAAGATAATAATTGCATCTTTCAGTAGCATCTAAATATTATGTTATGGATGACATGAGTGTATGAAGAGGAATACCTTTGTTTGCTGCATCTTTGGAATCAATCAGTTGCAACTGAAGTGGAAGGGCACCTGCAGCTGAACTGATGTCGAACAATTGCCTTCAGGCAAATACATGCCAACCTAGAAGAAAACTGGCCAGATCCTGTAATCTATAATGTTTCACAGAAGGAAATGCTTCAACTTTCTACAATATGGAGATGGCAACTCCAGGTAGAAGTAGAAAACTCATACGCGTGCAAATTTAACTCCCAAACCAGGTTGCTACTGCATTTCAATTATGGCTAAATCTTGGCCACTTAGGAAAAAAGCACAGGTTCTATACAGAAGGTTTACAACTTTCAACTACTTTACGTATCCGTTCCATGACTAAAGGAATCTCCTTTTCTTTTAAAGTTGTAAAACAAAATCTGAACCATCCTGGTTCAATACAGTGACAAGCTGATCCAGGAGTGACGTTGATCTTGGCTGTATTTAAGAGTTTTTCCCATAGATCAAGCTCCCCTTTCTCATTATAAGGACTGATTAATTTGCTCATATCAACCCAACAATATAAGCCTCCACTGCTTGTTGTGCATTCTATACCCAGCTCTCTTAAGCCCGCAACGAATAAAGTATACATGGACTGTATTCTCTGTCTATTTGTTTTGATGTATTCCTGGATGAACCTTTTATCTGAAAGCATTGGAGCTAGAATCTGCTGTGTTGGAGTTGAAACTGAAGAGAATCTGGTTAATTTTTTGGAGGCTTTCAAAACGTTGTCATTGAAGGAATATATAGCCCCAACTCTGAAGCCTGGGATGCAAAAATCTTTAGATAGTCCGTAGACAATGTGAACCCTATCCTTGACAGCATCATCTGAGTCAACTATCTCGGCCATGCTCACAAACTGTTCATTCCCGTACGTCGAACCTGCAAAGATTTCATCTGATATGATATGGATGTTCCTCTCTCTGGCAAAATCTAGGATATCATAGGGATTGAGCATGTTTCCAACGGGATTAGATGGGTTAGATATCAGAATCCCACGGACTTTTTGACCTCGCTTCCTTGCTTGATTAAATGCCTGTTCAAGAGCCGTGATGCTTAGCGTGAAATTATCACAACTACGACAGTGAACAGGAATTAGTTCAACTCCTGTTCGCCATTTCATGTCCCTGTCGAATCTGCAGAAAGGGTAATAAGAAAATGTAACATGTCCATTAAAGAAGAGTACATTACAAACAATTAACATCAAAGGGAAAAAGAAAAAAAAGAGATAAAACTTAGACATGGGTGAATGAAGGAATGGTGTTCTTAGATCAAATATTAAAATACAAGGGATACATGTCATACCCAGGATAATATGGTGCAGGGACAAGGAATGCATTTCCTGGGTCAGCGAGACAGAAACTTAGTATCTCAAGCGCAGGAGTTGCACCAGAACTTAATACCATTCGCGAGGGATCAAAAGATACTGTGTTTCCCATTACTTCATTCATGAAATCAGCCATTGCCTGCATATTTAAATGATATTTTGTTCAGATGAAGGCAATAGTTTTATGGATCAATATATAAATAGAGTTCCTCAAAATCATTAAACTTATAAACAACAAAAACTGATACAACATCTGAGAAACAAACTAATATTAAATTCCCAAGAAAAATGAAAATTTATCAAGAATAAGCCCAGACAACTTGTCAAAGCATTGTGTAATGAAAAATCAATAGATGAATCTCAAGGCGATATCAATTACCAATTGGAATTCTGCTGGGGATTTTCTTTTACATTCTGATTGAGGTTAGATCAGAAAATCTATACGGTGAAACTCTTGGAGAAAATAGTCAAATAAGAAAACCTACATGCATAAGAGTTTTATTCAGGAAGTGCTAGCTCAAGCATGCGATGGATTAGCATTCTAGAACAGCATCCCTAATACGACAGAACTGTTGACTAAATAAGCATATACACGTGCAACTCGGGAGTCCAGCCTCTACATTTATTTAGTGATGACCCTAAGAACAATACTCAATCAAGAATACTTACTAAAGTTAATAGTACCATTGTAGATCTAAAAGATTGCTCGAAAAAGCTATTCCATACCCTTCATCTATCTTTCCTTGATTAGAAAATGTGTGGCATGCTACATATTTGTCTTCATCACACGATATGCTAACAACAGCTAGCAGTTATTACCCCCATTTAAATGGTAAGTTAAGTAGCAGCTGAAAGTTAATACATAGCACTAATGAATTCTAGCATCTATCTTCAAGATACTAATGAAACCATTTGTTTAACCTTACCATTTTGAACTCCAATAACCCATCCATTGGCTGGTATGTCGCGATTCCCCTCAGCCCCGGAGCACTGCTGCCGCCTTCTCCGGACACCAAATCAGTCAAGTTCTTCGAAAGCCACTCCTCAATCAAATCCAAGGACAACTTCACAGCAATAGAAACAACATCAGCGCCAATCACCAACACTCACTATTAAAATCCACAAACAACAATCAACAGAAAAACACATTACCCTATTTTCCGACAATCCGAGCTGCATAAGGCCATCAGGATTCCTCATTTCGTCGTACGGGTCCTCCCGCACCCGATCCAAACCAATGTAGTACGGCGATTCCTCCGGCCTGGCGACGTGATTCGCCCTCCCTGACAGCTGCACGCGTCCCATGGATCCGCGCGAGAGCAGATTGGGGCGCGACGACGAGCGCGGCAGCTCGGCGAGGTTCGCAGACGACGTCGACCGCGACGGAGGGTTCGGCGGCGGAGGCGTACGGTTCCTTTTCAGGTAAAATTGAAGGAAGTAGAACAAGGCGCAGGGAATTAGGGAACCTAGGAGTATGCCGCCGCGGCCTTGGACCACTCCCTGCAGCGGTACGATGAGTCTCATGCCGGTTCGGGTCGGGCGGCGGGTCGGTTCCTTGGGCGAGGTCTGGATCATGTGATATCGCCGGAACACCGAGCACGAGACGGCGGCAGCGTCTTTGGGGATTGTGTGAGTGTGCGAGTGAGACAGAGTGTGTGTGTGTGTGTGTTTGTGTATGTAGTTTCGTGAAGTTTGAGGTGGTGATTTGCTTGAGCGGAGAGGCAAAGATGGGATTCTGTTTGGAATCTTTCGCCCAGGGGCGGTTTCTATGAAAAGACTGGAGGGCTCTTTCCCAAGAAAGACCGCATGGTGGCCACTAATCATGCTTCGTCACGCGTGCATTGATGGATCATCTTTTTTATAATAAATCGACATATATTTTCACTTTATTAGTGGAACTACAGTCCATCCAATGGGTAAAAAATCTCCACTCTGAAAAGACACCAGAGCCCCTCTTCAATTATATTTTGTCTTTTGTGTTACATTAGAATTTTTTTCTTTTTTAAGGTAACATTTTCTATTCACTTTGTTCCTCTCCTTTTTTTTTCATTTTTTTTAATTCACCAATTTACCTAACCTCTTGTAAGCTAGTGAGCTAGGAGCCTAGTATCACGTCATTAAATATTTTTGAATTCATATGATATTTTAAGTTTATTTAGAACGTATTTGCAATTGCTTATTATAAAATTTTTATTTTTTTTTGTTTAAAGTTAAAAAAATAATTTTTTATTTAAATAATTGATTAAAAAATATATGTTTATGGTAATTTCAGAAATTATGGTGCTTTAAGTACTAAAAAGTCTCAATACATGCTTATAGAATTAAGCAGATTTACTGATGCTTATGGAATTAAGTAGATTTGCTGATTAATTTTAAAGAAGTTAAAACAAGTTTTCCAAACACTAAAATATGCTTATACACTATGTTAAATTAAACAAGTATCTTCACGCCAATTATAAAATCTACCATTCGAGAAATACACACTTCATTCACCAGAGAGAGTATTAATATTCTGGTAATCATTTATATAATTGTGCAAGGAAAGTGCAAACTTGTCAATCATGTCATTGTCTTATAATTAGCATATACCAAAATTGGTTCGAATCATCAAAATCTTTCAATTAGTTTTGGAATATTCTATGACGAATACTAGTAAGTGAATCCATGCTATTTAGTCAAATGTAAATCAAGAGTAAGATCCTGTTGCCCGTATTAGTTTATTATATTAAATGATCACTGATTATATGATCTGCCATTCAATTAATATTACATCCGACATTACACACTTCAATTACCCGACACAAAAAACCAGTGCTCATACAGAAAAATTTCATAATTAAGCAGTGAGAGTGGGTGTAACTAGGAAAGATTAACAGGAGTGTAAAAGCATTTAATAATAGTTTCTTTTAATTATAAAAGAAAACTTGTGATTATGGTCAAATGAAACTTGATTTAGCATACCTCAATGTAATATTTCCCTTGTTATCAGTCATGACTAATCCGGATTTTGCTCGATAACTTTCCTTCTCTTTCTACCCACAATTTTTTTTGATCTTCAGATAATTAGAATTGAGTTTTGAAGATCTTAAGAATCATATGCAAGACAAGAAAGATTCCGCAGGAGAAGAGTTTTGTGTAGGGGTATAACGGTTCGGTTCGGTTCGGTTTTTTATGTCTTTTAGGAACCGAACCAAATACATTAGATGGTTCGGTTCGGTTCGGTTCGATGGATTTTTCAATATCGGAACCGAACCGAACCGCTTATAAATAGTTTGGTTCGATTCGGTTCCTCGGTTCACCTTTTTATTTATTTATTTATTTTTTAAATCCTAAATAATGCAAGAATAATAGTTTATAGGATGTCACTCATTCCGAACTCATAAGTATAGAGTTGTTACTCCTTCTCTTCATTCGTATAGATTAAAATTGATCTTAACTTAAATGTAATATCTAAATCAAACAATATTATCATATAAGAGAGACAAATATCAAATAAAAAAATAAAAAAATAGGATATTGGTTCGGTTCGGTTCAACCATTCAAAAATTCTTGAAACCGCGAATCGAACCAAATGTAAACGGTTTCTAAAAAAATAAATCGAACCAAACCGCGAAACCGAACCGAACCGCATTTTTCGGTTTGGTTTGGTTCGATCCGACGGTTTTCGCGGTTCGGGAGCAGAACCACTTACAATCTTTAGTTTTGTGTTGCCAAGAATTTGAGAATCAAGTCTTTGTAAGGTAAATTATAAACTTCCTTTATTTTATTATTTTATTTGTTTGTAAGGTAACAAAGTGTTTAAATGAAAATTCTTAAATCTAATCCAATTCATGTGATTTAATGATATAGTCTCACCATGATTCAAACTCGATATCAAAGATCTCATGATACTTTAGAAAAAAATATTATAAGGTCATACAGAAAAAATTCGAATTTTGACAATCGGAGATTTTTTGAGAAATACGTAAAAATTGAGGCGTTGTATTAATAGATATTATCCGGTGTATATCTGCAGCATCTACGAAATGAAGTGGTAGATTAATTATAATATCGAAAATTAGTAAATTACAGGTAATTAAATTCGCAAAAAGGGCCCCACATGTTTAAATTTGTCAACAGAGAGAAGGCTATGGCGCTAAATTTATAATTTAATTTGCTGCCACTGCTTAATTTGGTTCTTGTTTGTTTCTCCTCCTCTTCTTTTCCAATGAGCACGAGAAGTTCGCATTCTCATCTCACAATAATATACAGCGACATACGTTCCCCCTTCTCTCATCCCTCCTCGCCGGCGTCGAAAATTCGTTTTCTCAAGGAAGCAGGACTCAACGATCTCCTCTAACAAAACGAACATGTAAACAATAGGCCTTGTTTTTGCGAATTTCATCCAGCAAAAACAAAAAAATGGAGGATTTTGTTGGAGACTGTAACGTCGAGATTGATGCGGAGTACGAGTTCGACGCCTCGCAGTTCTTCGATTTCACGAGCCCCGAGCTTGATTCTCAGATTGAGGAGGATGAACGCTGGTTTCAAGTTTCTGGAGATTATCCCCATTCTCGTCAGTCTCTCTCTCTCTCAATCTCTCTCTCTCTCTCTCGTTGTCATGTGTTTGGTTTTGTGTGCTAGCATTTGATGTCGACAAATGTTGGATTCTGATCATTTGGTATAATTTTATATTCGTTATAGGGTTAGCTACTGAGACCAAACATTTTGTGTTCTGTATCAGAAAACAGTACTAGTTTGGATTGGGCTAAAATGGGGGCAAACGGAGATTCTGTGTTAATTTAGTTGCCTTGAAATATTTTATGATTTTGAAGATATAGTGATACCGGGGATTATATATGCAATTGATATTGGTGGTGACAATTGTCCAGCTTTTATTGTGAAGTTGAATTTAGAACAAATACTTCCTGCGGAAGGAGCGGCCAAATCTTCAAAATCATCGAAGTCCAGAAAAAGCAGCAAGTCAATAAGCAGCAATTCAGGTACTAGTTCTAGGCAAGGAGTCCCCCCTTCCAAAACCATTGCCAAAGGTACGACTTCCTCAAAGCTTTATCTGATCTGATTCGAGAATGCAGTTAACTTAGCAGTTTCCTTTCAGTTGGTATTGATTTGATACGGGCTGATTTCGCCTGAAACTGAGTCTTGTAGACTAAACTCTTATGAGCAAACTGCTTCCCCATAGGCTGCACTACCTTTGTTTTTATGCATTGATCTCTGCTTTGAAGTTATTTTTGTTTCATTTTCTTCCTCAGGAAAAGGCCATCCCGCGCTTCAGGAAGCAGCAAAGCCTAAAGCCAAGCCACTTCATAAATTGTCTCAACCGCGGAGTCCCAACTTTATGGAACCTACAGCTAGTCATTTGGCAAAGCAAAATGCAGTGCATGATAAGAAGCTCTCCACCCAGCTTTCTGCAAGGTCTAATTCATTTAAAGATAACATTTAGTTCAGTAAAAATCTATGTAGGCTGCCCTGCCACCCTGCTCCATGCAGTTGAACAAACATACTGAATTATCCTATCCTATCCTATCCTTGTTTTTGTTGTGTTGTTTTCTTGTTTCTACCAGGTCCCCAAGAACGCAGGACAAGGTGGATCAGAAAAGAAGTCTAATTGCATCTAATAACCTTGGAACGAAGCGACAGAAACTTGAGATTGGTTTCTTGAAGAAGGTATAAAACAGTCATCAATTCTGTGTCCCAATAACTCTATTTGTTTATGTTCTGTAGTATGAAATTAATTTGGATACTCGTGCAGATACAACATGGGTTGTTATCTTTTTAATCTTGCTTATGCAGGGGTCGAATTTAAAGCATAACTTCACTTTGTCACATAAATCATCAAATACGGTATGCTTTCATTCAGAACTTGTTCAACTATTTTACTGCAATAACGAGCTGATTCATGTTTTACTATCTTTGATACAATTGAAAGGTTACTGTTCCAAGAGAACCGGAACTGGGAACACTGCTTAGATCACAAAGGCGGAGGTATCGTCCACTTTCTCCACAATTTATATGCATCTCATGTCCGCAGTATTGGCTAAATATTTTGTGGTCGTGGATTTCAGGTCCAAGCTCAGTTCTGTATCGAGCGAAACCCAATCGCCAAAACAGAAGAGTTCATTCAAAGATCAGCATCCACCAAACAGAAAGGTTAGTGTTGCAGTAACAAGATTTCTGCAAATATTTTGGCACCTAAACCCCAAGTCATATTATGTTTACTTATTATCTCTTATGTTCCATCTGTTGTTTTGTAGCTCTTGCAGACACGTTCCTTACCGCGGCCAACAAAGAGCAAGGCACCACTAACAGAGTTTCAAGTAAAATCCTGTCTTCCTAAATTTTTCTATGATATATTGTTGCATCTCAATCTGAGTTATTGAATGAGGTGTTTAATACACCCTTTAAAATTCAAATTTCTCATTACTCTAGATTTCAGTATCCTTTTCGTCGTCAATTTTGATCAGGAGTTTCACTTCAAAACTTCGGAGAGGGCTAATCACCATTCATCTTCTAAGGTACGTCACACATACCATTAATCAAGTCGATCCACCTACACGTCTTGCTTTTACTGCTATATCAGGAATAATTCAAGTGAATGTGTATAAGCCAAGTTTCATGTGGTTTCTTCATGTTTAATCACTCCAAAAGGAGAATAATAAAGCCCATTTACTGCATTACTACAGGGAGACAGACCTTCGACTGGGGAGTCAGCCCCCGGAAGTCCTCTTTCAGAGATGTTCAGCAAGGTAAAAATAGTGTTGCCTATACATCTCTCTCTACTGTATCTCATTCCTTACTTTTTCAGCTCTCTCTGGGATCAAAATCGAAGAAATCGTCTGTGTCAGAAAGGCGATCTTCAGCCAACTCCAAGGCAAGTTGAAACACTACGTGCGTACCCTCTTCTGAAAACAGGAATATGTCAGTTGTGAGTTAGCTTGTTATTTGTGTGTATAGGGTTCGAGTCGGAGCAGAAGTAGCCGTGGCTCTTTTCAGGCCGAGTTCTGGGTAAGATCTAACACAAGTCATAAGCTTCTCATGTTCACATGATTCATGGTATGTCTTGAAATGCCTGAGGTGAGCAGACACCTGATCGAAAGTCGAAACTGTGGAGGTCGTATCAAGGTCCATCAAGCCAGCATGCTGAGGTATTAATTCAAGGTTCAAAAATGTCATTCATTCCGTATAATTCTCGTTTCTGATCCATTCCCTTGAAAAAACATACAAAAGCTTCCAAATCGATCGTGGTCGTATCGATCAAAGATTTTCATTTTTTTTTAAATCAACATTAATCTTCAAAATCTTTATCAATTAATAAGGCAATTTATGTATAACAACTCTATCTATATAGTATATGAATTTGGTATCATCGCCTTTTTGGCAATTGAGAAGGAAGTAAGTGTAGTGGTTAGTTCATAAAACTTTAATTGATGCTTTTAATATTTTTCAAGAAGGTCAAACTTTCATTCCTAATTATTTTTGGCTTATTTAGAGGCTCATTGATATTTACATATCGATCCGCAACTGTACTTATATTCTATGATAACTTGTCAATCAGATTTTTAAAACATTGCATTCTATATGACCTTGTTCCGCGAATAATTTCCGTTGTGTTATTACACAAGTTGTATCTTAGTAAAGTTCCACACAAAACACTCAATATGTAATTTTAAAAAAAATCAATATTAAATATTTATATGCCCAAAATTATTCAGAGCTACTTCTTGATATTTGTTACGAAATCGTAACTTCAAAGTCGAACTCTTTGCAGAAGCTTGGGTAGCCATTGAAATCACGGGGAGTGAATTTTCAGTACTTCGTGATTTGCAAAGTGGTGGTGGCGGCGGAAACTGAATTCAATCAAATTTTGGACTAAACTGTTATTTGTATTATTACATCTATTTCTGATTTCTGATCAAATCAAAAGTAAATGTAATATTCATACAAAAAGTATTTATGGATCTACTGCGCTTATCTTTGTTGTATCTTACTCCATAAATCAGCTTATTAGTATTTTGGAAATTATTTAAAAAGAAAAACATTAGTTTGGTATGTAACGCTCCGACCCCCACGAAGGATCACAGAAGTTGAGTCGCCACGGAAAGAAGAATATAAAAATATATATTTAAACCATTTTGAAAAAAATTAAATTATATCTTTGAAAAGTATATAAAATTAATACGAACAGGACTATAAGAAAGACTAGCTATATAATATATATATATATAAATAGGGGGGTGGTTCAAATAGGAACACCCCTTAGAGTGAGAAAATAAGAACAATTATAGGCGCTTTAGATTTTGTTAATTGATGGATGAGATTCAATTTAATTTTTTTTTTTAGCCGAAATGCACCATATACTTGTAATATTTTGTACAAAGGGTATTTTTGTCAATTGTTTTTAAAAAAAACCTAAAATCCGTATAAAAAAAAAAAGTATATCGAAAAGAACCAAATCTCGATTTTTCTATTTCGCGTTTACACCTTTCGTCTTCATTATGCGGTTTGTTTTTCTTCTCTTTGATTTTTCTTTGGTTTTCTGTTTCTCCTTTCTTTATGGTATTGTTTATCGCGTTGTTATATAATTTGTTTTCGGATCTTCCTTGATAATTTTATTCGTCCCTTTGAAGATCAATTGAAGATCGGTTATTCGTCCCTTTGTCACAGTATTATTAGTCCCTTTGTACAACAAAAGTTTTTTTATTTTCTATCGAATTTTATTTTTACGTCGAATTTTTAACGGTTATTCGTCGATTTGTAACAGTGATTTGTTGATTATTTTAATTTATAAATATATGCACAATTTCGCAAAACAAAATGCACAATTATGAGAGAAAATATGCACAATTAATGAGAAAAAAATGTACAATTACTGAGAAAAATATGCACACATTTAATGAAAAAAATATGCACAATTATTAAGAAAAATATGCACAATTAATAGGAAAAATATGCACAATAAATTATAAATAACGAAAAGATGAAATTATTAAGAAAAATCTGGGACGAGACTTAGATCTAGGACGATAATTAGTGAAACTATGCACAATTAACGACTGTTATCGTAAAATCTGGGGCTAGACTTGATGACATTAAAATATGGAAGAAAATTAATGAAAATGACGTTTACAACAAAGGAAAGAAGATAAAAAAAATAATAGATTATGCAAGATTACAAAAATAACCCCAAGTCTGCAAACTTTTTGCCTTTAAAGGTGCATTTCGGGATTTTAAGTGATGACATGATCTGGAGCGTTGAATTACTTGATCAAATGGTTATAAATTGTTCCTATTTCTCACTCTAAGGGGTGTTCTCATATGATCTCCCCTCTATATAAATATATATATATATATGAGAACACCTCTTAGTGTGAGAACTAGGAACATATTACATCCGTTGGATTGAGATTATTGACGCTCCAGATTTTAGTTTCATTAAAGTAACTGTTTTGCAACTTTAAGGTTAATAATTTGCACAAAGGGCTTTTTAGTAAACTAGAAACATCTAATTTATTTTTCTCCTATTCATTTATGCAAAAACGTTTCTACAACTACTAAAAATCATTCTTTAAATTCCAAATTGATTATTTTTATTATTCAGATTAATTTTGTTCATCATTTCGTTTATTATTTTTTTTTTCAATTCCCCATTTATTATTTTACATATGTTTAAAGATGAAATTACGCACTATTCCACAAAAATAATATGCACTATTACACAAATTAATATGCAATATGATTTTTCTAGTTTCTTTATCGACATATGAGTAAGCCTTGTGAAATAGAACGGAATTATATAACAAGCTAACGTTTACTAGAACGCTAGCATATTCAAATATTACTTTGATAATGCGTCCAAATCAATAGTTTTAAAGTAACAAAACTGTTGATGTAGCACCTCATAAGAACATTAGTTCCTAATACTGATAATTTAATCTACATAATCCAAAAATCCAACTTACTACCCAATTTTTCACACTCAAACAATCAACTACCCTCAATCAACATTCGTTAGTAAATTCTGTTCGTCATCGAGGAGCTACGCATAATACTTTCCCGTAAATATTGTGTAAAAGACCAATCAAATATTGCCTTAAAAAACAAGAAATAGTGCATAAAATTATCCTTAAACGTGCAATTTTTTTCTCTAATTGTGCATATTTATGTTATTTCTTAAAGAAACAACAAGATTCTAATTAAAAAATATACATAAATAAAAAAATTAATGAATAATGCATAATATTGTTATTAAATGTGCTGTTGTTTTTCCCTAACTGTGCATATTTATCGATTACTAAAAGAAACAACAATCTTCTAAACACTAAAACAATGAATAGTTCATAATATTATCCCTAAACGTGCAGTTGTTTTTTCCTAACTGTGCAAATTTATGATTTTATAAAAGAAACAACAATTTACTAAATATTAAATCAATGAATAGTGCATAATGTTGTCCTTAAACGTGCAATTATTTTCTATAACCGTGCGGATTTGTGGATTTCTAAAAGCATAAACAATCTTCTAAACACTAAATCAATAAACATATGTTGTCCTTAAATGTGCAGTCGTTTATCCATAATTTTGCATATTTAAGTTTTTCTAAAATCATAAATAATCTTTTAAACACTAAAACAATGAATAGTGCATAATATTGTCCTTAAATGTGCAATTCTTTTTCCTTAAATGTGCATATTTAACTATTTCTAATAGAAAAACCAAGCTTCCAAACACTAAAACAATGAATAGTGCATAATATTGTCCTTTAATGTGCGAGTTCTTTTTCGTTAAATGTGCAAATTATGAATCAAAAGTTTTGTATGCATATAAATGAGCAAAATCAACAATAATAGTAAAAATTAAACCTAATAAACGTTCATAAGTATAAAACGATGTTTCATAAGTATAAAACGATATTAGCGTTATACTAATTTGAAAGAAAAGTTTAGACCAACACCAATAAAAACTGCATTGTTCATTAATTTAGAAGAAATCCGGGAAATAAATTCGGAAAAGAAATTAAAGGATGTTGAAGATACCACTCACCAACTCGTCGAAGAAATCGTGGCAAGAATCACACTTTAGAAGAACTCCAAAACTAACATATTAATGAGACGATACCACTTACCAATTCGTTGATTAATGGTTTCGAATTACATCATATTCGAAGAAATTCTATTGCTTTTAAAATCGGGGGCCGATGGAAAAGGCACGATGGGGATGAAGAAGAAGAAGAATATGGGAACGATGGCGGCTTCTTGAAAAATCGTGGATGGGGGAGAAGTTTTACGCTTTGCAACAAAAGAATGTAAAAGGATGTGGAAGTTTTTATTAGGTTTCTTTTCTTTTAATAATAGAAAATTACCATAGTGACCGTTGTGCATATTTTTAATACTAAATAGTGCAATTCGCGAATTTTAATACAAAATTCAATCTTGTCCATCTATTTCCAAGATCTAAAGGCTCGTAATTGTTCTTATTTCTCACTTTAAGGGTTGTTCTTATTTGAACCCTCCCCCATATATATAAATTTATATATATATATATATATATATATATATATATATATATAGCAATAGTTGCAATCTCAAAAGTTAACAAAACGTTAAGCATTTAAACATTATATCTAAGAAGCGCAACACATCCAACATATAACCATTCCTCAGCTCTCTGCCCGTTGCCACATGCCCCTCAAACTGAAAACATTTGAAAACATTTGGGCTGAGTACTAATGTACTTAATGGGTAGAGCAGTTCGAAAAAATGTCAAACAGTTTATCTATGCATGAAGTATGTATTGGAGGGTTTTGAAAAATATCGCTCAAACCATACGAAAACATACACATTGGGTGCGCACATATGTGCCATATTTCCCGCTACTTCTACTACTTGATTCTCATAATTTGGGTCTTGGCCCTCATATCATGTTAGTACTTGGTACACAAAGATTATCACACTTTGTGTTACTAACAAATGTGTACACTATTTTTAACCCTCACCTAGCGTGTTAGGCCGGATGAGAGTCTCGATCGATCTACCATGTAGAAGCATTATAAACAATGTAAATGCCCAAAAACATTTTCAGATAAACGAGGTAATTTACGTGAGCTTAATAACTCAAAAATAATTTTTACGAAAATATTACCCACCTTGTTGTAGATCGATTTATCCTACGAGTTTTCTTGACACCGAGGGTTATTTCTCTTCCACGATCGGTCCTACAACAATATCCTAAGTTTAATCGTTATCATGGGATGCAATAAGTATATCGATACTTACTTCTACTTCTCATTTCTAATTAACTCCGAGTTTTAATGACTTATTCTAGTAGTAAGCATATAAACATGACCTATATAACAATACCTTATAGTCATTAGGTTATAATAATTGTCATAGCTATATACTCCTTAGTATAATTAAGTTTTAATGCTCTACTAAAACTGCTGCGGTTATATTAAATGAGTTCCACAAACCATGTATTCACACCATAATTCTAATATTCTACATGTAGATTCCTTAAAGGGTCTAGGTCATACCAAAACTGGTTTCATATCAAAATAATTAGTCTTCTAAAAAGTCCCCCAAAAAAATTTTTTTTTTTTTTTTTTTTTTTTTTTTTTTTTTTTTTTTTTTTTTTTTTTTTTTTTTTTAACTTATAACCGGAAATAGTACCTATTGTACCAACAGGACGCTTATGACCTACTCGGGCCTTTCTAGATCTTAATGTGCTTAAAGAGTTTTTTTTTTTTTTTTTGGGGGGGGGGGGGGGGGGTTTTTTTTTTTTTTTTTTGGAGAGGTTCAAGAAGAAAACCATGTGATGATTTAGATTATATCTTTTGAATTATTATATCTTGGGTTTTGTACCTAGTAAAATGGGGAGATATCCCAAATCAACAAAAACAACTCTCTAGACACTTTATCTCTCTCTTTTTTTTTTTTTCTCTCTTTCCCAATTTTTTTCTAGTTTAGTTCTTGTTCTTCATCTTTAAAGTTCAAGTAGTTGAAGCTTGCTCTTGTAATTCTCGCCAACTCAAGCATTTACGTTCAGTTCCGCTCTTAGTTAATGTTTTCGTGTTTTTTCCTTTCTCTTTTTCTCATTTAATTCTATATTGTTATTTCGTTCATTTTAAGTTTAAATAATTTAAAAATTATTGATCTTCCAATTAGTGTTCTGCATTTAAGATGTCTTTCTCTTGCATGTTATTTTGTTTTATTGGGCCTAAATATGTATATAAGTCCTCCATCTCTCGGTTCGGCTAGAAAGGGGAACAACCCGACCTCCTTGCCTGACCTTAGGGATCTTAATGTGCTTAAAATGG
Source organism: Lavandula angustifolia (assembly GCA_028984105.1). NCBI lineage: Eukaryota > Viridiplantae > Streptophyta > Magnoliopsida > Lamiales > Lamiaceae > Lavandula > Lavandula angustifolia. The sequence continues at coordinate 31,405,576 of CM054808.1, forward strand.
GTTAACTAAGTGTTTCTTTCCGCAGACCTGTAGATGCTTGCTTAAGAAGACGACATAGACTGATCACCTAGGTTAAACATGGTGTTAAAAGGGGGGGAGATGGTAGAGTTATTTTCATGCTCAACATGGGTAGCTTTGCTAGTTTGGTTTCTTGGATGTTAATGCTCCTTAGTTGTAGATCGACACTAGGGTAGGGAGTAGGTTAATGCTCAACATTCCTTCTCCATTTTAAGAATAAGATTTAGGTGCGTCCGTGCTCAACGCGGCACCTTAACCGAGAAACCTTAGGAAAACCGATTAATCTTAGAATCGAGGATTGGAGGCCGATCGCTGTGGATCCGCCCAAAGCCGAGTCGATTTTAATAATTGTTTTCATCACCCATTTTAATTGTGCGCTTTATGATTTATTGTCTAAGTGTTAATTAAACCCCAAAGTTTATGGTGGTTACTAACCAAACCATTTTTCGGTCCTTAGAAATAAATTCTTAAATCTACCCATTCCCCGTGGATTCGATCCTTGCTTCCTAACTATGCTAGTATTAGTTTAGTTGTCTGTCGCATGTGATTATAAATTGTATTTGGTTCGCGATTTTCACGATGAAATCGTGCTCGACCAAGTACCAAAAGGTCGTGTATTTGGTTATGAAAATCTCGGCAGAATAGGAAAATTTCAAAAGAAGTACCAAGGTTTTGCTAACCCCAATGGACCTTATTTACGATCTAACATAGAATTTACACAATTATCCTAGGAAGGGTCTGTACATGCACCATGCAATGCACATGTAGGAGTATTAGTGTAGCAAGGAGGAGGAGGTAGAGAAGATAGTTCAAAGAATGTCATTTCCCACGCATGGATCTATACATGCAACAACTTTCACTTCCTACACCCTCTTATCCATAATTTTTCCTAATATATACGATATCAACCAACTCCATTCCAATTACACCATAAGATACAAACAATGAAGGACGCAGTAGATCTTAAACAAAATTCTCATAGCGACTCATGCTTTCTTATCTAGTGAAACTAGATCATGAAACTGTAATTAATGAGGGCATACTCTAGCATCAAATTAAGGTGGAGATTACCTACTGTTTTGATTCTTGGTATCACGAATCTTCAAACTCTCTTACAAACGGACTCTCGGCGTTGCATAATGAAAATGTTTGTTTTAACTTAGTGAGGGTAATGGTGATTTCTTTGGATAGGATTAAGAGCTTCAAGAACCAAAGCTTCATGTCATGGTATCCATATGTAGTGAGCTAACCCTACGTCTAAGTGGGTCAACACCCAAATTCTAAGTTTGCATGGTTTACAAGTGGAGGGAGACGTGAATTGGAAAAAGGGAGTGTTGATAGCAATTAAGCTTGTTGTCCACTTCGATTCTCACTTGTCATTCATACATTAATGAGGTGTGGAAAGCCAACACTTAGAATGACTATGTAGTATTATTTACATGTTCCCCACTACCAACTATTTTAATGCTCACTAATGTCCATGTAAGGCCTTCATCATTATGTAGGTTAATTTATAAGATGGCACAACATTTATAATATCTTAGCATGCTAATGAAATATTAGATTTATTTACGAATGAGATCAAATACGAATTATATTTTCCGAGATGTGAATCATTTAACTCTTAAATCCTAAATACTAAAGATTCTAGACTCTATATATAAATATAACAAAAGTATGAGTTATTACATGGTAAGTGTGATTTAGTATTATACTAACAAAATATATTTCCTACGTAGTAAATATCAACATCCTAATAGGCAAATTGGCACAAATGGTTCCCAATGTTTGCCATTTTGATGAATTGGTCCCTTACTTTTTTTTTGTTTATTGGTTCTCAATGTTTGCTAGTTTGCATAAATTGATCATTTTGTTAAATTTTAAGTTAGTCAATTGTTAGTCATATGGGTATTTACGGAATAAAAGTTTTCAGGACCAATTCATCCAAATTTTACATTAAATTTTAATTTTTTTTAATTATTATCTTTCCAAAAAAAATTAAAATAAAATTTTTGGTAAGGAAAAAAATTAATTAAAAATAAAAAAGTAAATAAATCTAGATAAACTAATAATAGTTTTAGAGGCCAATTTATCCAATTTTTAATTTAGTTTTTAACTATTTTTTTTAAAGAAATTCTTTTTAAATAATTTTTACAATTAACTTTTTTTCAAGTTTTTTTATTATTAAAAAATATTTAATTTAAATAAAAAATTAACTAAATCTAGATTAACTAATACTACATCCGTCCCGCTATTTCTGGCTCACTTTCCCGAAATGTACGTCCCGCTATTTTTGGCACACTTCCTAGTTTGGAAATAACTATCATCTCTCTCATACTTTACCATCTTATCTCTCCTAATTTTTCTTACTTTATCATCTTCTCTCTCTTACTTTATCATCTACTCTCACTCATCTTCTCTCTCCTACTTTATCATCTACTCATATTTCATTCTTAATCATATATTTTCTTAATTTTCGTGCCCAAATGAAGCACTACTACAAAAAAGCCCATGAGACAACGGTTATTAACCGTTGTCGTTGTAAATTTTCACTGTTGTGGAAGGTCACGTTGTCGTAGATAGGCACTCATCGACAACGGTTATTAACCGTTGTCGTACCGACTTACAACAACGGTTTTTAACCGTTGTCTATGAGCATTCTCAAGTGTTGCGGAAGGTCCCGTTGTCGTAGATAGAAGCTTCATAGACAACAGTTATTAATCGTTGTCGTACCGACTTACAACAACGGTTTTTAACCGTTGTCTATGAGCATTCTCAATTGTTGCGGAAGGTCCCGTTGTCGTAGATAGGTGCTCATAGACAACGGTTATTAACCGTTGTCGTCATCGAACTTACAACAACGATTTTTAACCGTTGTCTATGAGCATTCTACACTATTGCGGAAGGTCCAGTTGTCGTAGTGTTGGTCCCGAGAGTGAGTTCAGGTGTAGAGGGGGGGGGTGAATACACCTGAATCCAAATTTCTCAACTTCGAACACGAATCAGTCCTATTCAGAAGATGCCGTCATCGAAATGATTCAATGAGACCAAACAACCGTTCGAATCGTGTTAAAGGCTAAAAGTCGACTCGGCCGAGATCACGCTAACCGACTAGGTCGAATTCGGTATCGATCAACAAGAGTTCAGTGCGCGGAATAGTGTAGGCCCAAATCGGTTTTTTTATGAGAAAACGTTTTAAGTCTCGGTTCAAGAGATAAGAAGTTCAAGATATCTGAGACAGTTAATTGATTTTAAATAAGATGTTCGGTATGCACGGTAAAATCAATGTAATAAGAAAAGAACGTAAGTAAACGACACGGAGATTTTTAAAGTGGTTCGGATATCAACAATCCTACGTCCATTTGTCCCGATAGATCGAGGAGGCTATTTATTATACCGAGTTAGTCTCGGTCGCCTTGTGTGAGACAAAGCCGTGGCTTGGGGATTATCTTGAGCAAGTCCCGGTTTACACTTCTATCAAACTTAAAGTGTTTGACAAACTTCTCCAACAACGGTGAAGGAGTCCTTATACAATAAGGATTGGGTTCAAAGGTGAACTCCTTCGTCTAAGCTATGGATATATCGGTTGAGCTTAGGGTTAGAGGGATGGGAACAAGAATGTAGCTTCTAGAGCGACGAACAGCTGAGGTTTAGCTATAAGTTCGTGTCACGTCGCTTGGATACTAGATGCTTTATTGTCGGTTCAGCTTGGTTCCCTTATGAGCTTAGAGGTAGTCTTTCGCCGGAGATAACTCTTTCGATTCTTGCGGAAGACTTAGGCTTTTCTGGTTCTAGCTCGTTTGAATGCTTGTGTATGTTTTCGTCGTTTAAGCTTATGCGCATTCGTTCTTCTTGTTGTTTCAAATCTTGAATGATCCCTCTATTTATAGAGAAGAGATTGAGAAAGATCCGTTGGAGACGATCTTCTTCTCTCTCTCTCTTTTTGGTAGCAAACGGCTCTTTTGGCGTAGGTAACAGTGCCTTTTCCCCCTTTTCCGGAAAGTGTTGACTTGCAGCTTTAGTAGGTAGGATGACACGTGTATGCTTGTTATTTGTCGAGGTGGATAGAGTGGTTGAGACAAGCCACGTACTTCGAGACAAACCGAAGCCGACTTCTCTCATCCTCGTATATGACAATGCCGATTGTCTTTCAAAAGATTCCGACAAGTCCCGAAGACTATCCGCCGATGCCGAGTCCGACCTTGTATTCAGTAGATAGACAATGAGATAAGTCTATCGAAGATCGCCTCGAGTCCAATGAACTACTCATGCCGAGTTCGGTTCGATCGACTCTCTCGCATATCTGCTCCCGCCGATTCCAAGATCACCGAGTCTTCTACACCGGTGCTCGAGGCGGATAAGCTACCGAGCGCCGACCGGAGCAGAGTGTCTACCGAGTCCGAAACCTCGAAACAAACAACATATACAACGGAATGGTTCACCAATCGATAGGGTTTTGGGATCTTCAAATCTTCTCAACAGTTCGAGCACATAAGGCTACCGAGCTTGGTTCAAGATAGAAGACGGGAATCATTTCCCATCGAGTGAAACAAAGGCCGATGATAGAATCATCACCCAACACGTAGATAGGACCTACTAGACAACGGTTAATAACCGTTGTCGTAACTACCTACAACAACGGTTTAGATACATAGACAACGGTGAATAACTCTTGTTGTAGATGCTTACGACAACGCTTATTTAAATACACAACGTTTTCTAGCTGTTGTTATACATACTAACAACAACAGTTTTAAATCTACATCAACGGTTTTAATGTATTACACTGTAATTGATTACCGTTGTCATATAAACTTACGACAAGACTTATTAAGTAAAGACAACGTTTTTAAACGTTGTAATAAATATTAACCACAACGGTTTTAATTCATAAATATTCTAAAAAATAAAATCACATCCGTGTCCAGAAAAAGTGCTAGAAAAACCAAACTAGAAATTAACAAACTATTGTTTTAGGAAGTATGTAAAAAATCCTGAACAAGGTTTCAATGTGCATGCACCAACAAAAAAAACATAGACGAAGGCTTCAATGACTGATTCAAAAGAATTACTTGTTGGTCTGTACACTTCCAATTGCTTCCTAAATCAATTCGGGTTACCACAGCCATAAATGTCGAATCCTGTGAAACTGCACACAAGTAGAATATAATCATTCATAGCAAACATATGATACAAATATTATACTAATTCTAAAAATCATAGATCCAAGAAAACGCACAACTCTCTTAAGTATAGCTACTCTCGTAGAATTATAACATGCTAAAAATCAACAGAACATACGAAAATGTCAATCCAATAAATAACGACATACACCATAAAGAAGCTTGCTCTAAAGCAATTGTCCTCAATTACATGAAAGATAACACTTGAAGCTGCAAGTCAATCATAATTTTATAACGATAGGAAACAACATATAATACACACAGACATACTAATAAAGTATTTATTTATATCAATTACCTTTAACTAAGTTATATGTTCTATTACTCGTTCTGCCCACTCTTTCTGGACTAGCTCAATGTCCTTCAACGAATATTTTTTCCTTTCGAACTGTTAAAAAATAAAACACATAATTAATAGACAACTATATAACTACCACTTATTTTCAGTAAGCTTAAATAAAAATATATTAATAGACAACTAACTACCAGCAATTTAAGCGAATCAATCGTCCCATCGCAATCAGATTCAACTATTTCTCTCATGTATGTCATCACATAAAAACCGCACTGGTAGCAATCTGGTTGTCTGGGAACCTAAATTTAAAATAATTTCAATTGACTATTATATTAAAATGAATTCCTATTTATGTCAGATGACATACCTCAATTAGGGACCAATCCAGTGACTTTTTCCCTCTTCTTTTCATCTCGGCATTAAACATCATAAAGGCCCTTGACATAGATGACAAACAAGCTTAAATGTAAACATCACTGAAAACATAGTAATAAATAAAAACAAAATAAATAGAAAAGTAGAAATTACATTTCAACGACTTGCTTCCATTCATTATGGTAATTTCTTCTGTATAGAGAATCCAACAAACCAACCTCTTCCTTATAAGGGTCGATCACCGTAAGAATCCAATGATCACTACGTAGAGACAAAGGAAAAATGTATATAATACTAAATCTAATACTGAAATTCTATATCATAATGTCTTACTTACCCCACATTACAAGGAACCAAGACTATTTGATTGGTTAATGTACCAACAAGCCCTTTCGTCAATTCACGTGCTCTTTGTACAATTTGTTCATGCATAATCTTCTTATCCTTCTTGACTAAAGGGATTTTTCCAACATTATATGGATCCACAAATCTAAACTTTGCAAACTTGTCTAACTTTTTCAACCTATTGAATAAGTGCCTGCAGGTAAAAATATAACTTGATAATTATATATAATTTGATATATATCAACTAATACAATTATAGAGATAGAAACTTCACATACCATATGTAGACAACAATGCAATTATAAGAGATTCGCTTCAATTGGCGTAAAAGGCTCGACATCTTCAAGGTGTATGTAAAGGTCCCGTTTATCTCGAAAGACATCTTCATCAAAGTTTATCATTATATTCTTACTCAGTTCAATAGAATTCTTGCAATGACAATACACCATGCGTAATGCCATGAGAATTGTTGAAAAGTTCACCACTGGCTGCTTCATTTCTTGTTTCTTTTTCTTTTTTGTCTATGAATCGAAATCAAGTACCGATAAAACATGCTAATTCTTAATCAAATATTAAGTAATGAAATATTTTTACCTCCTCTTTCAACTTCAACAAGGCTACTGGCCATGCAACGTGAGATCCCACTCCATCACCTATGCTTTTGTAGTCGCTTGTTGGAATGGGCAGAAGAGCATTTTCATCCAGTACTTGATCAATGGAGACACACATGCAGTTTTGAGGTTCATCAAGCCTTCTCACAATGATGCCATAGCCAACATTAGTCCCGGACTCCAAACTTAAGGCCACATGCTTACCCTGTGAGATAATTGTAAATTCAAGAAATCATAACCAAATATTATAATATGAAAACAAAAAAACAATTAAATAAACATCCACCTGGTCGAGTGAATTACTGTCAACTATATTCACATCATCGTCTTCTAGCTTAACCACATCCACATCATCATTATCATTTAAACAACGCACCGAGCAACTGCCCTTCTCCTCGGTATAAACATCACGTGCACCACTTTTGTATACTATTGCTTCTAGTCTGGCAATGCGTGCCTCTTGCTCTAGGAACTTTTGTTGTTGTTCATGACTCAGTTTTGAATATGATCTTTTTCCTATAGCACACTTGTAGAATAAAGTCTTCGTGACATGGCCACCAACACCTCTCAAACGCCCATTGTGTTCGGGAACATCGAGTACATCTTCTAGGATTGTGCCTTTCTTTTCTTGCATATTCAATGTACCTGCCTTCTTCTTCGAAATATACTCACCCTACATTTGTTACGCCAATATAAGTACAAAATAAATAATAGTTTACGTAGTTTTAAGATTAGGCTAACTTACAATCTTAGTAGCAACACCTTGCAGCTAATCTCCTCCGTGTTTTCCGGGTTTATTCTTCCTCCCTTCCATCCATAGAGTAGCCTGATTGGCTTCAGGGTCATCACCTAATAAATTTGGTTGCATGTACGTAATTATTAATATAAGTGTATAAAGAGAATATTATCAAAGTTCAAGGTGTCCTAGAATGTGTTTTATGTAAGTTAATTTGTTCTTACAATGTAGAATAAATGTGCTTTCATAGATCAGATGAACTAAATCCTTATTGTTCTAACAATTACTAATGGCTCCGGCTAAGAATAGCCCATATAAAAAATATTAAGTATCAGAGTATTAAAAATGTTTGTTGCCTATTACATTGAAAAGCAAAAAAAACTTCAAGAAACTCTAATGTTACCAATATTTTTGATAGATCAGTAACGGATTCAATTCTAGAAAAAAAAGATTCATAAATTCAGATAATTGAACAATTCCGTTTTCGATTTAATACTAATTAATGTTCTCAATCACTCTCACAGCAAGTGTAACAACTAAATTAGTAGAACAATTAATTTTAACAAAAATGATTGAACAACTTGCAAGTTTATCTAGAAAAGCACAATTGCATTACATACATAAAGTATTTATGAAAAAAAAATTAAATTACCTGTTGCCGGCTCACAAAGATGTTTGCCAATTGCAATATAGCCAACACCTTTTAATGATTCTACAACATTCAAATTTAGATCCTCAAATGCAAGTAAAGATGTCAACAAGATCAAATCAAGATAAAAAAAATATATATATAATTATGTAAATGAATTAATTAATATTGATTTAGCAGAAGGATTGTGTGCATGGTTCTCAATTTAGGATGTTCAGATTGAAAGAGAATATGCTTTCAAGTGAAATTGAACACCTCTATATATTGTTTTCTACTATATATAATCCAAATCTATAGTTGGTATAAAGAGAGACAACCCTTCATCAAATGGATAAGTACTAAAATATGTTTATTTATTCATTCTTAGTTCCAAGATGCTGACACAGTAAAAAAAACTAGCTTTCAGAATTCTTATAAATTAAAGTATAAGAATCGCAGTGACATGTGCAACTCTAGCTATTACTACTTGACATAATATTTAATTTACATTAAAAGAAGAAAATGACGGTTTTGGAACTTTTAGAGAACCAATTCAGACTTTTAGAAACGAGGCGTGGTTATAGAGCTTATTTCACATGCCTCAGAACACGAATAGAGACCTCATCATAACTCTACTTATGCAATCAGGAGATGCTAAAAGAAAAGAAGATAAAGTAGAAGGGATAGAAAAAGAAAAGGAAAAAGGCTTCCAGTATCTCTTTTCTGGTTTTTAATCATCATATTTGAATAACATTTTCATTCAATGGAATAAAAAAATCAGTCCCTATAATAGATTTCATATATTTTAGTAGTTCCGGAATTGACACATAAGAAGCATGCATTTCATGAGAGTAGGAAACTTACTTCTTTGATGTCAATTGATGTGCATCCCATGATGAGTTCCTCCAATCCAGATGCAGACCTTCCTCCTAGTTTGTTATGATGATGTTGCGGCTGCAGACGACGTAAATGTTCATTTGTTTTTCTCATAAAATAGAATCATAATTATCATCATGCATTGTCTGCTAAAAGATATGGTCTCAAATTATTTATCAGACAAAATTGCATGGCTCATTATGCATGTTGCTCAGTCTAGTTTCACTATAAGTTTCTTTCAAGAAAATAACATCATCCTCTCGATTTATTTTCTCTTTTTCAAGGATCAGAAACTAACTTATCTTCCCCTAGACAGTAACTTATCTTCCCCTTAAAAACAGAACGAGAGAGAGACTTCCTCTTGCTTCAACAGAACGAGAGAGAGAGAGAGAGAGAGAGAGAGAGAGAGAGAGAGAGAGAGAGAGAGAGAGAGAGAGAGAGAGAGAGAGAGATTTCCTCTTGCTTCAAGCGTTGTCTATTAAGCGTGTTTATTTTGTTTTCTACTATTTGTAATCCAAATCTATAGTTGGCATATTCTATTAATGTTTGTTACATAAGTAAATGGGCATTTGTCCACATTAAGACACGCCCTTTCGTTAGGAGGCAAGTCTTTAACTTCCTATACATGTCACATTCATGTTCACCTTAAACCTAACTATGTTAAACTGATTTTACATCCTTCTCTTAGTATACATCAGTTCCTAACCTTATATATAGTTTGTTGTTATATCTATCTCTTCATTCTCTCTCATTCAAGCTTTAAGATCAGATTGCATGATACCTCAAGAAAAGTAAAATTAGATCATTTAAATATGTCAAGAAGAAGAAGAAAAGGAAATTGTGATACTGCATTTACTAACAACTACCTAAACCCTTCCCACTTTATTGACCAAGTGTATGGCAGAGGAGCAAATTAACAACTCACATTATTCCTAATGGTAGATTATTATATTAGAGCAAATGGTTTGTACGATACTAATACTAGGAAATGGAACAACAAATTGCGTGCACATTATGTGATGTTAGTAGCAACTTCCACTAGGGTTTAGAATAGAGAAGAGGAGATACACAAAAGAAGGAAAAATTAACGGGTGTGGAGAGAGATTTGAGGCACCATATGTATTAATTAGGAGAGAAATTGTCGTCTTCATCATCCAAATCAATCTATTCAGTTTCAACATTACCACACAGAACAAAAATTGACACTCATATCATAACATTATCAATCCAATCGGTTCATCAAGACGAAGAAGACCGGTCGTACCTGTAGTAGCTGGGGAGAAAATCTCTCAATTTTAGCGAAACAACAATTCAATGTGGACAGAAACGGGATGCAGTGCGATGGCCGGGGAATTGTCGCCGGAGATGGAGTTCAGGAGGAGGGGGATGCAATTGAGAGCAGAGCGATGGAGCGAAACAACAACTTACTGTGGACAGAGACGGGATGTAGTGCGCTGATCGGTGAATTGTCGTCGGAGATGGAGTTCAGGAGGAGGGCGATGGAGTTGAGAGGAGACAGACGTGGTCGATCGTTGTTGAAGGAGTTGAGAAGGAGGCAGGCGTGGTCGAGAGTTGTGAAAGAGGAAAAAAAAAACCTAAGTAATTAATTTAGATTAAGTAGTTTAATAATTAATTAAGTAATAATTAATTTAGTTCTTAACTAGTTAAGATAACTCAAATTATTAATGAAAAAATAAATCGTATGTATTGGGAGAATCTAGTCACTAAGTATAAATTAATACTTAAGCAAATCAGTTAACGACAACGGAGATCGGACAACACTAGTCGAACCGTTGTCAAAATATTTAAAAATTGAATACAACAACTGAGAAACAACAACAGTAAGCAAACACGTTGTTAAAATTGACTACAACATCGGAGAAACGACAACAACAATCAAAACCGTTCACTACAAGAAATATCGTTTTTACCGACGGAATAAAAACACGGGTCGGCTACAGACGGATTACCGACGGAATGCGAAACGGATATTTTACCGACGGAATTCCGACGTAATATATCCGTCGGATCTTGAATTTCTAATTTCTTTTTCTTTTTATTTTTGCCGACGGAAAATTCCGTCGGTAAAGGTAAATTATTATTTATTTTTTATTTTATTTTTTAAATTTAGATTTACCGACGGAATATTCCGTCGGTAAAAATAAATTTAAAAAATAAAATATAATTAAATTTTTATAAGAATTTACCGACAGAATATTCCGTCGGTAAAAGTTATAAAAATTACCGACGGAATATTTCGTCGGTAAATCCGTCGGTGAGACCTAAATATTATTACGGGCGTAGAGGCCGGAAACACGTAAAGCTAGCGATTTTCCCCCACTTCCGAGCCGCCATCGCCCGTCCGCCGTCGCCCGTCTAGTGCCGTTGCCGCCCGTTCCCGCGCCGCCGCCCTCGCCCCGTTGCCGAGCCGCCGTCGCCGACGACGCCGCTCACAAGGTACAACTCCCTCTTGTTTTTGTCTGCAATTCTCATCTCTGTTCTCCCGTTGGGCCTTGTTGCTCTTCCTCAGACATTGCTAGCTAGAGAGAGGCGCAATAGGAAGACAATCCCAATTGAAGATTATCTCACTAACCGTCAATCTCTCGCTCTCTCTCTCCCTCAAGTAGTTTCTTGAAATTTTCATATTTTGAGCTCTTGATGTTTCTATTGAGCTTTCTTTGAATTTTATAGAGAAGATTAATTTGAGAAATAGGTTTTAGAGAAGACTAATTTGGGAAATAAGTATTCCACAAAATTAGCGAATGAATCTCGAACTAATTAGCAGTATTTTGTTGCAAATTTGAGTTTTCTTTCTTTTGCTATCCTCGATTACTATCACAAAGAAACAAAAAGTCAATGATAGATAGCATATTGAAGCAGTTGAAGTTGAGATTATATTGAATAAAATATGAGTATAATGCTGTGTGGACTTTCATGAACGATCTGGCCCATGTTCGATTAATATTTTGTCATTATGGTTAGCATAAAAAACTAGCATCACATGCTGGTTTGACTTTGAATAAGTATTGGAAAACTTCCGTGTAATGCAATTATGATTTTCTTTGTAAAATTATAAACCAAGAATCTATCTTATGCATTAATATGATCAGATCTTGCAGTTCATTTGAAAACATCATTCCACCAATGTTACCATTAGAAAAGCCAAGGCAAGGTGGAAAAAAATAGACTAAAATGAGATTAAACATTATCCCATATTCCATACATCTAGGATAAAGTATTATTTCAAAATTAATTGTCTAATGATTTTATATTCAATTTAAAATGATGCTCGTGTGTTTACACAGGATTAGAGTGAGTCTAGAACTTTTAGTGAAATAATGAGTCGTTCGTGGATGTATACACGGTGGACAGTAGACGGTTCATTGAATCCTTAATTTGTGAATGGCATTGAGGATTTTTGTTGGTCCCGAGTGTACGGTCAGGTGTAGAGGGGGGGGGGTGAATACACCTGATTCGATTTCTCAACTTTCGAACACGAACAGTCCTATTCGGAGAAGGTGCCGTGCATGAACTAGTTCGAACCAGACTGCATAACTGCTCGAATCGTGTTAAAGGCTAGAAAAGTATCGACTCGACCGAGATCCGCTAACCGACTAGGTCGAATTCGGTATCTACGGTAAGAGTTCGGTGTGCGGAATAGTGTAGGCCCAAATCGGTTTTTGTGAGAAAACGTTGTCTCGGTCCAGTAGATATAGAACTCGCATTATGAATGGTAAAATCAATGCAACAGCTTAAGAAAGCAAGAAGAGACGAGGATTTTTAAAGTGGTTCGGATATCGCTCAAATCCTACGTCCACTGTCCCGAATGATCGGGGAGGCTATTTATTATCCCGAGTTAGTCTCGGTCGGCTTGACACCTTTGGGCAAAGCCGCGTCTTGGTTTTTATGCGATCCAAGTCTCGCTTACAACACTATCAAACTTAAAGTGTTTGACAAACTTCTCCAACGGTGAAGGAGTCCTTATACAATAAGGATTGGGTTCGAGATGTGAACTCCTTCGTCTAAGCTATAGATAAGAACGGTTGAGCTTAGGGTTAGAGGGATAGGGAATATGAAAGAGTAGCTTCTAGATCGACGAACAGTGAAGGTAAGCTATAAGTTCGTGTAACGTCGATTGGATACTAGAGGCTTTATATGTTGGTTTAGCTTGATTCCCTATGAGCTAGAATGTAGTCTTTCACGGAGAATGTTCTTCGAGTTTTTTGCTAAGACGTAGTTCTTTGGGTTCTTTGCTCGTTGAATGCTTTCTTGATTTTTGCTCTAGATACGTGCATTCCGTGCATTCTTCTTGAATAATCCCTCTATTTATAGAGCGAGAGATTGAAATAGATCCGTTGGAGACGATCTTCTTCTCTCTCTCTCTTTTTGGTAGCAAACGGCTCTTTTTGTGTGTAGGCAACGGTGCCTTTTCCTCCTTTTCCCGAAAGTGTTGACTTGCGGCTTTAGCGGTGAGAAGACACGTGTATGCTTGTCATTCGTTGAGGTGGATGTAGTGGTTGAGACAAGGCACAAACTTCGAGATAGATCGAAGCCGACTTCTCTCTTCCTCGTACATGACTCGCCGATTGTCTTTCAAAAGATTCGACGATCCCGAAGACTATCTCGCCGTTGCTCGAGTCCGACCTCGTATTCGATAGATAGGCCGAAGATAAGTCTATCGATGATCAGCTCCGAGTCCAGGTGAACTACTCCTGCGAGTTTAGTTCGATCGACTCTCTCGATATCTTGCTCCTGCCGAGTCCAAGATCACCGAGTCTTTCAGATATCTTGCTCCCTACCGAGTCCAAAGATCACCGAGTCTTTCGCATATCTTGCTCCCGCCGAGTCCAAGATCACCGAGTCTTCGCATCTTGTGCCGAGGCAAATAAGCTACTGAGCGCCTTGACCAGAGCAGAGTGTCTACTGAGTCTGAAACCTCAGAGACAAATACAAATACAAAGGAATGGTTCACCAATCAGATAGGGTTTTGGGATCTTCAAATCTTCTCAATAGTTCAGAGCACGAGGCTACTGAGCGTGATCCAGTATAGAAGATAAGAGTCATTTCCCATAAGTATGATCATGCTGAGGATTGAATCATCACCCAACAATTTCCCCCTATTTGATGATGCCAAAACCTATCATCTATGTCCTATCAACTATGCTAAACACTAACTTACTCGAGAACGAGCTCCTTACAAATATTACAAGTAGAATCAGTGGAGTTGTCTGGTAAGTGCTAGACTACTGAGGGAGACAGGGCAGAACGATTTTCCCTTTAACAATAATTTCCCTTTAAGAAAAAAAATACAACAATTTTCTCTTAAGAGAAATAATAACTCTCCGAAAGTCTAGTCTATCAGAGATCTAACCGAGCAAAGACTGACAAGTAAATAATCAACGTGTGTGTCAGTAATCACTTCGGTGATTCGAGTGTTAAAGCATAAAGCAAACACGGCTATTTAGACAACAAGTAGTTGTCGAGCCAAAAGAAGATTTGTATATATATAATACACAGTTCAGTACATTACAAATCTTGCTAAGCTAAAAGAAGAACTAAGAGGGAGAACCCTTAAACTGCTGAATCCTATTCATGAAACCTTGGGATTTATCTTCAGGCAGTGGAACTCCATACATTCTGAACGTGTTCTTCCTCAGCTTCAGATATTCGGCGAAGTCTGCTGGATCATCTTGTTCTAGTCCTCTGTTCAAGCGCAAGATTCTTCACTTCTTGTTCAATCATTCCGAGATGTACCGAGTCGTCTTGTCTTCCGGGTGGAGGAATGATCCTTGCTTCGAGGAACTCGACTACTACCCCTTCGATTCTTGCTCCGTGCATATATGGGTAAAGATCGGGTTCAGTAATGGTCATCCACTCGACATAGGCATCGGCCCTTAGACATTTCGAGCCGGAATCGCCGTAAATAATTTCTCTTGATAAACTCTATCTTGGCCGATTCCCATCTCTCGATTGAACCGAATAGGCATCCATTCGTCCGATCTTGGCCATCTATGTGTTTTCGGATCGTTTGGCTTCTTGAACCTTCACGTATCGATAAGGAATGTCGGCTTTCGAAGGAATTCTCGGCCGGCCTCTTGTTCGATACGTTTCTTCGAGTGCCTCAAGGTCCGCCAAATGTATCCTCCGTCCGGCAGCCTCTATTTGTCTAGCTTCCTCTCCTCGTAGAGATATTTATCCATCTCGAGCAAATATGTCTTCAATTTCGCATCCTGCTCTTGAGGCTTCGAGGAGCTTGTTCACGATTCGGCAGGGGTACTAGATCTAGATTTGGATGTACCCCGCCTTTCGGTATTCTTCCTGTCGCTTTGCTCCTTTTCTTTTTTCTCCGTCCTCTTCATCGTTATGATGAGCTTTCTCGGAGCGCCTAGCAGTTCTCTTTCCTCCTCTCGGGCCGGGGCTTTAGTCTTTCCTTTGGCGAGGCTTAGACTTTGGCTTGTTAGCCGCTTCGGCCTCTGCAATCTCTCCGGCCGACTTCTCATCCGCAGCCTATTTGGGCTTCCTCCTCGCCAGATATGTATCTTAATCTCTTTGCTTGGAGGGGTTGGAATGTTAAGCTTTTGTTTGCCCTTGCCTTCTTGAACCGGTGGTGGAAGAGGAGCCTCTTCTTCTTCTCGAGTCCTCCACCGCTTCGTTCGGCCGTACTCAAGCAACCTCCTTAATGATATCTTTGGGAGTTTGGGTTGCTCGAGTAGTCGCTGGGGTCCCGAGCCACTTGGGCCGGTTTCAGTTGTGCTCGCACCGAAACACCCCGGGCCTCACCCTTCGAGACCGAGTCCGGGATGACTTCGATGTAGCTTCCCCCTTAGACTTTGGACTTTTGGTGAGGGTCGCCTTCCCAGGACTCTTCTTTCCTTCCCTTTTTCCTTCACTTTCCCCCTTTTTGGCATCATCACCGATCACCGGGGTAGGGACTAGGACCGACTTCTTCGGACTTTTGTAGGAGGTTGACGACTCATCGAGACGATCGTGGAGCTTAGTCGAGCCTCATGCAACTCGTTCCTCTCCATGGTAAGGTTTTCCTTGTATGCGCTTGTGAGAGAGGTCGTTTGCTTCCTTGAAGTCTTTCAGCTTTTCGGTGATCGTGTCTTCCAAGGCCGGTTGGATATTCTCAAGTCTCGTTCAGGTGGCCTCGGATTGTTCGGTGATAGCGTCGGTATGAGCCAATTTAGAAGCCAAAAATTCATCAAGTAGCTTGGCTTGGCTCTCCCGAAAGATCTTTAGCCGAGCTTCGAATTTGACTTTTCGACGAGCCAACGCTTCGAAATAAGCGCGGAAACATCGAGGGCGGCCGATGAAGAGACGGAAGACTTCAGCCCCGAAGTTCTTTAGACGTGGCTTGAGCAACCTGCTTCCATGTCCTATGGATAGCCTTCGCAAGATCTCGATTTTTGATCCCTGGGGCGTTAAGGCTTTTGCCACCGATCGAGATCTCTTTGCGGTCCGGGCCGGGCGCCGCTCGAAGGTCGATCGCAAAGCAAGAGCCGAGCGGGCTCGCCGAGGACGAAGCACCCGGCCTTGGACTTCTCGGGACCAAGGATACCGAGTGGTGGAGCGGTTTGATATGGGTATCCTTGTCCTGTGGATGTCCCTCATCGAGCTTTCCGTGGCTCGAATCATGGGTGGGTCGTCATGGTCTCGACCCATCCGAGGGTGTCGGGCCGAGGCGAGCGTCTTTGTCGATCATGAATCATGGCGCATTGCAGCCCTCGATTGTCTATTGAGCCGAGGTCTTCGGGCTCGAATAGCCTATCTCCTCTCTCGTTTCAATTCCTCTTCATGCACTGGCCGACGGGAGTAGTGTAGGACAAGGCGCCGGAGACGAGGCCACTCCCGATGTCGCAAGCAACATGTGGAGCCTTGCTGTTTTGGCGATGAGCAACAAGTCTCGAGTAGTCAGCAAGCTCGGAACTAGTTGTAGAATTTCTCGGGATGCTCGGATATAATCACCGAAGCTTCCATCCCGATTGATTCACCTTCGATGCGTCTCGGACTCCAAGTCTATGTGTGAAGTCCGCTCTTCGGTTGGAGGGACCGAGCCGAGTGGAGGGACGAAAGGGGGGCCGTCTAGGCGCCGAATATCTGCGCTCCGAGCTTCGAAGCATCCCCTTGGTTCCTTTCGATGGAAACAATCTTTTCCACCGGACCGAGTCTTCTCGGAAGACTCGGACTCATCAACCATTGCATGGGCCGAGTAGTCTTCTCGGGAGCCCGTTCGACGGGCACTTGTGGAACCTCCTCGTAGGCCGGCACCTCGGCCGCTTTCTTCATTTTCTTTGCCGGTGCCTTAGGAGTTTTAGTGGGAGGGGTTCTTTTCTTTATAGGCGTAGCCTCGCCGAGACTTTGATTTTGGAGAGACCGCCGAGGGTCCCGACCCTATCTGCCGAAGCGCCCTTGTCTTGTTGTGAAATCCGACCTTCTTCACATTGAAGTACTCCTTGTCACTGTAGGTGATAGGCTCGGATCCACATAAATCTTCGATCATGATGGACAGTTTGAGTCCATACAAAGCAATTTGCCCTTTGCGCTCAAGCATGTTCGATGCTTTGTCGAACTTAGCGGCTGAGCCATGAATTCTCGGAGAAAGAACTCCGTCCAATTTATCCGGGCTCGGTCGTATATGGCCATCATCATCGAATCTTAGGCCTCGACACTGGTCAAACGACCCGCTTGGCTTGTCGCAGGCTGCGTCACTATATAGGCAAGTGCCCCGAACCGAGGCAACATCTTTGTTCTTCGGGAAAAGCGAGTTCGAATGTAGTGGGCTTTCCACGTAAGACGGTAAGATATTCATCAACTCGGTCGTCTCTGTACCCGACTGAACTTATCCCTTCGGAGGGTAGATCAAAACTCCGCTTCAAGGCATCCTTGATGGACATCTGCTTCAGCTCCGTAGTGGCGTGTTGGATAGAATGTGCAACGAATCTCGCCATTATATCTCCGGACGCACGTGTCGAATTCAAGTACGGCTCCGCAACTTTGTCTCGGGAGGAAGAACGAAGGCCTCCTAGACAGAAATTTCTCCAGCCCTGACTCGCGCAGAGCTGAGAATACATCGTCCATGTACTCCAGATCGCATGAATAGAAGTCCATGGTGGGTTCACACCATACGCGATCCTTCTCCAAAATGTTCTGCATATCTGCTGGAGATATCATAGAGATATTGGTTTCCGCCATTGTACCTGTGACAAGAAATGAGTCAGTACTATTTTTGGATAGAACAGTGTTGTGCAATGCGATACTGAAACATATAACAAATATATTAGCAGATATAAGCATACCAATGGATAAAATTCGAGATAAGATTGAAAATTGCAAGTAAGGATTGCGAATGTAGATCTCGGATTTTTCGGAATTTGAAAGTTATGAAGTATGCTAATGGCGGTTCAAGGATATGATCGAATATATATATCAAACTATGAAGGTGAACGGTTTTCGATTGAAGGCTGAATGTAAACTTGCTTTATGATATGGACGGTTAAGATTAGAAGTTAAAAAATAAGCAATGATCACAAAAGACGCCTAAGTCAAAGCCAGTTGTAAAATAGCCTAAGTAGTAACTGTGAAAAGACATGCATTAAATGCGTGCAGAGTTCAGCAAGCTTATGTATGGAATGTCGTGCATTAAATGTGAGTCGTTAATAATAAAGACAAACCAAAAGATATTAATGTCATGCTGAATCTTTGCCATAAATGCAAAGTACTGTAGTATTAAATTACTACTGAGTAGAGATACGCAAACCTCGTCACCGAACATAGTAGTCACCGATACCTCGTGTAGATGGTTTTTTCGAATCTCTATGTACTGAACTTACTCGATCGAGAGTGATCATTCCCCCTCACCTGGAATGTTCCTCTCCCTGAAACCTTATTACCGACTAGGGTCGGTAGGGTCCAGCAGCAGACCTAGCTCTACCGAAAGTTCTCTCGAATACGGATTCGGCTAGAGGCTTAGTCGGTATATCGCCCTTTGCTTGTCAGTATGGATCTTTTCCATTCGATATCCTTTTTTCGACATGGTCACGAATGAAGTGATGTCTCGATGTCCACGTGCTTGCATCTTGTGTGAAGAACAAGATTCGAGTGATTGCAATAGCACCGTGTCGTCGCAGAAAATCGGCACTTCATTCCGAATGACGTCATAGTCTCTCACCGCTGTCTCGGCCCAAAGGATCCGGGCGCAACAACTTCCGAAGAGCCCATGTATTCGGCTTCGGTAGTCGACGTGGCCACCGAGTGCTTGTTTCTTTGAAAACCATGAGATCGACTTCTTGCCGCCAAGGAACCGACATGTTCCCCGAAGTTGATTTTCGGTCGATTCTACATCCCGCATAGTCGAGCATCGGAATAACCAGTTAGTTCAATATTATCATCAGTGGATACCACAAACCCATGTCGGGTGTTCCTCGTAGATAGCGGAGAATCTTCTTTGCCGAGTCCATATGACTCGCTTGGGATTCGCCCGAAATCGAGCACATGCACACCTACAAGATAAGTTATGTCGGGACGAGTAGTCGTTAGATATAATAAAGAACCAATTATAGCACGGTATTCGGTTTGGTCTATCGATACTCCCTCTTTATCAAGATCTATCTTCATATTCGTGTTCATAGGGATCTTGATTGATTTGCCGGATGTGCGACCGAATCTTTTGATGAGGTCTCGAGTGTATTTGCCTTGGTTGATGAACGTTCCCTTTTGGATTGCTTGACTTGAAAACCAAGGAAGTAGTTCATTTCTCCCATCATTGACATCTCGAACTTATCCTTCATCATCTTTTCAAATTGCCGACACATGATGACATTCTTCGAACCGAAGATAATGTCATCCACGTAGATCCGCACAAGTAATAAGTCTTCTTCCGGTCGAATGCTTGAATAGAGTGCGGTCCTCGTGCCTTTACGAAAACCTTTTCGAAGAAGAAACTCGGACGAGGTATCGTACCAAGCCCCGGGTGCTTGTTTTAACCCGTCTGAGCTTTTCGAGTCTATATACTTGATGTCCCCGCGAAAGCCGGGCGGTTGTTCCACATAGACTTCTTCTTTCAGCACGCCATTCAGGAATGCAGACTTCACATCCATTTGATAAACTCTGAATCTTTGATGTGTTGCGTAGGCTAGGAATAGTCTAATTGCCTCCAATCTTGCAACTGGAGCGAAGGTTTCATCGAAATCTATTCCTTCAGCTTGACAGTAGCCTTTAGCCACGAGCCTTGCTTTGTTCCTGACTATAACGTTGTTTTCATCTCGCTTGTTTTTGAAGACCCATTTGGTTCCAATGACATGTTGATGCAGGGGTCTGTCTACAAGCTCCCATACTTCGTTTCTCGTGAACTGATTCAGCTCTTCCTGCATAGCAATAATCCAGTCAGCATCTTTAAGTGCATCCTCAATATTCTGAGGTTCTTCAGTAGACAAGAAGCAGGAAAATAATGAGCTTTCTCCTTGACAGAATCTGGATCTTGTCTTGACATGTGCTGAAGGATCTCCAATTATAAGATCAGCAGTGTGAGCATCTAGCCACGATCTACGATGTTTTAACTCTTCATCTGAAATTTGTTCAATACAGATAGTAGGTGAGTTAGGCATTTCAGTTGTACTATTCTGAGATTGAAGTAGTTCAGTAACAAGAGTATGATCTACTGAGTCACCAGGTTCAGGGGCATTCAGCTCAGGAACATTACTAGACGTTCCCCCTGAGTTGTTATTCTCAGTAGTGGTCTCAGTTACTTCTACAGTTTCCTCATTGACTGAAGTTACCGGGATTGATTCCGTTCGGGAGAATCAATCGCTCGCCTACTTGCTCACTGGTTGAGATTCGGAGATTTGTCTTCGTTTCTTCGTCCGAATCATCATCCCAACATAGTTGGATCTTTTCGATTTGTCTTTTAAGCTTAGATCCCGTAGGCCGCTTACCGATGTCCTCGGATTCGGAATTTGAGTTATTGCTCCTGTCTTCGATAGCAAACTCGTTAAAGACAACATGAGGGCTTTCCTCTACGCAAAGAGTCCGATAGTTGAATACTCCGAAAGCTTTCTCGACCCGAGAGTATCCTAAGAATACTCCCCGATCCGACTTGCTATCAAAAGTCTTCGACTGATCTTTCCCATTATTGTGGATAAAGCATGAACAACCAAAAATATGGAAATAAGATAGAGAAGGCTTCCCGTCCTTCCATAGTTCATATGGTGTCCGCTTATCTTCGCTTTGTCAATAGAGATCTATTCGAGTATAACATGCGGTATCGGTAGCTTCCGCCCTGAATTTGGTTGGGAGTCCCGAGTCTGCGAGTAGAGTCCTAGCCGCCTCTTTTAGAGTTTCTGTTCTTTCGTTCAAGCAACTCCATTCGCCGAGGTGTGCGTGCGGTGAAGTCTCATGCTCTATTCCTTCGCTGCGTAACTCCTTTACCATGGAATTAAGGAACTCGGTTCCTCCGTCCGAACGTATTTTTCGATCTTGGTGTTCTTCTCGACACTCGAGCCTTTTCGAAGCGTTGGTAACTCTGTTTTGACGTCGGACTTGTTGGCAATGAATATGACCCATGTGTAGCGCGAGTAGTCATCTATGACCACTAATGCATATTTTTCGCCTCCGATCGTCACCGGGGAGACTAGACCGAACAAATCCATATGTAGCATTGAAGGATTCCATCCGTGGAAGGCGATGGGAACCGGGAGGATTTTGATTCCTTGTTTGCTTTCCCTTCGGACATGCTTCACACCGAGTGTCTTTGCTTGAATACTTCATTCGGCGGTCCCCTTGCTAGAGTGTTTCTTGCAAGCTTGTTGAGCGTTTTAAAGTTGAGATGGCCGAGTCTTACGTGCCATAGCCACCCCGTGCGGTTGTCATTCTTCGCCGGTAAGCAAGCTTCGTGTTCGCTGAGTTCCGATCCACCACATATATGTTCTTTCTGCGCGAACCCGATAACACTTGTTTTCCCGTGGATTTATCAATAACATCACGTAAAACCGGCGTCAAAAATCACTCTATTTGAGTTATCACAAAATTGACTAACAGAGAGAAGATTATGCTTTGAAGTCCTTCAACATATGATACTCTTGGAACTTTGGCGTTCCTATGCTCGAGTGTCTTGTATCCTCTCGTGTAGCCTTTGGCATTATCTCCAAACTCAATTCCGGGTCCTTCTTCGGTGATATAATTCTTGGCGAGACTCCTTTGGTATGTCATGTGTCTTGAGCATCCGTTGTCCACATACCATGGGTCTTTACGCACCCGCAAAAACGAATTATATTCGGGTACCCTTTATTTTTGATTTTGGGTCCTTAGATGTTAGTTTTCATAACCCAAATCTGTCTAACAACCCCGGTGGTTTCGGACATTTTCTTTCCACTAGAGTCAACATATCGACCACCGGACTGGTCAAAGGTGACTTCGAGGCTTCGAGGTTCGGGAGTCCCGATCTTCGAGTTGGTGGATCGCCGACCTTAGCCTTCGTGTGGCTTTCCTTTTCTTCGACATTTGGAGCCTCTTCGACTATAGGTTCATAATAGTATGACCCATACCGAAGCTGGATGTGTCGGCTTTGGAGGTCCATACCGATCCGCCAATTTTAATTTGCTTGGTTCCCCCTTGACCGTGGCTTTGGAGTTTCTTGGCACCGATCTTCTTGTCGGAATGCCGACGTGTGGGATGAGGTGCTTTCATCTTCTGTTTGTTCTTTGCTAGGGGGGTTCAAGTATATTTGCGGTCATAGTCTCCCCTCGAACAAATCTATCGGCAAGCCATACTTCGAGTGTATCTGGGGCGAGATGTGGAAGCTCCCCTGGCCGAATCCAAGTCCTTCCTTGCGGTGCTTTGACTTATTGCATGCTAGCATAGCCTCTAATTTCTTTTCAGCACCCATGTACCTCTCGGTCATCAAGCTCCTCCGGACATCATCACTCTTCTTCGATTGTGTCGTGCTCTGGCCTCGAAGTCCCGACATTTCTTGCTTCGGCAGACTTAGTTCGATATCTTTCGAGTCAAGTCATTGGTCAAAACCGAAATCCGATCTTCTTGATGCTTCGAGACTTGGCCATCGGAGAGTTTATTTCCTCCCCGAGTCTCAACACAAGTCCTTCGGCCTCGTAGCAACCCGACTCTCCCGAGAAAGTCTCGATTCTCTACTTTCGGGGTATCCAACTCCCGAAGCGTCTTGCTCGAGCCGGCACTCATCCGAATTTGTTCGTCGAGCAGTTCTTCGTATGCGGTTGCGACGTCCATATTCTCATCTCGCACTGAAATAGTGTCGTGTGTGCAGTGTGAAGAGGAGTTAAATGGTTCATCCTCTTCGCCTGCCATCATGCACTTTTCACCGATTCATCCGCTTCATGCTCTAAGGCCATGAAAGCCGCTTCATCGTCGAGATGAATCCATAAAGGAGTCGATCTCTTCGAGTCGTCCGAGATTTCGCCGCCTATGTAGGATTGTCTCTTCCGGGCGAATTTCTCTCTCCTTGCTTTGCGTCTTTGCGCGTTCAAAGACTATCGAGCTCGGGACAATCATACCGATAATGTCCCGGCTTCTTGCGGTCGTAACAAGCAATGACTCTTTCTTCTTTGCTTTCGCTATTCTTTGATGGTTCGAGTCATCTTTCTTTCGCATTCGGAAGATTGTGAGTCGGGAGTGTGTTTCGACATATAATTTGACTTACCTTTCGTTTCCCGATAGGCTTTAGTCACTTTTCTCGCGTCGCTCCTTCTCCTCTCGATACTTTACGGCGAGCAAGTGCATACTTCGAGCGAGGCTTCCTTCTTGTAGATCATTGAGTGAAGGTTCGGTCTTACTCGTCGTTTTGCTCGTTCTTTGGAGATCTGTGGCTCGACCGATGCTTTGAAAGCATGGTCGATTTTTGTGTCGGCTTCGACTCTCGCTTTCTTTGAGGTCCGTCGAACTCAAACTCCTCCGCCCTGTAATTACGAAAAGATATGGTCGGGAGACACAACATCTAAGTCGGAATGTCGCAATAGAGTGGCAAAAGGTGTCCGGTGTCCGTCCGTCCTAAGTGCCCTCGGAATCTTCGATTCATCTCTCGGTTCTTGAATGTCTTTCCCGGCCCATTGATAGAGTTCATCAGATTGGTAAATCGACGTTCGAATCTTCGATTTTGTCACCGGGCATGAGAGACAAGCTTTCCGGCTTTTGGAGTTCCGGCGCTAATTTGTTGGCTTTAATCTTTCGAGTCCCTCGACTCGGTAAGCGCAAGAGCGTCCCGAGTTCTTTAGCGAGTCTTGCATTCCCGAACCCTGCCAAGATAAGAATCACTAAGGGTGGTTAGTATAGCATTTCTGGCGACTCGATCTAGATTGTGAAGCTTCTTCTCTTCTGGAGTGAAGAGACTTCTGTCTTTGGGGATCTTCTTCCCAGTCACCATTCCTCCTCCTTGAGCTTGGTCCTGAGTCACGACACTATCAATCATAGGAACGATAGGTCCATCTTCAAGCACTTCAGTCATACTATCATGGAGGGATGTCAGATGTGCTTCCATTCTGACTCGCCATACTCCATAATTTTCCACCGAGAACATGGGTACCATCCTTATACCTGACATATCAGCCATGAAAAAATATAGATATGAATGTAGAGTGATATGCAGTGAAAACGTTTTCCCTCGGATCCGTTCGAATAGACCAGTCTCAAAGATAACAAGAGTCAAAGAACTCCCGCTCTGATACCAATTGTTGGTCCCGAGTGTACGGTCAGGTGTAGAGGGGGGGGTGAATACACCTGATTCGATTTCTCAACTTTCGAACACGAACAGCCCTATTCGGGGAAGGTGCCGTCATCGAACTAGTTCGGCAGACTGCAGGCCTATTCCGAATCGTGTTAAAGGCTAGAAAAGTACTGACTCAGCTGAGATCTGCTAACTGACTAGGTCAGAATTCAGTATCTACAGTAAGAGTTCAGTGTGCGGAATAGTGTAGGCCCAAATCAGTTTTTGTGAGAAAACGTTGTCTCAGTTCAGTAGATATAGAACTCAGTATGAATGGTAAAATCAATGCAACGCTTAAGAAAGCAAGAAGAGACGGGATTTTTAAAGTGGTTCGGATATCGCTCAAATCCTACGTCCACCTGTCCCGAATGATCGGGAGGCTATTTATTATCCCGAGTTAGTCTCGGTCGCGCTTACACCTTGGGCAAAGCCGCGTCTTGGTTTTTATGCGATCCAAGTCTCGCTTACAACACTATCAAACTTAAAGTGTTTGACAAACTTCTCCAACGGTGAAGGAGTCCTTATACAATAAGGATTGGGTTCGAGATGTGAACTCCTTCGTCTAAGCTATAGATAAGAACGATTGAGCTTAGGGTTAGAGGGATAGGGAATATGAAAGAGTAGCTTCTAGATCGACGAACAGTGAAGGTAAGCTATAAGTTCGTGTAACGTCGATTGGATACTAGAGGCTTTATATGTTGGTTTAGCTTGATTCCCTATGAGCTAGAATGTAGTCTTTCACGGAGAATGTTCTTCGAGTTTTTTGCTAAGACGTAGTTCTTTGGGTTCTTTGCTCGTTGAATGCTTTCTTGATTTTTGCTCTAGATACGTGCATTCCGTGCATTCTTCTTGAATAATCCCTCTATTTATAGAGCGAGAGATTGAAATAGATCCGTTGGAGACGATCTTCTTCTCTCTCTCTCTTTTTGGTAGCAAACGGCTCTTTTGGTGTAGGCAACGGTGCCTTTTCCTCCTTTTCGGAAAGTGTTGACTTGCGGCTTTAGCGGTGAGAAGACACGTGTATGCTTGTCATTCGTTGAGGTGGATGTAGTGGTTGAGACAAAGACAAACTTCGAGATAGACCGAAGCCGACTTCTCTCTTCCTCGTACATGACCGCCGATTGTCTTTCAAAAGATTCGACGATCCCGAAGACTATCCGCCGTTGCTTGAGTCGACCTCGTATTCGGTAGATAGGCTGGCCGAAGATAAGTCTATCGATGATCGGCTCGAGTCCAGGTGAACTACTCCCGCCGAGTTTAGTTCGATCGACTCTCTCGATATCTTGCTCCCGCTGAGTCCAAGATCACCGAGTCTTTCAAGATATCTTGCTCCTACCGAGTCCAAGTATCATGAGTCTTTCGATATCTCGCTCCCGCCGAGTCCAAGATCACCGAGTCTTCAGATCGGTGCCGAGGCAAATAAGCTACCGAGCGCCTTGACCGGAGCAGAGTGTCTACCGAGTCCGAAACCTCGGAGACAAATACAAATACAAAGGAATGGTTCACCAATCAGATAGGGTTTTGGGATCTTCAAATCTTCTCAATAGTTCAGAGCACGAGGCTACTGAGCGTGATCCAGTATAGAAGATAAGAGTCATTTCTCATAAGTATGATCATGCTGAGGATTGAATCATCACCCAACAATTTTATTGATTGGGCAAGTAGTCAGACAGCTTATACGGACGGGGAAAAAATTAGATATCCGTGTAAAAATTGTAAGAATAAGCTGTTTTTGTCTACAGAAGTTGTAAGAGAGCACGTTTATATGAAGGGCTTCGTTAAAAATTATAAAGTTTGGTCATCTCATGGGGAAAAACACGTAACACTAAATGAACAAGCTACGAGAAATGTGCAAAATGACACGACAGCCTCCGGACGACAGCACTGACCAGTCCCCTCCTCCCACCTCTTTATGATTGACTTATTTATGTTTTATGTATATATACTGAATATTTGGATTTTATGATTTATATATTTATGTTTCGGTTTGCTTTTTGACTTGATTTGAATAGTTATATGTGATGTGTTGGTTGGTTAAATGTATGTGATGTGTTGGTTGGTTAAAAAATGCAGGTTGTCGATAACTGGGTACGAAAAAACAAAAAAAATATTTAAAAAAAAACATTTACCGACGTTTTACCGATGGAATGTATCCGTCGGTAAGAAAACCAAATAAAATTATTTTAAAAATTATTTTAAATTTACCGACGGATATTTCCGTCGGTAAAAAAAACAAATAAAATATTTAACTTTAGCCAAAAAATTTATTTAAAAATATTATTTTAAATTTACCGACGGAACATTCTGTCGGTAAAAAAACAAAAAAATTATTTAAAAATATTATTTTAAATTTACCGACGGAACATTCCGTCGGTAAAAAACAAAAAAATTATTTAAAAATATTAGTTAAATTTACCGACGGAAATATCCGTCGGTAAAAATGTCGGTGAAACTCCCCGACAGAATATCCGGTGACAGTCTGTCGACGGGCTTTTTCCGTCGGCAATCCGTCGGTAATTTTTACCGACGAAAATTTCCGTCGGTATTTTTTACCGACAAAGCCTGAGCCGACGCATTTTATCCGTCGGTATTCCGTCGGTAAATATTTTACCGACGGAATATTACTGTTTACCGACGAAAAATTCCGTCGGTGTACGATGAATTTCTTGTAGTGGTTGTCAAAATATTAGAAAGTTAAATACAACAATGGCGAAACAACGACGATTATTAAAACCGTTGTCTATGAGCGCGTTTTTAACTAAGACAACAAATAAACGACAACGATTACATAGATTGTTGTCTATGAGCGCATTTCTGGTCTTTCCACAACATGTAAACGACAAGGGCGCAAAAAAACCGTTGTCTATGAGCGCACTTTTTGACTTACGACAACGTTTTTATTTACGACAACGTTTTCTTAAGATTCGACAACGGTTATTCATGATAAACGTTGTCTATTAAGCGTTGTTGAAGACCATTTTTCTTGTAGTGAAGTGTGCCGGAAATAGCGGGACGAATGTAGTAATTTTGTGTCTCACGACAGACGAGGGGAGCCGATCGACACAACGGTTGGAGAATGTATTATGTTCTTCGAAGTCGGAGATGTCGTTGGAGATGAACGGCAGGACGATGGGAGAAGTAGCCGGAGGATATGGAGGATGACGTAGACGAATGACTGGTAGAGGGTGGCGAAGTTGTGAAGTTTGTTGTTACTATGGCGGGCGTGGCCTTGATACGGCGGCGAAGAAGGGATTTAGTAAAATTCTTTTTGATTTTTAATTAATTTTTTTCGTACCAAAATTCTTATTTGAAAAAAAAATAATTTAAAAATCGGATGAATTGATCCTTGAAAATATTACTAGTTAATTTAGATTAAGTTAGTTTTTTTAATTTAATTCATTTTCTATTTAAGTTTTTAAATTAATTTTGTTCATTACATAAAATTTTTTTTGACTTAATTTTTTTTAACAAGATTATAATTTTAAGGAATATTTGAAAAAAATAGTTAAAATTTAATTTAAAAATTGGATTAATTGGTACATTAAACTTTTATTTCGTAAATATTTTTAGGACTAACAGTTGACTAACTTAAAATTTTAACAAAATGACCAATTTATTCAAACTAGCTAAGAATCAATAAACTAAAAAAAATTATGGATAAATTCATAAAAAAAAGCCATCATTGGCCATTGTGTCAATTTGCCGTCATAGTAAAAATATTTTATTTTATTGTAGATTGAATTAAAAACATAGAACTGTTATAAACTAAATAGAATGAGAGAATAATAGAGAGAATGCGAAAATAGATGTGTATTATTATGAGGGTGGATACCTCTATTTATAGAGTACAAGATGAGCTAATGGGCTTTTAGGGTTTAAATGGTCATCACAATATAAGGTAAATATATATATATATAATATATTTACAATACTCCCCCTTGATTGACCATCCCTAAAAGAAACTGCTGCCTCGTTAAAACCTTGCCAGAAAAACCCATTGGGATAAAAACTGGACGAAGGAAAAAGAGTACAGCTGCTCCACCTCAAAATAGTCATTCTTGATCCTTGAGTCGGCGCATATCGAACTTGTATAACAACTTCTTGAATGTTGGTAATGCCTTTGTAAAAGAATCTGCTAGGTTGTCACTTGAGCGAATTTGCTGGATGTTGATACCGCCACTCTTTTGGAGATCATGTGTTGCATTGGCTCTTTTATGAATCAATCTCAATGACTCATTTTCTCATGTGTTGCATTGGATGCCTCGTTAAAAACCTTAACTAAGAAAACCCTTTGGGAAAAACTTAGAAAGGAAAAAATAGTACAATCATTTGACCTTCAGGGTCATTTGACCTTCAGGGTCATTTGACCTTTAGGAGTCAGTCTAATCTTCAGGATTATTTACAATTTGTTACTCCCCCTCAAGATAACAATCTTCAAGTTTAAGGTCTACACTAATATGTGCAACACAAATTTAATTATCATCAAAGATAATAGCATGTTTGTCTCGAAGATAACAAATGAAGGTCAATACCATTTTAAATTTTTCAATTGCACATAAGTAAGGAATTTATGGTCCTCATTTTTGTTATCTTCTATAGGTCTAAATGAGTCTCCATCCACTTCAAGTGATTGAAGCAACCATTAGGTAGCTATGTGGATCCAATAAAATAAAATCTCTTTAAAGACCTTCAGGTAGGTCGACTAGCACAACTCCATTAGGGAGATGCTCGTTCTGCAGGTCGAGACAATTATTAGTTCAACCAAAGTCTTATGATTCTAACTTCGTCTTTAGGCATGAGTTGATTTCATCAAGTACTTTTGTACGTAATGATTCACATATCGTCTTCAGGAGAAATTTGGAGTGATGTGTTCTAATTTTGTATTCCGCGGTTCTTGTCTCTTAGCACCAATAAATCTCTCACGCTTCTAGCGTCAATGAGAATTAATTGATTTATTTTTGTCAATGAGGAACTTCAGTTCTTTCATGGTGTATATACAACAGGTATATGAGATTTTAGTCACTCCTTTTGCACTAAATAACTTGATGAACTTCTGGTTCATAGTGCGTGAATCTAATAATTAATCCAACGAGATATTGCGGCATTCAATCTTTATATTTCATATCTCCCCCTAATGCCGACAAGGATGTGAGTTGAATATTAAAATCAACATATCAATGAATAAAATAATCCATAATAATTTGCTCTATGTAAGTCATTAGGACGGAGTATACATATAAGTATTATGCTCTTCAGGAGTTTTAATCAAATTCAAGTCATCATTTATGTACCCTTCTGTCAAGGAATACTCGTCATTCTTATTATATCATATACGGTTGTACTATTTCAGCCCTTACAATGACTTTTACAGTCTAATTGAAAACATCTTTTTGACTTACATGCTTTGAGCAAGTTAAATCATTCACGGATCTTTATATATATGTCACTATTTAGTGAATCATATTGATAAATATTTGCTACATCCATAAGGCGCATAGCAAGCCATTTGTGACATAAGTAGATTAATCAAATATAATGGCGTCTAATATGGGAGAGTACATATTTAATTCCCGATCTTTGAGAGAAACATTGTATTACGAGTATTGCCTATATCTCGCAATTTTTCATTTCTCTTTGTAACAAAGACACATTTGTATCCTTCGGGGATATACTTTCCGGATTTTGGAACTACATGTCCAAATATTTCCGGCTTTCTAGGGAATATTAATTCACCTTATATGACTTCGTTCCTCTTTGACCAATTATTTCAATCTTGACAATATCTTACATATCGTCGTTGAGGATCCTGTTTTGTCATTTCAAGAGTCATATTAAAAGGCGAAAATACTGTCGTGCGTCCACGACGATATTTGATCTCTCCAATATTTTGAGATCTCTATTTTCAGACGCTTGTAGTTCTTCAAGAACTTCATTTGATTGATTAATCATTATCGTCATTGTTTGGTTCATATTTTGTGCCCCTTTTCTTAGAAACAAAATTTCTTTTAGAACCAATTGGTCGACCATATTTTTGACGAACTTTTAATGCATTTGCTGTCATTTGTACTTGTCCTTCAGGGACATGAAATCTTGTTGGGGGTATTTGCAGCAAATGTATGACACTGTCACTTCTTTTATATACATACTAAAGCATCAAGAAGTTGATTCGCAATCTTTTGCAGGTGAATCTTTTGACTTCTTGTTCACATTGATTACTTCTGGAATCCAAATGTGACTAATTTGTTTTTGTGCTTTTTGTTGGATGTAGATTTCACATTGATTACTTCAGGAATCCAAATGTGACATATGTTCCAACTAATGTTGGAAATGTTATTTCATCATAATAACAATCTTAATGTGAGATCATTTTTATACGGACAAATACCATTTTGAGTATGGATATGAGCAACTAATTATTCGATCTCAATTCCAAAGCCATATGATATAAATCCTCTTCAGGAGGAATTGGAGTTTAATAAACTCACTCGCTTTATCAAGGCAAATCTTCTTGATGGAATTGAGCTCTTTATTTTTGAAATTGTAGTTTTACCAAGTGCTACATTTCTTATAGAAATCGAGCATTCATGGAAATTAAGAGATTCTTCAGGATCTCTCTGCAATGCCCATATGAATTTTCAATTATGTTGCGCATTAAAGTTGCTTGCAAACGTCCAAACTTATCATGTCAAAGCATAGAGCTCTTTGAACTTCCGGTTCATGACATGTTTTGTCTCACTTATTTTTATGAATGTGTAATACATTCAAGGTGGTAGTGTGATAAGTTTTCTTTTGTTTGCTTCTGGCTAAATACAAAAGAATCACTACCTTTGTATATTATTTCAATATGGTATCCATTGCAGCGGATATCCTTTAGTAAGTTCCTTCTAGACTTACAAAAGTAAGGACAAACTCAATAGTTGATTTAGTATCATTTGATAGAATGACACATGCTCTTCTAGAGCTTTCAATAATTTCGATGCACTAGATTTGAAAATCTTGCAATTTAGGATGCATATACTCGTATCGAGTTTTAGGGAGGACAATCAATTATATCTTTAAGCAATCCTATTGGGATGCTTCATTTCGTTGTCTCTCTCATGCCCTCTTATTGGCAGATGAACATTGATATCAAGAGTGCATTAATGTCAATAAGACATAAATAATGTTTTTCATTCAAGAATAACATATATCATCGAAAATGCGAGTTGCTCTTTAAGAGTATTTAATATTCTTCTGGAATATAAATGATGCTACTTCAGGAGCAAAGTTAAATAGTATATAAAAATACTATATTTGAGGCATTTCCACAAACATGTGATGGTAATGTTACTATCACAATATGGTCATTTTTCAGTAATATAATTGTGCTACTTCCGGAGCAACAACTTAGTTTTATTCATGATACGTGAAATCAATAAATTGTGAATTTTGAGATCTACCGGATCTCACATCTATTCTTGAAAAGAAATTAAACCACAATAGGATATTGGAAATGCAATTGTCATTCAAAGAGGAGCTCTTGCTACCACTCCATGAATTAGGTAATATTTTAAATTACAACATACCTTTAGATATACATTGTTCTTTAGGAACATGTAATATTCATCAAGAATATTAATTGTGCTACTTCAGGAGCAACAATTAAAGTATGATTTCAAAATGACAAGTTTTAGTTGTTCCAAGAACATGTAGAGTTAATTGTGCTACTCCAAGAGCAACAATTAGAGTTATAAACATACAATATTTGCCAAAATAAAGAACTTGAATCGTTCTTCAAGAGCATGTATTATTCTTTAGGAATACGAATTGTGCTACTTCAGGAGCAACAATTTTAGTCTATATTCAACTGCTTTAGACGAAAGACTAATATTTTTGAGAAACCCAATTGCTCTTCAGGAACATATTGTGTTCGTTGGGAATATCAATTTTGCTACTTCGGGAGCAACAATAATAAAAATTCAAGATCCAAGATCGCCTATCAATAAGATATATTGTATGAATTGCTCAGTATTTAATATTCTTCAGGAATATTAGTTGTGTGCTACTTCAGGAGCAACAAATTAAGTTTACATTTATAGATATAAATATAAATATTATACAGTATGCAGAAGAAAAAAAAAACTTAGGTATATAGTAAATACATAGATAATATTAATAACTCTTCAAGAGTGTGTAATATTCTTAAGTAATATTAAATTGTGCTGCTTCTGTAGCAACAATTAAATCATTTTAATAAGTGAATTGAATTGCTCTTTTAAGAGCATGTGATAATCTTCAAGAATATGAAATGTGCTACTTCAGGAGCAACAATTTAGATTTAACATTAACTAAATAAACAAACAAATAAATAAGTAAGTAAAAGCGTATATATATGTAGAAATATTAATTGTAAATGCTCTTCAAGAGCATATAATATATTCTTCATGAATATTGATTGTGCTACTTCTAGAGCAACAAGTTAGGTTGAAAATATGTTTTTCAATTGCTCCTCAAGAGCATGTAATATTCTTCAGGAATATTGTTTGTGCTACTTGTGGAGCAACAAATCAAATAGAAAATATGTTTTAAAATTGCTCTTCAAGTGCATATAATATTCTTCAGGATATTAATATATTGTGCTACTTCTGGAGCAACAATAAATATAATGATTTTCTCGAAAGAGGTGCATGATTCAAAATAAGTGATTGATTTACTTATCTAAACCATGCACAATAATACGACTATCATAATTATTATCAATATAAGGATTTGAGAAAAACAACAAATTAATTTGAAGGATATAATACCCCCAAAAAAAACCTTAATTGAAAAAATGAATTAGACTTGTTTTAACACAAACGGTCAAACCAAATCTATTGGTTGATAACATTTCACGAGGTTGTTTCTTGAGATTAATGTAAAAGGAATAATATAATATAAAAATAGCATTAATAATCAGCAGATGATTATCCCTAGTACTAACCACGCCTACTAATACGACATAATTCGCATATTTTAGGTACATCTAGATTATTGTTTCCTAATAACATGTACGAATTCAATTTACGCCTACACTCATCAAATTCGAGAGGAGGAGAGTTCTTGGAAACAAATTATACCTCCCATGGCCGTTGGTATTTTTTTTTCTTGAGAGCTCCTTCGTGCGGATAACGTGTTATAAACTAAATAGAATGAGAGAATAATAGAGAGAATGCGAAAATAGATGTGTATTATTATGAGGGTGGATACCTCCATTTATAGAGTACAAGATGGGCTAATGGGCTTTTAGAGTTTAAATGGTCATCACAATATAAGGTAAATATATATATATAATATATTTACAATAAGAACACTGTTATTTAATCATTTTTGTTTGCGATTAGGGAAATTTGCACCAACTATAGATAATTTCGCGATTTTATAAAGTATGGTTTGATAATTACTTCAAAATGGAGAACCGAAATTTCTATTTTAGAATTTGACATAAATAAATTAATGTTTCAAAATCTCATACGAGTGTATGGGTGTAAGTGGTTCCGGTCCGAACCGCGAAACCGATCGGACTGAACCGAACCAAACCAAAAAATATGGTTCGGTTCGGTTTCGCGGTTTGGTTCGATTTTTTTCTTTAAAAACCTTTTACATTCGGTTCGGTTCACGATTTCAAGAATTTTTGAACGGTTCGAACCGAACCGAACCAATATCCTATTTTTTAATTTTTTTTATTTAATATTTGTCTTTCTTATAAAAGAATATTATTGGATTTAGATATTAGATTTAAGTTAAGATCAATTCTAATCTATACAAAGGAAGAGAAATGAGTAACAACTCTATACTTATGAGTTCGGAACGAGTAACATCCTATAAACAATTATTCTTGCATTATTTCGGATTTAAAAAATAAATAAAAAAATAAAAAGGTAAACCGATGAACCGAACCGAACCATTTATAAGAGGTTCAGTTCGGTTCGGTTCCGATATTTAAAAACCCATTGAACCGAACCGAACCGTTTCTATGTGTTTGGTTCAATTCCTAAAATACATAAAAAACCAAACCGAACCGAACCGAACCGTTACACCCCTATACGAGTGGCAGTTGGAACATATCCTATATATATATAGATAAGTCTATTCGTATCTACAAAGTACAAAAAACAGATTTCGCTCTTATAAAACCCTCGCTAGGCGGAAAAAGGAAAAAAGTAGGGTTCCAAATCAAACGCATCGCACACATTTGGTGTAGAAACGGCAATTAAGTTCAGATAATTTGCGATCCGATCTCTCAAACAGTAATCTCTCTCTCTCCCTCTCTCTAATCGATTCGTGGTTCTTGATTGACATTGATGCTATTTCGCTTATTATGTGATAGGTTTTATAGTTGTTGTTTTTCGAACCTCACGTCGACTAAAGCAGTAGCTGCCTCTTAGTTTGCTGGATTTGAAACGTCGCAAAACCTTGTTAATCTTGATTCTTGAAATACAATTCTTTAGTGTGATGTAACCTGGGGATTTTCCGGTCGTTTCTTGAGTTAACTCATCATGTATTTAGAAATTGTGTTTCAGCTCGCATTGCATAGCTTATTGATTCTTTTTAACTGATTAAGTTGGTTAATTATTGGTGAATATTTTATTCTCATCTGTGCATATTCTCGTTGAATACGATTGAAGCTAAATTTACGAGGCTGATAAACGGAAACTACAGGCTTGTGATGTTCATTTAATCATATTGAGGAAGTCGGTAACAGGAATTTTGGCTAACTATATATTGACTTATGCAATTGCTACACTCGAGGGAATGTGCGGAAAAAAACATTTTTATGTAGAATTGGGAAAACTTGTGGTTGGAATAGTGTAGTCTTTCAGTCCAAACACTTGGAGAAGGATTAATAGAACATCTGGTTTTATCCATACCAGGTCTAATCAACAACACAAGATTCGATTGTGAGAATAAGATGAACTACATTCCTTGACATTAGTTATTTTATAGTTCTTGGAGTATTGTATTTTTTATTTCAAAATGTAATTTGTTGGAATTCGTAAAAATGTAGGTTCTAGTATTGTGAAATTGTGATTTGTAGTGTGCTCCTGCTTATGTGATGAGCTTCACTTACCTATTGTGTGGTATAAAAGTTGGAGGCGTGGAGCTTTAGAATTATTAAAAGTGTTACTTTCTCAAATTTGAATGCATATTTTCTATGTGAGGCTTAGTTACATTGTCAAGGATTCGAAGTCACCATGTATGATTTTGTTCCCCCAACCCAGGCCTCAACAGTCTTAAGATGGCAACTCTCGAGGCTGATGTGAATTCCTTTTCTCCTTCTCATGCGGAATCACCAGAAATAGCAGCCATCCAGGAGAAAGCTCACAAAGACTCATCTACTTTGGGATCCAAGGTTAGCAGTTTTCGGGACGCAATTTACTTGTTTTGATGGTGGTTCATCTCTTTTCTATGTGGGTGGTTACATTATGCTGTAAGTGCACCTAAAACATGAATCAGAAGTACCATTGAGACTATTCTTTAATTTCCATCCATTTCCTTACTAATATTCCTTAACACGAGTTTAATCCCCATTTTTTGAGCACCTGGCTAATGAGTTGCTCTTGAGTCCTATTTATATGATTGCATTTGCCCCTTTTGAACTTTGTTTTTTATATGTTTTTTGGTTCTCTTCGAGTAATCTATTTCTCTTTTTTTATTAGTTAGTGAAATTATTAGCTTTAGGTGGCTTGCGATTCCTATGATATGAAGATTAAGAAATTTGTTTGGTATGGTTTTGCTTTTTCTTAATATTTAATCTTACTTCTATTTTAAATTTTGATGCTAGTTATTATAACTCAGCGACGGGTAAGTTACTGTATCCACTTAAAGTTCATAAAAATGGGATAAGCTAACGCTTGCTCTTTCATTTATAAATATGAAATAACTAGCTGTCAGCTATCTTTAGCTTTTTTTGTTTCTGGTATTTGATATCATACATAAAAACATGGATGCCTGTTTGTAAAATACCTGTGTTTTTAACTATACTTGGAAAAAGAATGACATTCCAGAATCTTTTGCGGAGAACGAGATATTTCTAAATGTCTATTTTCTTTTTAGCAGTATGTCTGTTCTGTTGCCTTAAACCTAGTATGTCTTGAGGTTACATGTATCCTACTTAAATTATTGCAGCGCGAATCCCGCGAACATGCAAAAGACAGGGAGAGGGAATCCTCTAAAAGCAGAGACAAGGATAGAGAAAGAGTTAGAGATAGAGATAAAGATAAAGATAGGGACAGGGACAAAGATAAGGATCGTGAGCGAGAAAGGGAGAGGGACCGAGACAGAGATAGGGGAAGGGATAGGGATAAAGACAGGGAAAGGGAGCGGGAAAAGGATCGTGATCGTCATCACCGAGATCGCCACAGAGACCGCAATGACAGAAGAGAGAGGACCAGAGATAGGGATGATGATGATGACTACAACCGAAGTCGAGACTCGGACAAGTGAGAAAAGATCAACTTTTTTTTATTTGCTTTACTAGCAATGGTCACAGATATTAACAGGGGAAATGTTCTGATTTCAGGCGCAGAGAGTATGATAGAGATAGGGATGAAAAACACACACATGAATCTAGATCCCGTTCTAGGGCTAGATCTGAGCACAGGTCAAGGTCACGGTCTCGTTCACGCTCCAAAAGGTAGTTTGTGGTAGCACTCTTTTTTTTTTCTTGTGATTTGTCTGATTTGAAAAGCCTTCGTGGTGTAGCGATACAATTTTCAAAGGAGACTGGACATGTAGAATATCATTTCTTGTTTTCAGAATATACAGAGCCTTTTTACGGGGTTAAAAAATGCAATCACTATTTTCTAACTGCTTGGAAACTCTAACTCTACTATGTTTATCTTAAGCTGATCTTCAAACACTGTGAAATCTTGTTCTGATCAAGACATGACAGAATTCTTCTAGTTCTCTTTGGTGGCTTAATAATTGGTGTCCACATGAGTATGCTTATCTTCACCTGATCTTCAAGCATTGTGAAATCTTGTTCTAATCACATACGTGATAGAATTGGGGTAGTAAATGTGTGCAGATAATTGGCTTAATAATTGGTTCCACATGAATATGCTTCTGATTGACATTATTATTCTCAATAACCTATATTTGATTTATAGAGTATGTCTGTTCTGACTAGACTAGTTACCAGATTAAATATTCTCTGAAACATGTTATTCTTCTAAGCAATATTTTGAAGAATTTTGCCTTGTGACATTGGATAATTTCTGTTTCTGAACTCTTTCTAGAAAATCTAGCTCAATGTTGAATGATAAAGTAAATCTTTTATTTATGTTGCTTTTCCTACCACATTCCTGTCCTATAATACAGAACTTGTTAATTTGGGGTTCACAAGTTGTGCAACTTGGTCGTAACACTTAACTATTACCGCCACATGTTTCACTTATCTTTTCCTGTAACGATATACTTTACAGCAAAAGGATGAGTGGTTTTGACATGGCACCTCCTGCTGCATTGCTTCCAAATACCAGTGCTGCTATTGCAGGTACAGCTAAATTGTTGTACTACTATTTACTTGATAAGATAACTATTGCATTTTCTTTCCTGTGATATAGTGTGGAATGGTCGTATCAAAAAAATGATTTCATTTTGGTAAGCGTACTTGGTCCTTCAATTGTACTACACAATTTGGAGTACTAGTCCCCAAAATTGAAAGTTCAGTTTTTTATTTAATTATTTGCTTAGTGATGGAAACTGAGTGTTTTTGGTTTCTTGTTGTGTTTGTTTTTGTTTGTCTGTTTTGTATGTGCTATGTTATGTTCTAAGAAGGCAATCTTGGGCCACTAGCCCCACTGTGCTGACAATTGGGCGTGAGCCGACTTCTGTAGCTTTTATGTACAAGGAAGAATGAATACAGGTCTTGTCCATCTCTAACCAGGATTGCATGTTCGGTAGCTTTTTACAGAATTTCATATAGGTGGTTTAGTTAGAGTTATATTGTACATTGACACTCAGCCTATATTTGGAATATAATCAAGGACGAAAATATTAACTAATGTCAACTGTGTTCTGTAACTTAAGAATGAGAATTCCTCCAGCTTTTTATATCAGATTTAACTTGCTATATAATTTACAGGTCAGCTGCCAGGAACCATCCCTACCATTCCTGGAATGTTTCCCAACATAATACCTTTGGCAGGCGGACAGGTTCTCCTTTTACACCTAGCTATTTATTTTAGCTCTTTGATGCAGCTTCTGAAGATCTGAAACTTCACTGCAGTTTGGAGGGCTTCCTGTAATGCCTGTGCAGGCAATGACTCAGCAGGTATTCTTCACGTGTGTAGTGTATTAAATTTGAAAATCGGAAGCACTCGTAGAAATTCTGTTTTGTCAGGCTACGAGACATGCTCGCAGGGTCTATGTTGGTGGACTTCCACCGTCTGCTAATGAACAGGTAATACTAAGACCCGTCCTAATAAATTTGTAATTTTTATTATTTTTATAGGATATATCATTGCTACTGCTAGTACTGGGAACTTTATTATTTGCACGTGGAAGGAATTTGTTATGTGCCCGCTATCTAGAATGTGTAACAAAACCGATTTGGGGGAAGACCCTCGTGTGAATGGGATGGGGTAGTGCCATAGCAACCTATGGCTGTGGGGGGTATTTGGAAATATGTATAGGGGTTATAGGTAGCTTTAAAGGAATACACATAGAAATTGAAATGCTTCTTGATTGATTGATATTTAATCACAGAGGGACCATTTTATAGACTCTCAACCCTAACAACCGATACTTCTCCTAATTCTAGTCAACTACTTTTACTGCTTGATACATGCTGCTCTCAACCATAATAACTTACTAATACTTATCCTAACAACTTTCTAGTACGTGCTGCTGACTCTATATAAAAGAGCAATAATAAATCCTAACAAACTCCCTAAGACCTTGCAGAACCCTAAAAATCAAAACATAACAACCTAATCCACAATGAACTCAATCAAATCCATTCTCTCTCCATCTTGTTCTTGTGCAACTACACACATAGAACATATGTGTGTGTAGTTGGGCCTATAACAGAATTTTGCTGTTGATACATCTATGTACGGTTTTCTTCATATGTTGATGGCCTTAAATCTTTCATTGTTTAAATTCTTGTGGCAGTCGGTGGCAACTTTCTTCAGTCATGTTATGTCAGCAATTGGAGGAAATACTGCTGGTCCTGGTAAATCTCTATGCAGCGATAAACCCTTCTATATTTGATTTGATTTTATGGATGATTCATACTGCTCCTTTCTTAATTATTCAGGTGATGCTGTGGTGAATGTTTACATTAACCATGAGAAGAAATTCGCTTTTGTGGAGATGAGATCAGTTGAAGAGGCTAGCAATGCCATGGCTTTAGATGGCATTATTTTTGAGGTATCAGCTGCATCTAATTTGAATAGAATTTAAGATTTTACTGAGATCTCTTTTGTCTTAAAACTGATACCTTCTTCATTTGTTCAGGGTGCACCAGTAAAAGTGAGAAGACCAAGTGACTATAACCCCTCACTTGCTGCCACTCTAGGCCCCAGCCAACCGAATCCCAATCTGAATCTTGCAGCTGTTGGATTGACACCAGGATCTGCTGGAGGGCTTGAGGGGCCTGACCGCATATTTGTTGGTGGCTTGCCATATTATTTCACAGAAGTACAGATCAGGGAGCTGCTGGAATCCTTTGGACCACTTCGGGGTTTTGATCTGGTTAAAGATAGAGAAACAGGGAACTCCAAAGGCTATGCA
Source organism: Lavandula angustifolia (assembly GCA_028984105.1). Classification (NCBI taxonomy): domain Eukaryota; kingdom Viridiplantae; phylum Streptophyta; class Magnoliopsida; order Lamiales; family Lamiaceae; genus Lavandula; species Lavandula angustifolia. Next base: position 31,446,132 of record CM054808.1, read on the forward strand.
TTTTGTGTTTTCCAGGATTTAGCGGTTACAGATATTGCTTGTGCAGCTCTTAATGGGATAAAGATGGCTGATAAAACGCTTACTGTCAGGCGTGCTAATCAGGGAACAACACAGCCTAAACCTGAGCAGGAGAGTGTTCTGTTGCATGCGCAACAACAAATAGCATTACAGGTAATGAAACTCGTGATACCTAGTTATCCTTTAGTAATCTTAAACCCTGGCTCTAGCATATATCTATATCAGAGTTCTTTAAATGAATCCGTCATTTCTTTTGCAGAGACTCATGCTGGCTCCTAATATGGCACCAGCTACAAAGGTTGTTTGCTTGACAAATGTGGTTACTCCAGATGAACTCAAGGATGATGATGATTATGAAGATATAGTCGAAGACATGAGAACTGAATGTGGGAAGTTCGGTCAGTGGTCTAAACTCTTTCCCCCATAAATAAAAATTCATGTCCTGGGCTGTGTTCTCCTTTTACGAAAAAAACTCAACTCGGTTTTAACTTGACACACTAATCCCAGCTTTCCCATTGAACTTTTGCAGGTACATTGGTGAATATGAGTATTCCCCGCCCACTTCCTACTGGGGAACATGGACCAGGAGTAGGAAAGGTTAGTGGTTAATCAAACTTCTGTTTATAATATGATGCTTGCAACTAAACATTTTCTTTTCTTATTATATTTGTGACTATTGATGCATAGGTGTTCCTGGAATACGCTGACACTGATAGCGCTGGAAAAGCTCGGCAAGGACTGAATGGAAGAAAATTTGGTGGAAATGAAGTAGTTGCAGTTTTCTACCCAGAAAATAAGTTCTCCGAGGGAGATTATAGCGGATAGTTTCTTGGTAGGAAGGTTTAGCGTTTCTGTTTCTGTTATGGTACAAGCTTCAGTTTGTTACTTATTCATAAATGGTAACAGTGCCGAAAACGAGTTTCATGATGGTATTTTCTTATTCGATTTCATCCTCAAATCTCTCTTGAGTTTAGTAAATTAGGTATCCTGTTGCTTTTCCAAAAACTTCCTTTAAATGAGCCTACAGCTTAATAAAAATGGAGTAACTTTAAAAGTGCACTTTATCAGTAGTGTGTTTGGCAGTAAATGAGAGCCGGCTAAATCCATGTGAATTGCATTAATTAGTGGCAGTGATACAAATATTGACAATCTGCCAGAGTGGCAGGCTTTGAAAGCAAAAGCCGTCCAACAAACCTAGGGAACAAAATTGGGACCAACTTTATCTTTGATCGATCCCTTTCTTTGCAAAAACCAACTCCTCACAAAGTGTTGTTGGAAATGACCTCTCCGAACCTAACAAACCATTGAGCATCCAAAGAGTTGCTATGCTGTTGCACTTGCTGCTGAGGCGGCGGCGGCTGCGGCTGTCCCGCCCCCATCACGAACTTCGCGTAGTCAATGCTTTTCGGAGGCGTGGAGCATTCTTTCTTGACCGGCAGCTGCGGCAGCAACGACACTAGAACCCTAGAAACCTCATGCATCGTTGGCCTCTCAGAAGGATGGCATTTCGTGCAGAGCAGCGCTAGTTGGAAGGCTTTCCGCACGTGGGATATGTCCATGCACGTGACCGAAACCTCGGCATCTACAGCCTCCATCAACGTGTTGTCGTCTGCTTTCGAAAGAACCTGAAGAACAAACGATACGATAAGACTCAAATTCAACAAAACAATCACGGACTCTACATTAGTAGTAACTGTAGAATTACCAGCTGATGCAGATTCGAGTCATTATCGACAGCCTTCTTCCCCGTGAGGAGCTCGAGCAGGACAATACCGAAGCTATACACATCCGACTTCTCAGTCAGCCTAGACGTCCGAGCATATACGGGGTCGATGTAGCCTATAGTCCCAAGAACATACGTCGACGCATGAGTTTTTGCAGTAGGCAGACATTTAGCAATCCCAAAATCGGATAAATGAGCCTTAAAATTCTCATCAAGCAGAATGTTTGAAGACTTCACATCTCTATGGATGATCTTCGGATTGCAGTCGTGATGGAGGTAGGCAAGACCATGAGCAGCTCCAACCGCAATCCTCAGCCGCGTCTCCCAGTCCAATTTCACCTTTGAATGACCTGCAATGTGTGTGATTATTAGCCCAACTCTGGTAAACTAAAACTTAAGAGAGAGTTAAGAAAGATGACTAACCATGTAGGAGGTCCCAAAGGGAACCATTCTCCATGTAATCATAGAAGAGGAGATTCCCTTGTGGAGAGAAGGAGTAGCCATGCAAGCTGACTAAGTTTCTATGCCTTATACTTCCTACTGTCTCGAGTTCAGTCTCAAACTCACGACACTCGTGAGGATACTGGCTGTAAAGTCGCTTAATTGCAATTGGTCGGGAATTTTTCAGAACGCATTTGTACACCGTGCTGGAAGCTCCATATCCGATTATGTACTTTTCACTCAGATTCTCCGTTAGCCTCATTATGTCCTCGTACGTGTGAATAGCCATGTCCATGTGAAGGATAACCAGTTTCGACGAACCTAATGGCAGGATGTCTGTTAATACATGAGGAAAGAAAAGGAGAAGATGTCTATTACAACCTTGCTGCGTAATCTTGGAGGTCTTTATGAACTGGTTAGGTTGGTTGGATTTGAATAGAGCAACGAGTATCATTGATAACAATGTGATGAACCCCAACACGATGCATACAATTGTTGTTCTTGAAAACACAACTGCAAGAAAACAAACATTAAGAAAAAGTGCAAGGACTAAGCAAGAGAGATGAAGAGCACCTTTAGCTTTTGGGGGGTATGGATCACAAATGGAGCCCAACCAGTGACCGCACAACAACGGATTCCCAATAAAGCTGTCACACGAGCAAAATCAGCAGCACGAATAAGAGAAAGATAGACTAATGGAATTGGAAGTAACATATTACTGTGTCTACCTGTCAGGTGAGAACCGAGAGAAGTTTCTGCCTACAGGAAGCAACCCACTAAAGTTGTTGTAGGAAACATTCCTAAAAAGAGCAGATACATTTAATTTAAGTACTAAACTAAGACGGAAATTGGAATGAAGAAGTTGTCCGGTAACAAGACTCACAGCTTATCAAGGCTCAGGCAGTTACTTAGTTGCTCTGGAAGTTTTCCACTGAGATTATTGTTATTCAACTTGCTGCATCAGAGAAATTGCGTTAATGCATGCATAAGAAATGCAGGAGGACGTAAAAAGTTGATGATAAAAAAGCATCACTTGACAAAAACTTACAGAGATGCTAAGTTCTGCAGTTGGCCTAACTCTCCGGGGATGCAGCCCGACAACTTGTTGAATGACATATCCCTAGATAATGGATGAATGATTAGTAATGCTGTCTTTATTTGAAGGCAGCTATTATTCCTGACCTAAAAAGAGTTGGATATCATACATTTTCTGAATGCTTCTGAGATTACCAAATTCAGCGGGAACTAATCCGTTGAGATGATTATAACTTAAGTTCCTACAGTCAACATAATACATTACATATGTTTGCGAAAAAACTGATAAATCTCATCGACGTCCTAAAGCACATGAGACTTACAGAGTAAGGAGATGCTCCAGGTCACCAACAGAAGCAGGAATAGTTCCGGATATGTTGTTGCTTGAAAGATCCCTAAGGATAAAAGAGATGTGGTCAAAAAACAAAGAGGAGAAGCATGTAATCACTATGCAAAGATGATTCTAAAATCTCACAATGTATCAAGATTGATTATGTGGCCCAGCTCAACTGGAATGCTGCCCCTAAACTGGTTGGAAGAAAGATTCCTGTCAAACAATAACATTTTCCTTTGTCATATGTGCAAGAGGTAGTTTTAAGGATAAGAAACAAGAGGATGGAGAGAAAGCATACAGATATGTAAGGCTCTCCAGATGCTTCAAGCCAGAGGGAATGATTCCATTTAATCGGTTGCCATGCACATTGCTACAAAGATGGGTTCAACAAACCAAATATGAAAAAAAAAAAAAAACTTGAGACTTTGATAGTGAATTAGATAAATTGAGTTAATAAAAAGTCTAACTGGAAATCTTACAACTGGTTCAATGCTGTGCAAGAACTTATATTCTCAGGAATGGGACCTTCAAGACTGTTGTCGGCCAGATTCCTGTTCAGAGTAACTAAAGCATTTAAAGACATGAATGACAAAGTGGAGGAAGAAAAGAGTATCAATCAAGAAATGACTCACAGTTCAAAAAGTTGTTCCAACTTCCCAAGCTCAGAAGGAATACCTCCACTTAGCTGGTTATCATTCAATTGCCTTCATAATGGAGACAAATTAGCATCAAAAGAGTGCAAATGTCACAACAGCTTGTTCTGTGAAGGGCTTACAAATAACTAAGTTTGGACATGTTTCCCAGCTCAGGAGGAATCGGACCGGTAAGTTTGTTTCCATGTAGATACCTTAATCAAAAAATGAAATGCTAAGAGACAAGGAAAGACTAGATGACTTCATAAATCATAATCTGAAGAAAATGTTCAAACTAACAGTTTTCCTGTGTAAGAGAGATTGCCAAGAATTCGTGGAATTGGCCCGACTAATTCATTTTCACTTAAATCCCTGAAAGAAATAGAGTGACAAATGTATTCAGACATGATGACAATAGCATAAAAAACGAGCTTCAAGAAGTGAAGGCATGTCAAGCTTACAGCACAGCAAGGGCCTGCATCAGGCCTATCACCTCCGGAATCTCTCCAGTCAACATGTTTCCCTGTAATGATCTGTCCAAGGCGAGTGGGCTACATCAATCTCAACAAACATACGGAAACGCATAGGCAACATATTACAGTATGTCAACACACATCAAATTCTGTTGTCAGTGAAACCTAACAACAGAACTAGCATGAAATTCATTTTCCACATGCATTACGAAATCAACGATTAAACTTACAGTGTGGCTACTTGTAGAAAGCCAATATTGAATGGTATCTCTCCACTGATCTGATTGTAGGAAATATCCCTGATACGTAAAGTTAAAAACTTTAGAGCTGAACAATGAAGACATCTACGATACTAGGGAGTTCAAAGGGAAGAAGTGTAAGAAAACTCACAGAATCTCAAAGCTTGTACAGTTGCCAATGTTGTCTGGGATAGTGCCAGTGAGGTTATTCCCCCTGACATCACTGCATAACAAGTGTAAGATTGCAGTCGAATTCACAATTTTGAAGAGTCGGTTAAACAAAGAAAAATGTTGAATACTCACAAGTACCAAAGGCCTGTTAGTTGGCATATATCAGGGGACAACGTTCCCGTCAACATGTTTCCTCGCAAACCACTGTTAAAGGAATAACATAAACATCTTCTCATAGAAAATTTTTGACAACTATATTTACAGTTAAAGTTTGCTTCACTTACAGATATTGTAACACTTCATTCCAGTAAATCAATCTTGATATCTCTCCTGTAAGTTGGTTTTGAGCAAGATCTCTTCAAGCCAGCATGAAAAATCCGCAATAGGGCAAGGTCAGATAAAAATACCAGCAAAACCTATTTCTTACAGAAGTATATAAGGCAAATTACTCCTCAGAAGAAGAAAACTTACAGTGTTTTCAGATTGGGAATTTGTGTTAGGGTTGACGGGATAGGACCGGTAAGCTGATTGTTCTTCAAGTTCCTAATATGGTGTATGAGTTAAATATTAAAGTTAATAAAGACTTCAACAACATAATCAGCAATCCACAAGGTTAACTCACAATAGCTCGAGCTGCTTCAGCTTAGAGATCGAAAATGGTATGTCTCCTTCAAGGAGGTTATCAGACAAATCACTGCAAAATAGGAAAACAATGCTTCCTTAGATATTATCACAAAGACAAGCTTCATACACCGCGGCCCACAAGAAAAACAACGTAAAGCTTACAGAAGCTCGATCGAGACACAGTTTCCAATTTCATCTGGGATTTGACTTGTTAGTTTGTTGCCTTGAAGGTCCCTGCATCAGAACAACAGTGCGCGCTTCTAAGAATACGCCACGACAAAAGATGCACGAAGACAAGGGGCATATTTAAGAATACTTACACAGACTCCAGATTCTGCAAATCGCCAATAGCTGGTGAGATTTCACCACCCAAGTTGAGATTTGACAGATTCCTTCCATCCATATTACAACAAGAGAAGTTAATATTTAGCCATGTACAGGAAAATAACTGCTAAAACAGAAGTTAAAAATTTAATCATTATGAATGAACATCAAATAAAACGAGGGAAAAAACATACAGAGCAACAACGGACATGCTGATATTTCCACAAGAGACACCTCTCCATGAGCAAAAATCATCATTGTGAACCTCATCCCAGTCCAGCAGCACATTCGCCACGTTGCTAAACGAAGCTTTGATCGACATCAACGCTTTTCCTGCCAACAACATTGACAATTAGAATATTAGATTTTACTTTAAGACAATTAAAAAAAAAAGTACGACATTTAACAAACAAAACAAGTTCTAGCATAAGTAAAAGAAATAAACAAAGGATGACGGCTTTTTCAAGATTCTCCTCAATAGAATATTAAAAGATTGCGGAATCAAGAATTATTAAAATCTTGATGCACCCAAAAAAAAAAAAAAAAAGTTAAACAGCAGACGCATAATGCATTATTCTCAATTCTTTTATATGACAGTCGAAATTTGATCACTCCGTAACCCGTTAAAGATTCAAGAAGTCTGGGAATATGTTGAGCAATTCAAAACGGAACAAAATCAAAATACATTTTTGCTTTAACAAACCAAGAAATCGAATAAAGATCGAAGGATAAGGAGAGGAATAAGAGTTACAAAACCCCTGTTTCATGATTAACAAAGAATAAAATAGTCAGCACCCTTTTCGAGCTTCAATTCAAAAAACCCGAACTTTCCAAAACGGGCTAATTATTCTGGAAAGAACAGAGAAAATAACAAGAGGCTAAAGTCGAGAGTATAAGAATCTCAGAATTCTCAGAGGTGAATACAAGGAAAATTCAAACACAAAACAAAGTTTATCGAGAGTTTGGAAAATTGTATAAAGTTTAATGGAGAAACAATCGCACTGTGAACTAAAGAGAAAGATTGCACACACCTTCGTCACCGAGAGATGAAGCGATGGGAAACAGAAACACGACCACAAAAAAGAGCAAACCCACTTTCATCTTCGCCTTCCTATTCACAAACAAGTGATGCCCATCCGCCATTCTCCAGACCAATGCAATTATAGACGACGACGAAAATGCAATCAAGAAGCGAGATTTTCAGTCAGTATCCCTCCCTCATATCTGCATCGTCATACTTCTTTTGGCAGTGAATGTATGAATTTGTGTTTGGAGGGAGATGAGAGAGAGAGATAGCAAGATAGTAACAGAGAAGCAGTTGTTTTGGCGTGAACTGTGAGGCAGAGCAGCAGAAGCAATAAGGGGGGGACTGGGGGGAGAGAGAGAGAGCGCGTCAAATGTTTTTACAACAGCTCTGCACACACACAGAAACAGTGTAGTGTAGTAACACACAACTATTCGCAAAGAGAGAGAGTGAAACGGCGGTGAAGCGACGTTAAACAGTAGTATGTGGTAAAAATAGGATGATATAGATGCTTAGCTGCAGCCGCCATCAGCCATACAGTCAGTCGTTTCCCAAAGAACCTGCACTTTTTTCACACAATTATTGTTATTATTATTCACTTTTACTGCTTCCTCCCATTACACGCGCTCTCCTTAATCATACTTTCCAATATCATCATCCCATCATTACTATCCTAAATCCTAATATCATCACCATCATCATATCATAGTAGTACGAAACTTCTAAATTAATGGAAAGATTGTCTTTTTAGCAAGAATACCACGCTCCTCTCTTCTGCGCGTGGGACTGGGTAATTGGGCGTGCTCAATTTATATCCAGTAAATTTTGAATTAAAAACTGCTATTTCCATTTCTTTCATTTGTACTTTGCAGTTCTTGTTATACGGGACAACAATAATAGCAGTCAAATGCGTAGGAAAATACTTTGGGTTTAGACCAAAGTTACTTTTACTCTGGGTAAAAGAAAAGGTGGAAACCTTTTTCTATTTCCATTAATAAATTCTGGGCTATAATTTCAAATTTTTCCTGGAAATGGGAAGGGAGCAATCCATTTTCTTGACCTGCAAGGAAATTTCTTTCGCCCCTTTTGCTGCTGTCGATCAGTTATGTGTTGTGATGCAACCGGAGTTTTTCACTATTATGTGTTGGAATCAATCATTCATGGGGGGAAAATCATTTTCTTGAAATTGGAAGATTTGATGAGAGAGGAGATATTCCCTAACTTGTGCATGAAAAATGTATGTATCTTTTTTTCTGAACATCACACATTTTCTGCCGTTTGTTGAAAGAATTTATTGCGATCTTCCCCTTATTACGAGGTTCGTACAATAATTTAATCAAACCACAATATAATGGGAAAAAGAAAAGAAAAGAAAAGAATGAAATTTCACTGTGTTTTGGTAAGATTGTAAATACTTGGTTTAGGTGCAAAAATCAACAAATTGTCAATTAAATGATGCATGCAAACCCTTATTCTAATTGATATTATTTCATGGATTTCGTTAGTATACTGTCACAAAGACTTGTGTGTCACATAATATACTTCTTTGTATGTCACACTTTATAAGGTGTTGACATGTGGCATATGTGGCCCACCATAATTAATTTTGATTTGATTATCTGGAGTATAATTGTGTGACACCAAATCTATCCGGTATACTGTTGGAGTATTGGATCTTGAACTTTACATTAATGATGTTACATAGTGCGAAGTTGATGACATTTATGTACCAAAACATACATGTAAAGTAGTATTTTGCAATCTATTACAAAATTCGTAATCATTTTTGCACCTTAAACTCTAAATACTTTGCCACAATGGCCTAATAAATTTTGAAGTACTACTAAATAAGAGTCTAAGAAGGGGGCCTGACTTTGTGCATAATGCCACATGGATATAGTTGTTGTTACATAAATAATGAATTTAAAGAGACATTATTTGCAGACATATATAGTACAGCATTAGTTGCATAGATTTTTCAAAATTAATTGCATTTTGCGTTTATTTGACTATAAAGGAAATATGAACCAGTTTTTGTTGCATGTCGAAACCTAATTCGTATATAATTAAAATTATTGAACCGCCTTCCAAGTTGTTGATTGGACTTGGTATATGTTTTTTTATTGGATTCATATAATTGCGAGGTTTTTATTACATAAAAATAAGTCTAGAAATTATACTATATCAATTTGGAATGACAATAATGTATGTAAAGTGACCGTTGTAAGTTATAACGGGGTCTATCGTCAAGGATGTAATAATGCAACTACTTTGGTAATAAATAAGAAATTAGCCATTTTGTCCCCTTGGGATGGCCTAGCGGTTAAGGTGGGTGGTCCGGAACCGATAGGTCCTGGGTTCAATTCCCACCAAGACCGCTAGGTGTTGCCTGTCACCCTGTCACATTAAGGGTGGTTGAACCCTCCTGTGTGGTTTGCAGGCTACTGCACAAGGAGCGTAGTTTACCCAGTGCGCACCGAAGGTAGCGGCTGCGGGTTCCATGAATCAAAAAAAAAAAAAAAAAAGAAATTTGCCATTTTTACAGTTGAACAATAATTATTACTACCTTTTATTTATTACTCCATCCGTCCCACTTATTTTGCGACATTTTCCTTTTCGAGTCATTCCACTTATTTTGCAACGTTTTCTAACGTATAAATAAATGAGTGAACCACAATCATTTTAAATAAGTGGACCTCATTATTTTTTACATTTCATAATTACTTTATATTTTTATCCCCACTATATTAAAATCCGCATCTAATCCCAAATATCGCAAGATAAGTGGAATGGAGGGAGTATACAATAATAAAATAATGAAACAAGAATCAAAATCATATGATCAAGAGTGAAATTATTTTTTTCCCACAGTAAAAATAGTGGTAATACCCTCTGTTGACCAAAACCGAAAAAAAAAATACAAATATGGCCTGCAACTTAAATAAAACACAAAAGTAGTCATTTTGTCTTTATTAGACGGGGCCGATGGGAGGGCCGATGAGGGGCCGATCGGTCCATCAGACATTCATTTTTTTTTTTTTACTGAGGGTCGATGGCCCTCTATTTTTTTTATTTTGTTTTTTTTTTCTTCTCTGACCATCGGCCCTCCCTCCTTCATTATACTTTTATTTTTTTATTTTTTTTCCTTCTCACTTAGACTATCCTTTATTATTAATTTTTGTGTTTTGTTTTTTTTTTCTTCTCTGACTATCGGCCCTCCCTCCTTCATTATATTTTTTATTTTTTTATTTTTTTTTCCTTCTCACTTAAACTCTCCTTTATTATTAATTTTTTTTTTCCTTCTCACTTAGGCTCTTCATAAAAAAAAAATGTTTTTTTCTTCTCACTTAGGCCCTTCACAATGAAGAGGGCCATCGGCCGATGCCTTTTAAATTTTTTTTTTTTTTTTTTTTAATGGAGATCGGCCTCCCTCATCTACTCGCGCTAGAATAAAAGACAAAACGCTTATATTTGTGTTTTATTTTAACAGTTGGCTATAAATGTATATATATATCTACTGTTTGGCTACAGTAAAAAATCTCCCATAAAAATATGCAGGACCTAGGGAGACATTCATCGGAGGAGACCCGATACGTGGCGGTCGGCGATAGGCGGGATAGGGTGGAGTACGGCCTAGCTCAGGCTACATATAACGAGTGATAAAAGCAAAAGTGGGCAGAGAAAAGGCTGCTTTTAAAGAGCAGCAGCCAGCAAGCTAGATGGGCCCCGCCCAACCCCCAATTTTCTTCTCTTTTGAGGTCTTTGAAAAAGATCGCGGTTACTCTTCTGTCGCTTTCCTTCTTCTTACATGCATCCCTTTTTTTCTTATTTATTTTACATTTTTTTATAATTAAAGAAAAATATTTCACCTCATCAAAAACAGCATGTTTCTTTTAAACACGTGAGTTTTAGTTGTTAAATCAATATGATTCACATAATATTTGTTATTTTAGGATACATGTTATTTATAATAGGACGTTCAATAAGAAAAACGTGTAATTTATAGGAGTAGCACAATTGCAATCAGTGTGGGTTTGACTCTCGTCTCCAACAAATTGTGAAATTGGACGTCTAGCAATTACAAGCCCAATCCAAATTAGCTCTATTTAAAATTTTAAAAAATAGTGTATAGAAAATTGAAGTGTGGGAATTTGGTAAATATTACGGTCAATATTATTATAGGAAATTAGGTAGTGATGTATATATATATTATATATATATATATATGTATAGAGAGAATAAAAGAGTTGAGGGATATAGTGGGATCCACTGGCCTCCATCGATGTTGATAAGGAATTAAAGAAGGGGAAGGGGACTGATCATTGATGATACCCAACATACAACCCGTGACATCTATCACACCTTACTTGCAATACTTATAAAAAATAAATAAATACATTTGTAGTATGCACGCATAGTTTATTGTCCCAAAATTATTTGGTCAGCCCAGATATAATAATACTAAAGGAATTCATAGGCCAAACTTACAAAAGAAGTTTCTCTTTCCTTGTAATAACATTCTAGTGCAGCAGTATAGAATCAGAAGTTGTTGGTCTGGGATATAATATTTCAAGTTAAATTCTCACAGATCAAGTATCTCATCTCATATAAAGCCTAGGCTAGATGTTGAATCATGGAGTGACCAAAACAAAGTAGCTGCAAACCTTAAACATGGCTGAGACAAAGTCGCACAAGAAGGAAATTTACTGAGAGTTCATCAAATGGATGCTGTAGATGGTCAATAATGTAGAACTTGTTCATTTAAAAGTGCAAAAATAAAAATCAATAGGAGTTAAATCATGTTGAAAACAAGTAAGGAGGCCAAAGGGTTGGAGTTCACTGAAGATTGTGAAAGAAAGTGGTACTGGTACACAATGATAAGCTACAGAAAGTTCACATCACAAATTCGTATGATAGGATAAAGAAGAGGCGCCGCACCTTTCACATTCTCAGGCTCTTATCATGGCACTGGATCGGCATTGTGCCATCCCTTTGTGCACGGCGGTATGTTAATGAATTCGTCAAATTCTTTAACATGAATGTCGCAGCATTTCCACTGCAGTATCATCAATTAAAAAGAAAGTCATTTATGTAGTCAACGGGAATAAAGATTAGTGTAAAACTAAGATTCACGATTAGGATAGAAGCCAAGAGCAAAATGTATCTTACCCCTCTCATCCTATCATGGAAGACAGCCGGACCAGGATGGTAACTGCATGCTGCATCATGGTTGTCCTTCTCTTTAAAACTTTTTCCACATCCCTTATTTCGACAGGTCTGGGGTTGGTTTATATCGATGATTTTCTTGACTTGAGGCGGTTTTGGTTCTTGCATTTCTGGACTAATTCCATTATTTGCACTCACTGCAGTTATGGGATTCATTTTTTTGGTGTTTGAACCTGGTAAGAGTAAAAAAGTACAAGTGAGGTTAAAGATTTTACCATTTAGGTTTATAATGCTACTACAATTTTCTGCAATATGAAGGCTTCAAAGCATTAGTAACTCAAGCTTATGCCAGTTCTTTTGTTCAATGGAATTAGCATCTTACAATTCTTGAGGAAATAGTTTGCCTCTCGGCACAAAAAGAAGTCGGCTGAACAAACAAAGAAATACCATGGTCAGAACAGAAGAATCCTTGCATGCACCTAGAACAGGTATTTTTTAAAGACGAATTGGATGTGGGTGTTGGAGCAGAAACTGGCTGCCTTGGTGCTGCAGTTGCCTTAGCAAGCACAGGTTTTTCAGTTGTATGCTTTCCTGTCTTGCAACTTCAGATATCAATACTAATCAGTTTCTATTGAAGAAGACTATGTGCACACAAACAAAAGCTAGCTCCCAAGATCAGTCAATCAACTCAAGGGAAGAAATATTAAACATTTTTATCAAACTAAATAAAAATACAGCCCTAGCTGTATTTAGTTAAGCAAAGCTTCTGCAGTAATTTGCTTTTATATTATTGCAATTTCCCATATCAATTATGAAGTTTTCACCAACAAATATAACATCAAGTTTCATGCCAATACAAGGAAAAAAACCAATCATTGCCATCTTCAATTAAATGTTTTTCATCAACATTCTTAAGCGTTTTGCATTTTTGGGTATCAATTGTGCCAACTTTCAATGTAAAATATGACAGCCAATTATCAGAGTGTATCAGCCTTAACAACAAGTCCTAATGATATAATCCAGAATATCAGCCATATAAACACTTGAGACTACGTAAATGAATGCCTATATCCAAGAGCTCAGTGAGCTGTTGAAATCTATAAACACCAAAAAGGAGAAACTATATTTATACGTTACAATATCATATGCTAAACTAGTCACGATTTGAAGATAAAGCACGCCTCAGATACTCTGTAATTGAAAAACTTAAACCCCAATTTTAAATACATGAAAAGAAAAAACAACAAAAAGTTAAGATAAAAGGAAAGGGTATATACCCAGGAATTTCCAAAAATAAACTGAAATCATGACTCCTTTTCTTGCAACAGCTCCATTCTTTCGTCCCATCATGGAACAAGGGCTGGAAGAGAGCAACATTGCCATTAGTTGGAGGAAGAAGAATAGGACTTCATTAACTGAGAGCTGATACTTTATGAGAAAGGATATGCAACTTACACCCTGTGTTAAAATGGATTCCGCAGCATGTATAAGTCATGCATAAAAAAGATGACATTAATTAGTGAAAATAAATGGTAAACAAGAAACAAACACGATGAAACTGTGTGTAGAGTAAGATACAAACCAAAGTATGAATGAACAATTTCCAACACAGTTGTTATTAATTTGTAATAAGATCAAAAGCAGACCAAACCAATTTTGTGATGCAATCAGATGGGAGAATGCTGCAATCAGAGATAATATAACTGCAAACAGATACCCTACAAATTTAATTTTGTGAAAAGGATGTAATCAACACGTCTAGACAGACACTAAACCCTATCCTCCAGCAGCATCGGAGCTAAATCCCATCAACAGAAAACACTCCAGACAATCAAGAGAAATTAGCATGTTGCATTAGTAATAAAACTGGAGTATTTGTTACAACATTCAGAAATTACCAATCCAAATAAGTTAATGAGGAACACAAGTTATATTTGTAACAACTAGTAACAAGTAAAAACATGATACTTGATCAAGAACACAGGAAAGCAGGACAGATGCAACATTAAAGGAAAGCTGTGTGAAGATTAAAAGAGGATTCCTGAGTGAGAAACATAATATGAGGATGGGAGGCTCAAAAGATGCTAGGAGGATAAACTAGCTGATGAAATTCTGGGGGAATAGAAAAGATATAGTAGCCTAAAGTCCCAGCTGTTGATCCGTATTCAATCTAGGGAACGATCCGCAATATTAATTCCAACACACAAAGAAGTTTCTAACTTCAATATCACCATGACCATGAGTTACTATTAATAATTAGATTTTAGTCCAAGAGAAACAAAACTGGTTTCAACCCAATTAAAAATACCAAAAGAGCTTAAGAAAATTGATTTAGTCCAAGTGCGCTATTAAACCCAACAAAATTAATAGCAACAAGTCATCAAGAACAAAAGTCTTTTTTATGATTGATATCTTCAACAGAAAAGGCTATAGACAACACATCCAACTATCTTCCTCTGGGTAAAAAGACAAAACAAGCATTCAACCATTAGCTTCGTTGCCATCACCGTTTACGTCGTTAACAAACTGGAGAAAGAAAACGTATGTCAACCATCAGAAAATTAGATTCCTTCCTAGATACGCCATCAGAGAACAGGATTATTTACTATTGACCTTGCACTACATCAGAAAATAGAAATCATCGCAGGGTATAAACCTTGCACTACATCATGGTTAAGTATCAACCAGAAGAATCTCCGCTCTCTTGGAAAAAGAATAAGTCAAACTCTCAACTGATACACTATACTACGGCGATTGGATAATAGGGGCATCATGATATAGTAATTGACAGGGAGGAGAGAGGCGTACGTACAGCAGCATGATAAGTACAAGATCCATCTGGATTATCGTCTTCGGAGAACACTGCATCGCATCCGATTCTCTGGCATCGAACCTTCGCCATTCACTCTCTGTACTCGAATGATGAAAGGATGCGTTTGGTTGAGAGGGAGAGAGAAAGAGAGACCTAAATTTGGGTTGTAAAACGAAATAAATAGTTTTGATTCGATTCGGTATTTGTATTCAATTTTTTATATTCGTATTCAAAATTTTGAAATTCGAATTTAATTATAAATATTCGATTTGATTCGTTTATTAATCAAATACAAATTATAAATATTCAATTTGATTATGTTCTTTTATAACCCTAGACCCAATTATAAATTGGAACTCTTCGTCAATCGACATGGAGTGATTGTAACTGGGCCGGCCAAACTGAAGCCCATTTTAGAGTCAAGAATTATTAATAATTCAACAATTAAAGATTATTATTATTAAAATATTAATTAAGTTTTTCCAGTAAGAATATATATATTCTGTTTGGTTCGTAATGTGGAATTGAGTTTAGGTTCAAATTGCTCAATCACAAATTGGAATAAGAATCAAATGCATTTCAAACACTCATACATTACTAGAATTTTTCAAGTTTCATTCCAAAATCTCGATTCACATGGATTTAGCGGATATTTGCGATAGCTTAAAACTTTTTTTAAATTATTAAATTAATGAAAATTTGATAAAAATGACTTATTAAATAATTTATTAAATGTTTGCAAAAAATAATTAAAAGTAGGTTTAGCTTATTATGTGTATAGAATCAAAAAGTCTATTATAGCCCTATTTAAATTAATTTAAAACATATAGGGGATGAAATTGTAAAATTGCAGACTTATGTAGAATTGTAACTTCATAAACTTATGCTTTTTCAACTTAAATTAAAAAAGAAAATGTCACAACCCAATTTTCGGAAGAGGGCGTGTGACAGGGTATGGTGAATACGGATAAATAAAAGAGCATTTATATTTAAGAGATAATACAGAATTGTTGGTCCCGAGAGTAATGTTCAGGTGTAGGGGGGTGAATACACCTGAAAACCGATTTCTCAACTTAAAACGCGAACAGTCATTTTCAAGAGAGTGTCGTACTGAACGAGTTCAGCAACCAGATAAGCTGTTCTGAATCGCGTGGCAGAGTGACTGACTTTACTGAGGCCTACTAGCTGACTAAGTCAGAATTCAGTACCGTTCAGATAAAGTTCAGTAGTGCGGAAATGTGTAGGCCCAAATTCAGTTGAGTTAGGAAAACGTTTTATCAAAACAGTTTCAGTATATTAGTGCAGTTGATTAAGCTTGTTGAAACTCAGTTGAATGATTTTAAAGATATTTTCAGTATGCACAGTAAATCAATGCAACAGTAAATAAAGAACACAGAACACAAACGATTTTTAAAGTGGGTCGGATCCAACAATCCTACGTCCACTGTCCCGAAAGATCAGGAAGCTATGTATTATACTGAGATAGTCTCGAGTCGGTTTGTACCCTGGACAAACACTGGTCTTGAGATTTATACTGAGCAAGTCTCAGTTTACAGAGTATCAAACTAAGTGTTTGAAAAGCTCTCCCTAACTATGAAGGAGTCCTTTACAATAAAGATCAGTTCGACTATGAACTCCTTCGTCTAAGCTATAGATATGAACAGCTGAGCTTAGGTTAGAGGGATAGGGAACGAGAAAGTGGCTTCTAGAGCGATGAACTACTAAGTATAAACTTTGGGTTCGTGTTCAGTCACTTGGATACTAGAGGTTGTATAATTCTGGTTCAGCTTGGTTCCCTATGAGCAGATATGTAGTCTTTCGCCGGAGATTATCTCTTCTAACTTCTTGCGGAAGACTTAAGACGTTTATGAGTTGCTCTTTGAATGCACTGAGTTCGTTTGTGTGTTCGTTGGTTCACTCGTATTCTCGTGTATGCTCGTACCCTTCAATTTGATTTTATCCCTCTATTTATAGAGCAGAGATTAGGATAGATCCGTTGGAGACGACGATCCTTTGTCTCTCTCTTTTGGGTAGCTAATGGTTCTTTCAAAGTATGGTTGCAGTGTCCTTTCCCTCCATTTTTGGAAAGTTGTTGACTTGCAGCTTACACAGATATAGGACAGGTGGCTGCTTGTCATTGGTCGAGGTTCAGGAAAGTTGGTGAGACAGAACAGACTTCAAGGAGATCTGAAGCTGACTTCTCTCTTCCTCGTATTGACTCTGCTGATTTAACTTTTAGAGAATCTGACAGTCAGAAGACTGTCTAGCCGTTGCTGAGTCTGATCTCTTATTTAGTAGCATGCTCCTGCTGAGTCGGCTCTACTGAAGATCAGCTCTGAGTTCAGTGAACTACTCCCGCCGAGTTCGGCCATCGACTCCTTTCGCATATCTTGCTCCCGCCGAGTCCAAGATACCGAGTTTTCTACTTCTTGTGACCGAGGCGGGTAATCTGAGCGCGCCGAACCGGATGCAGAGTGTCTACTGAGTCTGAAACCTCAGAGACAGACCAAAACAGGTTACAACTAAATGGTTCATCAGTCAAGATAGGGTTTTGGGATCTTCAAATCTTCAGTAAGTATTCAGTGCACAGGGCAACTGAGTTATGTCTCTACTGATTGTGAGAAGAGTAAATCATCTCCCAACAAGAATAATTCAAGAAATTAAATTCCTGAAATTTCAACGCTGAGATTCATCAAAATGAAACAAGTGTTTGAGCACATAGAAGAAATCTGATTCAATAATCATGAAGACAAGTTTAAAATGACGAGTAGCAAAACAATTACATCTCCCGTAACAGGCAAAATATCAATTAAGCACGGTGGGGGTTAGCGTGTCGGACAACAACCCTCGCCCTCGGCTCCACCCGTCTACAGTGGTCGCTCAACCTGAAAATATTTTTGGAAAATTTTTAGGCTTAGTACTAGTGTACCCAGTGAGCTAGCATTTGATAAAACATTTTATTAAAACTTGCGATTATCCAAAACATAACGTATAACTTAAGAGGTTTTAAAATGAAAAGAACTCCTAAGCATACAAAATATTTATCTCTTCATTCATTTACGCGCGCTTGCAGCGTTCAACAGTTACTCTTGTGATCCCGGAACGAATCCACGTCAGAGCCTTTTCACTAGAGTCTCGAACCATTACTCATAGTACTCTTTTAAAATAGGATATCGGACCTTTCTCCAAATAATCATTTCCGTAGCCGTAGAGTTAGCGCACAGTGGAGATCAAACTATTGTACGACTAACGGGAGTGTACACAATCCTTGAATTGGCGTGTTAGGTCAAAACAAGAATCTCGGTCGACCAATATAAGAGCCTTAAACTTAATCGAACGCGCATAAAAACACTTCAATGGATAACAACATTGCGTATAATTTAAGAGCTTAATAACTCAAGATAAATTTTACAGGAAAATAAAGCCCACCTCGTGGCGCTGTAGTACTTCCCGTAGCGAAATCCGAGGTCACTGCCCTTCCTCGGTGGGTCCTACAAGAGAGACCTAAATTTAATTAGGGTTCAATCCTAAGATTCTAAAATTTCTTCGAATTTTAGACCACAAAATTTCTCTTAGCGGATAATGGTTCCGGTTATTTTATACGGATTTTACTAGGCTATATTTCTCGAAAAAACCAAAGTTCGTCTTCGATCTCAACACATGGGAGCATATGTTATGTGATGCGGTTAAATATCGAGTCTTTTCGTCCACTAAGATACGTTAGTGTTGGTTTACGCTTAGAATTATAAGCTTTGATATGATTTTGTGGTGACTTCCGGCTAATATACTGGACGATCCGATCGTCGATTTGTTGTGGCGATCCCATGTTAAATTCTACAAGGAACGGGTTACGAGAAATTAATTTATTTTCTCGTTCATAAGCTATTTCAAATTCGAACTCAGCATGTAAACTCGTACCGGTGAAGGTATTGGCTGCACTGCCACCTGTGCTTCGTGGGTTGATAACTAATTGGTTCGGGCTCCATTTTGTGCGTTTAGCATGGCGTTGGATAGCTAACGAGAAGAGCTTTCTAACGATATAAAGCTCGCTAAATTTCGACAAGGAACGAAGCTTGTAGGCCACTTTAAAGTTGACCTACTTGCGAGAAAAATAGGGCGTTTCCACAGTTCATTTTCTCCGCTGCATAATTTCGCGATACGAACTCTGAATGACGAACGGAAGGTGTTTAGGGATAGCCTGAGTGACAAGGTTCAAGATGGTATAGGCCTCAGAGCCATTGGATTGAAGGGTGGTTCAGAAATCGAGCCGCAAGTCGGCTACTCGCAGAGCCATTTGGGTAATTAAATCTGTCACTTATTTAGTGTGTTAAGAGTGATTTTTTTGTCGGGCTATATCTCATCGGTCGGAACTCCATTTTACGAACGGGGAAGATGTTCTGGAAATCTTGTTATATGAGCTTTCTTGTGGTATGAGGTTTATAGGTTTTGGCTTTGTAGATTTGTCACAATTCGAGTCATAAAGTGCTATCCTGCACAACCTCGCCAGCTTGGCAGTTTCAAGAGGGCGTGTTTCGAGATGAGTAACTATCTGCCACGAACTCCTATTGACAAACGGTCGACGGCAACAGAAAGACAGAACAACAAAGATTACGATGGTGGTTGATTTGATATTTTAGACCAAGTAGGTTGCCCGGAAAATCGGGCGGAAGTTCGCTGCGCAGTTGGTTATTGCGAAGGGGCTTGTTCGGTAGGTGTTTTCAACTTGGCATAACTTTCTGTTTCGGGACCCGATTCGAGAACTTTTTGGTGCGTTGGAAAGATAGAAGTGGAATCTACCTACTGGTGTCCGATTATGAGAGTTAAGTATATTAAGGAACCCCGTAATCGTAGTAGAAACTATGGTCAGCAAGGGTGGGAAATTAGGGAATTTGCAGCGAGGATTCGCTACGTTATGAATCGCGCAAGTTACAGCTCCAAAACTCTTAAGGTTTTAACAATTTTCTCCCGACATTAAGGTGGACGACTTTCCTCAAGAAACCATGTTCGTAAATGTGAGCAATAGAGCGTAAAAATCGAAGAAAAGGGGCAGTCAAGGAAGAAGTCCAGTAAAGCAAAAGTTGTTCTTAGAGGCATTTTGTCGACTATTTGGCGGCCTTATTTATTATTATTTTTGGTTTAGATTAGTCTATATGGATCAAGTCCGTCAGGAAACCAACATGATTCTAATGGCTCATAACAACCAAAATATACTAGAAGCAGGAATTCATTCTTATCTCACAAAAGACAGAGTTATGGTTCAAGAATGTAGAGTACATGCTAAATCAACAGCTAGTAACATCTAATCCCATCTTACACATTTGTATAAATATACAAAAACGTGATTCACCCCTTTCCAAGCTTACATCAAAACCAGATCTTAAGTGGTAGAAGAAGGGATTCGATGATATGGCAGTTACCTTAACTCCTTCAGATGGTGGTGATGGTCTGGTATCAATCTCTTGTCCTTATGCACATGACTACCAATGGGGGGAAAGGGCTTGGAAAGTCCTTATATATCCATTCCCCTTTATACCTATAGGGATTTATTATAACATAATATTTGATCTTATATATTATATATATATATATATATATATATATATATATGTATGGAATGGATATATAAGGAACAACATCTTATTGAATGAACTAGAAACATATTCTAGCCCTCCATTTTATAAACTTAACGATTCAGATCAATAATAAAAATTTTGTTAAAAAATAACTTATTTAATACTACTAATATTATTAAAGTTAATTTAATAAAATTATATATATATTCCTAATAAATTAATCTTTCTCTCTCTTCTCTATTCACTCTCTCTCTCGTCCCTGCCCCCATCTACTCGCTCTATTCTCTCTCTCTCTTTCTTTTTTTTTTTTTTCTTTTTTCTCTCTCTTTTTTTTTTTCTTTTTTTTTTTTTTTGTCCTCGCTCTATCTCTCCTCTCTATTCTCTCTCTTAGCCCTCTCTCTCAACCGTAAGTAGTAACGTAGCCGCCGCCTTAGATGAAGCGCCATCAACGTGACTCAGCCGCCACGGCCGTGCGCCGCCGCCACCTGCAGAGGAGAGCGCCAATGATCCGTCCGACGTCAACCACAACAGCCGCCGCCGAGTTGCAGGAATTTTCCTGCTAGAGATAAGCCCTAATTTTTTCAATTAATTTCAAACTATTTGCCCAATTTTCCCCAAATTATTTTAATTTTGTTTTAGGATTTGCAATCTTTCAATTAAGAAAGACATTGATTGAGATAAATTGTTTGTAGATTGAATTGCCGAGGATGTTGTCGATTTTTGTAATTGTTCATGAATTTGGAATTGGTATTAGTTGTGTTGTGAAATTGACTCAATTTTGGTGTTCATGGAGATTCAATTTTGGTGAAAATGTTTATTTGGTGTTCATGTAGATTCAATTTTGTAGAAAGTGATTGGATGATGAATTTCTACGTGAATGAGATTTGAGATTTAACTGCAGATTTAGTCAAATAAAGTGTACAAAAAAAATGAATAAAATGTATAAATTAAGAATAAAGTGCATAAAAATTACGAATAAAGTACATAAAATTTTACGAGTAAAGTGCATAAAAATTAAATAAAATGCATAAAAATTACAAATAAAGTGCATAAAAATTTACGAGTAAAGTGCATAAAAATTAAATAAAGTGCATAAAAATTACGAATAAAGTGCATAAAAATTTACGAATAAAGTGCATAAAAATTATGAATAAAATATATAGATAATTTAAGCAATTTATTTAAATTAAAGGATTTATAAAATTTACTCTAAATATAATAAAAATAAATTTAATAATAAAATAAGAAATTCAAATAATCAAATAACTTTTATACCCTTAATGAAATTAAATAAGAGATTAAAAATTAAAAATATCTCCTTCAATCTAGACCACACATCTTTAAAATGGAAGGAGATGATTTGTTCCTAGTTCCTTCATTAAAGGAGGTGTTCCTTAAAGAACCCTCCCCATGTATAATGTATATATATATATATATATATATATATACATGGGGAGGGTTCTTTAAGGAACACCTCCTTAATATATAATGCGTAAATATATAATGCGTAAATATATATATATATATATATATATATATATATTTACGCATTGTATATAATCCCGTAATTATCCAAAAATCTCGCGGGATAAAATATCTCTTAAATGCTTTGGATTTGTCCGCAAATTGAGAAATAATTCAATTAGACGAAATTTCATTTTCGGAGAGGATTCAATTGGAATTAAATCCCTATTATTATTATTTATTTAGATTTTTGAGGGGTATTACAGAAAATTCCAATAAGTTTATTTCTATATTATATTTAGTTAATGTCATTTTACTATTTACTATTTAGAAATAATGAATTACTATTAATTTGTTAAAAAAATAAAAATTCATTTATTTAAAAAATAAATAAAATGATATAATTAACATTCATTAAAAATAGACACTTAAAAACACTAAAGATAATACAACTCTTTTAGAACTAGTTACGTGCAAGGAAACACTTATCACATCTAAGACTTTTCACAATTTTATAGTGCAGTTCGAGAAAATAACACCGATATTTTTTGATGAAATCAAAAAGTTAGATATAAGATTCAATTAGATTTATGTTTTAATAAAAAAAACCAGACAATACTAGAATCTTATTTCACAAAATTAGAATAATATTATTGGTAATTTTAAATAATTATTAATTTATGATATTGACGGGACCATATATTTATATTGAAATTTTATGAAAATTATTATCTTATCGAATTTAACATTGATTGGGATTGTGACCGAAAGAAAAAAATTATCTTATCTATTTGTTTATACTGTACTCTTAACGAATTGCCCCTAAGGTTTGAAACACAGGTAAAGGTGTAAAAAGGGTCCACGTGATCTATGAACCATCGCGATGGAGCGTGTCCGCCACAAGTTCGTTACACCTATAAGAACTACAAGTCTACCACACCTAATAGTTTCTATACAGCCAACACTACCTCCTCACTATCCCTTTCGATAATCCATGGCGTCTCTTTTCTGCAATGCTTATGCCGCCCTCTCTTACGGCGGAGGGCTCGCTACGTCCTCAAAGCCGCGGCGGCGGATGGTGGCGGTAAGGGCGGAGGCTATCAACCCGGAAATCCGCAAGACTGAGGACAAAGTGGTGGATTCGGTAGTCGTCACCGAGGTCACCAAGCCTGTCACTGCCTACTGCAGGTTTTTCATTCGGACTTCCTTTTTAATTCATCTCGTTTGTCTTTTATGTCGTTTTCATCTCGGCATGGGCGATATTATATTGTAATGTTGAATTTTTTTTTTTGATTTGGCTCTCAATTGATTAACTTCGAATTCTAGTTTTCTTCTTTTATTGAGTTTTGAGATTACAATTTTTTATTCAATCTTTGTCGTTTCCATGCCGTACCTATTTTGGGTAGCTAAAATTTGCAGCATCTGTGGACGTTTGTTGAGACAATTTAGTTGGTAATTTCATAAATTATGGTGCGTTGGTTGGGGAAGATTTAAATTTGTGTTTCTTCCATGGATTTTTAGTAGATGGAAAATCTACCATGGAGTGACGTCATCACGATCTCGAACTTTTGGGGTTTGACTCTGATAAGACTTGGATATAACATAGATAGTGAAATCTTGGAACTTGGATATCAAATTATTGCTCGAGTAAACCCCATACGATTTAGAGTTTGAGCAATGACACTGATTCTCGTCTACCCTGTTTGCTGCACATGCTAGTAAAAAAGAAGAAATGCCAAAACTTTAATGGAACTGCATTGGGATATCTATCAGCTGCTGTGTCATTTGTGTGAATGCCAATCCAACGAAAAGTCAGACAAGAATAGATTCATGAAGTCCTACAAACATAAGTTTGATACGAGGGGAGAGTATAGTGCACAAAGATTACGATAAATCGCAAAGGTATTTGTGTCAACTTCTTGTTAAGAATGCAGTACATTATACTAGTATTGGAACAACGTTCCGTTATTTCTCAAGTTTGGTTCTTTGGTTTTGTAATGTGAGTGGATACAGGCTTTTACTCTGTATTAAGCTAGTTAAGGTGTTTCCTGTTCTTACTGCTTTCTTTAGGAACTACTTCTTGATCTTGTTTCCGATGAAAACAGTTTGAAGAAGATTGGTTCTGTATTTTACTCTATCGTAAGCCAGTTAAGGCGTAGAACAATTTCTTGATATTGTACGGTTTGAAGCAGATTGGTTTTGTAGTGTGAGTGGATGCTGGTTGGTTTTACCCCTGTAGTAAGCCAGTGAATGTGTCTCACCCTTTATCCTGCTCTAACCGCCTTCTTTCGGAAGCATTTCTTGATGTTGGTCTGAAGCAGAATGGTTTTGTACGTGGTGCAGGTGCTGGAGGTCAGGAACCTTCCCTCTGTGTGATGGAAGTCACATGAAGCACAACAAGGCTACCGGGGATAATGTTGGGCCGTTGCTCTTGAAGAAGTAGTGAAATGAAAAGGTTACTGTATTCATGAATTTCTATAAACTCGAGCATTACTCACTGGGATTCTTATGCTTCTTTTGAAATGATGTTGTGTAGAAAGAGCTTGTTGTAACTCTTTCTTCCTCTGTTAAAAGTTTCCTAAAATAAAAGATTTCTTTTCTTTTGAGCTTCTGAATTGGTTAATTTACTGCATTTCAGCAATACCCTTTTTTCATACTGTTTCATGGCTTCGTTTCAGAGTAAAAGTAAGAAATTTATTCCCATTTTCGAAAAACGCTTCAATAAGCTGTTACGCTATAAACATTTATTTAAACCAAAAGTTTGTTAATACTATTAACTTAAGGAAATAAGGTGTTTTGATAAGTTCTTTCAAGCGCGCTATAAGATTCCACCACTTTATACCTTTTCATCACTATTTTATATATTTCCACAACCCGCCGTAATCTCCGTACCGAGTATTTCTTAAAACAGTTTGTCTTTAGTATTAAATTATAGGAATCTATTAATTTATTTCTTTTTTCATTTGGAACTGTTAGGTGAAAAGCACCAAAAATGTTAATCGAGTGGTACCAAGTATTAGCTTTTCCTTGCTGTAGTTTTTGGCTGATAATATGATGAAAAAAGAATTAAATTTCAGCAAGAGCTGGTATTCTTCGCTCAGCATCCTCTGTCCCAACATTCGGTGGCCCATTCGGTGGCCCACCAATCACGCCCCACCACGTGTGCATTGGTGGGCCACCCTTTTATAACTAAAATAGTTTTTTCTTGCTAACAGCCCACCAATGCATACGTGGCGCCGCGTGATTGGTGGGCCACCGAGTGGGATACGAATTTTGGGCCAGAGGATCCGGATTGGGTATTCTTTAACGAATTAATTGGTGGGTAATTAAGACAATCATTAAAGCAAGTGGCCATTATAGGAAAAAAGAAAAAAAATACACAAAGGTGGACGACTCTGGCTCTGCTTCATCTTTTTAATAAAATAAAAAAACAAGTTCAAAAAGTTACTGTTATAAACTAAATAGAATGAGAGAATAATAGAGAGAAAGAGAAAATAGATGTATATTATTATGAGGGTGGAGACCTCTATTTATAGAGTACAAGATGGGCTCATGGGCTTTTAGGGTTTACATGGTCATCACAATATATGGTAAGTATATATATAAAATATATTTACAACACTCCCCCTTGATTGACCATTCCCAAAGAAACTGCTGCCTCGTTAAAACCTTGCCAGAAAAACACCTTGGGATAAAAACTGGTCGAAGGAAAAAGAGTACAGCTGCTCCACCTCAATATAGTCATTCTTGATCCTTGAGTCGACGCATATCGATCTTGTGTATCAACTTCTTGAATGTTGACGTTGGTAATGCCTTTGTAAAAGTATCCGCTAGGTTCTCACTTGAGCGAATTTGCTGGATGTTGATGCCGCCACTCCTTTGGAGATCATGTGTTGCATTGGCTCTTTTATGAATCAATCTCAATGACTCATTTACTCGTGTGTTGCATTAGATGCCTCGTTAAAAACCTTAACTAAGAAAACCCTTTGGGAAAAAACTTAGAAAGGAAAAAAGAGTACAACCATTTGACCTTCAGGGTCATTTGACCTTTAGGAGTTAGTCTAATCTTCAGGATTGTTTACAATTTGTTACTCCCCCTCAAGACAACAATCTTCAAGGTTATCTTTAAGGTCTACACTAATATGTGCAACACAAATTTAATTATCATCAAAGATAATAGCATGTTTGTCTCGAAGATAACAAATGATGGTCAATACCATTTTAAATTTTCCAATTGCACATAAGTAAGGAACTTTTGGTCCTCATTTTTGTTATCTTCTATAGGTCTAAATGAGTCTCCATCCACTTCAAGTGATTGAAGCAACCATTAGGTAGCTATGTGGATGCAATAAAATAAAATCTTTTTAAAGACCTTCAGGTAGGTCGACTAGCATAACTCCATTAGGGATATGCTCGATCGCAGTCGAGAAATTATTAGTTCAATCAAAGTCTTATGATTCTAACTCCGTCTTTAGGCATAAGTTGATTTCATCAAGTACTTTTGTACATATCATCTTCAGGAGAAATTTGGAGTGATGTGTTCTAATTTTGTATTCCGCGGTCTTCTTATCTCTTAGCACCAATAAACCTCTCACGCTTCTAGCGCTAATGAAAATCAATTGATTTATATTTTCTATGAGGAACTTCAGTTCTTTCATGGTGCATATACAACATGTATATGAGATTTTAGTCACTCTTTTTGCACTAAATAACTTGATGAACTTCTGGTTCATAGTGCGTGAATCTAATAATTAATCCAACGAGATATTGCGGCATTCTATCATTTATGTTTTATATCTCCCCCTAATGCCTACAAGTATGTGAGTTGGATTATCAATGAATAAAATAATTCATAATTACTTGTTCTATGTAAGTCATTTTGACGGAGTACATATATAAATATTATGTTCTTCAGGAGTTTCAGTCAAACTCAAGTCATCATTTATGTACCCTTATGTCAATGAATTCTCGTCGTTATGATTATATCATATACGGCTAATTGAAAATATCTTTTTAACTTACATGCTTTGAGCAAGTTAAATCCTTCAGGGATCTTCATATATATGTCACTATCTAATGAATCATATTGATATATATTTACTACATCCATAAGACGTATAACAAGTCTTTTGTGACATAAGTAGATTAATCAAATTCTAAGTACAATGGCGTCTATTATGGGAGAGTACATAATTAATTCCCAATCTTTGAGAGAGACTTGTGTTACGAGTATTGCCCTATATCTCGTAATTTGTATTTCTCTTTCTAACAAAGATACATTTACATCCTTTGGGGATATTTTTCCGAATTTGAACTACGGGTCCAAATATTTTTCGGCTTTCTTGGGAATATTAATTCACCTTGTATGACTTCTTTCCTCTTTGGCCAATTATTATTTCTTGACAATCTCTTATAGATCGTCGTTGAGGATCCTCTTTTTTCATTTGAAGAAATCTTTTAATTGTGCTACTTCAGGAGCAACAATTGAAATTAACATATAAATAAATACGTGAATGTAAATGAACATGTGCATCACTATCATGAATAATATAATACTTTTCTTTATCGAGAATGTGTTTGATCATAAGATAAAATTGTTTATTGGTTTCAAATGAAGAATGAATCACTAATTTCTTTTCAATCGAAAACTTAAAATAATTCAAGTGTCATTAATCGGTCTCGACTAAAAAAAATTATACCTTCATGTCACGGATGATTTTCTTTGGGAAAAAATCGTCTTCGTGCTGATAACGTGTTATAAACTAAATAGAATGAGAGAATAATAGAGAGAAAGAGAAAATAGATGTATATTATTATGAGGGTGGAGACCTCTATTTATAGAGTACAAAATGGGCTCATGGGCTTTTAGGGTTTACATGGTCATCACAATATATGGTAAATATATATATAAAATATATTTACAACACTTACCAAGGAATCTCATTAAATTTTAGGCAATCCAGTTGTTAAACGGCCAGAAAAGGAGGAAGAATACGATACAAGATAATTCAAATGAAAATCACTCACGCATTGTTATTATTATTTAAATCATTGGGCCATAACATCATTGTAAAAGCACGTAATTTTGTCGATAATAATAATATAATAATTATGGAACAATATATATGCTTGGTGGCTTAGCCTTTATCTTTTTAGTTACACTTTCTGAATAATTATTAGTTTGTGTTGTGTGTTGTAAGGAATAAAAAGAGAAACTATCATTTTTGTCAAGTTATTATAGCGACCAATTCACTTTGGTCCGTTATTTTGGTCGAGTTTAATTTTAGCTCATTTATTTAACAAATTGTTCGTTTTTTGTCCGTTTTATAAAATTGCCCAAATTTGTCCAATTTTAATCTACTAGTTAATAAAAAATATTTAAAAATCATATTTTTAATATTAGAACATATTTGCAATATTATTTTATTCTTTTATATTATAGATGTTTAGTTTTAACTCATTATATTTTAAAAAAAATCCAAGTATGGGGTTGATTAATTTTATCAATATTGCTATGTTGTTTGTCGAACAATTTAAGAAAATCTGGTCCGAAGATAGACTCGGATAACTAAGCAAAATCTAAAAATCATAAACATTAAGAAAAATAATCAACACAATTTTTGATTTTAGAAAATTGATGTTATAAATGTGTTCTAATATTAAAGAATGTGATTTTTTTTATTTTTTATTACACTAAGGACCAAAATTGGACAAATTTAATTTATATATATAAAGTCTAAATTAAATTTCAGAAAATAAAACACAGAAAATGTATGGTATATGAATGTTTAAATTCCTAATCTGAGACTCAAATCCACGTTAAGAGATCAGCTGCGCATACAAAATTTGACCGCGACATTCGGCAACAAATAATAAAGAAACAAGAGCAAGCCAGGTTGTTGTGTAGGCGTGGCAATCGTTTAGAATTTGGGGACCAATATTATGCATTCATTTTTGAACAATGAAGGTTTATGCGTTTAATAATCCTAATTGCACGAACTACTGGTTCAGATTATATAATTTTGCTAATATTTTAGAAGCAGTATAATAGATTAAAAGGGTGTTTTTGTTGATTCGTACGAGTTGAAATTTCTTAATTTAAAAAGCTCTCTCAAACACTACTGTAATTATGAGTTTTGAAATTTCTTAATTTAGAAATATAAATCTGGGTTTCGATTAAGAGCTAATACGAAATTAAGAGCCAATTACTCGGCGGTGGTTAGTAGATTGGATTTGCAATTAATTGGAGAATCTGCATTTAAATTTACGCGATAATCAAGGTTTAGGGGTTTTAATTATAAAACTGTTGAAACGAGGAAGCGCAGTATCTCGACGCATAAATAAATAGGCGTCGGTTGCGAAAAACCAAAATCGCACGCGTCCGCATATGATTAGAATGAGACCGTCAAATACCAAAAGTTGATAAGAAAGAATCTTAATTCATCGAACAAACAAAGTCACCCTTCCCACTCCACCGCAACCGCCTCCCCTCCACCACCCCGCCGCCGCCTCCCGCCATCTAATGATTCCCTACTCCGACTCACCTCCTCTTTACTCAAAACCTAAAACCTCCGACAATTTAGACCGTAGATTCTCCAACCTAACCTCCCTCAAACCCTACCTCTCACTCCACCGATGGACATGGTTCTTCCTCTCCGTCCTCCTCCTTCAGCTCCTCATATTCCTCTACACACCTTCCCTCCCCTTCTATCTGTCCGCACCCAACCCCCCGACCCTCCCCCGCCGTCGACTACGCGAATACCACCTCAACTCACCTTGCTGGCAACAGAATTCGTGATTCTCCGGCGAATTGTCCGTACGGTAGATTCTACGTCTACGACCTGCCGCCGCAATTCAACGCAGAAATTGTGAAAAATTGTGACGACATAAACCCTTGGTCTTCCCGCTGCGACGCCCTCTCCAATTCGGGTTTTGGCAAATCCGCCGCCGTCGGAATTTCTAGAATTGTGCCGGAAAAGGTCAGAGGCGCGTGGTATTGGACCGATCAATTCTCGCTGGAGCTCATCTACCACAACCGAATGCTGAATCACCGCTGCAGAACGGCGGAGCCGGAATCCGCCCAAGCGTTCTACATCCCCTTCTACATCGGCCTCGCGATCGAGAAGTCTCTGTTCACGAAGAACTCGACGACGGCGGAGCGCGACCGCCACTGCACGATGATGCTGGATTGGGTGACCGATCAGCCGTTCTTCAAGAAATCCAACGGCTGGAATCACTTCATCGCCCTCGGCCGCATATCGTGGGACTTCCGCCGCACGCGCGAGGGCGACTGGGGCTCCAGCTGCATCTACATGCCCAAGATGCGTAACATCACGCGCCTCCTCATCGAGAAGAACCCTTGGGACTACTTCGACGTCGCCGTGCCGTACCCAACCGGTTTCCACCCCAATTCCGTTGCCGACGTCAGGACGTGGCAGGACTTCGTTCTCCGCCGCGACCGCCGCACGCTCTTCTCCTTCGCCGGCGCGACTCGCGGCTTCATCAAGAACGATTTTCGCGGCATCCTCCTAAACCAATGCTATTCCGAACCGAGATCGTGCCGGGTCGTGGACTGTGGCGGTTCGAAGTGTGCCAATGGTAGCTCGGCGATTTTAGAGGCTTTTCTCGACTCGGATTTCTGCTTGCAGCCGAGAGGAGACAGTTTCACTCGGCGGTCGATTTTCGATTGCATGCTGGCCGGTTCGGTGCCGGTTTTCTTCTGGCATCGAACCGCCTACTTGCAATACGGGTGGTTCTTGCCGGAAAAACCAGGTAGTTACTCGGTTTTCATAGACCGGAATGAGGTTAAAAATGGAACTTCCATAATAGGGGTTCTTAATAAGGTTAGTAAAGAAGGGGTGAAAAAAATGAGGGAAAAAGTAGTTGAATATATACCAAAACTTGTATATGCAAATAATAATAAAGGTTTGGAGGGTATGAAGGATGCATTTGATGTGGCAGTGGAAGGGTTTTTGAAGAGAGTGGAGGAGCAAGAGAGAGGGTATAAATGGAAATGAAAGAAAGGTGGAGTAATTTTTTTATTGCTAGATTTAGCAATTGTTTTTGGCTATCATTGTAATTTATTGCGTGATTAATATATAAGGTTAGAGTTGGAAATTGGAAGGTTGGTTATTTTGGGGGTTGATTGTGTATAGGTGTGATATTTTTTTGTACACAATAATATGATTATATTTTTGGAATAAGATTAGTGGAGTTGTTTCTAAAATTATGGCCATTTTGCATCTTTATTCTTGCTGTTTTTTGCTTTTAATTTGTAATCATACGTTTCACCGAAACATTATAGGTTAAGTAGAAAAAACAATACTCCCTCCATCCCCGGCTTGTATGTACCACTTTGTATACCACACCACAAGGGTATTGACATGTGGCATTTCTCATTAAATCAAGTGAGTCATATTTAACACATGTCAATATCTTGTGATGTGGTACACACAAGAGTATACAAAAGTGGTACACACAAACTTTTGTGCTCCATCCCACAATTCTTGTTTCACTTTCTTTTTCGAACTACATATTTCACAATTGTTGCTTCATTTTTAAAAAAAGTAAATTATTACACAATTTATTTGAGAGCTCTACATTTTTACATACTACCAACAACTCTCATTAAAAATCGTGTTTAAAAGTTTAGGAGTAAGAATTGTGAGACTGGGGAATATATGTATTTTAATTATTTTGTTATCATTGCAATTTAATCATTTTTTTTTAATTTGAGCTGGTTCAGTAACATATTTTTCCGTTTGTTAGTATATACCTCCCGTATTTGAGTAAAAAATGTATTTGGTGCCCAATCTTTTAAATGTTTTGATTTTTGGTGTCTATATTTTAAAATTTGTAATTTTAGTGTTTAAACTTAACAAATTTTCTCCATTTTGGTGTTTCTATTATTTTGCCACTAAATACTACAAACTCTATCAGAGGAATAAGTATTTTGGTTTAAGTCTTTTGTTATTTAATGGCAAAATAATGGAGACACTAAAATGGAAATGAATAGTTAAATTTAGACACTAAAATCATAATTAATAAACTATGGGTACCAAAAATCAAAACAAATGAAAGTTAGGGCATCAAATTTACTTTATACTCCCCGTATTTTGGTCACTATTTCAGGGCAAATTGGATTTTTTAGTCCTCAAACTATGCGTGTTTGTCCAATTTGGTCCCTTATTTTTTTTTTAATTAATTGGTTCCCAAACTATAGAATTTTGGATGAATTGGTCGTTCTGTTAATTTTTTGGTAAGTCAACTGTTAGTCAACGATTTTTAAAGGATATTTTCGGTATAATATTATTGAGGACCAAAACGTCCAAATACTAAAAAATTGAGGACCAATTTGGCCAAATTTTTTTTTACTGAAATTTTTTTAATTTTACAAAAATTAAAAAGTATTTGTCATTTTGATTTTTTTAAGGACCAACTACGCCAATTTTAAATAAGTTGAAGACCAATCCCTATATTTTGGGATCATAATCGTTAAATTTTATAACTCAGTTATCAAAATTTTCGAATATATTATTATGATAAAGATAGATAAAACGTAGAATATTTGATTATCAATGAATAAAACTATAGTAGATTTCCATTCAAAACATGTTTTCATTCCAATATGATTTATTCATTAATTTTTCGTATATTTTATGTTTTAATTCCCTATTTTCATAGTAATATTCGGAAAAAATTAGTTACGGAGTAATATATTTTATGTTTTAATCCATCGTTTTCATAGTAATATGATCCCCAAATATATTATAATTAACAGGAATGGTCCTCAACCTATTTAAAATTGGCATAATTGCTCCTTAAAAAAAAGCAAAATTATTAAAATATTTTTCGATTTTTGAAAAATTAAAGAAAAAATTTTGGTCAAATTGATCCTCAATCTTTCAATATTTGGACGTTTTGATCCTCAATAATATTATACCGAAAATACTCTTTAAAAATCGTTGACTAACAGTTGACTAACAAAAAAATTAACAGAAGAACCAATTCGTCCAAAATTCTATAGTTTGGGGACCAATTAACTAAAATAAATAAATAAGGGATCAAATTGGCCAAACACGCATAGTTTAAGGACTAAAAAATCCAATTTGCCCTATTTCAGTCTTAACACCAAAAAAAATTGGTACCTTTTCGGTTTAAAATCGAATATAACTCGATGGTTTTGGTTCAGTATTTAATTTTGCAGATTTTTTTTTTTTGAAGATTTGTATGCTTTAATTTTCGGTTTCTGACTAACTGAATTAACAACCCAAGTGAAATTGAAGTAATGACAAATTCGGATTTGATTCTAACAAGTTTAATATGTAAAGTATAGCTATAGCCTATATCATCTCGCTAACACAAGCTCGGTTTTGTAATATTAGTCCGGATTCAGCTTTAATTTGGCAAAAGTAATACTCGTGGATTGATTTGAGCAATTCACCTTTCTTTTTGTGCAGCCCTTTTATTATTATTATTATTATTATTATTATTATTATTATTATTATTATTATTATTATTATTATTATTATTATTATTATTATTATTATTATTGTTGTTGTTGTTGTTGTTGTTATTATTATATAAGTTATATGAATATGATAGTAGTATGATTGGATATGAATATGAGTAATTCTTTAACAGTTATATATATATTATGATAACAAAATATGATATTTGATTATATTTATACATATATGAGAATGAATTAATTTTTAATAATAAAATAAAAAAACTTACCTTTTTTTATGAAAAATATAATATTTAAAATTATAATGATGTAGGTCATTCTTTAATATTTATTTTTTTAAATAATTTTATTTAATTAACGAAATTAATATTTTTATATTAAAAAAATATTTATATTTTTTTAATAAAAAATTAATTTTTAAAAATATATTTGTCAAAATAATTATATTCTTCTCAAAATGAATCCTACTTTTATTAAAAAAAAATTTGTCATGTACAAATATTTTTAAAATAATATTTATTATTTATAAATTTTAAAATATTTTTTATAAATTATATTTTAACCAAATAAAATAATTTATACTTATAAATTTAAAAAATAATACATTAATAAAAATATTTTTGAAACCCACGTGGGTTTGATAGATCATACGTACATATCTACTTGGGTATGAAAAATCTAATCTAATGTGGTTTCATACTCGTATTAGTTTATCCAAACCCAACAACCAAACATATTATTTGAGTATGATAGAACTTTCATACCCATAGTAAGTAGAATACCCACAAATCAAATACCCTGTTAAATTTGTAATCTATTTCTCTCCCTTTGGTGGGTTTAAGTTAATTTTTGTTTTGTGTTGTGGGCTGGGAATTGAATTTTGGAGATTGGATGATTACTACGAGATGAAGACTTTTAATGATAGTTAGATGAAAATGAAAGTAACAAATAGTTGTGACGTGTGACCACACAATTATGACTCCTACATTACTGAATCGGTATTAAAATATGACGTACTTGCTATTACAACTACAACAATATTGGCCCTTCAATTAACAGAGCCTTCTCAAATCAAACAAGACTTTATCTTTCGAGTTATTTCGTTTATCGAATCGAATCGAATCAAATCATCATATTGTATTATGTTCCATGGTGGGCCGATGGGTGCTTAAGATATGGGTGGTTTATTTGAATTTGAATGTCTAAAAATTGATGATTCATTTAATTTTGATTTTATAAGGTCTGACGGTGGTGACGCGTCCTACATACATACGTAGGACGGTGATGAACCTGCGGTGTGCGACTGCGTGCGTTTAAGGAATATGCCAAAACTGCTTGCTTCCTTTTTCCGACATTCGATTTCTTAACCACTTCAAATGCTTCTTCATATTAAACAACCAACGCCAATCTACAACCATAATATTTCCCCATTCCGATTCTGCAAATCGCTTTCAATCTTCCTCCTCAATCTACGAAAACCCTAGAATAGATTTCTATTTTGCCGCGGCATTTTACATCATCTTTCAAGACAAAGTTCCTGTTTTCGTCGTTGTTTCGAAAATCGAGCAGCCGTCATTTTCCGCGGTTTTCCTCTGGATTTCTTAATTCTCGTGCTTGCCACCCTCGGGATATCCGCAGAAAACGACGGTGAGTTTAAGTCTGCACCCTAATGTGAGTAGGCTTTTCTCAAATTATATTCGTGTATTTTGTCATTCCATTGTTGTGATGTCTGTAGCACGGTGTTTGAACTGGTTGTTGCTTTGGGATTGGGTGGTTATGCGGTTGGAGGATTGAGATAGTCATCGGGGTGGTTTTGACGTATGATTGGGTTAGAGTTAGGAAAGGGTGTGGCTGGTTGTAAAACTGAATCAGCATTAGCCCCTTAACTTAGTTACAGAACTTACAAAATTACAAACTGATTTTCGTATGGAGTTATTGTTTGAAATCTACAACGGGATCAAGATTGTAAACGATCATAAGAGAAGAAACAGTGTCCCTTGGGAGGCATAGCGGGAGGTGGGTGGCCGCCGAGTCATGGTTCAATTCCCCGACACGCTATGTGTGATCTTCACCCTGTCATATTAAGGTGTTTAACTCTTCCTGTGGTTTGCGGTATTGACAGGGCTCCCCCGCGCACCAAAAGTAGCGGCGCGGGTTCCTCGTCAAAAAAAAAAAAAAAAAAAAAAAGAGAAGAAACAGATGCCGGTGATTATCTAACACATGAGTTCAAATTCCACTTATTTAGAAACATAAAACTCAGTCGAAACATATGGTTAAGATGTATTCACCAATGCAATTACAGTGCTATATTAATCAATATATTACTTTGGATTCTGAATCAGAAGCCTCCTGAAAATCCACTGCAATATTTAACAGTAGTTGACATAAATGAATTAGGTTTCTAACCCCTTTTATGTTTTCTCTATAACAGGGAGTCTAATAATGTTAAATACTTCCGTGATCTGATAACTAGATTTCTTGATTGGCGTAATTGGATTAGATAGACCATACCATAATTATTTGTTACTGTAAGCTTACTTTGAAAAGTTATTTTAAATTCCAACCAACATTTAGCTTGTGGTCTTTGTTGGAACTTTTTTCAGGATTCATTTGCTCGCTTTTGGTTCCATAGTATATTCTATCTTGCAAGAGAAGACCCTGCAAAAACTGAACACGTGACAAGTATATAAAGAGGAGGCTATTATGGGCTCTGAAAAACAGAATACTGGTATATTGGAGAAGATGGAGACAGTCAGGACTATATTCACTCACACCTATCCATATCCACATGAGCATTCACGCCATGCTGTGATTGCTGTTTTTATAGGCTGCTTATTTTTCATATCATCAGATAACATGCACACTCTTGTGCAGAAGTTAGACAGCAATATTAAGTGGTGGTCTATGTACGTATGTTTGCTGGGGTTCTTCTATTTCTTTTCTTCCCCTTTTATAGGCAAAACGATCAAACCTAGTTATTCAAACTTCAGTCGCTGGTACGTTTTATTGATTGATAGATCTTGTCAATTTCTTTTCTCTCTATTAAGTGCTTCACAACAAATGGATCATAAGTCTGATATTGAGCTTTTGTAATTTGAGTATTTCCCTTTTCAGGTATATAGCATGGATATTGGTGGCTGCTTTATACCATCTTCCTAGTTTTCAGTCAATGGGAGTTGATATGAGGATGAATCTTTCTTTGTTCTTAACCATCTACATATCTTCCATTTTATTTCTTCTTGTATTCCATATTGTATTCATTGGCCTCTGGTATATTGGCTTTGTTGCTCGGGTAGCTGGAAGAAGACCTGCAATACTGACAATCCTTCAAAATTGTGCTGTAAGTCCTGAAATCGTATACCGAGAAAAATCGAACTTCGTTGTTTCTTATTGCTTCCATTATCATTGTGTAGGTTATAAGTGTAGCATGTTGTGTATTTTATAGCCACTGTGGCAACCGTGCTATTACGAGAGCAAAGACATTTGACAGAAGGAATTCTGGTTGGTTTACATTTTGGAACAAGGAAGAGAGGAATTCATGGCTTGCAAAATTTGTTCGCATGAATGAGTTTAAAGAACAAGTTTGTAAATCGTGGTTTGCTCCAGTTGGTTCTGCTAATGATTATCCATTTTTATCAAAATGGGTCATTTATGGAGAGGTATGTATTCTGGGTTCCATCATCCATCATTTCCCTTTTGAAATGACGAATTATCTAATGCTTTTGTGGCAAAAAAATTTCAGCTGACTTGTAGCAGTGGCTCGTGTGCAGAATCATCGGCTGAAATCTCACCTATATATTCATTGTGGGCCACTTTTATAGGCCTCTACATTGCAAATTATGTTGTGGAGAGATCGACGGGGTGAGAGTACAAGACTTGCTATTACTTTTCAAAATTTGTTTATATGTTTGGGTCCTTTAAGTAACATACCGTGCCTCTAGTTTAGCTTAGGGTAATGTTTTCACTGACGAATCAGGACATTGTTGGTTAACAGTAATGGTTGAATCGTGTTTTGTTCTTTTACTTAATTTGCTTGCTTTCACAGTAACCGTGAGTTCCAAACAACGAGCAACTAAAAAGTCTTTTTAGTAAGGATAATCTAGCTTTTAGTATTTTTATTTAACCCTTTCTTACAATTGAAGTAATTCTCGAGGTTGCTTATCTGTCAAACATTGAACAAAGTGAGTATTTTCATCATACTCATTTTCTAGTCCCTTAATCTAATTGGTGATGTTTATTAAATATAATCTAACAGTTGGGCTCTTACTCACCCTGTATCCCAAAAAGAATCGGAGAAGTTGAAAAAGAAGCAAATGAAGCCAGACTTTCTGGATATGGTCCCTTGGTATTCAGGGTACAGTCTTACACTCTATTGCAGTTGCACATGACACTGTTTATTATCTGGTGGACACCTTCCATCATTTTAATCTTTCGTTTAATATTATGTAGGACATCTGCTGATTTATTTAAGACAGTTTTTGACTTGCTGGTATCAGTGACTGTTTTTGTTGGACGTTTTGACATGCGTATGATGCAGGTACATGACCATTCTTATTTGTTTATTCCTCTTTTTCACTCTCCTTACTTTTCACTTGGCAAACGTGTTGAAGGTGCTCCTCTGACTTGATTAATTTTTTATCATGTATCTTGGAATGGTTCTTTCTCTTGTTCTGAACGATCATGTTCTTTCCTTTTCCTTTATACAAATTTCGTAAGTAAGATACTTTTTTCTTCTTATGTAATTCGTATTTATGCATCACTCAGTTGTGCTATCTGCAATATACTGGAGCTTTTATTCTATATTTCATACTGAATCTGGGTTGCTCTTGGCTGTACAATTTTTAAATCTTAGGCTGCAATGAGCAGGGCTGAAGATGCAGCTAAGCAAGATGGTCTTTTGTACGACCAGTTTAGTGAACATGAGGAACTTTGGTTTGACTTTATGGCTGATACTGGCGATGGTGGAAATTCTTCCTATAGTGTGGCTCGGCTTCTTGCTCAGCCGTCTCTTAGGGTTCAGAATAATGGTTCTCTAATTACACTACCACGAAGTAACTTGCTCTTTATTGGGGGTGATCTTGCGTAAGCTCAATAAGTCCTCTTTCTGCTACTAAATTTATGTTGGATTCTGATTTGTGTTTTCTGAGATCAGTGAGAGTTCTTTAATGTAACTGACTACATGTCTAATTATGCAGCAATATTGAAACCTCATATGCTGTATGATAAATAGTATTATATGCATTTGAGATATGTTCAGACTTCGGGCATGATATCTAAATGGGTTATTGGTTTTTGAAGTTTGCTGTTCTTGTCATATTAGTGTATGCATAAAACTAACATCTCTTCTATCTTTGGAAGAACTATTGCCTCCCACTTACGTGTTACATGACTGCTCTGCCTTTGTTTTGATCTAGATTTCTTTAAATAATGCTTCTGTACTCTGCAACTTTATAAAGCTAGCATATCTACAATATCTGATTTCATGTAAATCTATTCTAGCAACTTTTCAAAAATAAAATAAAAGAAACTATATTCTAGTGATAAAACTAATAAATTCTCTGAAAGTCGAATATGGATTTGTTTGGACATTTCTTAATAGTTATTTCTGTTGATGATCATCTACAGGGTTATTTCTCTTTCAGTCAATGATAGGTTGGTCTCTTATGTTGAATTTGTGCATTAAAATCATTGCAAATTTGGATGTTCAGATAGTTTAAGGGAGTCTAATGTATACTCTCAGTTTGGTTAGGATGTTTGTGTTTGCAGTGCAATGTTAGCGTATCATCTCTTGACAAGATGCCTGTCAATTTGATGAATGGTTTGTTTAGATTTTTTAGGCCTACTGTGTTGATTGACGTCACCATGGCCTGAGATAAGAAATATCAATTTTATTCTTCATGGCTTGTTGATTAAATGAAATTGTTTTCTTATTTTTGTGGACTATTATATGGAATATTACCTGCATAAGGTAGGTTTACAGTTAAACCTCAATAAAGTAATATTCGATAAAGTAATAATCTCGATAAGATAATAATTTCTTCCGGTCCCGATATGGGTCAATGCACTAAAATAATGTTCGATAAAGTAATAACCTCGTTAAATGAATATTTTTTATCGATCCCAAGGTTATTACTTTATCGATGTTTAACTGTAATTCTGAGTTGATTTTAATTTTTGGTAACAGGTATCCTAATCCATCCACATTTACGTATGAGAGACGCCTTTTTTGTCCCTTTGAAGATGCTCTTCAACCTCCTGTCTGGTATAAGGGGGAGCATATAGCTGTAAATAAACCAGAACTGCCTAGTGGGATGTCATCACTTAAGGAATATGATGGGCCTCAGTGCTTTGTTATTCCTGGAAATCACGGTTGGTTTTCATTTTCGTTGGTTGCTTAGATTTGATGCTCAGTATTACCACCAGCATTTTGTTGACTTTCTGTTGCTGAGCGCTACTTTGACTTCTGTAGTTTGATTGCTCTTTTTCGCTGGCTAATCCTGATACATTATGTCGTCTTTCTGGTTTAAAAGATTGGTTTGATGGGCTTCAAACATTTATGAGGTACATTTGTCACAAGAGTTGGTTAGGCGGATGGTTTATGCCCCAAAAGAAAAGCTATTTTGCCCTTCAGCTGCCAAAAGGTTGGTGGGTCTTTGGACTTGACCTTGCTCTGCATTGCGATATTGATGTCTACCAATTCAAGTTCTTTTCGGAACTGATTAGAGAAAAGGTATTATTTTTTATGATTTGGCTTGCATACAAGTCCTTTTAAGCAAATGGTGCTGTCATAAGTGATTTGGCATAGAAGATTGTATGCTTATTAGTCGCCTATAGAAAGACTATCTCACTAATAGGAAAGAATACATCTTAGGTGTTAAAATAATTTGAGACAAATACATCTTAGGTGTTAAAATAATTTGAGACAACATTTTTTCTTTTCCTTTTCAATTTTTTAGAACTAAAACCTCACTAGCTGTCTAGCTCCAAAGAAAATCAATAAAGGAAGAGACAAGGTCAATTTTAGGAAACTTGTATGGCCAGAGTCCGAACATATATAACACATCTATGTGATTTGATCAACCATAATAATATTACATTATTTATTTACTTTTTCTTTGAGATGATGGAACATCTCGATAATCGTTATTTATGAGTGCACTGCTGCACTCTACATAAATTTTGTTTATTTGCATGGGAAAGGGTAATGATATGATGTTGCACTTTAGGCGTATGACCTCAGTGGTGGCCCTATAATGAGTAAGGATAAAATAAAATAAAAAGGTAAAAGTTAAATTTGTGTAGTGATTGAGATTAAAGTTGGGCATATTCTTGTTCTAAGTATCCATCTTAAGTTAATCAAATGATCCTAAAATGTTGTTTAATGCTGGTTTTAGTATTTATAATATGTTGATTTATGATGTTGACTTAATGCAAGATTCTCTGCATAGAGTTCGGTTAATGTGTTCCAATTGATGTCGAGTTCCCCCTTGCTCATCCTATGGACGTGATACTTTATGTTGACTCATGTCTGTTGGTGGTCCATACCTTTTCTTTTATCAATCGATGGTTGACATTTGACAATAGAAAAAATGTTTACCAAGTAATATTGAATTATCAATTTATATATATCTTTCCAGGTTTAATTTTTGTATTATTAAGAAAAAAATAATTTATCGTCTTTGGTGGGGGCAATCTCTTCCATTTCTGTACACTTATATTGCTTTTTTTTAACCTTACGTATATGTTTTTGTGCAATATTATGTTTATTTTATCAAGTATTTTTCAGGTGGGGGTTAGTGATTCTGTTATCATCATGACCCATGAGCCTAATTGGCTGCTTGATTGGTACTGGGATGATGTCACTGGCAAGAATGTTTCACACCTGATATGTGACCTTCTAAGAGGGAGGTGTAAACTCCGAATGGCTGGGGACTTGCACCATTACATGCGCCATTCATATGTTCCATCAGAGAAGCCCGTATATGTACAGCATTTGCTTGTTAATGGTTGTGGGGGAGCGTTTTTGCACCCAACTCATGTTTTCAGTAATTTTGATAGTTTATATGAGACACCTTATGAAAGCAAGGCAGCTTATCCGTCATTTGAAGACTCGAGCAGGGTACATGAACAATTTTATGATTGGATGCATCTATTTGTTCTATCTAATTTTCTAACCATATGTTGATGATATCTTGCAGATTGCTTTAGGGAACATATTAAAGTTTCGGAAGAAAAATTGGCAGTTTGACTTTATAGGTGGCTTTATATACTTTATCCTAGCATTTTCCATGTTTCCGCAGGTAAATACTTTGCTGGTTATTTCCATGGAAAAGCAGTACCTTAATTTAGCAGTCAAGAGTCTGCATTTTCTATCTAAAATTTGCAGGAAGATGACTGATTGCTTTCCCTCTTCTTATAGTGTAAGCTAGATCACATCTTGCAAGATGATACATTTTCTGGTCACTTAAAGAGCTTCTTTGGATCAGTATGGGATGCTTTCATCTATATGCTTGGAAAGTCGTATGTATCCTCAGCTGGCGCATTCTTTTTGTTGGTCACTGCTGTCACTTTTGTGCCTTCAAAAGTGTCCCGTAAGAGAAAATTAATAATAGGCATTCTCCATGTTTCTGCACACCTGTCTGCTGCGTTGATTCTAATGCTGCTCTTGGAATTGGGTGTTGAGACTTGTATCAGACATAAATTATTGGCAACTTCAGGTGAATATTCTGTTCGTTCGGATACTGTATATTTCTAAGTAGTAAAATAAAAGCTGCTGTTGGATTTCATTTTATTGTCCTTATTCCATTAAAGATGCCACTCTAATTTTGTCTGCACATCCATAATACATTACACAAGTACATGCTGTGCCTACTTGGCCTGAATCTTGGGGTTATTTGCCTGTTCTAAACGTGCTTTAGTAGCTTTCATCCTTTTCACTACATATTATCATCGGATTTGTGATGTTTGTACTACACTTGTGCCAGAAAATGTACCACAACGTTCAGTCTCTTCTAGATCTTTTTTTTCACCTTTTTTTATAGCCTAGAGTTATGGTTTTGTTGGTGTACTTGCTACACGTTGTTGTATCGGACTGGGGATCCCATGTTCTAATTCCATTTAAGATTATGTGAATCAAGAAACAAACTCAACCTTGGTTTCTCTCACATAATATGCCATTTTTTGCATCAGCTTTCTGGTTCTGACTTCTTACTGCATTTACTTAATTTTTTTTGGCTTAATGTTTTTCGCGGTTATCTGGTTGTGAGCAAACTTGAACATTCTTTCAGGCTACCATACCCTGTATGAATGGTATCGATCTGTGGAGAGTGAGCATTTTCCTGACCCATCTGGCCTTCGGCCACGTATAGAGCAATGGACTTTTGGCCTTTATCCAGCATGTATCAAGTATCTGATGTCGGCATTTGATGTTCCTGAAGTAAATAATCGTTACGACTTCCTTTCTTTCCCATCTTTTGAGCCCTTTCCCCTTTCATCTATACTCATACATTTTTTCAGGTAATGGCTGTCAGCAGGAATAACATTTGCAAGAACGGTATGGACTCACTTTCTCGAGGAGAAGCTGCGATCTTTTATGCTTCCGTCTTCCTTTACTACTGGGTCTTCTCTACTCCAATTGTTTCATTGGTTTTTGGAAGCTACCTTTACATCTGCATTAATTGGCTTCACATGCACTTCGATGAGGCATTCTCTTCACTCCGCATCGCTAACTACAAGTCATTTACTCGCTTCCACATAAACCCGAAAGGCGATCTTGAAGTCTTCACCCTTGCTGTAGATAAGGTAAGCAATGAACGCTGAATCTTCCTTCCCAATGTAATAGAGTCTGAAACTGTACTAAGGTTGATTGTTCTGTGCAATGTGAAGGTGCCCAAAGAGTGGAAGCTGG
This sequence comes from Lavandula angustifolia, assembly GCA_028984105.1. Lineage (NCBI taxonomy): Eukaryota > Viridiplantae > Streptophyta > Magnoliopsida > Lamiales > Lamiaceae > Lavandula > Lavandula angustifolia. The sequence goes on from CM054808.1 coordinate 31,489,562, forward strand.
ACCCAAGTTGGGAAGGTGAATCGAAGCTACAACCGAACCTTAGCCACCTGAGGAAATTCCCGAGCAAATGGAGATCGGTTTTGGCTCACCAGGATCCAGTAAACACTGTAAGGATCGTCGATCACTTTGTCGTCGAACATACCGTAAAACCCGAATTCGAGCCAGTTAATGGATCAGCATCTCACTGATCATGGTGTGTCTGCTCTTGTAACATTAGTGTAAGTCTTGTGCTTTAGAAGCCTGTAGTCTTTAGTGGTGGGTAAAAGAAAAATATCAAAATAGAGTTAGTCTAGGAAGTTAGTACTACGTTTGTTTACACTGTAATGAAGCAAATATACGATGAAAACCAAGGATTAGTCCAATTACTGTATTAGAATGCAAGTCTATTATTCATTTGACTTAATTTTGTGTGTGTAATAAATAATGTGGTGGTAAGCTAGATCTATTTCCGAAACCAAGCACGCCAAAGCTGAAACTGCCCAAACCCAGATAATGTTTTATTCCGACAAGAAAAAAGCAGTGATAGATTTTAACTAAATATAGTAATAAGAGTATTACTTAAGGTGAGGGCCCTGCATTACATACCACCAAGTCAAGTTGCAAAGTTGACCACGGTTCCTCTGCTTGGTCTTTTGCCTTGGAGAGTATATCTGTTTTTCTATTTATTTTTTTTCATACGTTCATCACTAATAGTATACCTACCCAATATGAACACTTCTTTGATCTATTGATAAATGCATAAATAATGAGCCACTTTTTAATGTTATCCATCCATGGTTGGGGTGAACCAAGTCCATGAAAATCATACTGATTACAATTTACTTATAAAGCTATCCATTCCAGACGGCCGTCTAGGCCAAGAGGATTTGCTCGAATATGGATGCACCGAGTTACTACTACTGCATTCTATTTGCAATTCTGGTGGCGTGTGTAGTTAAAATCGCCGTGGCAAAATATGCAAAGAAAGAGACGACGACGAAGAAGAAATATCACCCAATCGGCGGCACAATATTCCATCTCCTCTACAACTTCCGGCGTCTGTACCACTACCTGACCGACCTCACTCTCAAAAACACCACTTTCCGAATACTTTATCTCGACAACGTCGAAATCTACACCTCCGATCCTGCAAACGTCGAGTACTTCCTCAAGACCAACTTCGCAAACTACGGCAAGGGATCTTTCCACCACGACGTCTTGGAAGGTCTGCTCGGAGATGGGATCTTCACCGTCGACGGCGAGAGATGGTTGCATCAACGAAAGATGTCGAGCTACGAATTCTCCACCAGAAACCTCAGAGACTTCAGCAGCGGCGTCTTCAAGATTACTGCGGCCAAGCTTGCTCATTTAGTCTCTGCAGCCGCCGCATCGAATCAGACTGTAGAGATTCAAGTACTAATTAATCACTTTTTGTCTTTCACTAGACAAACACAAGCATCCAATTTGGTTGTGGGATTTTGCAGGATTTGTTCATGAAGTCTGCTTTAGACTCTGTATTCAAGGTTGTACTCGGCGTCGATCTGGAGAGCATGCGTGGCACAAACGAAGGAGCCCGGTTTTCAAAGGCGTTCGACGAAGCAAGTGAGATGACTTGCTATCGGTACGTAGATATAAGCTGGCCGATCAAGAAGTTTCTGAATGTAGGATCAGAAGCCAAGCTAAAGAAGTGCATGAAAGTAGTTGATGGATTCGTGTACAAAGTCATCGAAAGCAAGATGACAAAACCAAAACTGGACTTGCAGGTTAATATAAGTGTTCAATTCCTTCTTCAATTTGATTTGTTTCTGTCTGATGATAAGATGTGTAAGACAGGCTAGTAAAGGAGATATTCTGTCTCGGTTCATCGAAATGATGGAGACAGATCCCAAGTACCTCAAGGATATAATACTGAGTTTCATCATTGCTGGGAAGGATACAACAGCTAGCACTCTTTCATGGTTCTTCTACATGATGTGCAAACATCCTCACATTCAAGAAAAGATTGTAGAAGAAGTGCGCGTGGCAGCAATGCTAAACCAAGGCTCAAGCATCGACGATATAGCCAACAGCATAACAGAAGAAGCACTTGACAGGATGCAATTTCTCCATGCTGCTCTCACCGAAACTCTCAGACTCTATCCTGCTGTTCCAGCCGTAATCATATCTTCTTGCTTTTCTGTCTTTATCTTGCTTATATTACTAGATAAGTGAATATAAACTTGATCAAGTTATAATCTTCTTCTCTGTAACTGTGCAAAATCTTGAGGTATGATTTGCGATCTTATGTGGTGATAGGACGGGAAGATGTGCTTTTCTGATGATACTTTCCCAGATGGATTCAGTGTGAAGAAGGGGAACCTGGTGTCTTACATACCTTACTCTATGGGAAGGATGAAGTGGTTATGGGGTGAAGATGCAGAGGTGTTTAGGCCAGAGAGATGGCTTGATGAAAATGGAGTTTTCAAGCAGGAAAGCTCGTTTAAGTTTACAGCTTTTCAAGTAAGAATCCTTTTAAGCAAACTCAGTGATGCACAATTAGTATCATAAACTCAACGCTGTGTGTGCATATGTAATGCAGGCAGGTCCAAGAATCTGTTTAGGGAAAGAGTTTGCTTACCGGCAGATGAAAGTCTTTGCATCAGTCCTGCTCTCCGCCTTGTGGTTTGAGTTGGCGGAGGAAGGCCAACCTGTAAACTATCGAACCATGCTTACACTTCAGATCGACGGAGGCCTCCATCTTCGCCCTAGTTTGAGAACTTAACAACACATAACCTCCCCATTTGAGCTTCAACTTTGTTAATGCTACTATTCTGTTTTGTGTAAAATAAAGTTGAAAAAACAAGTTCTTTAACTTCACTCTCTTTAATTTACTGATACATTACATTGTGCAAGAGCAAGAATCATTAGGCCTAATACCATGCTAATCAACTAGGAGTGGACAGTTTGTGAAGTAATGTTATCCTCCCTTTTAGGCTTCCAAAAGGGATCAAAGTGCAGCCCAACAGAAGAGATCAAAGGGATTCCCTTTGCTTTCACAATCTTGATTCTAACACAGTCTGCATATACAACTCCAATTTCCAATCTATGAAGCCTCTTGTACCCTACTGTGCTTCCTTTAGCAACCCTAGCACCGTCTACGTAAATTTCGTGTTTCTTGATCCTCTGCCCTAGTCCAATAGCTTCTTGTATCCTTACCACATTGAATGAAATCTTCCCACCTTTTGCCTTGAACTCAATCCAATACTCTTCCTTCTCCTTCTCACTAGGAGCCCAATATGTCCACAAATGGTCTTCGTCTAGCACGTTTTTAGGCTCGAAACCACCGTTTTCGCCTCCTCGTATGCTACTTGCTTCAACCAAACAATTCTTGGCCAAGTTGGAGGAAAAGATGGTGTCTATTGCTCCTCTGAACTGCTTCAATCTTTGTACGTCGGATTCGGATATCAAGCCGGTCGTGTTAGGTGGCACATTGAGAAGTAGAACACAATTTCTGCCGACGGATTTGTAGTAAATCTCGAGTAGTTCGCTTAGCCTTTTTGGTGATTCTGATTTATGCCAAAACCAACCTGGTCTAATCGAAACGTCGCATTCCGCCGGTATCCAGTTAGTCCCTTTTGAGTCGCCGGTGTTGAGATAACTGCGCAATTATTATTCATGTTATAGTCTACATACTGCCACAATGAATATGCCATACAGTCTCCAAGACAGAAACTTATGTGGTGAGGTTAAAAAAAGAGATTTAGAATTTGTGAAACAGTACGTGTATATATATAATAAAATACTACTAGCCAGAAGTGTTGAACCGTTCTAATTTGTCAAATCTCTACAAGATACAAATGATCACATGTAACATAATTCAGTTTTGGGACATTTAATGTTCTTTTTGGTACAATAACTTTAGTTCTATATGTTTGGGTCATGTGCTCAACTTCTTCTACTTATTTTATGATGGAAAGTAATGGGCATATATATATTTAAGTACAGGTAGAAAGATGGGAAGTCCAAATCATTGTTAATGGGGTTAGATGAATCAACTTTATGATAAGACAATCACGTTGATTAAAAAAGAAAGATGAATTATTGGCGAATTATGAGCATGTTAGCAAAGATTGGTGTTTTGTACAAAACTTAATTACCTAACAATTGTAGCATTCCCGATTGATAGAGACGTGGCATTAATGGTGGACCAGCACGTGCTTCCGGCGTATCCCTTCTCCTCTCCGACCCACCGGACGTCGGGGCCGGCGTCGGAGAAGATGTTGATACTACTCTGCAGCTCCTTCACCATCGCAAACCAATCGTCGAAGTAATAGCTCATGTTTTTCGCATTAGTACCTTTTGCGCCATCAAACCATATCTCTCTCACATCACCATATCTGCATTTCAAATTTTCTAACCAATGTAATTTCCATTTAATTAATGCTATATATATGCATTATAACCAAATGACTAGAAATATTACTACCACTACAAAATTAGCTCTTTTGGCTATTTTCGACGGAATTGATTTTTCGTTGGTAATAGTACTAACAATACCGTCGGTAATATATAGTAATCCCAAAATTCCGTAGGTATACCTTTTGAGAAGTTCTTGCAACTGAGCCAGATAGTACTCATTGTACAACTTATCATGACCATATCTAGGATCATGGCGATCCCATGGTGATAGGTAGAGGCCCGAATCGATTCCTCGGGCCTTAGCCGCGTTTACGAATTCACGAATCACATCTCCTCGGCCGTTCTTCCACGGACTTCCAATGACGGAGTGGTCGGTGTATCTCGACGGCCACAAGCAGAATCCGTCGTGATGCTTGGCGGTGAGGATCATCAGTGAGACGCCGGTTTGAGCAGCGGCGTCGGCCCACTGGCTGGCGTTGAGGCCGGTCGGGTTGAAGATGGAGGGGCTTTCGTTCCCGGTCCCCCATTCGCGGTCGGTTAAGGTGTTGACGCCGAAGTGGAGGAACATTATGATCTCTCTTTGCTGCCATTTGAGCTGGGAGTATGATGGTAGTGGAGGGATTGGTAATGGAGGAGTTGGGACTTTGTCGCTCCATGAGAAGGGGGATTGGAATAGCAAGAATAATGTTGTTAGAATGTGGAGGAAGTTATGGTGTTGAGCCATTTTTTGATGGGATGTTGATTTATGAATTATGATGATAAGAATTATGATGATAAGAAAAATGCTTGTGAAAAAGGGGGACCAAGAGATCCTTATAGGTGAAGTTATGCAAAAAGAGAATGGGGAGATTGTGATTGAAGTTTTGGTTGTATTGGAGTATTAATTTATACCCTAAGATACCTGTGTTTGTCTAAGGTCACGGGTGGCCTTATCGGTTTTTATGTCAGTCAAAATCCTCAGTAACAAAAAAATAATTTACCGAGAATAAATTATCTAGGAAACCTCCTTATAAATAGAAAATAAAAAGCAATTTTCATCTTTCATTCTACTTATTCATGACTGAGATCGAATATGCTCTTAAAAATTATCTTATGCATAATTTTATGTTAATGATAAAAGTATAAAATTATCAAATTTATGCATTAAAAAATAAGAATTATATATATTTTGCATTTTTTATATGAAACTCCGACTTTTTATTGAATCCACACCTCTTATATATCTTGTATGGGTAGCTATACATAAATTAAGTTTTGTCTGCCACCCTGGAGATTGAATAATGCAAGTTATATGAGAAAAAAGCGCAAACATAATTTTCTTGTTGCTAATTGATGTACTGTTTGTCTGGTGGTAACATAAAATACAAGATTTTTGTGGACTTTTCTGCTCTCGGGGGGAGAGAGAGAGAGAGAGGCCGGCCCAAAGACTAATTTTTCTCTCCAAAATGTGAATTCTGTTATTAAATTAATGATAAGAGGATAATAATAGAGAGACCGGGCATAAGATGTGTATTATTATGAGGAGCAAAAAATTTATTTATAGAGTTACAGATGCACTCATGGCCTTTTATGATTTACATGGGCATCACTATATATGATATATCTCCATATTAAATATATTTGCAACACTTCTCCTTAATTGACTATTCCTAGAAAGAGATTGATGCCTCGTTAAAATCTTGCCAGAGAAGCCCATTGGGATAAAAATTGATCGAAGGAAAAAGAGTACAACTGCTTCCCCTTAAAATAGTTTGAGTCGGCGCACATCAATCTTGTGTGTGTACCATCTTCTTGAATGTTTACGTTGATAATGTCTTTATAAAAGAATCCACTAGATCAGTAAATCTGCTGGATGTTGATGTCGCCTCTCTTTTGGATATCACGTGTGTAAAACAACTTTGAAAGATGTATGCATTAGTGCTTTCGTGAATCAATCTCAATAAATCATTTACTCACATGTTGCATTATATGCCTCATTAAAAACCTTCACTAAGAAAAGCATTTAGGAAAAAAACTTAATAAGAAAAAAATAGTATAACCATTTGACCTTTAGGGTCATTTGACTTTAAGGGTTTAGCTTAATCTTTAGGATTATTTACAATTTGTCACTCCTCCTCAAGATAATAATCGTCAAGGTTAGCTTCAAGGTCTACATTAATATGTGCAACACTTATCTTCATCGAGAATAGTAGGGGATATATCATTACTCTCATAATTAGACCAATACCATGTTTGTCTTAAAGATAACAAATGATAATCAATACCATTTCGAATTCTCCTTTTTGGAGAAACATTAAATTTTGCTAGCAAATATAATTAAAAAACTTATGGTCCTAAAATATCTTTGTTATCTTCTTTAGGTCTAAATGAGTCTCTATCTACTCCAAGTGATTGAAGCAACCATTAGGTAGCTATGTGGATGTGATACAATAAAATCTCTTTAAATACCTTTTCAGGTAGGTCGACTAGCGTAACTCCATTAGGGAGATGCTCGATCTGCAGGTCGAGACAATGATCATTTTTACCTAAATATTTCAATTCAAACTCCGTCTTTAAACATGACTTGACTTCCTCAAGTCCTATACTTCACATAGTGGTTCATATATCCCCTTTAGGAGGAATTTGAAGTGATGTGTTCTAATTTTGTATTCCACGGACATTTTATTTTTAACACCAACAAATCTCTTACGCTTCTAGCGTCAATGAATATCAATTGATTTATTTTGACTACAAAGAACTTCAATTCTTTCATGGAGCAAATACAACAAGTGTATGAGATTTTAGTCACTCTTTTTGCACTTAATATTTGATGAACTTCTAGTTTATCGTGCGTGAATTTAAATAATTAATCCAACGAGATATTTGCGGCATTCTATCATTTATATTTCATATCTCCAACTAATACCAACAATGATGTGAGTTGGATTATCAATGAATAAAATAATCCATTATTATTTGCTCTATGTAAGTCATTTTGACGGATCACACATATAAGTATTATGCTTTTCAGGAGTTTCAATCAAGTTCAACTCGTTATATTAGTTTTCTTCATTCTTGTGTATTTTTCTTTCAAGGAATACTCGATGTTCTTACAATATCACATTAGGCTAGGTTATTTCAGCCCGTACAATGACTTTTGAAAACATTTTTTGACCTACATGCTTTGGCCAAGTTAAATGAATTTTGATATATATGTCACTATCTAGTGAATCATATAGATACATATTTACTACATTCATAAGGCGCATAACAAGCCTTTGTGACATAACTAGATTAATCAAACTTTAAAATATAATGACGTCTATTATAGAAGAGTACATAATTAATTCTCTGTCTTTGAGAGAAATATTGTGTTACGAGTATTGCCCTATATCTCATAGTTTTTCATTTCTCTTTCTAACAAGTACACATTTTTATCATTCAAGGATATACTTTCCGAATTTTGAAACTACAGGTCTAAATGTTTCTGGCTTTCTAGGGAATTTTAATTCACCTTATATGACTTCTTTCTTCTTTGACTAATTATTTATATCTTGACAATCTCTAATATATCATCGTCGAGGATCCTCTTTTATCATTTCAAGAGTCATATTTAAGGTGGATATATCGTCATGTGTCCACGACGATATCTGATCTCTCCAATATTTTGAGATCTCATTATTTTCAGACGCTTGTAGTTCTTCAGAAACTTTTATTTGATTGATTAATCATTTTCGTCATTTTTTGGGTCATATCTTGTACCTCTTTTTCTTAGGCACAAAATTTCTTTTAAAACCAATTGGTCGACCATATTTTGATGAACTTTATATTCATTTGTTGTCATTTTTACTATCCTTCAGGGACAATAATTCTTATAGAGGGTATTTGCAGCAAATGTATGACATTGTCACTTAAAAGTATCAAGAAGTTGGTTTGCAGTTTTTTTCAAGTGAATCTTTCGACTTCTTGTTTACATTGATTAGTTCGGGAATCCAAATGTGACTAGTATTTTTTTCTCTCGTGCTTTTTGGATATAGATGTCACATTGATTAATACTTCAAGAATCCAAATGTGACGTACGTTCAACCTAATGTTGGAAATGTCATTTCCTCATAATAACAATCTTAATGTGAGACTCACTTTTATATGGACAAAACCCATTTTGAGTATGGTAATGAACAACTAATTGTTTAACCTCAATCCCAAAGCCATATAAATTAAAAACATCTTCATGAGGAACTTAGAGTTTAATAAACTCACTAACTTTATCGAGACAAATATTCTTGAGGAAATTGAGTTCTTTATTATTTGAACTTGTAGTTCTAGCATGTGCAACATTTCTTCCAGAAATCAAGCAAATCATGAATTTTTTTTTATTAAGAGATTTATCAGGATCTCTATGTTGCGCTCATATAAATTTTCAATTATGTTGCGTATAATAGTTGCTCGCAAATGTCCAAACCTATAATGTCAAAGCACAAAGCTCTTTGAACTTCTAGTTCATGACATAGTTTGTCTCACTTGTTTTCATAAATGTGTAATACATATCTCACTTGAACTTTTGCTACTTTAGGAGCACAAGTTACATGGTGTATAAAAATGTTATGTTTGAGGTATTTCACAAAATGTGATAGTAATGTTACTATCACAATATGATCATTTTTTAGGAATGTAATTGTGCTACTCCTAAAGCAACAATTTAGTTTTATTCATGATAATAAAATCAATAAATTGCAAATTTTGAGATCTACTTGATCTCACATCTATTCTTGAAAAGAAATTAAGCCACAACAGACATTATAAATGCAATTGTCAAGCGTAGAGGAGATCTTGTTACCACTCCATTTACATTGTTCTTTATGAACATGTAATATTCTTCAAGAATATTAATTGTATTATTTAGGAGCAACAATTAAATTATGGTTGTGATATATGATTCCAAATTAATAAGTTTTAGTTGTTTCAAGAACATGTAGAGTTAATCGTGCTACTTCCATAGCAACAATTAAACCATTTCAATAAATTAATTGAATTGTTCTTTAAGAACATGTGATATTCTTCAGGAATATGAATTGTACTACTTCGAGAGCAACAATATATTGATTGTAAATGTTTTTCACTATTGGCCAACAAACCGAGGCACAATTTAAAATAAAATCTCCAAGCATAATGTTACCAAGGCTGCGTACCTTGAATCAAGATGAGATGAAGATGCGCGCATTATTTCTCCTGAAATAAGAGCTTCGTTAATTCTTTAATATTAAGTGTTTTGCGTGTTGATAACGTGTTATAAACTAATGATAATGATAAGAGGAGAATAATAGAAAGAGTGGGAATAAGATATGTGTTATTATGAGGACTAAAAAACCTCTATTTATATATATCTTAATATTTAATATATTTACAGCAATTTTTTTTGGCTAAGAGGTAAAAGTTATGGGAACGCATATTGAGAAAAGATAAAAAGGGTGTACGTAATAGTTTCTTTTAAATATTTATTTAAATTTTTTTTATTACATAAGCAGTTTTATTGTAAAATTTATTTCGCGTTAGTATTTTTAAAATTAAATAACTAAATTACTTAATTAAGTAGTTTTTTAATCATCAATGGAAATAATTTTGTGGTTAAACCACATAATTTCCAAAATTATAAAAAATATATGCTTTAAGTTTAATTCCAAAAACCATACTTTTACTAAAAAAAATAACTATTTTCAATTTAAACAAAATCAAATAACACACTTTTGAAAAATTAATTAAAAAAAATAAAAGAGAAAATCACGTGTAGAAATAGCAACGTGGATTCTTCTTTCGCAATGGTGTTTATTACACATTACACAGTCAAGAAAATCGGATGAATCCCGTGAAATCATACTAGCCCCCCTTTTTTTTATAGTTCAAATCCGATCGAGGATCTTTTCCGATATTCTTACCTTTTAATTTTCAGAAGCTAAAAAACGTTTATCGTTTCTCTCCGACTCTCTCTAATCCGCGTCGTATTATACTCAGAATCTTATTACTCTTCGTCACGTTTTCTTGTTTTTAGTTCCGGATGTGAGTTTGATATTCATTTCATAATCAATTAACAAGAGATTTTCTGAAAGAAAATTGAGATCTAATTTATTATTTTTGTTAGCCGAATTTGTATAAATCCGAGCCCAATGAGCTAGGGCCATCACCACCTCCCCTGCGACTCATTCGTGGAAGGAAGTCTTCCTCTCCAATGTTTATCAAGCATCTCTTTTTCGAGGAAATTACTTATATGTGTTGTATTTTCGGAATAATTGGAAACTATGAATGTGTACTGTATAGCGGCGGAAAGCTTTACCTCGTCATAGAAAACTATGAAAAGTAATGTACCAAATTGTAGAAGAAATGCGGTTAATTCTTAACGCTAAATTCGTGTAAAGGGCCTTCTATATTTACACTAAACTCAAAGATCAAAATTGATTTTTTCAGTTCATTTAAGAGAGAAGTGGATTGGGCTTGATAAAAAGGGGAGAATCATTGGGCTTGGATAAGGTTTCGGCCGATGAATTGAGGGAAGAATGAATTTTTTTTGAGTTATTATTCCATACATTCATTTTCGGCCCAAGTTACTTAATCCATTCATACATGTTTTTCCTTAGGCCCAATTCATGCACATTCACATGTACAAATATCGAGGTGGATTACTTGGGAGCTGCATTTTGCATAGAAACTACGAATCAATCCGCTCTCTTCATTTATTCATTAGATGACTTATATTGAATATGTTTAAGAATATTCTTTATGCATAATTTATATATAATTTATTAAGAAGAATAAAAGTGTGAGATTACAAGATTATATATATTTTATTAAGAAGGATAAAAGTGTGAGATTACAATATTTTATGCATAACAAAATAAGGGACACGCAAAAAACATATAAAAATTATGCATAATTCCTAAGTAAATTTGGCTTCTTAGATCTATACCATACAAAAATATTGCATATAAGTATAGAACTCAACTACAAGTCATGCATATACGAAAATATTGCGTATAACTCAAAGTCAATTCAAGCATATTCTCTCTCATGCATTAATCAATGTGGTTACAAACTTATAAGAATTGAGCTGGCCTTCGACATTTGTAGGTACACTGCCCATATTTGATGTTGCTATTAAGTCTTAGTATGATGCTACAAAGACAAGAACGGATAATTAATTTAGTGAATTCTTATTCAGCGATTCAAATTTAGTGAAGCAATAAATTCATAGTTTCTGCGCCATACCAAATAGGTTTGACATTCAGACAAAAAGATGCAGCAAGCATTAAATGTTAACGTAGGAAGTTGGTATTAATTGAAAGTAGGAAGAAAAAGAAAGCACTGAACATTGCAGACGTGCATGCTGTTTCACGATGCATGTTTCTATCTCACCGACGCATTATTTCCTTTCCACCACTTCCCCTTTTCTTTTCGTAACAATCTCTTCTTTCTTCTCCTCTATCTCAAATGACTTCTTTTAGGTCAACTCAAACATACTATTTGTATTTACTCACCAATATTATATATATTTTTAGAAATTTCCTACGTGTGGTAACTTGAGTTTGTGGATCAGGTTTTGACTTACCGCTTCAACTAGTGAGAGAATTAGATTCAAGAAAATCTTCTCGAGGACGATGGGATTTAACACACTTGACACTTTCACCTGCAAAATGCTCACCAATGAACTTCCCCTTATTTATGGTGTCTATGGGTTATTATTATAAATGTTAAAACTCATTATTATGTCCCACATCGACTTGGTGAAGAACATTTTTTTATAAAGTTGGATATTATGAGGCCTTTTAAGGGGAATGTGACCCAATATATCCTGGTATCAGAGCAGACTCAAAAGATGTTAGTTTGTTTGGTCACTATGTTGGATAAGTCTTTATGAGCCATTTGTTTCCACATATAGTAGTCTGATGTTCATACCGGCCTACACGTGAGGGGGCGTGTTAGAACCTATTATTATGTCCTACATCAACTTGGTGAAGATCATTTCTATATAAAGTTGGATATTACTTCCCCCTTACAAGGCCTTTTAAGGGGAATGTGACTCGATTTATCAATAATGTTATATTCACACAAGTAGAAGCGAATCATCTATCTAATTTTTCGTGTTCATTTTTTATGCTGATCAATAAAATGGTGATACATGTCATATTTATGGGTTTGCTAACTTAGACTAGAATGAGTTACTCCCTCCGTCCCATAGAAAGTGTCATCTTTCTATAGGGCACAAAGATTAAGAAATTTGTATTGTGTGGTGTGTGTTGTTTGATTTTTGGGTTGTTAATTTTGGCCCACATATTATTTATTTTTTTAGAAATATGATATTTTCTATGGGTCAGCCAAAAAAGGAAAACTAGACACTTTCTATGTGACATATGGAATATTTTTAAGTAGTTTTTGTTAAATGAGAGCACGTATCACTATCCGATTAATTTAACACAAATTGAACACATAAAAATTGGAAACTAGATCCCATTCCCACACAAATACAGTTAAATCTCGATAAAGTAATATTCGATAAAATAATAATCTTGCTAAGATAATAATTTCTTTCGGTCCCGATACGGGTTAATGCACTAAAATAATGTTCGATAAAGTAATAACATCGTTAAATGAATACGGTCCCAAAATTATTACTTTATCGAGGTTTAACTGCAGATAAGAGTCACATTTATGACCTGCATCATCAATTGAAAAGAAATTAAAGCTCCACATCATTCATTGCCTTAAGAAGAAAAGATAACCTAGTTGCACTCCTTTAAAGTCCAAACTTCCCAGCACCAAATTCTGCCACTTACTCAATAATCCCCACAAAGCATGGCCAAAATCAGCAAAAACAAGATTCTCCTAAACCAAATGTTGTCCCATTTCAAAGATTCAATCAACCTCTCAATCCTCCTCCTCCTGTTCTCTTTAGAATCTCTATTCATCTTGCAGAAATGGCGTCCGATCTACCACATCCTATCCGCCCTATCCTTTCTCCTTCTCACAATAACCAAACACTACATCTCAACCCCTCCACCCCTCTACCTAGTCGACTTCTCATGCCTCAAGCCTCCAAGCTTCTGCAGAGTCCCACTCTCAACCTACATCGAGCACACACAAATGCTCGATTTCCTCGACGAAGAGAGCGTCTCCTTCATGGCCAAAGTCCTCAAACACTCCGGCCACGGCGAGCAGACCTACCTCCCGCCCGCCGTCCACCACATCCCGCCCAAATCAAGCCACCACGAAGCCACGCAGGAAGTCCGCATGAACCTATTCCCCATTCTCCAAGACCTTCTCTCTAAAACCGATACACCTCCCGCAGAGGTAGATATTCTCATCGTCAACTGCAGCGGATTCTGCCCTGCGCCGTCTCTCTCGTCCATCATCCTAAACGAGTTTAAGATGAGGGAGGACGTGAAGAGCTTCACCATCAGCGGCATGGGGTGCAGCGGGAGCGCAGTGGCGATCGACGCGGCGAGGAATATATTGAAGAGTCGGAGGGAGTCGAATGCGGTGATACTCAGCACGGAGATTCTGTCGACGGGGTGGTATGCGGGGAAGGAACAGCCCATGATGGTCCTCAACTGCGTGTTCAGGATGGGCGCCGCCGCGATTCTTTTGAGCAACAAGAGGGAGGCGGGGAGGAGGGGCAAGTATAGACTGCTTTGCAGTGTGAGGACGCAGAGAGCGTTTGATGATAAGGGCTACTATTCAGCCTTTAGAGAGGAAGATTCTGATGGTTTTACTGGTGTTACTCTCAAGAGGGACTTACTGCAGGTAATTAATCACCTCACCAAACAAATTATCTTATTTTTAGTGAAATTTACTTGAATACTTTGCAATTTTGGTTGGTGGAAGAATGATCTAGATCTGTCTTTAGGGTTCATAAGATTTTGTTTTAAGGTTTGGACATGAATGTAGTATGTCGTTATCATGATTTTGTCCTTTTTGATAAGCTACATTGAATGAAGAACTGAATTTAGGTACTTTTTTTCCTGGTCCAGGGTTTCTCCATGTCTATGTAGGTTTGACCTGAATGAGGTGTTTAAGAGGCATACTAATTTTCTTTTGTTTTTTTCCCAATGAATAACCGATTGATTTATTTCTCTTATTACGTAGTTTATTTTTCTCTTTTATTCTAGAATGTGCCGATTCCAAATTATCAATTTATGTACCTCAAAAGTAAAAAATCATGCATTTTGTTTCATTTTTGTATTTTATTTATCCAAATTGCCTGGTTTTTGCATTTATCCGTAGATACAACATGATTAATTTGTGTCCCTTTTATATGGCGTAGTGGTGAAGGTGGGTGTTCAAATCCCACTGGAACCCCTACGTGTTGCCTGAACAATTTTGTTTTGTATTTCTTGAGTGCAGGTAGCCGGAGAAACCCTGCGATCAAACATCACGATACTCGGCATACAAATCCTATCCTACCGTGAAATGATACTGTACGCATTTTCCATCATGAAGAAGAAATACCTCGACAAATCCACCGAGATCTACGTCCCCAATTTCAAGAGCGCCGTCCAACACTTCTGCCTTCCGGCGTCTGGGAAGCCGCTGATCCGAGAAATAGGGAAAGGATTGAAGCTCGGAGAGAGAGAAATGGAGGCTGCGCTCATGACACTGCACAGATTTGGGAACCAATCTTCGTCATCTCTCTGGTACGAGCTTTGCTACATGGAAGCCAAGGAAAGAGTGAAGAAAGGTGATGGGGTTTGGCAATTGGGGATGGGGAGTGGGCCCAAGTGTTGTAGTCTGGTCTGGGAGTGCATCAGGCCCATTATTGGAGAGGCCCATAAAGGAGTTTGGGCTGATAGTTTACATAACTACCCTCACTCTTAGAGTTTCCACCAATTGAATTCATCTTAGTCCAATTTCTCCATTTGGTATTGTATTTATATGAATTGATGAATATTGTGTTTTTCAAAATCGAAGGATACTAATTATTAGCCTTTTTGGTTGTGTGTCGTAATAAATAGTTATTGAAGCACGAAATTCAAACCAAATTGAAGGCGGTTTCGCGATGTTTAAGAAACGTAGATATAAATGCTGCTAGTTATTACTAATTGACGTGCCGTTGAACTACTTTGGACCCAAACTAATTCCAAGACATAAACATGGAGTAGCTATGGAAATCGTAGGTCTCATTAATTGCATTTATCTACTTCTACTTTTTATTCACCTTTATTAAGTGACTTAACATCAATCTTTTTTATGGCGTATGAGAAAACATCTTGTATATGCATGTGTGACCGTGGACTCATGAATTGAATAGATAGGAGACGGATCGTTTGTGAACACTTTCTTATGCGAGTAATGAATAATGTATTTTAATATAAATGTAATACATTTTATATCGTAATGCATTTTTCAGTTGATAACAGTATACTCTTAATATTAATGTAATGCATTCTACGATTGATAATATTGTACTTTTTTAATTAAATTCTTGTTAATTAGTTTTTTAAGTACAAAAAAATTAATTTGATAAAAAAGTTAGTTAAAAAATTTTATTTGAATAAAATGTTATAATTAAAAAAATGATTTGAAAAAAATAGTTAAATTTTATTTTAAAAACTGGACGAATTGGTCCCTAAAATTTTTATTCAGTAAATGCCCTTATTACTAATAGTTGATTAATTGAAAATTTAACAGAATGACTAATTAACTAAAAAAGAAAGACTAATGACCAATTCATCCAAACTAACATAGTCTGGGGACCATTTGTGTCAATTTGCCTTTATTTTATAATTATACATGTACAAATATTTACGCAATAATTTATAGTATATGAGATGGTTGACTACCGTTGATGGTACATTCAGAGATGGATTTAGGGGGTGTATGGGCTATCGTTCTCCAAATTTTGTGCATAACATTAATTTTGTTTATATTTTTTTCAAAAATTTAATATTCCTTATTTTGAAATTCTAGATCTCATTTGCAAATGCATATTCCTTTGTAAATTGCAGCCCTCTAATTTAAATCCTGATACACCCCTGTTTATTGGAATTGAATATCAGATATTTTTGAAATCATCAAATTTGTAGGGTTTTCATAATTAATAATATATATATATATATATATATATATTAAGTTTATGGATTAATATTTATTAAATAGCTTGGGCCCTAAGAGTTACTGTATGTTCTTTGTTCTTAAAAACAGAGGCTTTCAAATGGGTCATAAAGCTTTACGTAATTACATAGAATGGGCCTTAAGATATCCGTCGTTTTGTTGGGAAAGTTGTAGGCTTCAAATCGGCCCGACCGTCTCAGAGCACCGGCCGATCCGGCAAACTGCTCCGCAGTCAAATTCCGTTCCTCCGCCAGCGGTACTAACCACTTTTTAATTGTTTGAGGATAGATAATTTATTATTTTTTATGGTTTGGAGATAGAATTTATAATTTCTTAGGGATTATTTGGGAATAACAAAATTATTAATTTTGAGAGTTTGGAGATAAAAAAATTATACACTTTGAGTATATGGGTTATTTTTTTCCCGAATGGTTTGGAAATAAAAGAACTTTATCATCTTTAATCCTCAAGCTTCAAAAATTACAATTCTTTATTTTCAAACCTTCAAATTAGTACTCCCTCGATGATCTTATTGTCCTATTTATTTTGGACGTGATTATTAAGGAGAGTTCGTTAGTTTTATGTAAGGTGTTTGGGTAACTCAAATTATAGATAAATCAAGTACAAAATCTTATGGAAACGGGATAAAATAGGGAATAATAAAAATCTTATTTTCAAAACTTGACGTGGGTAAACTGAACGGCCATCACATTCCGTTCCGTTCCTCCACCGGTACTAATCCTTCCTTATCTAATTTACGTATTATATTCTGCAGTTATCTGTGATGGAGATCGACCGGGCAAACTAAACTTTTTTTTTCTTAACATGTTGAGGGTCGATGGAGATCGACTCTCCATCAGTTCCTAACAACTTTTTCGCTCAATCATTATGTTTACCATAAAGTGTACTTTATAACTATATTTGTATTTTTAGATAGTAATAGACTATGTTTAACTTAACCTATTTGGCTAAGACTAAAAATGCCTCTATTTTGATCTAGTATGTGGAAATTCACATCCTAAATAGATTGCGAATTTACATTCCTAAATTATAAATTAGGTATTTTTTAAATTTTGAATCCTTTTCTTGAGCATGGTTGAAGAATTGTAGTGTGGTTGATGATTTCAAAATTGGGTGATTTTTTCCTGAAAGAATTGCTCTCCGTTACTCCATATAACTCTCAACTAAATCAAATTTAATGTATTTTATGTACTATTAATGTTATTCAGTAATAGTAATAGAATGTTATATATACTAAACAGCCCATATATAATTCACATTGCGAGCCCAATTATTATAATTTATATGTTCGCTTCTCTTCCCCAATTTTCATGGAATTCTCGATTTAACGACAGTCAACCACCAGTCGAATCTCAAAATTGCGGAGCTGATTTGTTTGACGGAGGTTAGGGTTCATTACTATTTATCCAAGTTTTAATTGTTAATTTTTATGTGCTACAGCGGAATTCAGCTCTTGAGATTAAACTTATTATTACGTTTGTTTAAAATTTATGGGACCTAATTAAAATGATGTTAATCTAAAATTTATTGGTGATGGAATTGAGCGAAGCAGCCGGATTTGAATTGTAAAGATTCCGATTTTTGTAAAGAACTATGGAATTGTTGGTTTATTCTATTGATTGGTTAGACTTTCATATTTGCTATTTCGTATGAATCAAAGGTGATTTTTGATCGTTATTCCTTCTGCCTTAAAATCGAGAAATGTAAAGCTTAAAGTGAACTTTGAGCTGTTTTAACTGAGCAACGTTTTCTTTTTGCAGCGTTTAAGTTTCCAACATTAGTTGCTTTGAGAAAGTGAAATAGAGAATTGGAGAACATAATGATGGGCGAGATTGATGACCTTTCCAAGCCAAAAAAGGTAGTCTTTGTGACTGTTGGAACGACTAGTTTTGATGCCTTGGTTCGAGCTGTAGACACTCGGGAGGTTAGAGAAGCTCTGTTCAGAAAGGGCTATACGGACCTTGTCATTCAAATGGGACGGGGATCATACATCCCGTCGAAGGTAATGTGATGCTCTTCTCATATACTCCTCTTATTTATTAACTTGGTGGAGAGAATATGAAGACATAAGCTTCAAGATCATGTGTTTTTTCCTGCATTACTGTGAGGTTTTTACCTTTTTCTTGGATTGTGATTGTGATGTGGGAGGAGTTTTTTTTAATTCTCATTTCATCTTCTTCAATCTTGAAACCGCTTAACACCTTTACCCAGTTGTCTATGATGCATTTGCGTCGCCTCTACTATTCCTAGCTAGCTTTCTTTTATCTTGTAGGCTCATGTTAAGTAGTTCTGGAGTTCTTTGTCTGTGACCGCATAAATTTCATGCTTTTCTTACGTGGTTCCCTTCTGCTCTACTTAGTTAGAACATGCCTTTTCTTTTTTCCTGTGCTGAAAATAGAAAATTTAAGGTCTGTCTAAAATCTGAAGTTTTAGTTTATCCAACAGAAAAGATATTGTATGTGACTAATTTGTGGTGCAAGACTCAAATGCTCCTGCTGCCAGCTTTAGAAATAGGAAATGTTCCCTGAGATTTTCTGGTGTGTATCTAGTTTAATTATTACCTGGCTTGCTGTCATTTCTAATTTTGTTGTAACAACATCGATTTTCAGTCTACTGGAGAAGATGAGTCCCTATCTGTAGATTATTTCACATTTTCGTCGAGCATAGCTGAGTATTTGAAGTCAGCGTCTCTTGTGATCAGTCATGCAGGTATTCTTTGCTTTTATCATACAAAATCCGACATGTTTTTAATTGTATTCTCTTCCTTCAAAGATGCATATAAAAGAAAAGGAACGATGAGAATATCAGCCTCTTGTTACACTCGTTGAAAGCTACATGCAAGTGTTTCTGCTGCCCCTTTATTTTCTCTAATACGTATTTTGAATATGCTATTCTACTCCATATCTTAGTGTATGCTCTATCGAACACATAAATCTTTTCTGGTTAAATCAGTTACTTATCTATTCTTGGATACACAGTTTGTGTAATGTACTAAAGATCTTCCTCTTAAAAAAGCACGAGTTGCTCAGATTTTACGTTCTTTACCAGGTTCTGGAAGCATATTTGAGACGCTCCGACTGAGAAAACCACTGATCGTAGTCGTGAATGAGGATTTAATGGACAATCATCAAAGTGAGCTAGCTGAAGAACTGGCCGCGAGAAACCATTTATTCTGTGCTCGCCCTCAGACTCTTTATGAGACCATTTCTGCCATGGACCCAAATTCTCTTGTATATTATCAACCTGGTGACGCTACACCGGTTGCTAAATTTATTAATAGATTTTTAGGCTTCACGGATGAATGATATAATGAAATGTTAAACAAATTCTGATTGTTTGCCTTAATATCTTTAGACAGAGTTATGCCTTAATATACTTGTATCTTGATTACCGTATTTGCTTCAATAACACAGAAGGACTATCGGACTGGCAATACACAGTCCAAGTGACGACCATCAGGACTTGCAGGAACCGGAAGCTGTGCAAACTTGGATTCTTCGGGTTTTCGGTAGTGTGACTTGTAAAGTGGATTGAATTGGCGGCGAATGTACGGAACATCAAAATTGCCGCAATTGAATTGGCGACCCAATCAAAATCCTGGCGGTTCAATTCAGAATTAACCGGTCCAATTTAAAATTATACAGTAGAGAAAAAATTGGTGTATTATGGAGCTAGAAGATGAATTGATGAATATTGTGTTTCAGTGGAATGATAAATAGGAAAATACTTATTCTGTCTCATTTGAAACGACATACTCTCTCCGTCCCAAATATATATGCCTACTTTCCTTTTTTGTCTGTCCCAAATCTATATGCCCGTTAGTAATTTTTTTGTATCTAACTAAATCTTTCACCAACTTTAATACATCTAATTAATATGATAACATAGAAAAAAACTATTTTATCCAACTTTTATAATAGCAAACACAATTATTACATTAACTTGTTAGTAATTTACTTTAATTTACTCAAATTCTAATATCAACATTTATTTAACTTTCGTATCATTAATTTTTTTCTTAATCTATGTGAAAACGCAAATAGACATAT
Source organism: Lavandula angustifolia (assembly GCA_028984105.1). Lineage (NCBI taxonomy): Eukaryota > Viridiplantae > Streptophyta > Magnoliopsida > Lamiales > Lamiaceae > Lavandula > Lavandula angustifolia. The sequence goes on from CM054808.1 coordinate 31,510,084, forward strand.
AAAATAGGGACGGAGGGAGTAATTTTCTTTTCGATCGTCAATGACATCTTTTCTTAAAATGACAAAAATTATATGGATAATATTTAATTATAAAAAAATTAAACGATCTAAGAAATATATAAATTCTAATGGGACGGTGGGAGAGTAATATTTTCTTTTTGATTGTGTGTCGTAAACTCGTAATAAATAGTTATTGAAGCATGCACGAAATTCAAACCAAAATTGAAGGCGGTTTCGCGATGTTTAAGAAACACACGACGCCCACTATAAATGCTGACGTGCCGTTGAACTACTTTGGACACAAACTAATCCCGAAACATAAATATTGAGTAGCTACGGAAATAGTAGCCTCATTAATTGCATTTATCTACTTCCACTTTTTATTCACCTTTATTTAATGACTTAACATCATTTTAATACGATGAGAGAAAAAAAACGATGAGAGAAAAAAAACGTCGAGTATATGCATGTGTGATCATGCACTCATGAATTGAATATATGTTGGATGGATTGTTTCTGAACAATGAATAATGCATTTTTAATATAAATGTAATACTTTTTTATGTAGTTGATAATATTACATTTTTATATAATGTACTTTTCATTTAATAATAATAATGAACTTTTCGTAATGCACTTATAAATCTAATGCACTTTACAATTAGTAATATAACACTTTTCGTCCTTTCGAAAATTTTATTATATCAACTATAACATATTTTTTATGAAAAGTAGTTCATTATTCACAATATAAAAGAGTGTTCATAAAAGAACTATTCCTTATATTTATACCTTTATATATCAATCTACAATGATGGAATAGGGCAGCACCATCTTTATCAAGTACAAATTGATCAAATGATATAGTGAGATATATAGCTAATTAATTATTTATTATTTGCTTGAATTATTCTATGACAGCCTGGTTCCTTCAAAAATTTAATTGTGGAACAAAAGTTGTACCTTTGATTCCAGTATTGTATTTTACCTCTCACGATATAGGAACCATTTTATACAAACTAATGTGGGCTCCAACTTGTTTAAGTTGTAATAGTAGTGTTGGGTGCGAAATTGGACTGTGTGGTAAAATCAACCCTTCAAACTTCAAATCTATAATAAATACTATTAATATTTCGTATCACTTTATTTTTATTATTACTTTTTTGGGACTGTAATACGTATCTATCTATCCACCCATATGATATAGTAATAAAAAAACATTTTAATTATCAATAATGAATAACAAAGACGATAAAGAGTTAGTAATCACCATTATCTTTTGGTTCTAACATTATTGGTAATGACTAATGAGTGACAGCAAACGAACACTACAATTATGCAAGATAATGGTTTTAGATTTATGCCAATACTATTGACGATTAGCATTATAACGAGGGTAATCCGCAACTGTTATTGAATTGTAAATTGGATAAATCCTACTCTTGTGCCTAATTTGCAAACTATACAAGATAACTGACCACCCTAGACTAACCATAAGTTATAGACTCATATATAACAGTCTTGATGAATTTTGAACTCATAATCTTTCAATCACAAACTAAACACCTTAACCGATATACCACTCAATGAGACAATACATGCAAAAAAGTAGTATAAAGTTGGGTATCAAAAGGTGAAATTATAGAATACAGTTAGATATCTTTCCCGAACAAAATATCTTGCTGTCCGCCATAAGCCTTTATGATCCGCATATTGTCAGTTAGTACCTTGTGCGGAAATAATTATACCCTAACTGGCTCATAAAATTGGGTTAGGGTATTCCAATTCATGAGTTAGTTCGACAAGGACCATAACAAGATGCTTTGATAACATAAAATTTGTGACCTAATTCCGATCAAGCATTCATGAATCAACCACCCTTCTTTATTGCCTTCCAACAACACTCAATACTAAATCTCTCTCTCTCTCTCTCTCTCTCTCTCTCTCTCATCTTTTTACACGCACTTCTCACTAGCCCATTTTCACTTCAAATCTGAATCTTCCTTTTCTTGTTTTTTCTTTTTCTTCTTCTTCTTAATTTGGGCTCAACTTCTGGCCAACAATGGCGGAATCGCTAGTAAAATGGTGCTTGCTCCTCCTTTCCTTGAACTGTTTAGCTACTAGCCTTGTTACATGTACACAAAATACATACATAATCTACATGAACAAATGGGCAAAGCCAGAAGAATTCACCGACCACAATCAATGGTATTCGTCCATGATCAAATCCGCAACATCAAGAATCGAGGGTGATGAAGATGAGGAGAGGATAGTCTACACTTACGAGACCGCATTTCACGGCGTCGCGGCGAGGCTGAGTTTAGACGAAGCGGCGAGGCTAAAACAACAAGACGGCGTGATGGCGGTGTTGGCCGATACCATGTACAAGCTCCACACGACGAGAAGCCCTACTTTCCTCGGCCTTGCACGTGAGGACAGCACTAGCACGTTGGCTTATCGACCCTCCGACCACGACGTCGTGGTCGGAGTTTTGGACACCGGGATATGGCCGGAGAGCCCGAGCTTCAACGACTCCGACATGACTCCGGTCCCCGCGCACTGGCGAGGCACGTGCGAAATAGGCCGCGGCTTCGCCAAGCACCATTGCAGTAAGAAGATAGTCGGCGCTAGAGTGTTCTACCACGGCTACGAAGCCGCCTCCGGCAAGATCAACGAGCAGGAGGAGTATAAATCGCCACGGGACCAAGACGGCCATGGGACCCACACTGCTGCCACCGTCGCCGGAGTTGCAGTGCGCGGCGCTAATTTGTTAGGATACGCGTACGGGACTGCGAGGGGAATGGCGCCGGGAGCGAGGATTGCGGCGTATAAGGTCTGTTGGAGTGGAGGCTGCTTCAGCTCTGATATTCTCTCCGCCGTCGATCAAGCGGTGGCCGACGGCGTGAATGTGCTCTCGATTTCTCTAGGCGGCGGAATCTCGTCTTATTTTCGGGATAGTTTATCCGTTGGGGCTTTTGGGGCGATGGAGAAGGGCGTTTTTGTATCGTGCTCTGCCGGAAACGGCGGACCGGATCCGATTAGTTTGACTAATGTCTCGCCGTGGGTGACGACTGTCGGTGCGAGCACGATGGACAGAGATTTTCCGGCAATGATTAAACTTGGAACCGGTCAGTTTCTCACCGGAGCTTCGTTATACAGAGGCCGGAGAAACCTCGAGGCCAACAAGCAATATCAATTAGTCTACCATGGAAGCAACTCGAGAAATCTGACTCCAAGCTCAATGTGCTTGGAAGGAACTCTCGACCGCCGCACCGTCTCCGGAAAAATCGTCATATGCGACAGAGGCATCAACCCCCCGTGTCCAGAAAGGCCAGGTGGTGAAAGACGCCGGCGGTGTCGGCATGATATTATCCAACACCGCCGCCAACGGCGAGGAGCTCGTCGCCGATTGCCATCTCCTCCCCGCAGTCGCCGTCGGCGAATCCACCGGAAAACTCATAAAACACTACGCAGCAACGCAGCCAAAAGCCACCGCCACTCTTTCATTCATCGGCACCAAGCTCCGAATTAGGCCATCGCCGGTGGTGGCGGCGTTTTCTTCACGAGGACCAAACATCCTGTCGCTAGAGATATTAAAGCCGGACATGGTTGCGCCGGGAGTCAACATTCTCGCCGCGTGGACCGGCGAACTTGGACCGTCAAGCTTGCCCACCGACCACCGTAGAACCAAATTCAACATACTCTCCGGAACCTCCATGTCTTGCCCTCACGTCAGCGGCGTCGCGGCCTTACTGAAGTCGAGGCACCCCGATTGGTCGCCGGCGGCGATCAAGTCCGCGTTGATGACAACCGCTTACATCCACGACAACACTCGTAATCCTTTAAAAGACGCCTCAAGCGCTAGCCTCTCCACCCCCTACGACCACGGCGCCGGCCACATACACCCGCTAGCCGCGCTCGAACCCGGTCTGGTCTACGACATGGGAGCTCAAGACTACTTCGAATTCCTCTGTTCTCAAGGGCTAACCGCGAGCGAGCTGGCGGTCTTCGCCAACCGAACGTGCAGACACGCGCTCGGCAATGCGGGAAATCTCAACTACCCAGCAATTTCAGCGGTTTTCCCGGAGAATATCAACACCACCGTCTTGACTCTCCGACGCACAGCCACCAACGTAGGCCCTGATGTTTCGACTTACCGGTCCGTGATATCGCCGTTCAAAGGTACCGTAGTGAGGGTGGAGCCTGCAAGACTGGCGTTCACCAGCAAGGTGAAGAAGATAACGTACAAGGTTACGTTCGTTACGAAATCGAGGCAGTCTATTCCGGAGTTCGGGTCGATTATATGGAAGGATGGGGTGCATAAAGTTAGAAGCCCCGTCGCAATAACGTGGCTACCGCCGTTGTGATGTCGCAGAGTAATGGATGTAGAATAAGGTGAATCAACACCTCCTTTTTACTTGAATGAAATGGTTTTCTTGCTATTTAGCATGCTGCACTTATTGAATTCGCAGCTGTATATGGAAACAAAAGAATGATGAACCAGACAGAGTTCATACATTATCAAACATGTGTAACCTTTTCAATGCAGAGAAAAACTACCCAAATATTTCTCTATTTAATCTAGTCTTCTTCTATAAAATTACTTTTTGTGGTTAAGGAATTACAGTATATATAGACCACAACCTACTCTAATTTAATAAAGTATTTTTGGAATATATTCAATCCAGATCATTTCTACTCCTTCCATCTCCTATAAGCGGCTCAAAAGTATGAGAGATGAGTTGAGTTGATGATAAAGTAGGAGATAAAAGATAAGTGAAATAGAAATGAATTATATAATGAGAATAGATGATTAAGGCCCCGTTTTGGGAAAAGTTAAATAAGGATTTATGATATAAGTGCTTATGTCATAAGTGTTTAAATTGAACAAATTATTTGTATTTGAGTACATTTATATATAAACACTTAAATAGAGAAAAAAATGTTTTAAAAAATTGTTCTCGAGTGGATTTGTTACGGTGATCTATTTTTATAAGCTGTTTTAGCTTATTTTCATAATATAACTTATGAAAATAAGCTTAAAAAACTTATTTTTTAGAATAAGTTGTTTTCATAAGCCCTTCTAAATGCGTTAATAAGCGTTTATTTTTTTATAATAAAATAAAATAAACTATTAATAAGCTATTCTAAAAGGAGCCAAAGAAGAGGGATAAATGATAAAATATGTAATTTTTTTGCCAAATTAAATTCGAATCACTTTTAGTAGTACGTCTCAATCGGGAAAGGAACTACAGATAGCAAGACGGAGGAAGTATTTTAAAATGATAATAAGATTGGGTTTTTATTTTTAAATCTTTAATATTTTAGCTTTTATTTTCATCTTTTTAATTTGGTAAGTGGTAGATCACAATAAAGACTTTGTGGACTCCGACTTCTGATTCTACCTTCAAAATTAGTTTTTCGAAGTTTAGACTTGGTCTTACCCGTAGATTGATCTTACTACGTCTGAAAAGTAAAAACAAACAGACAGCTCTTCAAAATCATCGACACGGTCAAATCATTCATAAGATTTCAAACGGTTAAAATGAATATAATCATATGATGAATTTAACTTCTTTAACTAGGCAGGCTATTTATTCCCAAAAATATCTCGAAAATATCTGGGTAAAAAAAAAATCAGTGAAAATCGGACGCCGGTTTACTACAGGCCGGCAGACGGAACCACCGCTCAATCTACCGCTCCAATTTTCCCGATCATCGAGCCAAAATCAACCAGCGCTGTTCGTTGAATGGAGGACTGAGGATGTCGACGCTCATCGCCATCCGAGAGGCTTCGTTGAATGGCAACGGCGGCGAATACTCTCCCGCCAAGGTTAAGGCGTCGAATCGCGGCGTGTTCGGCGGACGATCGCCTATTCTCTTCCGGCTTCGGCTGCTGCTAGGCAGCGCCAAGTACAAGCTCCTCGTCTTGTTCTGCCTCTTGACTTCGCTCTGTTTCCTTAGTTCGAAGATCTCGTCTTTCATGGGATGGAACCCTCATTATGACTCTTCGGTCTACTCTCCTTCGAGGTTGGCTATCTGTTTCATCTGCTTAATTATTGTTTTTGCCTAGTTTTTGCTTGATCTTATTAGGAATTTGCGATTAGGTGCTTTTAATTCGGTTTGTCTTTTTCCTATATTCAGGAGATTTGTGGATTTCCTAATATGCTGTCAATAATTATTTAAATTTCACTCAATATTTATTTTGGTTTAATGGTAGTCCTGGTGGCTGTGAAAGACTAAATTTGCCTCATTAAGCTAAAAATAGGAATCTGAGCTATATTTAATTTAACTACTAGAAATCTAAAATCTGTTTTATCAAGATCAAATGATTTTTTGTTTTTGATTTTCCAATTTCATTCTTTTGTTACAGGGGTAATGTAAGTAGCATCAATACTCTATTGGCTTCGTTGATATTATCTAGCATATAGAAGACGGTTAACCTGGTTCTTCTGGAACTGACAGTGTCTTATGAAATGATGATGATATATGCTAGAATCTTGAATGGATTTCTTGGTTTGTGTTTACCTGGTAAAATGATACAAACTGTAACTTCTTTTCGGCTACAACATTGGGGCCTCTGGTCAATATGATTCCTTCACTACAGTAAAGTCCTGCTCAATAAGATTTTATCGTGATAAACTTTTATGGTCTGTATACTCCGTTCTTTTTTGCAGGAGCGGGTACACAATTCTTATCAACACTTGGAAGAGAAATTCTCTACTTAAGCAGTCTGTTGCTCATTATGCGTCCTGCCAAGGGACTGATGCTATCCATGTGGTTTGGAGTGAAAATGTTCCACCTTCTTTCAAGCTTAGAGAATATTTGAGGCAGGTGGTGCTGAAGAAGTCACAGGCAGCTGACAAGCCCAACTTTAGGTTTGACCTAAATGAGGAGGATAACCTGAATAATAGATTCAAACCAATTCAGGATCTTAGGACTGATGCTATATTCTCAGTGGATGATGATGTCATTGTTCCTTGTCGAACTCTGGATTTTGCATTCACTGTATGGCAAACTGCTCCACTTACGATGGTGGGGTTTGTTCCTCGTGTTCATTCGCTGGATGGGGAGGTTAGTTGCTTATTTACAACAATATTTGTTAGACTAGCTTCTGGTTCCATGCCTTTATATCTATATATATATATATATATATATAATATCACGCAGTTGGCTTTAGCTCTTTATCTATTTTTCCTCTTTCCTGAGAATCATATCTATTTATTGTCAGTTTTTTTCTATCATTTGCCACTGTACGTCATATGAGTTGCTGAATTGTTGGAGGTTTGAGTGATTTCTGTTATAGAAATTATACCTGCAGCTGATATTAATATTTGCCACCTTTACTATTTCTTATTTCATATGCATGTATGCTACTGGGTAATGTGAATGTGCTTGACCTTGGAGAACATAAAATAGTTAGAGAACTGTAAATGGGGTCTTTCTGGATTTTCTCGAAATGCCATTGCTACATGACATAACTACTAATGAAGATCATCGAATTGTCATTCTCCTAGGCTACTATTCTCCTAGCACTTTACCCATTTGACTATTTCTTGGGATGCAATTTGGCTTCTCCATGGCTACAAGGCTCAAATAGGTCCTTTTGACTTTAAAAAATGGAGCCCACAAACGGTTCGTTCTCATTGTCAAGTTGCTAACTGAGAAACTGCAAGCTTTTTTCGACCAATTTCTTTCCCTTCCAGCCTTTGACTTCGACATGGAAATATATCATTAAATCTCAGTGGTTTGAGAACTTTTCAAATCTGATCCCCATTTGAAGCTTCCTTGGTGTTTGAGCCTTCAATTTTTAGCCAATTCCGTGAAATTATAATGTCGGTTCACTGTGATACCAACATTGTGCTCTTCAATTATTTGATTCATTTTATTAAGGTGCTTTCAAATGTTATTTTTCATGTAGAAATTGAGTGGTTGGTGCAAACTTTAGTAGTTTGTGTATGTTTAAGTACGGCAGTAATTTTGTGCAAAAAGTTTTGCAATAAGTTGCTCCATTTGGTAAAATTCGTAACCTATTCGAGTCCAATAATTTGTGAGGTGCCAATTTGCACTCCTTGTAATAGTTGAGAGGGTCTATTCGCACCTTCTCTCTGAAGGCCATCTTAACTTTGTCATGTGAGATAATTCATACACGTGAGTTACCAGCTCATTAACGTCTCCGTGGTCCATATCCACGTCAAAGTGGCTATTGTTGAGCATTTTAAATCCCTGCTGCTACTAAGGTCTTTCTCCTGGTCATGGATGTCAAAACCTGACTGACAAGTTCGAGTAGGATGTAATGAACATAAGACTATCTCTGTCTGCCTATTTAATAAAGTTATACAATTTATTCAACTGATATAGCAACCGTGAAGACTGGTTTCTATGCAAGTTAGATTTGTTGGCTGAGTAGCTATATGAAACTCAGAAGCTTTACTTTGATTATATTGGGGTTCGCCTCTAATAGTGTTTTAAATGATAAATCCTCCATTCCTTGTAGAGAAGTGGTCTGGCCCAATATGAATATGGAGGATGGTGGTCAGTTTGGTGGACAGGAACTTACAGTATGGTTCTTTCAAAAGCTTCTTTCTTCCATAAGAAGTATCTTGAATCGTACACCCACAAGATGCCATCATCAATTCATGACTATGTAAGCAGGGCAAGGTATGCATAGATTTGATCCATCTTCTCCCTGCCATAATGTTAGATTGTTCATTCAAATAATTAAATGGTTTGTGGATTATACATCTATCTATCAGGAACTGTGAAGACATAGCAATGTCTCTTCTAGTGGCTAATACGAGCGGAGCTCCTCCAATATGGGTTAAAGGTACACAACTTTCATATTTGCCGTTCCATTTTCATGAAAACATATGTATATATTTACTTTGGAGCTCGCTATATATTAGGCCAGTAGCTGGTTTGCAGTTATTTGGTTAATCACAATTTGCAAGTGATTGCGAATGTTATATTGAATTTTTAGGGAAGATATATGAGATTGGTTCTTCGGGGATAAGCAGTCTCAAGGGGCACAGTGACGCGAGAAAGAAATGTCTTAACGATTTCGTTTCATTGTATGGAAGAATGCCGTTGGTAACAACCAGTGTCAAAGCTGAGGATTCCAGATATGACTGGCTTTGGTGATTTTGGTTATATCCTCACTGACTGTTAGTTTCTGGTGCTTATGTAAAAATGAAATGTATGTTTGGGGTGGGGCTGGATATAATTGTTGTTGTTAGTTAGATGTCTTTACTTTTGTTGTTACTTATGTAGCAAATCCGCACATGTGATGTATGATTAGTATGAACAAGGACGGTAAATTGAATGGTGAAAATTGGGAAGTGACTTTTTTTTCTTTTCTTTTCTCTATTCTTTGATTGCCGACTCTGATGTTGGGAAGGCATGGAGACGCAAATCAAGTAGTCCAAGCAACCCCCACATGCCATCTCATTTCTTCACATTTATTTGGTCAAAATCACTTTTCATTTGACTCGCACTTGCAGACCTTTTACTTATTCTTCAACTTTGTTTTATTTAAAAATCCTATTTCTTTACTTCTTTTCTTGTTTATTGTTACTAGATAGCCTATTAGAATGAATTATGACTTTTGCCTAAGTGGGAATATTAATTTTAGACAGCAAAATAAACATTATTGTTAATGATGGCAAACCAACACTTTCATTCTTGCTCATCATGAAAAATAAGTATCAACTTTGATTTTTGGGATGTAACTTTTTTGTACAGTTATGATGATTTCTTTTGACTGCTAAAATGACGCACATATTTACTGACATTAAAAAAAGATAAAACAAAAGACGAAAATAAAGTGGAAAAACAAAATAATGTCATTGAAAAGTATGGAGGGTTACTGGTAAGGCATCTTGGCCAATCCCAACTTTTTTTCATTTTCTCCTCACTTTCTGAAGCTTGTTTCTTAAGATTTCTTCACTAGTTCTTTCCTATTTCTTAACTCTATAAATAATTTTCGATTAAAGAGGATATTATTAATGAATAAATTTTCGAAAAAAGTATTACATGAAATTACAACGATTAAGGAAACAAACAATGCATTACAACCTACTCCTCACCTGTCCCCTTTTTTCTAAATTAACCAAAGACTTTTGTGTGTTTCATTTGTTTGTTTTTCAAGTATTGAGATACCGACAGTAGGTTACAGTCATTAAATCCCAAGTATTAATTTATAGAAATTGGTTAATTTTCTTTTCTTCTAAACTTCTAGTATAAAAATACTACTCCATGACCACGATACTTTTATATTTCCTCTATTCCATTAAGGTGATGTTGATTTGATTAATAAATTGTGGATCCCTTCTTAAATTAAGAAGTAAAAACTTACTATATGAAAAAATAAGATGAGATGAATGAAACAATCTGATTAGATTATTGAGACAAGATATATGAGAGTATTATTTTCAAATTAATTAGTTTACTTACTATTTGTACAAACAGGAAAATAAAAAGGCAGTAATAAAACATAAGTCATCACCCAATCCAACGGCCACAAGCGAATCTGCGCCAACTCCAGACCAAAAAGAGAGAAAAGAGGTTTCACCTGAACTATACATACAATTCAGCGGTCTCTAACTCCCAATTAACTGCTCCATTTTCTCATCACTCTGTTATGAGTTGTATTCACTAACTCCCCGCATTCAGCAAAAGTACAACTATGCCCTCTCGGCGTCTCATGTCTCCGCCGCAATCGTCCCACCACCACCAAACCAACCGCATCCTGCCGCCACTCGCCGGCGGCTTAACCGCGGCGGTTTCTTGCCTCCTCATCGTGGTCCTCTGCTTCCGCAGAATAAGCAAGAAACGCACCGCCCCTTCCGCCTCCGACACCGACTCCAAGAAACCCCCGCTCAGCCTCTCATATTCCCTCCTCCGCCGCGCCACTTCCAATTTTTCTCCCTCCCTCCGCCTGGGCCAAGGCGGATTCGGATCCGTGTACCGCGCCGAGTTCAAACCGGGCAACCACGCCGCTGTCGACTCGGGTTTTACTCTCTCTCGCGGCGCTGTCAAGCTCATGGATTCCGGTTCTTTGCAAGGTGAGCGTGAGTTTCAGAACGAGTTGCTTTTTTCTTCCAAGATTGACTGTAAATATATTGTTTCTGTAATGGGCTTTTCTTCGAACCCTAAGAAGCGTCGGATGCTTTTAGTTTATGAGCTTATGGAAAAGGGTAGTTTGCAAGATTGTCTTTTTCATAAAAAGAGCGAAGAGTTGAGGAATTGGGATAAGAGGTTTATGATTGCTATTCATATAGCAAAAGGATTGGAGTATTTGCACCATTATTGCGATCCACCGATTATCCATGGTGATATTAAGCCGAGTAATATTTTGTTAGACGCCACTTTCAATGCCAAGATTGGGGATTTTGGATTAGCGAGGTTCAAGGCGGAGGATAATGTCATTGTGGAAGGTGAGGTGAAGAAGGGCGGCAATTTGGGGAATGCGGTGGAAGATAATGGATCCGTGATGGAGGATACGGAGAGTGTTATTACAACAACAAGTGTGTTTGATGAGGATAATAATGTACATAGTCTTGCAGGTGTTGATAGCACCCCAGAAAGTGTGGTGGTTAGGGTTGAGGCTTCCCCTGAGGCAGTGCCGGTGGCTGAGTTGTCACCAAGGACTGTGGCTGACATGGAAAAGACTAGTGTTTCTGAGGGGAACTTTGATAGGTTGAGTGTTGAAAGTGGGGGTGAGAGGAGTTTGTGGAAGAAGAAGAAAAAGAAGAGCATTTCTGGGAAAGATTGGTGGTGGAAGCAAGATAGTGGAGCGGATGGGGAGTCGGGCAAGGTTAAAGATTATGTGATGGAGTGGATCGGGAATGAGATCAATAAAGAGAGGCCGAAAAGTGACTGGATCGCAGCATCATCTAGTTCTAAAATGGTGGGGAAAATGGAAAAGAAGAAGAAGAAAAGAAAGCAGTTGGAGTGGTGGGTGTCACTTGATGATGAGAAGAATGTGAAGAAAGAAAGGAGGAGACCTGCAAGGGAGTGGTGGAAGGAGGAGTACTGTGAGGAGCTAGAGAAGAAGATGAAGAAGAAGAAGAAAAAGAAGAAACAAGGTCAAGATTCCATGAGTGATGATTGTCGTAATGAAAATTGGTGGCGGAGGGATGATGAGATGTACAATGATCGGAAGAAGAAGAGGAGCCGGAGCAGGAGTAGAAGCAGGGGAAGCATGGACTGGTGGTTGGATGGTATCAGTGGTGAGATTTGGAGAGCAAGGAAGAACAGCTTTGATTCTGTTAGTGGGGAGATGCCCAAGAGTGGAGGCATAAGCAGCACTCCAAGCACGAGAGGGACTGTTTGTTACATAGCACCGGAGTACGGTGGTGGTGGTGATGTATCAGAGAAGTGTGACATTTACAGTTTTGGGGTTCTGCTGTTAGTTCTTATTGCAGGGAGAAGGCCACTTCAGGTTACAGGGTCCCCCATGTCGGAGTTCCAAAGAGCGAATCTCTTGTCGTGGGCTAGGCATCTTGCTCGTGCTGGGAAGCTTCTTGATTTAGTTGATCAAAATATTGAGTCTTTGGATAAAGAACAAGCCTTGCTGTGCATCACGGTGGCGCTGCTCTGCTTGCAGAAATCGCCTACCCGCCGGTCTTCGATGAAAGAAGTGGTGGGGATGCTGAATGGTGACTTAGTTTCTCCTCAGCTGCCTGTTGAGTTTTCGCCTTCACCGCATTCTAGACACCCACTTAAATCTCACAAGAAGGTCCGGTGAAGTATTGAGCTGTAGATTGCTTGTTTATGTTTTGCAACTGATTTATGTAAAGAAAAGGAAGTGTTAAATTAAGTATGTATCATTAGAATGAAGTCCAGTTGTGATTACGTATAGTTTGTGAAGAAATCATGATGTTGGTAAAGTTGAATTTTAATCTGTTTTTGCAGTTCTGATGGCACTAGATATTGGATACCATTTCAGTTCCTTTTTTTTTTTTTTTTTTTTTTTTTAATATGTGGAACCCGCAGCCGCTACCTTCGGTGCGCTCTGGGTAAACCCCGCTCCTTGTGCAGTAGCCTGCAAACCACACATGAGAGTTCAACCACCCTAAGCTAACTATAGGTGACAGGCTCCACAAAGTTGCTTCCACTGGAATTTGAACCCAGGACCTATCGGTCAAGCACCTTCACCAACTTATTGTGTCTTATTTCCTATCTTATTTCAGTTCCTTCTTGTATCTTATTGTGTGAGTCTATAGTTGCACAGCTCCAAAGTGTGTACAGTAATTAGTACAAGTTAGTACTTTTTTCTTCACGTTTCACTTGAGAGTCTGTCACATAACATGTCTAAAAGCTTCTACTGATCTGCACGAATTTTAGCATGATTTCAATCTCATCCTATAATGGTGTAAGTGGTTCCGGTCCGAACCACGAAACTGATGGAACCGAACCGAATCAAACCGAAAAATGCAGTTCGGTTCGGTTTCGTGGTTCGGTTTGATTTATATTTTCCGAAACCGTTTACAATCGGTTCGGTTCACGGTTCCAAAGGTTTAGAAACCGCTCAAACCGAACCGAACCAATGGAACCGAATGAAATATAAAGATTTTTGTTAATACTACATACTACTTACTTACTAGGTAGTATACTAATATGTGATTATTAGGGGTATAGTAGGTAATTGATACATATGTAAATATGTAATTAAAAAAAATAAAAAAAGAGATGTTAATACTACTATTACACTAGGGCAGTAGGGCACGCCACACAACTGAGTCCTGACAACACCACTCTTCTGTCTTCTCAATTCTCATTTCCATCTTCTTTCTCATTTATCAATTCATTCTCAATACTATTTTCACTTTTTTCTACCAAAACGTAAAAGTTGAACAACAAGTCCTCCATCCGTAGGAATTTTTTTTGGGAGTTCTTAGTTCATCCGTTTACATGGAGTCATGAAGTTGTTTCATTTTGCTACAGCCTATGTGAATTGTGGAGTCATGAATTTGTTTCCTCTAGTTGGAGATTAACTATTGTAGTTATGTTTAGTATATTTATATTTTGTTAATATTTTGGAGTTGTCGTGCTTGGATTTCATTCACGTTAAGCATGTATAGAATATTATGGTTCAAAAAAATCTATTAAGGATTTAAAAAGGTAGAACCGATGAACCGAACCGAACCGAACCATTTCTAAGCGGTTCGGTTCCAAAAGTAAAGTACACCTTAAACCTAACCGAACCAAACCACTTTCATATGTTCGGTTCGGTTCCTAAACTGTACTAAAAACCGAACCGAACCGAACCTTTACACCCCTAGATATTAGAGTCTTTGAACAGCAGATAGGTTCTTGTTAGGTAGGGTCTTGGACACTCAAAAATTGACAAACTGGATCTAGAGAAATAAAGAGATTGAGAGTTTACATGGTTCATTCAATAAACCTACGTATCAACAATTCACTATAATAAAGATAATATAAAATGGGCTCCAAGGGAAGTGATCTTACAAAAAGCACAAACTACAAAAGGCTGTTTGCAAAAACTCAATTAAACAACTTTACCTAATTATATTTAAAAATGCTTAAAATTTCTCTTAAGAAAAAATGGTTAGTGTATAAAAAAAAATCAAAGAAAACCCAAAAAATGAAAACAAAACAAGTCAACTGAGACAAAGGGAGTATTTTTCAACCAAACAACCGCTCAAAAACTATTCAATTAAGCTTTTGCAAACACCACTAAAGTCTAGAGTCCATTAGTCCAATTGACTATATGTGAACTGCTTGTTAAAGCAAATGTCAAAATATGAACGATGATAATTCTTTATTCTTTGCTGTGGGATATGAATATATTTTATACTCAAATTCAAAATTATACTTAGACCAACAAAAATCATCACCAACATAAAAGTAATCACCTTATGAATATCACATGTAACAATTAGGATTACTAATCACGTTTGTTTATCCTATCATTTCAATTCATGCAAAAAACAACAAAACACTAATCACCTTAATGAATACTACATCCAGTTAAATAAATCAATTTACACATGTGTTTGCTCAAAAAACTACGTTTATATACGATTAATTATATACAATATGAATTCCGCATGTTTTACTCAAAACCCACCTTTTTTAATCTTGCTAAACGATTAATTAAGAAGAAAACAAAATTAACACCCTCTTTAGCATGCACTAAAAAGTCATTTGCTAATTAATTAACTAACGTCTTAATCACACCGGTCATTATCTACACAAGTCTTGGCCGCCTCCACTACTCGGATAATTTAATAGTATCTGTCTTCTATTTCTCCAGTTTCTCATTCCCAGATTTTCCATGTTAAGATTTGCGACAGATGTGGCCAACGTCTATTAACTAATTAATCACTAACAGTAGTACCATCATTTGAATTACACAAGAATCAATTTATTTAAAGCAACCATGCATCCCCAAACAAATTGTTCAATTATTTAAATATTTATTAGGTGAAGCACAACCCCCAATCAAATTATGTCGGCTTACGGTACCCTATTAATCCGTGTGACTTACTGTTGGTTTGATGGGCTTACCGCTTACCGTACGTGTAAATTTTAAGCACACTTATTCAGTGTGTTGCACCTAGGGCTATCATTCCATCGGTCCGATTCAATCAATGTTTTATCAATCGATGTTTTTATTTTTATGCTTTTTGGTTATTTTCGGTTTAACCATACGGAAAACAAAATCGAACCTAATAATTATTGCTTTAAATTTTTTTTTATTCTTGAAATTTTGGTTATAACCGAAGCAAAAAGTTTCTGTTCAATATTCGGTTTCTCAAAATAAAGCAAGGGAAAATTTGGTTTGGTCAGTTCGGTTTGGCTCGATTTTACCAAATTAACACCCCTAGTTTCACTAATAAGATAGTTTGTTTTCCTTCCTCTCCTAATTGAATGTGAAGAAAAAAAAAATTACATTAGTGAAATAAGTGAATGAGAGCGCGGGAGCTACCGGTTTGCTGGTCCTCGGGTGATGCTGTTCCTATTCCACGTATCTTGGAACTTCGTCGCATAATTTCCTTTATAATCACGTGTATAATCTTTTATTTTAATGTCAGAAATAATACCACAATGTAAACTAGTTATAATAGTTAAGTAAACTATATTTTCGCATGTTTTGTTCAAGAACAACGTTTCTTGACCTTACTGACCGGTTTAAAATTAAAGAAAACGAAAACAACTTTGATAATATTTAGTATTATTGCACATGATGCAAAAGTGCGTGTTCTAAATTAAACGTCCAAATCATTTAAAACAAGGAAAACGTCTTAATCGCCGTTTTATAATCTTAATTTCTTTGCAAAAGTTTCCACCCTTCCCACCACCAAGATAATTAATTAATATATATGTGTCCTTTATATATACTTCCTCAGTCCCATAATTTTTGTCCCTTATTCCTTTTAGGGACGTCCCATAATTCTTGTCCCTTTACTTAAAATAGTACTTCCTCCGTCCCAAATATATATGTCTAGTTTCCTTTTTCGTTTGTCACAAATTTATATGCCTATTAGCAATAATTTTGTATCTAACTAAATTTTTCACCAAATTTAATATATCTAATTAATATGATAATATAGAAAAAGACTATTTTATCCAACTTTTATAATAGCAAATACAATTATGACATTAACTTTTTAGTAATTTATTTTAATTTATCCAAATTCCAATACCAACATTTATTTTAACTTTATATTATTAAATTTTTTCTTAATGTATGTGAAAAAACAAATGAGCATATAAAATAGGGACGAAGGGAGTAAATTATTACACACACTTTATTTAAGGGCCCCACCATCTTACTCACAATCAACCACTCTCCTAAATTCCCGTGCCCAAAAGAAAGGGGATAAGAGTTGTGGGGCGGAGGGATTATTTGTCTAACCTCGCATTTCTCTATCCGTTTTCCGAGACTCGCGACAATTTTGCTAGATTCTAATCTTTATTTTAACCAATCAAATCAATTTTTATATAATAATTACCACTCCATTGCAAATACTGCTTCCCAGCTGTACCCTAATCAGTCTTATGTTATTTACTGTTGATTTGATAGGCTGCTCCTACATATATATTTACTAATTAATTAACCTTTCATCAGGGATTTTGCTGTTTCATTTCAACTTAGTTGTTTCCTTTGATTGGATAGATTTTGCACCATACCTGTGCAGTAGCCTCGATCGTAACATTCTCTCTCTCTCTAAAGATGTTTCCTATGATCTCTAGTAATGGTGTGTTTGAGGACCCTTTGATATTTTTGGAGGAAGATAAATTCCTGGAAGATCTTCTTGTGGATTTCCCCATCTCAGAAAACATTAATGAAAAGAGTACCAAAAATAAAAAGAGGGCCAGAAAAATCTCAGCCTCGAGTGAGGTTAAAGAAAACATTAAAAACCAAGGCAGCAGCAGCGACTCCAAGAAGAAGAGTGCTCATAAGTTTATGGAGAAGCAGAGAAGGACAGAAATGTCTGCCCTTTATGCCCAACTTCGATCCCTTCTCCCTCTTCAATATATCAAGGTAAACAAATCACAAGGCCATCTACTTCTACTTGGCCTTTTCCGATCGAGAGCCAAATAGTTACATTGCATTCTTAATTTCAAGCACAGGGAAAGCGCGCCGTATCGGATCACATGTCACAGGCGGTGAAGTACATTGACGATATGAAGAAGAATATCGAACAAATGAAGATAAGGAAGTCATCCATTGTAGTTGAAGCTGAGAATCAGATTAACTCCGATATGAGTGTTGAGATAAACCTTTTCAAAGATGGATTAATGGAGATCTTGATTAGCAGTAGCCTCACCAGTAAGAAAGGTTTCCCCCTTTCAATGGTGCTTAAGGACTTGAGTGATAGACGGCAGCTCAACGTAATTAACTGCGTTACCACTAGAACCAAACACTGTTACCTCCACAAAATCCAGATTCAGGTAACTAATTAATTACTTATAGGGTTTTTTTATTAATGTGTTCCCCTGATATATTCTCTTAATTTTTTCCCAATTTCAGATTGATGATTTCACAAGCATTGATCTATCCGAGCTGCAAGAGGGACTGGTGAAAGTGATTAAACTTGCTTGACTGTGGCAGCTTTTGAACTTGAGAGTTTGTACATTGAATTGTTTCATGAATCCTATGTTTGTTTTAATTTTTCATATATTGTACTAAGGTTTGTTATTATTTTATCAATACAAATTCTTGTTACCCTAAATCTTGTAAAGAATTTTGAGATTAAGTAGCTGGCCACAGTTTTCTGCTTGGAGTTCCTGATTTTTCCTGTCCTCTTCAGATTTGGAATGATATACATGTAATTTAACTGTGTTAATCCATTCGAAAATCGATCGAGAATGTGGTGACTGTCTAGCTTTGTTTAATTTTGTCACTCCCACCTTACAATGCGTTATATATACGAATCATTTAATTTTTAAATTATTTTTATAATTATATCTTAGTTAGTCATATTTAAAAGGATAATAGAGAGTTTCGGTATTTTTAAGTGGGAGGACGGATGCACTTGTCCTAGCATCAAATTTTCTGCGTGGATACACAATTAAGAGCTTCAAACTTCATAGATTAATGTGTTCAAAGGTGGGATAGGGAGGTCCGTGAGTATTTATATATATATATATATATATATATATATATATATCGATCGGGGTCATAGTCACACCCAATTAACAATCAGCATATATATATTTTAAAGTCATTTACGTATAATTGATATATATAATATAAGATTTGAATCAACCATGACATAACCATACGATCTTAAATAGTTAAATGAATTAAGCAACTCCTAAATGGATTAGGCCAATCTAACACATCACCTAAAACTGAAAGCTATACATTTTAAATTTCTATTGACTAGGCTCGTTTGAAAAAATAATTTGAATAAGTCGCATAAACTACTACTACGGGCATATGAAGATAAACCAAAATAAATTTATGGAAGATTTATAAATTATTTTGAAAAGTTATTTCAAACACGCCTATCAACGTAAGATCAAATTATGTGGAAAATGAAAAATCCAACCTATATATTAATTAGTTTTCAAGATCGAAAATATATGTATGTATATTTATTTATGAATTAATCTATATTTAGTTGTCCTTTCTCAATGAGTTGTGTACCATCTCCTCTAGGATTTTGTGCTTAATTTCCATCTCGTAAGGTTTGGTTTAATTATTCTCTACTCTGTCTTCCTGTTACCTGGGCGTCTTCCGAGTGTCCTTTCTAAACCTATTTAAATCGAGATATTTAAATACTCAAAGTAAAAAAATTAAATAATTATTACACATTCGTTGTTGAATTCAAAATAATAATAATAATAATAATAATAATAATAATAATAATAATAATAATAATAATAATAATAATAAATATACTAAAAGTAAAAAATCTAAACAATTACTACCTCAGTCCCGCTATTTCCGGCACACTTCATTTCGGCACGGAAATTAAGAAAGTAGATGATTAAAAATGAGATATAGGTAGATGATAAAGTATGAGAGAGAAGATGAGTGTGAGTAGATGATAAAGCAAGAGAAAAAATATGGTAAAGTAAGAGAGAGAAGATGATAAAATAAAAAAAAATATGAGAGATAAAATGGTAAAGTATGAGAGAGATGATAGTTATTTTCAAATTAGGAAGTGTGCTAGAAATAGCGGGACGGATGTAGTATTACCTTTTCGAATTTGTCATTGAGAATTTACGTAACTAAGTCATGATACGTTAAAAAAAAAGGGGAATGAGATTAGTGTCCAATATTTTCGTATTTAATTTATATCTAATTTGTATCAGCAATTAATAAATTAGTTTCGCATGCTTCATTTAATCTCAAATTAATTGAATAATATATTTCTCAGGATTAAAATATTCATATTAGAATATATTTTTTTTAAATAAGACCATTCTATGTATTAGTAAATATACGCTCGTCCATCCCCATGAAATGACGTAGTGGTGAAGGTGGATGACACGGGATCGATAGGTCATGGGTTCAATTCTCACCAACACCAATAAAAAATAAGAAATAAAAAATAAATATACGCTCGTCCTTACAACTAGCGGTTGTAACATGTGCAGAGTGCCCTAGGGTAATAGCGAATACTTTTAAAAAAATAAAAATATTTGGATCCCACTTATTAAAAAATAAGACTGGTAATATTTTTTCCCAAATCAAAGTATTATTCCAAAAGAAAAGAAAGATTAGACACTTCGTTAGATTCGCATTTTGCGCATGTTTCGCACAAAAATCACGTTTTGTTGAGGTTGCTAGACGTTTAAAACGAGAACAAATCTAAGCATCCTCTTTAATATCGCACTAAACTGTCATTTTGCCAAGGATAATTACATCTATTAAACTTTTGACGTCTTAATCACACAGATCAAATTTATTGTTTTAACAAAACTTTCCATTCTAACACCACTAACATTTTATACATGCAATAGGTGGTGCTGTCGCCGAACTTTACTTATTTGTCCAAACTCGTTTCCTCGTTTATCCGTTTTAAGTTTTTTTTTATTAACTTTTAATCACCAACAGTAACATTATTCGCCTTCTGCCAAAATCAATTTATATATTAAAAATTAATTATTAATATAAAAATTAGTAGGTTTAGTACCACCCTATTAGAATATACGCTAGGGTTACTGTACCCTTATAATACGAGTGGTTTTACTGTTGGTTTGATAGGCTCCTCTTCTGTATATTTATAATCGCATTTCATCACTGTCTGTTTATCAGTAGGACAAGTTCATTTCCCTCTTTCTCTCTCTAAGTAGAATGTTTCCTATCTCGAGCGAAGGGGTTTCTGAGGATCCGTCGATATTTTTCGAGCAAGATAACTACTTCCTTGAAGATCTGCTTGCGGATTGTCCAATTCCCGAAGGCAATGGTCAAGTTGAGATGAGGAGTAGAAAAGCTTCATCTTCAAGCGAAGCAAAAGAAAACAACGAAGGCAGCAGCGGCTCTAAGAAGACTGCTCATAAGTTTGCTGAGAAGCAGAGAAGGCAAGAAATGTCCGCCCTTTATGCTTCACTCCGATCCCTTCTTCCTCTTCAATATGTTAAGGTAAATTAATCCATTACAATTATTTTCCTTGTATTTTCTGCCAGATTCGCTCAGATTTTGTATTTTGTATTTAGGGGAAGCGCGCTATATCGGATCACATGCATCAGGCTGTGATTTACATCGAGGACACGAAGAAGAGAATGGAAGGAATGAAGAGAAGGAGAGACGAGTTAAGGAAGTTAAGCACTTCTGGTATTAACGTTGATGAGGTTCAGAACGTGGATGGTGGTGATTCGGCTAATTGTGTGAAGATAAACGTTTTGATTGATGGGATGGAGATTTTAATCAGTAGTGACCTCAATAAGGAGACTTTCCCCCTTTCAAAGGTGCTTGCAGATTTGCTTGGTAGGGACCTAAACGTAATTAACTGTGCTTCTACCCGAGCTGCCCGGTGTTACCTCCATAAAATTCAGATTGAGGTAAATCAATTTGATGAGAGATTTAACATCTACAAGCTAGGGTTTCCGGTAATGCAATTCATGTATATGGTTTTTGGTTCTTTTTATTTCTGATTTATAATTAAGTTTGATTTCATTTCATTCTTTAGTAGTTGTAAGTTTTTCATATAATTGTGCAGCTGAATGATTCTGCAAGCATGGATATAGCTGAGCTACAAAGGGGAGTGGAGAAATTGATTAGGTTTGATTAAAAGGGGCAGATGGAGTATGCAATTAATCATGTCGACAAGAGGCAGCTTGAATTGGTGTAATATACATATGATTCATTAGTTTTTTTTTTTAATTTCTTATTTGGGATTTATGGTTAATTGCTAGCTCTATCATAATTAATTTCAGCTGGAGATTGTTCTCGAAGTGAGGAAATTTCTTTTGTAGCAAACATGTTGTACAGAATCTGAGATTAATTTGAGATTATTATTTTCTCAAGTTCAGACTGTGTCACTACTGTTTGATCTCCAGCTAACGTAATGGATTTTGACTTTCTCAATTATATATCCTTGTAACAATACTTTGTTATCATATTGATCCTCTATTGAGACCAATAGAGAATCAAGTCATGATTAATTAGTCTCATCTTTGAGACCAATTTCTAGTCCCATATATTGGCAAATAGTATCCATTCCAAAATGAAGATTTGCATCTCACTTATCTAATTAATGTTGATCTATTCAAATAATGGTATTGATAGTTTGAAATGAGGAGAGAGAAAATTTAAAATATTTTACTTTTATAATTAAAATAAATTTATATATAAATAAGATATATTTTAAATAAACTATTATGGAGCATGGTTTCGTATTAATCTATAAATAATTTTTTAGATTTTTATTGAATAAAAATAACATTATCTTTAATTGTGAAGAATGTATCAACTTCATGGAGTAATCAAATAAATTGTAAAATGAAAAACATAGACGATGCACAATCTTAAAAAAAAAATCATGAAAAATTAATTATCTTATTCAAGCATAATAATTCATCAAAGTTTACATCAATTTAATCATTTGCTGCATCAACTCTAGCAGAACACTTCCTAATTGTATGACCCGTCTCATGACAGTTGCTATATTTTTTGGGTCCTCGTATTTATGGATGCGTGGGTCCACATTATTAAGTTGCACATATGTTAAGAATAAAATACACGTATTATGTGAGACGAATATGTTTGCAGCAATATATCTGGTATGTAGTAATGAGCTGCAAACTCAATTACGGGCCATCCTACAAAGCTGTTGATAAATATCGTTAGTATACATCATCATTTGAATTAATGACACAAATAGATCAGAATATACCAAGTAACTGTTGCATCGCATGTATGCTGTTGGAGGTCGACAATATAAGACTTTCTATCCTCTTCGACCTTGTATACATGTATAGTGATGTCCAGGCTGCATAGAATTAGCCAATTTTTGCGTGACAATGTCGGTCAGTCCATGCTGTCTAGAACTTGCAGCCGCTCGTCACTCATCGAACTATTCAACTATATACCTATAAACATCAAGTAATGAGCATATAGGTAGTCTCCATGCCCAAAATAAACGGGCATTCAAAGTTTCTGCCTCACTTGATGTCATAAAATCGAAACGACGAGTGGGGCACTAAGAAAGTGTCCAACAGTGAACTCCAATATCCAAAAGCTTTTTGTAAGCACTATCTCTACTCAGAGCTTCCAAAAGAGATATATTCTTCTGAAATGTTTCATCCCGGTAACAAAATGCGGCTTTCCATATAATAGTCACAACATGACTGCGATAGCTAGCCATATTCTTTGATAAGTGGTAATAGCATAATCTATGGGTGGCATCGGGAAAACAACCTCCACGACATTCTTTGATAAGTGGTAACCGCAAGATGAAATACGCCCCGGTAGTGCTCTCGGTTATAGGCGTATCGTCCCCAAAGATGAAACGACGAACGTCTCGAAGATTGCAGCACCGCAGGATATTCGAGCTTCGGCGAATAGGACTTTCCGGCGAGGACAGGAGCTGGACAGCTAAGAACTAAGAATGAAATGCAGAGATGGAAGCTTGTTGTTTTTCAGGTGTTGGAATGACATGCAGACTGATCCTATTTAGGTAGTCCAGCTCAGGTGAAAGGTTGTTGGTAACTCCTGCCAATTAAGGCAGGCTGACGTGTCCAGAAGAGTGGAGGAGTGGAGAGATGGAAGGTTGGCTGCTGAAGAGCCTCTTCCAGATCCTTCCAAAAGTAGTGCTTGGATGTGGCAGGTGCATTGCACCACGGGGAGGAATCCAGTGCAGCCGGAGCACTACTCCGCCAGCCTACACATAGCCCAACCCACCGAGTCCAACTGCCGAGCCCAACGGCCAAGCCCGACGGACCACCCAAAGGACCAATTGCCAAGATCCAAGTCCAAGTCCAAGTCCACGGACACGGACACGGACCGGAATCGGAACCGGGGCCGGGGCCGGGCACGGACACGGACCGCGCCGCGTGTGAGGCGGTCGGTGAAAAGGCTCGCACGCATGAGCATGTGTGGCCCAGGCCCACCACATGTCACTTTGTTATCTCTTACAATGTGGTAGAGACTTAAATACCACATTAAAGTTTGTTAATTAATCAATGTGGGACATTGATCAATGTAATACTCTCCAAAACCCGAATAAGGTAAGTTTCTCCACTTTAGGTAACATATTAGTTTTGTCCCCCCAAACTTCGAGCCACTATTTCTCACTCACCGAAAATCGGAATCGAGAAATTAAACATACTATAATTATCTACTCGAAACGTAGATCGACGTGATATATCTCAATTCATAAATCGAATATATATCGGGGCTCGAAAAGACGATTAAACGGGCTGAATTTTGCCCTAGTTAAATTAGCAATAAATGCTAATTAACTTTCCATAATTTAATATATATATATAATTAATATATATATACAAAACGATTTTTCCAACAATCCCCCACATGAGTGGAAATAGCCAAATGCATGCATGCATACACACAGCTCTATCCTCAAGAGACAATAAAGCATCAGGGTAGGTGGCTTGTGACCTTGAACCTTCCTTAGTCAGTGCTATCGAGCATACCGGCGGATTAGTGAACACGTGGCCTTGAACTATTCCTCCATGGTGTATACTTAGACAATATCACTAACACTATAAAGTCTCAACCTTGTCCGTTCTCACGTTTGTGTCCTTTACTGGTCATGGACAACCTCTTTGGATTCATAAGTATTACATAGAAGTGGCCCTCACTTCTCACTTACATAGGTGATTCTTACTCGAGTATCCTGCCATACTCCACCTTCTCAAGGCATCCAAGAATCATTAAAAGTCATAGACTTAACCTCACCACTTGACAGGTCACCAACACTCTCGAGCTCTTTTAGGGAATAGACTATTTGAGTGTGGTATCAGCAGACTCATATAGCTTAGTTTTCCCATTGAACCAAGTTCATGGGATCTCCAATCTACAAGGTTGGGTATCCACTATAATTGTCTTTAACATGTGGATTTAACTCCCATTTCCTCTACGAGCTTATACATTTGATCTCGATTCAAACTCTTAGTAAGCGGATCCGCTATGTTATCTATAAACTTGACATAGTCTATAAAGATAACCCCACTCGTGATCAAATGTCTTACAGTATTATGCCGACGACGAATATGTCTCGACTTACCATTATAAAACCCACTCTTGGCCCTACCTATAGCCGATTGGCATCACAGTGAATCATCACAGGTGGCACGGGTTTCGTCCAACATGGAATATCTTCAAGAAAATTACGGAGCCATTCGGCCTCCTCACCGGCCTTATCTAAAGCAATAAACTCTGATTTCATGGTGGATCGGGCTATGCACGTCTATTTCGTGGATCTCCACGACACAGCTCCTCCCCCTATAGTGAACACATAACCACTAGTAGACAACGAGTCATATCCAATTCGCATCACAGTACCCTTCAAGTACTCGGGGATGTCTAGAGTAGTGCAGCCCAAAGTTAAGAGTGTATTTCAAATACCTCATAACTCTTACAAGAGATTTCCAATGCTCTCTACTAGGATTACTAGTATAGCGACTCAGTTTGTTCACCGGACAAGCTAGATCAGGCCTCGTACAATTTGTGATGTACATAAGACAACCAATGACCCTAGCATAATCCTCTTGAGCAACAGGATCACCCCTATTCTTGCTCAAGTGAACATTAACTTCTAGAGGAGTCTTAGCCGGCGCACTATCAAAGGCATTAAACCTCTTAAGCACTTTCTCAATATAATGAGATTGAGACAAAACAACCCCTTTTGGAGTTCTTTGAATCTTCACTCCAAGAATAACATCAGCAACTCCCATATCTTTCATATCAAAAGTCCTTTTAAGCATACGCTTAGTGTCATTTATGACTTGAAGGTTTTGTCCCATAATTAACATGTCGTCTACATAAAGACAAATAATTACAAAACCATTCTTTGTATTCTTTATGTAAACACACTTGTCACATTCATTAATTTTAAAACCATTCGACAACATAGCCTCGTCGAATTTCAAGTGCCATTATAATGGTGCTTGTTTCAACCCATATAGGGATTTCACCAACTTACATACCTTTCGCTCTTGGCCAGGTACTACAAACTCTTCAGGTTGTTCCATATATATTTCTTCTTCTAAATCTCCATTTAGAAATGCAGTTTTCACATCCATTTGATGAATCTCAAGATTGTGTAAAGCAGCAATCGCGAGAAGCACACGGATAGACGTAATTCTCGTTACAGGCGAATAAGTATCAAAGAAATCATATCCTTCAATTTGCTTGAAGCCTTTAACCACTAAACGAGCTTTATATTTGTCAATTGACCCATCTGCCTTATACTTTCTTTTTAGGATCCATTTACATCCTAAGGGCTTGCAACCTTCAGGTAAGTCTGCTAAGACCCAAGTGTGATTCTGCATGATGGAATCAATTTCACTTTGGACAGCTTCTTGCCAAAGTGGGCCATCGGGTCTAGAAAGAGCTTCTTTTATAGACCACGCTTCTTCATCCAAAAGAAAGACAACATAATCAGGACCAAAGTCCTTAGCAACTCTTGCTCTAGTGCTAAGTCTTGGTTCTAAAGTTTCAAGATCGATAGCTTGCCTTTTACGCGTAGCGGGTCCTACCCCCACATTTCTAGAACTACTAGCAACTTCTCTTGCTTCACCACTAGAGCTTGACTCAATTTTATCATCCTTTATACAAGGATATATATGTTCAAAGAATATAGCATTCCTTGACTCAATAGTAGTTCCAACATTCATATCGGGCACGACCGACTTATGAATGACAAACCGATATGCACTACTATTCAGTGCATATCCTATAAAGATACAATCGACGGTCTTAGGTCCGATTGTAACTTGCTTAGGCAAAGGCACTTCTACCTTAGCCAAACACCCCCACACTTTGAGGTATTTATAGGAAGGTTTCCTTCCTTTCCACAACTCGTAAGGAGTAACATCTCTACCTTTTAGAGGTATTTTGTTCAATAAGTAGTTAGCCGTGAAGACGGCTTCCCCCCACATGTTATGGGGCAGTCCAGAACTTATTAACAAAGCATTCATCATCTCCTTTAGAGTTCGGTTCTTCCTTTCAGCCACACCATTTGATTGAGGCGAATAGAGGGCTGTGGTTTGATGAATAATACCACTTGTCTTACACAACTCTTCAAAAGGAGCTACATATTCTCCACCTCTATCACTCCGTACCATTTTGATTTTACAATCAAGTTGGTTCTCGGCTTCTGCTTTGAAGTTAGTAAAAGCTTCAATCGCCTCATCTTTACTCCTTAAAAGATAAAGAGTACAATACTTAGTGCAGTCATCAATAAAAGTAATAAAATACTTTTTCCCACCTCTAGTTTGTACAAACTTTAAGTCACATACGTCAGTGTGAATGAGTTCTAGAGGTTTTGTGTTCCTTTCTACATAATGAAATGGCAGTTTAGCCAATTTTGCTTCAACACAAACTTCACACTTGGTTTTGTTAAACTCCTTTACTTTAAGTAGATCGAGATTAACTAATCTTTTTAGCGCATTTAGATTAACATGTCCTAATCTAGAATGCCATAAATCGGAACACTCAATCAAGTAAGAGGAAGTAGCTTTGTTTTCATTATCCTTGGCCTCAACAGGCTCCTAGCGTAATGCCATTACAGACAGTTTGAAAAGGCCCTCAGAGAGGTAACATTTTCCTAAAAACATTCCAAATTTTGACAAAATAAACTTGTCAGACTCAAATACTAGTCTAAAACCTCTCTTAACTAGTACAGAGCCGGACACCAAATTCTTCCGGATATCAGGGACATGCAGCACCTCTCCAAGAGTGAGGTTCTTGCCGGAGCTCAACCTTAGCACCACAGTACCATAGCCAACTACCTCAGACGAGGCTTGATTCCCCATATTGAGCTTCCTCCCTTGGCAACTCTTGTACTTGGTGAAGCGGCTTCGGTCACCACAAACATGTGCCGTGACAGCGGTATCAATATACCACTTTACCTCA
The DNA here is from genome assembly GCA_028984105.1 of Lavandula angustifolia. Classification (NCBI taxonomy): domain Eukaryota; kingdom Viridiplantae; phylum Streptophyta; class Magnoliopsida; order Lamiales; family Lamiaceae; genus Lavandula; species Lavandula angustifolia. Next base: position 31,538,111 of record CM054808.1, read on the forward strand.
TTCTCCACGACGTTTGCTTCTTCAGTGACAACGGCCGCAAGGTCGGCTTCAGTCATCTCCAACATGTTGGCTTGACGAGCCCTCTTCTTCTTCGGCTTTCGGCAATTCTTGGACATGTGGCCGGATTTGCCACAGTTGTAGCAGTCCCCTTCAAACTTGCGGGCTTGCATCTTGCCCTTCCCTTTGGGGTAGCTATTCGGACGCCCTCTCTTAGCATTGTTGGAGTTTCCACCTTTCTCAGCAAGGTTGACTCTTGGCTCCATGGGTGCTTTGCCCTTCCCATCTCGAGTCCTCATGTCGGTCTCGATGCGGAGCTTGACCACAAGGTCCTCAAGCGTCATTTCCTTTCGCTTGTGCTTCAAGTAGCTCTTGAAGTCCTTCCAGCTCGGGGGAAGCTTTTCGATTATGGTTGCCACAATGAAAGCATCTCGCAAAAGCATTCCTTCGGCGTGGACGTCATGGATAATGAGTTGGAACTCTTGCACTTGGTCCATGACTGGTCGAGAGTCCACCATTTTGTAGTCCAAGAACTTGGCGACTACAAACTTCTTGGTACCTGCATCATCAGTACAGTATTTTCTTTCAAGTGCCTCCCAAATTGCCGTGGAGGTCTTTACATTTGCATATACACTGTACAGACTATCATCTAGTCCACTAAGCAAGAAGTTTTTACAAAAGTAGTCAGAGGTTAGCCAATTATCATAGGCTATGCGGACTTCCAAGTTCTCTTCGTTGTCACTTGGAGGGGCAGGTGCATTCTCCATCAACACAGTGGTGAACCCCAATGTTGTCAAATAGAACAACATCTTCTGTTGCCACCTTTCGAAGTCGGCTCCACCAAACTTGGCCGGCTTCTCTGCCGCGGGCAACACTCTAGAAGAGTGCAGAGGTGCCGTCAGGGTCGGGTTTGAACCCCCCACCACTCCATGGTGGTTCACACTCCCAAAAGGGACATTGCTCTGCAAGGCAGAAGACATTGCATTGAAGTTGAATGCCGTGTTAGCGGCATTAGCACGATTAAGTGCTATCCTTGCTTCGGTGGCGGCGGACATAGCAGCGAGGGTTGGATTAGCAAACGCCGAAGTTGGAGTAGGAATAGACGTCGGTGGAACAACATTGCCGGAGGAGGCAACATCGTCAGATACAGCGGGGTTGGTGGCGGCAGCAGAAGCAGCGGCGACGGCTGCGTCGGAGATGGCAGCACTTGAGGAAGACATCCTTTTATTTACTTGAAGCAGCTAGGTAAAGAGTAGTAAGTATTTCGTCTTGCGATTGTTAGAATTACAAACTGCTATTACAAGTAAACTGTTAAATAACAAAAAGAAATAAACAACAGAAGAACCGTCGAGTCGAGGAAGGCCTCTCTCCGCAAGACGAAATACGCCCCGGTAGTGCTCTCGGTTGTAGGCGTATCGTCCCCAAAGATGAAACGACGAACGTCTCGAAGATTGCAGCACCGCAGGATCTTCGAGCTTCGGCGAACAGGACTTTCCGGCGAGGACAGGAGCTGGACAGCTAAGAACTAAGAATGAAATGCAGAGATGGAAGCTTGTTGTTTTTCAGGTGTTGGAATGACATGCAGACTGATCCTATTTATAGGCAGTCCAGCTCAGGTGAAAGGTTGTTGGTAACTCCTGCCAATTAAGGCAGGCTGACGTGTCCAGGAGAGTGGAGAGATGGAAGGTTGGCTGCTGAAGAGCCTCTTCCAGATCCTTCCAAAAGTAGTGCTTGGATGTGGTAGGTGCACTGCACCACGGAGAGGAATCCAGTGCAGCCGGAGCACTACTCCGCCAGCCCACACGTAGCCCAACCCACCGAGTCCAACGGCCAAGCCCGACGGACCAATTGCCAAGATCCAAGATCCAAGTCCACGGACCGGACCGGAGCCGGGCGCGGGCGCAGGGGCGCGGCGCGCCGCACCGCGCCGCGCCGCGTGTGAGGCGGTCGGGCGAAAAAGCTCCCGCGCATGAGCATGTGTGGCCCAGGCCCACCACATGCACTTTGTTATCTCTTACAATGTGGTAGAGACTTAAATACCACATTAAAGTTTGTTAATTAATCAATGTGGGACATTGATCAATGTAATACTCTTCAAAACCCGAATAAGGTAAGTTTCTCCACTTTAGGTAACATATTAGTTTTGTCCCCCCAAACTTCGAGCCACTATTTCTCACTCACCGAAAATCGGAATCGAGAAATTAAGCACACTATAATTATCTACTCAAAACGTAGATCGACGTGATATATCTCAATTCATAAATCGGATATATATCGGGGCTCGAAAAGACGATTAAACGGGCTGAATTTTGCCCTAGTTAAATTAGCAATAAATGCTAATTAACTTTCCATAATTTATATATATATATATATATATATATATATATATATATATATATAATTAAGATATATATACAAAACGATTTTTCCAACAAGCTCTTCTCACTCGACTCAAAAACCAAATCCAAGACTCATCATCTTTAATAGGACCAGGTCTGATTGTAAGAGGAAAAACCTGTTCGTTACTATCATGAGTCACAGCTACAAAAAGAACTCCCTTATTTTTTCCTTTAAGATGTGTCCCATCAACTATGATAACGGGCCTCAAACAACTTTGAAAGGCATCAATGCACTGTCCAAGTGCAAGAAACATCCGTTTGAAGATCAACAACTGTTATTGGGTTACATTGTTGTAGCACGTGAAGACAGCTCGGTAACATATGTTGTGATTTATTATATTCACCATAAATAATTTCAATCGTGATGTTCTTCGCACGTAGAGCAAAACTATAATCAATTTCAATGCCAAAATCAGTCTTCAATTCTTTGATCATATCCTTTGGCTTCAAAACAAAACCTTCGACCAATTTACGTGAGAAGTAAGTTGCTATTACCTTGATCAATAACACAAATTGTTTCTACATATGCAGATGATATACATGCAGTTGCAGCATGTTAGATAGATAAAGAAAGGGGATATTAATTATGTAGAACTGACATAAGTGCTTTATTCAAATTTATTAGATCAGGTAGAAATTAAAATTGACTAATCTTATTTGAATTATGAATCCCTTCATGGTCTTGAGTCCCTTACTCCCTTTACCTAATTTCTCATTTATTATTATTGCTGTCCTTCTTGGAGTGACTGGATACTAATTTTCAGAAAGTGGTGGCAGATTAGTTCGGTTTATAATTCTTGAAACTCCTAGAGCAATGATCTATGGTTGCGGCATATATTTGTTTGAGGAGAAGTAAGATGTTTCAATTGTTCATAAGGTTAAGGGTTTATAAGCAAGCATGTGAAACTGGAAGTATATATATTTATATATATGTGATGTTCTGAAGATTGACAATAAATAACTTTTGAATCCAAAATGAGGCGCGCCTTCTTTTAGCTTATTTTCATAAGTTAATAGTAATAGCTTATGCAGATATTCTCTTATTAAATTTTGACCACTGCACTCTTTCATACTATATTTTTTCTTTTTTCTTTTATATAAGCTATTCTCAGTAATTTGTATCCAATATAACTTAATTAAAGTGCTTATACAATAAATATTTTTAAGGATGTTTGCAAATATTTATTATAAGCACTTAAAGTTCAAAAAATTGATTTTGAGCAAAAACAAGAAATTTTTGGTATGACCATAAAAAACAAATTACTATGTTTAGTAGTTCCAAGAATTACGGTCGTTTAAGCACCAAAAATATTTTAATAGATACTAATTAACAGTCTCAGTAAACAATGTCTTGTGAATACAAAAAAAAAAAACTATTTAAACAGTCAAAATATATTATTTTTGAAATGCATTTGCAAAAACTTTTTAGATATAACTACTTGTCATAAACGCTTATTTTTAAGTTATTATTTTCTCAACATTGTTGTAAATATATTTTATATACTTACTATATATTGTGATGACCATGTAAACCCTAAAAGCCCATGAGCCCATCTTGTACTCTATAAATAGAGGTCTCACCCTCATAATAATACACATCTATTATGCTGCCTGCTTGTTATTTAAATTGATAATATTATGTATTATTGAAGATTGAAGTTGTGGGTAGCACGTTTTGCTTATTAATGTTTTGAGAATTGTTTATGCAAAATTTCGATGCTCCTTATTCCAAAAGAATAGTGACTCGTTGATGATATATGTTTCGAACAAACAATCCTTATATCATGTCTTGCACGTTTACAAAGAAAGACAATTGTGATACTTTAAATTAATGATGTACATCAGTACATGTGTATGTATTTGTTCACTTTATCAATTCTATATTCATATTTTGTGAGATGTCCTCACATATATATTAATTAATTGTTGCTCCTGAAGTAGCATAATTTATATTCCTGAAGAATATTTCATGCTCTTAAAGAGCAATTGACACTTACTTATTGAAATGATTTAATTGTTGCTCCAGAAGTAGCACAATTTAATATTCTTGAAGAATATTATATGCTCTTGAAGAGCAATTCCAAAATATATTTTTAACTTAAATTGTTGCTCCAGAAGTAGCATAATCAATATTCCCGAAGAATATTACATGCTCTTGAAGAGCATTTATTTTACGCTTTTATTTATTTGTTTGTTTGTTTTTTATTTGTTTAATGTTGAATCTAGATTGTTGCTCCTGAAGTAGCACAATCCATATTCGTGAAGAATATCATATGCTCTTAAAGAGCAATTCAAATTTATTGAAATAACTCAATTGTTGCTCCATAAGTAGCATAAGTTAATATTCCAGAAGAATATTACATACTCTTAAAGAGTTATTAATATTATCTATGTATTTTTATATACCTCAGTTTCTTTTTGTTGCATACTGTATAATATTTATATCTATATATACATACAATCTTAATTTGGTGCTCTTAAAGCAGCACACAATTAATATTCCTGAAGAATATTATTTACTTTTGATGAACAATTCATATAATATGTCTTATTGATGGGCGAATCTTGGTTCTTGAATTATTATTGTTGCTCCCGAAGTTGCACAATTTATATCCCAAAGAACATTATATGTTCCTAAAGGGCAATTGGGCGAATCTTGGTTCTTGAATTGTTATGCTCCCGAAGTAGCACAATTGATATCCCCAAAGAACACTTTATTTTTCTAAAGAGCAATTGAGTTTCTCAAAAATACTAGTCTTTTTCCTGAAGAAGTTTAATATAGACTAAAATTGTTGCTCCTGAATTAGCACAATTTGTATTCCTAAAGAATACTATATGTTCTTGAAGAACGATTCAAACTCTTGATTTTGACAAATGCTATATGTCCAAATTCTAATTGTTACTCTCGAAGTAGCACAATTAACTCTAGATGTTCTCGGAACAACTAAAATTTGTCATTTGGAAATCATATACCACAACATCAATACTTTAATTGTTGCTCCTGAAGTAGCACAATTAATATTCTTGAATAATATTACATGTTCCTAAAGAACAATGTATATTTAAAATATTAACTAATTACATGGAGGGTAGCAAAAGCAACTATATGCTTGACAACTGCATTTCCAACATCCTATTGTGAATTAATTTATTTTCAAGAATAGATGTGAGATCCGGTAGATCTCAAAATTCATAATTTATTGATTTCACTTATCGTGAATAAAATTAAGTTGTTGCTCGGAAGTAGCACAATTACATTCCCGAAGAATGATCATACTCGTGATATTAATATTACTATCACATGTTTGTGGAAATGCCTCAACTTTTGCTCCTGAAGTAGCATCATTTTATATTATAGAAGAATATTAAATGCTCTTAAAGTGCAACTCGTACTTTCGATGATATATGTTATTCCTGAATGAAAAACAATATTTATGTCTTGTTGACATTAATGAAATCTTGATATCGATGTTCATCTGCCAATAAGAGGGCATGAGAGAGACAATAGAAATGAAGCATCCCAATAGGATTGCTTAAAGATATAATTGATTGTCCTCCCTAAAACTCGATACGAGTATATGCATCATAAATTGCAAGATTTTCAAATTTAGTGCATCGAAATTATTGAAGGTCAGAGAAGAGCATGTGTCATTTTATCAAATGATATGAAATCAACTATTGAGTTTGCCCTTTATTCTAGTAAGTCTAGAAGAAACTTACTAACTTTGAAGGATATCCATTACAATGGATACCATATTGAAATTATATAAGAAGGTAGTGATTATTTTGCATTTAGCCAGAAGCTAACAAAAGAAAAGTTATCACACTACCACCTTGAATGTATTACACATTCATAAAAATAAGTGAGATAAAACATGTCATGAACCGGAAGTTCAAAAGAGCTCTATGCTTTGACATGATAAGTTTGGACATCTGCTAGCAACTTTGATGCGCAACATAATTGAAAATTCATATGGGCGCTGCCGAGAGATCCTGAAGAATCTCTTAATTTTCATGAATGTTCGATTTCTAGAAGAAATCTAGAACTTGTTAGACTGCAAGTTCAAAAACAATGAGCTCAATTCCTTCAAGCAGATTTATCTTGATAAAGCTAGTGAGTTTATTAAACTCTAAGTTCCTCTTGAAGAGGACTTAATATTATATGACTTTGGGATTGTGATTAAATATTTAGTTGCTCATGTCCATCCTCAAAATGAGTTTTGTACGTATAAAAACGCGTCTCACATTAAGATTGTTATTATGACGAAATAACATTTCCAACATTAGTTGGAACATATGTCACATTGGGATTCCTGAAGTAATCAATGTGAAATCTACATCCAACGAAAAGCACAAGAACAAACTAGTCACATTTGGATTCCAGAAGTAATCAATGTGAACAAGAAGTCAAAAGACTCACTTGCAAAAGATTGCGAATCAACTTCTTGATGCTTTAGTATGTATATAAAATAAGTGACAATGTCATACATTTGCTGCAAATAACCCAACAAGATTTCATGTCCTTGAAGGACAAGTATAAATGACAGCAAATGCATTAAAAGTTCGTCAAAAATATGGTCGATCAATTGGTTATAAAAGAAACTTTGTGTCTAAGAAAAGGGGCACAACATATGAACCAAACAATGACGAACATGATTAATCAATCAAATGAAGTTCCTGAAGAACTACAAGCGTCTAAAAATACTGAGATCTCAAAATATTGGAGAGATCAAATATCGTCGTGGACGCACGACATTATTTTCGCCTTTTAATATGACTCTTGAAATGAAAAAGAGGATCCTCAATGACGATCTATAAGAGATTGTCAAGATTGAAATAATTGGCCAAAGAAAAACGAAGTCATATAAGGTGAATTAATATTCCCTAGAAAGCCGGAAATATTTGGACATGTAATTCCAAAATCCGAAAAGTATATCCCCAAAGGATATAAATGTGTCTTTGTTACATAGAGAAATGAAAAATTTACGAGTTATAGGGCAATACTCGTAACACAATTTTTCTCTCATAGACCGGGAATTAATTCTGTACTCTCCTATAATAGACGCCATTATATTTGCTTAATCAACTTATGTCACAAAAGACTTGATATGCGCCTTATAGATGTAGTAAATACCTATCAATATGATTCACTAGATAGTGACATATATATGAAGATCCCTGAAGGATTTAACTTGCTCAAAGCATGTAAGTCAAAAAGATGTTTTCAATTAGACTGTAAAAGTCATTATAAGGGCTGAAATAGTACAGCCGTATATGATATAATCATAACGACGAGAATTCCTTGACATGATGACTTGAGTTTGATTAAAACTCCTGAAGAGCATAATACTTATATGTATACTCCGTCCTAATGACTTACATAGAGCAAATCATTATGGATTATTTTATTCATTGATATGTTGATTTTGATATCCAACTCACATCCTTGTCGGCATTAGGGGGAGATTTGAAATATAAAAATTGAATGCCGCAAATATCTCGTTGGATTAATTATTTTGATTCACGCACTATGAACCAGAAGTTCATCAAATTATTTAGTGCAAAAGGAGTGATTAAAATCTCATATACTTGTTGTATATGCACCATGAACGAACTGAAGTTCCTCATAGAAAATATAAATCAATTGATTCTCATTAGCGCCAGAAGCGTGAGAGATTTATTGGTGCTAAGAGATAAGAAGTCCGCGGAATACAAAATTATAACACATCACTCCAAATTCCTGTTGAAGAGGATATGTGAATTATTATGTACAAAAGTACTTGATGAAATCAACTCATGCCGAAAGACGGAGTTCGAAGCAAAATACTTGGGTTGAACTAATAATTGTCTCGACCTGTAGATCGAGCATCTTCCTGATGGAGTTACGCTAGTAGACCTACCTGAAAGGTCTTTAAAGAGATTTATTGTATTGCATCCACATGCCTATCTAATGGTTGATTCAATCTCTTAAAGTGGATAGAGACTCATTTAGACCTATAGAAGATAACAAAGATAAGGACCAGAAGTTCCTTAATTATGTGCAATTGGAGAATTTGAAATGGTATTGACCATCCTTTGTTATTTTCGAGACAAATATGATATTGGTCTATTTATGAGAGTAATGATATATTGACATATTTCATGTTATTATCTATACTGATAATTAAACTTGTGTTGCACATATTGGTGTAGACCTTGAAGATAACCTTGAAGATTGTTATCTTGAGGGGGAGTAACAAATTGTAAATAATCCTGAAGATTAGACTGACTCCTAAAGGTCAAAGACCCTGAAGGTCAAATGGTTGTAGTATTTTTTCCTTCCTAAGTTTTTTCCCCAGAGGGTTTTCTTAGTCAAGGTTTTTAACGAGGCATCCAATGCAACACACGAGTAAATGAGTCATTGAGATTGATTCATAAAAGAGCCAATGCAACACGTGATCTCCAAAGGAGTGGCGGCATCAACATCCAGCAAATTCGCTCAAGTGAGAACCTAACGGATACTTTTACAAAGGCATTACCAACGTCAACATTCAAGAAGTTGATACACAAGATCGATATGCGCCGACTCAAGGATCAAGAATGACTATATTGAGGTGGAGCAGCTGTACTCTTTTTCCTTCGACCAGTTTTTATCCCAATGGGTTTTTCTGGCAAGGTTTTAACGAGGCAGCAGTTTCTTTTAGGAATGGTCAATCAAGGGGGAGTGTTGTAAATATATTTTATATACTTACCATATATTGTGATGACCATGTAAACCCTAAAAGCCCATGAGCCCATCTTGTACTCTATAAATAGAGGTCTCACCCTCATAATAATACACATCTATTTTCTCATTCTCTCTATTATTCTCTACTTCTAATTAGTTTATAACAAACATAATATAGTAAGTGAGATTATTTAAGTTATACGTGGATTGAATATATTTGTAACAAAAGGAATTTCATATTTTTAAATCAATAAAATCATTTTTTAGTCCCGATAAATTGACTGTTATCACTTTTTCACGAATTGTACCCACTTAAATGAATTTTCTCATTTTTTATCCTCAAAATTATGTCCCAATACTGTCTTATTTAGATGTCTACTCTTATGAGATAAGATTGTGACTGAATTTCTAAGATAGGTGATTTCGTGCCCTATTTCTATTTCTAACATGATTTGCAACACTAGATACTCTCCCTATTTCAGGCAATTCACCAACTTATTTGCTGCCTTTTTTTTTCTCTCTTTCTAATGCTCTCTCCATAATCTTCTTACTTTTATGTATTTTGATTTTTTTCTTAACGATAAAATCCGCAGCAAAACTTGATATCCACATCGTGATCTCTTTTTTCTCTTCAATTTTTTAATTTTAGTTTCGCAGAACTTATTCTTGAAAATTTTCTTGTTAAAATGTTCTGAAAAGGCACCAAAGTTGCAATACATCTATCATATACATATAGGGGTGAAAACGGATCGGATATTATCTGCCCGATTCGGAGCCGGATCCGATCGGGATCAAATTCGGAGAGCAAATCTAGTATCCGGTTGGATACGGGTTCGAATCCGGATAGCTTAAATCGGATACGGATTCGAATTCGGATTTCACATTATTCGTCCGTATCCGATATTTCCCGTATTTAATCGGATATTTCCCGGATTATGAATTCGGATATTTCCCGGATTATGAATTCGGATATTTCCTGGATTATTTAATAATTAATTTTTTAATTAAGATTAAAACAATATTAAAAAAATATTAAGTGCATCTATGGTTATTGTTACGTATTTTATGTTGAATTTTGAAATTTTTTCGTACTTTCTTGATCCTAAAAATTATGTTATTCATAATGGGTAATATTTTAACTATAGTTTGCATTAAAACTTCTATTAAATATTGTATACGTGATTTTTTTTCATGTGTTACAATCACAAATAGATGGTTATTTCTGAATCATATTATCCGATTATTGTTATTCGAATTCGATCCGAATTCGTCATATATCCGCCCTATATTCGTATCCCGAACATTCCGAATCCGTATTCGTATCCGGTCTTCCCGTATTCGACTCCGAATTCGAGAAAAAAATATGGAACAAAATATGGGAAGAGCACTATCCGTCCGTATTCGACCCGTTTTCACCCCTATATACATATATATACATGACAGCTAGTTTATGGTACACCTAGTCATTAATTTTATGCATTGATTTCCATTTCCATTTTAGAATATAATATTCTCGGACAATCTTTCACTCTGTTTTTTTCTCTCGTCTTCCATTTTTAATTTATTTTTGTATTGAGATTGCAAAATGTTTAATGATAAGAAGGAATCTAAGAATATGAGATCTAGAAATGCTTCCAATGAATATATGTTAGGCTAGGTGCGTAGGCATGTGTAGGCCCGTGAGCCCTAATATTCAAGTGGTGCAATTATTTAACTGCATAATCACCTTATAATACTATTATTTATTAATTCAAAGTTATGTTGTGATGTTCATGGTGATGATCGTGGTGGTTGCTGCGCAGGTTGGAGTGAAGATGGAATAAAACAGTTGGAGGGTGACGGTTAAGCGGTTATCTCGCGCGCCTTCTCCAGTTTTAATCTGGCGCGTTGGATCTTCATCAATAATATGGACGGCTATTATAATTACTTATAGAGTCGTGTTAGTCTAGCTAAGTCGCGTTTGTCTTCCGATTCAGTTAGTTACGTTCTTCTTGTTTTGTCCGCCACTCAGTAGATAAGGGTGTGCTGGTGTTGTATTGCTTAGACTTTTTAGATCTGATTCAATAAACTTCATTTCGATTCTTCTTGCTTCGCTCTCGATTCTAACATGGTATCAGAGCTTTGTTGTTGATGGTGCGACCTCATAGATACAATTGGCGAACAATGGCACGTGGTAATAACGGGAACAGAAATCCGCAACAGAATCAAGGAGAATCTGGCTCTGAATCGCATGATTCCGGAGAAACTTTACCGAATTCCTACATGGCTAAAGCGAATGATGTGTATTACCTTAATCCGCATGATCACAGCGGATTGAAGTGTTGGGATTTTGTATACTGGAAGCACTTTTTATGCTTGTATACAATGTGTTTTTGTCCTTACCACTGTTTTATTCTCCTATCTGATAAATATGTATATTTGCACATGTTATCCTTTATCTTGTATAAAAGTTAGATTTGTGTGGTGTGTCGGGTATCACAGAAGACAACACAAATTGGTTGAACTGACAAGATATAAACAATTATCACAGCTGAGACAACTTAAGGATAAGTTGTCGGTTTAAGCTGCAGTTTAGATAAGAAGTGGCTTGTCTTAGCTGCTTGTCTTTACTGGTACACTTAAGGTGGTGTATTGACGGATCACAGTGAGATGTGTTTTCCTAACTGACCTTAGTGGAAAACCAAGATCTCGGTGACTTAGCTGGTCTTAAGCTTGGTAAGACTTCAGCTGAGTGCATTTGGCTATCTATCACTTTGACCTACTATGGTGAACGTCATCGCGACCGGATATACGTATCTTGGGTGTTAGTAGTTATTTGTGGCTCAGGCTGGTTGTCTGTATCTTGCATCCGTATCCTAGTTAAATGGGTTGATAATATCCCCTGAGGATCTCGAAAGGATTAGCACACTAAACCCGGCCGGTTGATTAAGTTCAGGTGTGTTAATAAGGTCGAGTGGTACTACTCAGGAATATAAGATGTTAATAAATTTAAGCTGTCAGTGAGCTTAGTTAATTAACAGATATTTCTATCTTAAATACGGAGATCGATTAAGTCTAAAATACAAGCCCTTGCTCAATTTGGGATAAAGGGGTAAGTCAGCATGGATTCTCTAGTGGAATGAATCTGTGTTAATTAATTAATTTTGCTCTGGGCTGAGCATGGATAATTAATTAATTGGAGGCCCAGCTTTATTTCTTGTATTGGATCCCTGATCTGGCCCAATTAGTTGCCTAGTAATTTATTGTCTCTCAGAATTCATTATTAATGGATTAATGTATTTTTACATTATTTAATAATGTTATTTATCTGGAATTAATTGGCTGGGCCAATTAATTGATAAATATTAGTAGCCCAGTAGATTAATTAATTATATTATGGGCTAATTAAGTGGAAGCCCATTGGAATATAATTAAATTAATGGGTTACAAATATATTAATATTATATTGGCTTTTGAAGCCTATATATATTAGTATTCTGTTCAGAAACAGAATATATACACAATCACAAATCATTCACGCTACACGCGAGTTTGGAGAGATAATAATTTAAAAATTTTCTCCAGTTCTCTGACCACCCAGAGGGAGAAAAAGGCCGGGACACAGATCATAAGATCTAACACAGGAGTAACAATCAAAGCCGCGACAACACACTAGGAGGAAGGTATCGGTTTCTAACCCTATTTATTCCTTCAATTGGTATCAGAGCCAGGTTTAGGCTCTGATTGTTGCTGTTAGATGTATGATTAGGTTTTATTTCGTCGTTATCGGGCTATTTTTGTGTTTGGGCGGCATGCGAGCCACTGTTTTGACCCCGATGTAATAATTTTTCTCGTGAGAAAATCCACGAGTAAATTATAGGACCTATTTGTTATGTGATTGTACTGTTTGTTGTACTGTAATTGGTCAGGAAGGCACGAAAATCGAGACAACGAAAATCTGATTTTCGCAGGAAAACCCTAGTTTTTCTAGGGTTCCACCGCATCTTGCGGCGGAGATTCCCGGCACGTCCGACGTCGCATCGACAATTGGCTTGAACCGCTGGAATTCTCGTCTTACGAGCTTCGCGTCGATAGGTCGCAAGGGATCATCCGACCCTGGATGCGATCGAAATCGACGTCTGAAGTTCGCTGCTCACAATGAATTCGTTCCGGCGAATCGTTTGAAATTCGGGAAATTGAGGAACTAATATCGGCCGAAATCCGTTACCCGGTGGTCGTGAGTGTTCCAATATCGTTTCCCCTCTTTCAATTGATCGAATCGCGGCTCAGAAAGGAAGAATTCGGGAGAGCTGGCGGTGGCGGCGGAGGCGCGATTTTTCGCGCTGTAATCCTCACGGACACGACTCCAGGAGGCGTTTATACACGAATTCGACGTCTTGGCGACGTCGGGGAGGTGTGTAGAGGGCGAAGGAGGCCCGGAATCAGCCGGGGAAGGCACGGCGTCGCGCGCCTACGGGCGCGCGCGCCGCACGCAGCGCAGATTTGCGCCGCCACACACGGCGGCGCCGGACACGGACGACGGTTCTCGCCGCCGTCGCCCAGCGCACCCTGTGGCACCGGCGGCCAACACAAAACCGGCCTGCAGCGGCGGCGGCGGCAGTTCGGTGAAGAAGACGCTGACGTGGCGCACTGACGTGGCGCACCACGTCAGCCCTTGCTGATTTGGCACACATGTGTTTGCCACGCGTATGCCACGTGGCAGACCCCCCTGATGATGTGGCGATAGCTTTTCAGGGGCTGACGCAGCTTTCAGCATTCGAAGATTTTTGAAGATTTCGAAGATCTGTAATCATGATCGGGCCATGTAATAATTAGGGATTACGTGTTTTTAAGCCCGATAACGATTTTAAATTTCCTATTTGCGTATTTATTTTTACTTATGCTTTAGAATGCGATTATGTGATTAATTGCGCTTAGAAAAGCATGTAAATAGGATTTATATCGTTTTTAAAAGCATGTTTTATTTTTCCGCGAGCACATTTTATTATGTGCGCTTAGAAATTGCATGCTTTAGGAATTATGTGATATGCATGATTCGTTACAAACCTTTTGATTAAAAAGACTAAGCAGAATTAAATTAAAATGTTTAATTAGATTCCATTTGGATATTAAACACTTAATTGGACCTCCATTAATTGGACTCTACACAAAAGTAGTAAAATTATGTGAGTAAACGTCCACCTGCGTGGCTTGCTTGCGTCTTTGAGCTACAAGTTTTGTGAGATGAGTTTTCCAAAACAATATTTGATTATTATTGAGTAGTGGGAGCGAAGCCGTAAACGTCCACCTGCGTGGCTTGCGTGCCTAGTAAACATGAGTACTCTAGAAGATAATAATTAAATAGGATGGCTAATTAGATCAAATTGAATGCGGCATGGTTCTAGTAAGTATGTCAATTTCGAGAATTTGATTCTATTTTGGTCAAATTAATGGTCAATGCTTAGATGTCACCGCAGGTACAATTCACTTCCCTCGAAGTCCCTTCCCGCGTTTTAATAGTGACATGGTCCAGAAAAATCGAACTATTAATTCCATTCGTCTTAAGAACCTAGACGTGGATTGGAATTAAAGAGCTAGGTAAATAGCTTGGTTTAGGGTTACGCTAGTAAACGTCCACCTGCGTGGCTTGCTAGTGGAATTCCTAGAGCGGTTCGAGGTTTTTAACATCATTATTTTTTCAAAAGGTTACAATGATAGTTAATTACGAATTATGTGCAAATAATTTTTTCTTACATGCTTTATTTTAAATTACATTTTTCAGATATGTCTGTTCGAATATTAAATTTTTCGAGTTCCTAAACAGTCTCACCAACCAAACCCTAACGGGTTTAACAATTTTAAATAATTTCAAAGAGTGGAAGAGATATCTTACCTCTCCCAATAAAAGCTCTGCAAAGGTCCTATAAGAACTTTTGTTTTAGGACCGCTATGTCTAAGAACGAGTTTACTATGAGTATGTTACTCAAATCTTTGGTAGCGGTCAAAGAGGTTATAGGAAAGGGCAAGAGTGCTCAAGTCTTGAATATCCCTAGTAGTTCAAGGAATCCTCCGAAAGGCGGAAACCAGAAAAAGAGCAGAAATGGTGGTCAATTCAAGAAGAGCAGTGGGAGTAAGAAGACGGTCCTTATCGGCGGCATGCGAATGCCAAAGAAGAAAGGAAGGTTCTTCAATTATGGTAAGAAAGGACACTGGAAGAGTTATTATCCAGATGTCAAGGCAAAACAGAAAGAGACGCGAGTCGCTCTTCTAACTGAAACTGTTCTGGTTTCCTCTTCTACCCACGAATGGGTAGTGGATTCGGGGGCAACTGATCATGTTTGTTACACCTTGCAAGGTTTCTTGCAGAAAAGGTAATTGAGCAATGGCGAGGTGGTAGTCTCAATGGGCAATGGATCGAAAGTTCCTGCAATTGCCATTGGAGATTTAAATCTATCTTTTGATAGTTCTGTTTTAGTATTTAAAGAAGTTTAATATGTGTCGAGTTTAGGCGAAACATAATTTATGTTTCAAAACTCTACACCATGGATGGTTATAAATCAGTTTTGATAGTGAAGTTTCTATTATGAAAGACGATGATTTTATCTGTGGTGGACCATTAAACGGATCTTTATATACTATTACTTGTAAACCGCGTAGTTCTGTTAATATTGCTTCCTCATCATCAAATCCTAAAAAGAGGAAAGAGTCTTCTAAGGTAAACCAAACTTATCTGTGGCACTTAAGACTAGGTCACATCAATCTTAACAGGACTCAGAGGTTGGTGGAATATGGATCATTGGAGTCTCTCCAAGATTGAACCATTTCCAACTTGCGAAACCTGTTTGGAAGGATAGATGATGACCAGGCCTTTCAAGGCAAAGGGTAATAAAGCTCAGAAGTATTAAGTTTGATATATTCTGACTTGTGTGGCTTTATGTCTACACAAGCTCGTGGAGGGTATGAGTACTTCGTCACATTTACTGACGATTACTCGAGGTATTGATATGTTTACTTTCTTCGCCACAAGTTGGATTGCTTTGAAATCTTTAAGGAATTCAAGGCAGGAGTGGAGAAGAAGCTAGGTAAAGAAATCAAAACACTACGATCTGATCGTGGTAGGGAATACCTATCCAACGAGTTCAAGGACTACTTGACAGAATGTGGGATTACATCCCAGCTGACAGCACCGGGCACGCCTCAGCAGAATGGTGTGTCAGAGAGAAGGAACCGAAGTCTCTTAGAGATGGTTCGGTCGATGATGAGTTATGCAACTTTGCCAGTTTCCTTTTGGGGATATGACCTAGAGACTGCAGCATACTTGTTGAATCGTGTGTCTTCCAATTCGGTACAAAGGATCCCTTTCGAGTTGTGGAGCGGGCACAAACCCAGTATGCACCACTTAAGGATTTGGGGATATCCTGCTTATGTGCTAAATAGGCAGACTGACAAATGGGAATCATGTTCAGAAGTGATGGTGTTCATAGGGCATCCGAAGGAAACGAAGGGTGGATACTTTTATGATCCTAAAGAACAGAAGATCGTTGTTAGCCCTAACGCTCGGTTCTTAGAAGAGGATTACATTAGTAACCATAAATCTCGAGTCGACATCATCCTTGAGGAATTACAAGGTTGTCGAGTTCCACTTGAACAGCCAGTTGTGCAAGATAGTACTCCACGAGTAACTGCAAAATCTGTTAACACAACTCCTGACACTGTTCGACGTAGTGGGAGGGTGATATTTACACCTGATCGGTATATGTTCACTGGGGAGACGTTTGATTATCTCCCGGCAGATGAACACGATACCGTGGATCCCTGGACTTACAACGAGCAAGTGGGAGATGTAGATGCACCATGGACTCGGAATTTGAGTCCATAACTGATATGGATGTATACGAGATCACTGAACTACCTGAGGACTGCAATGCTATTGGTAGTAAGTGGGTATACAAGAGAAAGAGAGAGGACCGTATGGAGAGATCATGGCGTTTAAGGCCATGCTAGTGGCGAAGTGTTTTACCCAGAAAGAAGGTATCGATTACAAAGAGACCTTCTCGCCTGTAGCAATGATCAAGTCCATTCGGATTCTCCTTGCCATAGCAGTTCACATGAAACTAGAGATCTGACAAATGTATGTCAAAACCGCATTCCTAAACGGTCACCTTGAAAAAGGTAGGGACATCTACATGAAACAGCCAGATGGTTATGTGAAGGAGGGCGAAGAGCATCTAGTTTGGAAGCTTAAGAAGTCTATTTATGGACTTAAGCAAGCTTCCCGGTTATGGCACCAGCGTTTTGACGAGGTAGTCAAATCCTATAGATTTGTATCATATCCTAACGAGGTGTGTGAACCGTATTTGTGTTAACGAATCAATGGTGTTTCTTGCATTTTACGTAGATGACATCCTTCTCATTTGCAACAATGTTGAAGTGTTATCAGACGTAAAGATGTGGTTATCCGAGCAGTTTCAAATGAAGGACTTAGGTGAAGCTGCTTAAATCCTTGGGATCAAGGTTATCCGAGATCGCCAGAAAAGGATGTTAAGCTTGTCACAAGTGCCCTACATTGACACTGTTATTACTCGTTTTAGCATGCAAAAAGGCCAAGAGAGGTTCAAGACCTTTCGCACATGGCATTTTTCTATCCAAGAATCAGTGCCCTGAAATGCCTGAAGAGATAGAAAGTATGAGGCTAGTACCATATGCTTCCGCTGTCGGTAGCCTCATTTATGCGATGCTTTGTACGAGACCAGATATCTCATATGTTGTAGGCATGGTCTCAAGATATCAGTCTAATCCTGGACAAGAGCACTGGACTGCGGTGAAAAATATTCTCAAGTACCTTAAACGGACTAGAGATTATAGGCTTGTTTACCAGTCAGACAGTCTAGTGTCTTTGGGTTATACAGAATCGGATTTCTAGGCTGACAAAGACGAGTAGAAGTCTACCTCGGGTTATGTGTTTACCTTGGGAGGTGGAGCCATTTCATGGAGGAGTGCAAAGCAGAAATGCATTGCGGACTCAACCATGGAAGCAGAGTATGTGGCTGCTTCAGAAGCCTCGAAAGAGGCAGTATGGCTCAAGAATTTTCTCCAAGATCTTGATATTGTTCAGAATTTGCCTAAGGCGATCACGATTTATTGTGATCATGCGGGTGCAGTGACAAATTCTAAGGAACCTAGATCTCACAAGGCGTTTAAACACATAGACCGGAAGTACCACATTATACGAGTATTCGTAAATCGAGGTGACGTGGTGATTGACAAAATTGAAACCGAAGTCAACCTAGCTAATCCTTTCACGAAGAGCTTACCACTCCCGTGCACGAGAAGCATGTTCGTGGCTTAGGGATGGTAGAGATGCCCCCCACTTAGGACTACAGAAACTTTTGTATAAGTGGGAGAAGATGTCGTGATAGATAGGATAGATAGCTAACATATAGCTGGGTACTAGTTTGTACCTAAATAGCTGAGATATAGACACATTGTATACTAAAAGTTTACTTTAGTATAAGTGGGAGAATTGTTGGAATTTTGTATACTGGAAGCACTTTTTATGCTTGTATACAATGTGTTTTTGTCCTTACCATCGTTTTATTCTCCTATCTCGATAAATATGTATATTTGCACATGTTATCCTTTATCTTGTATAAAAGTTAGATTTGTGTGGTGTGTCGGGTATCACAGAAGACAACACAAATTGGTTGAACTGACAAAATATAAACAGTTATCACAGCTGAGACAACTTAAGGATAAGTTGTCGGTTTAAGCTGCAGTTTAGATAAGAAGTGGCTTGTCTTAGCCGCTTGTCTTTTTACCGGTACACTTAAGGTGGTGTATTGACGGATCACGGTGAGATGTGTTTTCCTAACCGACCTTAGTGGAAAACCAAGATCTCGGTGACTTAGCCGGTCTTAAGCTTGGTAAGACTTCACTGAGTGCATTTGGCTATCTATCACTTTGACCTACTATGGTGAACGTCATCGCGACCGGATATACGTATCTTGGGTGTTAGTAGTTATTTGTGGCTCAGGCTGGTTGTCTGTATCTTGCATCCGTATCCTAGTTAAATGGGTTGATAATACCCCTGAGGATCTCGAAAGGATTAGCACACTAAACCCGGCCGGTTGATTAAGTTCAGGTGTGTTAATAATGTCGAGTGGTACTACTCAGGAATATAAGATGTTAATTAATTTAAGGTGTCAGTGAGCTTAGTTAATTAACAGATATTTCTATCTTAAATACGGAGATCGATTAAGTCTAAAATACAAGCCCTTGCTCAATTTGGGATAAAGGGGTAAGTCAGCATGGATTCTCTAGTGGAATGAATCGTGTTAATTAATTAATTTTGCTCCGGGGCTGAGCATGGATAATTAATTAATTGGAGGCCCACTTTATTTCTTGTATTGGATCCCCGATCCGGCCCAATTAGTTGCCTAGTAATTTATTGTCTCTCGTAATTCATTATTAATGGATTAATGTATTTTTACATTATTTAATAATGTTATTTATCTGGAATTAATTGGCTGGGCCATTTAATTGATAAATATTAGTAGCCCAGTAGATTAATTAATTATATTATGGGCTAATTAAGTGGAAGCCCATTGGAATATAATTAAATTAATGGGTTACAAATATATTAATATTATATTGGCTTTTGAAGCCTATATATATTAGTATTCTGTTCAGAAACAGAATATATACACAATCACAAATCATTCACGCTACACGCGAGTTTGGAGAGACAATAATCTTAAAATTTTCTCCAGTTCTCTGACCACCCAGAGGAAGAAAAAGGCCGGGACACAGATCAGAAGATCTAACACAGGAGCAACAATCAAAGCCGCGACAACACACTAGGAGGAAGGTATCGATTTCTAACCCTATTTATTCCTTCATGAAGCTGGTGAATGCGATGTTCAATGGCTCGAATTATTACGCGTGGAGTAGAGCGGTGCGCAGAGCTCTAGGAGGACGAAATAAGCTTGGCTTCATAGAAGGTACTATTACACAACCTTCTAGTGAGGATGATCTATGCTATAATCTGTGGATCCAAGCTGATTTTATGGTTATGTCGTGGATCATGAATTGTATTTCTGAGAAACTGGTTGGATCGTATTTGTTAATGGAAACTTCGCATGAATTGTGGATGGAACTAAAGCAAAGATATGATCAAAAGAACAACCCTAAGATCTTCAGAATTAAGAAGGATCTAGCTAGCTTTGTGCAAGGAACACAATCTGTTACAATGTATTACTCAAATCTTAATCTGCTATGGGATGAATTGAGGTTGTTAATGGGATGAATTGAGGTTGTTAATGCCTTCACCTGTTTGTACTTGTGCTGCTGCAAGCAAGGTGAATGCTAGCTATGAAAGTGAGAAGTTAATACAATTTCTGTTAGGGTTGAATAATGTGTATGATACTGCACGCACTCAAATACTTTTATCTAATCCCCTTCCTACGATTAGTGAGGCATACTCACAGATTCAACAAACTGAGGATCAAAAGAAGGCTACCTCTGGTAATTTTCAGTTGTCTGAACAAATGATTATGAATGTGAATCAGAACAAAGAACCTTTTGAGAGTGGAAAGTTTGATGAAGTGGCTTTGAATACAAACTATCGAGGAGGAGGTAACTTTGGAGTTCAGAGGGAAAGAGGCAATAGATTTAAGCCTCGGCTAAGTAAGGAAGAGAAAAGGAAACTGAAGTGTTCCTATTGTGAGAAAACAGGACATGAAAAGTCAGAATGCTTTAAGCTGAATGGAGTACCAGAATGGTTTAAGAAGTTAAAGGAAGAAAGGGATAAAGGGCAAGTGAACTGTGTTAGTTCACAATTAGAGCTCCATGCACCAGTTCATGCTGGAAATCCAGAAGAAGCTGGAAGTGGAGTTGGACAGCTGATCACTGAGGTTGAGAGAGCTTTAAGCAAACTGAAAGGGTTGGGAATTTCTAATTCTGTGAATGTTGTACAATCCTATACACCTCTCAATGCTTTTGAGAAACATTATTCATTCAGTCTCTTTGGAGAGTTAAGAACTGAAAATGTATGGATCATGGACTCTGGGGCAAGCAACCATATTTGCTGCAATAATCATCTACTAACAGAGGTGGTGGAGTTGGAAACACCTCAAGGAGTCTATCTACCTAATAGTTCAATGCAGCTTATTCATAAGACTGGGAAGATGGTTTTAACACCAGATATTACACTGGACATAGTTCTGCTTGTTCCAGAATTCACTCATAACCTCATATCTACTTTTCAGCTAACGAATGACATGCAGGTTAAGTGTGTCTATTACCCTACACACTGCTTGGTGCAGCGGTTATCTGATGAACACCTTGTTAGTATGGGAAAGGCACTGGGACGACTGTACATTATTGATATAGTTTAGAAGCTAGACCAGGCGAACCATGTTTCAAATCCTAACTTTTCTAAGTTACTTGATTGGCATATTCAGTTAGGACATGCTTCTTTAACTACTATGAAACACATGGAGGAGTTGAAACAGTTTCGGAGTGAGCAGGGAGAGTTACAACTTTGTTCTTGTGAAATTTGTCACAAAGCTAAGCAATGTAGGAATCCATTTCCTACTTTAAACCGTAGGAGTGAAAGTCTTTTTGAGTTGGTCCATGCAGATGTGTGGGGACCCTATCACACCAATAGTATTACCAATACTCCTTTTATTCTGACTTTGGTTGAAGATCACAGTCGAGCCACTTGGACTTATCTTATGAGTTCCAAACACCAAGTTTGTAGTATCCTTAAGGACTTTCTTGCAATGGTGCAGGTCCAGTTTGGTTGTTCACTCAAGAAGTTGAAATCTGACAATGGTGTGGAGTTTGTCAATCAGGAAACTAAGAGATTATTTGGAGAAAGAGGTGTGTTACACATTAAGAGCTGTGTTTATAGCCCTAAGCAAAATGAAACAGTGGAGAGGAAGCACAGATCTTTACTTGAGATTGCTAGGGCCCTAAAGTTTCAGAGTAAGGCTCCAGAACAGTTTTGGACTTATTCTATATTGCAGGCCACTTGGTTGTTGAACAGACTGCCTTCTGCAGTTTTGGGGTGGAGTTCTCCTTATTCTGTTTTATACAAGAAACCGCTTGATCTATCTTTACTAAAGCCTTTTGGTTCTTTGGTGTATGCAGTTGATGTGAGGCCCCAACGAGGGAAGTTTGATAGCAGAAGTGCTAAATGCATCCCGTTGTGCATTTCTGCAGAGTACAAAGGTTATGTGCTGTATAATCTTGATACTCAGATGGTTTTTACTTCCCGTGATGTGAAATGCTTTCCTAATATTTTTCCATTTCATTCTTCATCCTTGGACTTAGGGGCTGTTTCCAGTAGTGTTCCTAGTCCTTCTACTTTTGTCCATATTGAAGAACTAGATGCAGATTATGTTCCAGAGGCATCTAGTTCTGCTCATAATCCTGAAATTGTACCTTCCCCTTCTTCCTTACCAGTTTCTTCCCTTCCTTCTTCTGGTTTTGATTCTTCTTTGCCTCTTGATTCTCAGTCTGGTTCAGAGTCTCCAAACTCTGTTCCAGATCAGATCCAGAAATGAATTCCTAAACCACCTGTTTGGATGAAGGATTTTGTAAGCACTGCTGATGTTTCTTCATCTCTGCCTTCCATTCCCACTTCTCTCACTCCTCCTACTTACCCTTACGTAATATCTTCTGTTTTTACCCCCTCTTATACTACTCTGCTTGCTAATATCACTCAAATTACTGAGCCTGGTTCATATGCTGAGGCCAGTAAGTTTCCTCATTGGATTACAGCCATGCAAACTGAGCTAGATGCTTTGGATACTAATCAAACTTGGGAACTAGTTGATGCTCCTCTTGGGCAGAATGTTATTGGATCAAAGTGGGTGTTTAAGACTAAGCTTAAGGCTGATGGTACTATAGAACGGTACAAAGCTAGATTGGTGGCTAAAGGATACAAGCAAGAGTATGGTATAGATTATGATGAAGTTTTTTCTCCGGTAGCCAAACATGTGACCATAAGACTTGTCATTGCTTTAGCTGCTCTAAAGAACTGGAACTTGCATCAGGTTGATGTTAACAATACTTTTTTGCATGGTACTCTGTCAGAAACTATCTATATGGCACCTACTCAAGGGTACTCTAAGGCTACTTCTGGACAGGTGTGCAAGCTTAGTAAGAGTTTGTATGGTTTGAAGCAGGCTTCTAGGGAATGGAACAGTGAATTGTGCAGAGCTTTGGTGGTTTTTGGCTTGAAACAGTCTTCCCATGATGGTTTTGGATTTGGTGGATAAGGTTGGGTTGCTAGGCATCCAGCCTGCATCCACTCCTTTTCCTCAAGGGCTGGTTTTGAGCCAGGATTCAAGTGCTCTTTTGTCTAATCCTAAACGATATAGGCGGTTAGTGGGACAGTTGTTGTATCTTAATCTCACTAGACCAGACATTACCCATGCTGCTCAACAGCTGAGTCAGTTTATGGCTTCTCCTCGTGAGCATCATTTGCAGGCTGCTCTTCATGTTCTTAAATACCTTAAGGGTTGTCCCTCCTTAGGTCTATTCTTGGCTAGTGAGTGTTCTGCTCCTTCTCTCACAACTTATGCTGATGCTGATTGGGCCACTTGTGCACTTACTCGGCAATCTCTTACAGGTTTTTGTATCTTCCTTGGTTCCTCTTTGTTATCTTGGCGTTGTAAGAAACAGAATACAGTCTCTGTTTCCACCGCTGAGGCTGAATATCGCGCTCTTGGTTCTGTGGTTCGTGAGTTGTTGTGGATCTCTTATCTTTTCCGGGATCTTGGAGTGCATTGTTCTCTTCCTATTCCACTTTATTGTGACAATTTGGCGGCCATACATCTCTGCAAGAATCCAGTTTTTCATGAGAGGACCAAACATTTGGATATCGATTGCCACTTGGTGCGGGATCAGTATAAACTCGGCTTTGTTGCTCCCACTGCCGTTCACACTTCTCTCCAGTTGACTGACATCTTTACCAAGATCCTCTCCGGTCCTCGTTTTCGATTGCTTCTCTCCAAGATGGGGCTTTGTGATGTTCATCGCCTCCATCTTGAGGGGGGGGTTGTGATGTTCATGGTGATGATCGTGGTGGTTGCTGCGCAAGTTGGAGTGAAGATGGAATGAAACAGTTGGAGGGTGACGGTTAAGCGGTTATCTCGCGCGCCTTCTCCAGTTTTAATCTGGCGCGTTGGATCTTCGTCAATAATATGGACGGCTATTATAATTACTTATAGAGTCGTGTTAGTCTAGCTAAGTCGCGTTTGTCTTCCGATTCAATTAGTTAGTTAGCCAATGATGCTGAGCCGGTATTATTATTGCTAGTATTTCTTTCTACTTTTCCCAAGGCTAGTACTAATATTTAATACAAATCATCAGGTCAACAGTAACATTTTATATTAGGATGTCAGTAAATCTAAGAATTTATTTGGACCAATCATGTATCTCCATCTGATCACTGATCTATTTATTTGAATTTTTTATTTTTTACTTTATATTCGGCTCGGTGATCAATACTTTTATTGTAAATCATGCTTGATATGGTACATATGATGGTCAAGTGATATTGATAAACAGAAAAACCTTTTGATGTGATTTTTTAATTGTCTGCAACTCATACAATATATAGACAAACCACATATTCACATAAGAGCGACGAATCACATTATGTTACCTCTATATACTTAAAAATCTAGTAAAATAAAATTTATACATTTAACTAAATCTTGGGTTATCAGGAGAAAAGAGTTGTAAATAAAATTACCCTTCATTAGTTTATTAAGTCCATAATCATTAATTAATTATCTTTATTTTGAAGCCCAATTTTCATTACTAATCAAGAGTCAAAAATGTTATTTTTGGTCATACGACTAAAATTTGTCTTTAGGACTATTGTAGTTTAACTTGATCAAGCTCAATAATTAATTTAGCCCAATTTGACGAAGCAGCAGATGGGCGGAAAAGAATGGGATTAACGTTCTGGATTTGAATAATTATAGGTTGGGCTTTTTATTGTATGGGCTATAAGGCTTGCCATATTGTTCGTTGGGTCTTGCAGAATTAATAATAATTTGAGATGGGCTTCTAATATCCCACGCATTATTCTTAATTCTTCACACGCGATGCGTCTCACCGAATATCCTTTCCATAGCAAAGGGATAAAACGTGTAGCTTAATTACTTAACCATTTATATTTGTCATTATTATGATTTATTATATCTTATTATTAAGGGAGACTCAATTCTTATGTTAATTAAAGTACTAATATACTTACTACGGTTAACTTTTCTCAATTTATGGGCATTTTGTAAAATAGTTTCGAAACCTAAAATTGATATATATATATATATATATATGAAGAAAGGTGAAGGCGGACATTTTATTTAAGGGGCGCAATTGAACTCTAATAATTTGGTTGAATCTAACCATCGAACCAAGTTTAGCCGGGTCGACGGTTCCATTAATAAGAAGCAAAATTCGAACCGTTTTAAGATGGTTTACTAACAAAACCAAGAAAGAAGGCAAAAAAAAGAGAGAGAGAAAATAGAAAATGGTAGAGTGGAGATTTGAGTTCAAGGGAATTGAACCTTCACTTTTACAATTAATCAAGAACATTAAACAGTAGACCAACAACAATGTCATGAAAAATATTTACACTGCAAGGATGGTAGCCATAATTTCTTCTATGCTTTGGACTTCTAAGCATATATCACTTTCACTTGGATAAATAAAATAAGCTATTGTCATCCATTTTATTGCTGCAACCGAGATCATTGACATGACATTTATCAAAATTCGATTTCGTCACTCTTTAAATTAATAAATGTTAGTTTTGACTAATTCATATATCTATCTATTAAATAATAAAATCTCACGGTTCCAACAATATTAATTATAAAAATTTAACTGTAAAATATTTGGATTAGATTTATTAGAATTATATTTTTTAAAATTTTCGAACATGTAGTATTTGTGGAGTTGTGGGGTTCCGTCCAAAAGAACCAAGATGCTCATCTAATTCCAATTCCAATCCTTGGTAAATGATCACGAACCTGTTAAATCTTAACTTGTTTATGTTACTTGTCCATGTTGGTCTGTAATGCATTAACGGATCGCAGTGTGATGTGTTTTTCTAACCAACGAACCAAGTTTCAATGACTTAGCTAGTCTTAAATTTGATAATATTTTAGGTACGTACACGTAGCTTATCACTTTAACTTACTATGCATGAGTTGTATCTTGAATAATGGCTACTATTTGTAGCTTATGCTAGTTATCTGTATCATGCACTCGTATTCTTCTAAAAGGATGATGTTTCTATCAAAGGTGAAAGGTGTTGCGAATCACAAGACTTAGCTTGGTTTCACTAGTGTTTGTGCTCTGCTCTGTTCCTCATTATGAGAAAGAAGAAAGCAATGTTTTGGTGTTTCAGCTACCGTTGCATGTTATCTTAGTAGATCTGACGGTTACTTATATAGACATGTTTTTGTTATTACGTTTTTAGCTTAAATGTGAGATTCAAGTTAGTTAATTCAGTTACTGCGCTTTGTTTGGTCCCTATTGTATACTCTTCATCCTACCATTCTTGTCCCACTTTTCTTTTACAATTGTCCCATTACTCTTATCCATTTTTTAAAATAGCAAGTTATTATAAACACTTTACTTGAGAACCCTACACCTCTAGACATAACTAACAACTCTTCTAAAATAGAGCGCTCAAAAGAAATTGGACAAGAATGGTGGGATGGAGCTGAGGGAGTATATATGGGACCTGCTTCTTGTAATGGCTTGGCTTGTATGAAAATATCTTACTTGCTCGCAACTCCTCTTTCTCATATCTGAATTTAAATCTAGGGTTTCATGTTTTCTTTGTTTGAGTTTCACCAGGAGGTTTGGAATAAGATGGTATAAGGGGGTAGTGCAAAAGTACGTACATGTGGAAGATTTGGAATAAGAGATGGCAAACATATTTCAATATTCCACAATAATAACGGATCAACGGGTAAATGTTTCACTTGAAGCTGCAGCTATTTAATTCTCCATGCATATAGCACAGACAGATTTGCTCGTACATCTTGCATGTCAATGATTAGAAGTTGAAGTTCGATCAATTAATTAATTCTGAAGACCGGCTGTTCTCGGTACTACCAACTGCCTTATATATATATATATATATATATATATATATAGGAAATGGATCATTAAGAAACACATGCTTAATGAAGGAATAAGGAACACATTTCATCCATTCATCTCTTAAGATGTTTGGTTTTGATTAAATTTTTTTTATAATTTTTAATTCCCTTTATTTTATTCATTAAGGTTACACAAATAATTTTATCATTTTCTTTCTTATTTCATACTTCAATTTTATGAAAATTATTTTCTCAAATTTGTTATCCTCGTTTCTCGTGATTAATTTATTTCTTCTTCTTGTCCATCAAAATTCATATCCTATCTTCTTCTCACTTCACCCCCCCCCCCCCCCCCTTTCAGATTTCGACATGCATTCGCGCCGCCGCTCTTCCTACACTCCCCGCCGCCACCTTCCCCAAACAGCCAGTCGAAGTCCTCTCCAAATCCGCCACCAAACTCCGTAGGCGCGCGTACTTCCTCCGCCCCTCGCGACGGTAGACGCCCCCGAGACGGAGACTAGATCTCGAACCTAACTCTAGCCGACGCGCAGAAGCTCGACGAGTACCTCCAGGACAAGCTTGGAGTCTCCGCCGCATCCTTTGCCCCCGCCGCCGTAGGCGTCGCTCTTGCGGCGGCCGAGCCGGAAGCAATAGCAGAGGAGAAGACGCTACTTTAATTAGGTGATTAAGCCGATTCCCTGGCAAACTGATGCAAATAAATTTTATTTATTTAACCGTTAAACTATTTCCTTTGCTATAAAATTCATTTATTCAAAATACTTGATTCAAAATTATAGTAAAATTACAGTAAAATTATATGCACTTTACGGGAATTTTTTATGCACTTTACGTAAATTTGTATGCACTTTATGAATTTTGTATGCACTTTACATGAATCTCGTATGCACTTTAGTTGAATTTTGTATGCACTTTAGTTGAATTTGCAAATCTTGAATGGATCTCTACAAATCTGGGGCAGATCTCTACAGATTTTGGGCAATTTTTTTTTTCAGATGTGGACAAATCGCGGCGGCAATTGTGCAGGGATGGTTGATCTGTGCAGATCTAAAGAGAGAGAGATCTGAGCACTACAGCGGACAACGGAGCGATGAATCGGCGGAGGAGGGACAGCGGCTCGGTGGAGGAGGGACAGCAGGACTTGGGGGAAATTGATCTGGGTTTTGGTAGAGATGATATAATGGAGAAAGAGAGAGAGTATGTAATTTTAATTTTAATTGTTTGATGTAAAAAATAAATAAGTGACTTTATTATTTCTTTATCATAAAAAAATTATTAAAGTGTTTTTTATTATTATTATAAGATTGAATCCTGACCTTTGATTGTATAAAATAGATGGATAGATTTTGTTCATAATTCTTTCAATAAGGTGGTGTTCCTTATTGAACCCCCTATATATATATATAGGGGAGGGTTCTTTAAGGAACACCTCCTTAATGAAGGAACTATGAACAAATCATCTCCTTCCATTTTAAAGATGTATGGTCTAGATTGAAAGAGATATTTTTATTTTTTAATCTCTTATTTAATTTTATTAAAGGTATAAAAGTCATTTGATTACTTGAATTTCTTACTTTA